>CM053624.1:226273608-226366925 GCA_028646595.1 Phalanger gymnotis | reverse complement strand
AATGGGGAGGCTGGTTCACGGTTCTGCTGCGGTGGGGCCTAAATAAATTTCTTGTTGTTTTCTCCTTAGAGAACCTCTCATACCTTGCGATTTCGAACCATTCAAACATATATACGATTATATTTGAGATTATAAATTCGGCCTTCCTACTACACTTGGCTTCTGTTATCTCTATGCAGATAACTCTCAGATCTTTACTTCCAGGTTGGACTTTGAGTACTACTCTGACAAGTGCTATTTGGACACGCTCTATGTCAGTGTCCTGTCTATGCTCCAAATTCAACATGTCCAAAAGAGAATTCATCCAGAGAAGTTCATTTATTTTCCCCTCCAAAATCTGGCCTTCCTTCTAGTATCCCCAGTCATTCTGATATAATACATCTTCTATTATGTGCCTACCATGTGGGTGGGACCACTATTTTCCTATACACAGACTGAGAAACTCAATGGTATTCTTGACTTTTCATTCTATTGTCCTACCCATCCAAATAGCTACCATGTGCAAACCAGGATAATTCCTCTCTCATATATCTCTTTCTTTCAATTAAAATACCACTACCATCTTAGTTCAGTCCCTCATGGCCTCTTGCTTGGACTACTGATAATAGCTTCCTAACTGGGTTTTCTTGCCTCTCTCCTCTCTCCTCTCTCCCCTCTTCTCTCCAAACCATCCTTCATACCGCTGTAATGGTCATTTTATCAATGTGAAGGAGGAGAAGAAAGGGGAAGGAGAAGGGAACAAGCATTTATTAAGCACCTACTATGTGCCAGGCACTGTGTTATAAGCTTTACAAATATTATTTCATTTGGTCCTTACAACAACCCTGGGAGGTAGGTGTTAATATTATCCCCATTCTACAGTTGAGGAAGGTGAGGAAGACTAAAGTTAAATGACTTGCCCAAGGTCACCTGGCTAGTGTCTGAAGCTAGATTTGAACTCAGGTCTTCCTAGACTCCAAGCCTAAGTGCTCTATCCACTGTGCCACCTAGCTGCAAAGGTCTAACAGTATCACTCTCATACTCAAAACTTTTATATGGGCCCTAAGGAAATCAAATACAGAAAAGAAAGGGGATATATATGCATGCGTTTCTCTGTGTGTGTGTGTGTGTGTTTATATCCTTTCTTTTCTGTCTTTGATCCCCTTAAGGTGTATATACATATATATCTATATATACATACACACATAACCTGTCTTTTATATATATTCTTTAACCAATACTACAAGAGAGAAAAACTCAAATTAGTGAAAAATCTTGGTCCTGGAGAACAGATACTGAGACTTGTCTCTTATCTCATTAGAGAAGCATCAGACTACAGGAGAAGGACATTGCATACATTGTTGGAACATGGTTGTTTTGTCAGTTGGTTTTGCTTGACTGGCTTCTTCGTTACAAAGGAGGGTTCAACGGGAAGGGGGTAAATCAGGAAATGATTATGGGTAAGAAACATAAAGCACCAATAAAGCTTATTTGAAAAAACCTTCAATGGCTCTCCATTCCCTGTACTGAATAACATATATACTCGTCTGGCACTTGAGGCTCTTTATAGTTTGATTCTAACCTACCTTTCCAGCCTCCATAGCCAATCACTCAATCATTTATAAATGCCAACAGTACAAAGCACTATGCCAGAGTCTTTACATACAAAGACAAATATCTAGCAGTTTCTGCCCTCAAGGAATTTACATTTTTTGTGGGGGGGAACAATGTGTCCATATGTGCGTAAACACAAAATAAAATACAAGATAAATTCAAGGAGGAGGCATTAGAAGCCGAAGTGGGGAATGGGGGGAGTGTTGGGAAAGACCTTACACAGAAGAGGGTTTGAGCTCTGCTTTGAAGGAATTGGGGGGTTCTGATGTGGGGAGTCAAGAAGAGAACACCCTCCAGACATGAAAGCAAAGTCTTGGAGATGAAAGAGAGATTATTATGTGTGAGCAATAGTAGCAAGGCCAGTTTGGCTAGACCAAAGAGTGTGTTCAGGGAACTAAGAGATAATAAACCTGGATAGGAAGGGTGAGGTTATGAAGGATTTTAAATGCCCAGCAGAGGAGCTATATTTGAGGAGGAGTAAGAGGGAACCACTGGGAAGTAATTCTTGCTTTAGGAAAATCATTTTGGCTGCTCTGTGGAGGATGGGTTGGAGAAGAAGAGACGAGACAGGAGGACCAATTAAAAAGTGATTTCCATAGTCCAGGAGGAATGATTAAGATGTGTCCCTTTATATGTACTTAATACAATCTTGATCTTTCTTTCCTGTGTCCATGCCTTTCGATGAGCCCTTTGATGACTTGGTAAATAAGGGAGAGAGCATTTTTTCTGAGGCTCCAGTGGGAAGATCTCCAAATAAGGGGTAAGAGAGATACACCAAGGCCCAAAATAAGGGCAGTAATAGTTGTGGGGATTAGACAGGAACCTTTACCTGAACATACCCAGAGGAGTCAGGGAAAAGTATCCCAAGAATGACTAAACTCAGGACATATAACGATTGTCGAATAAGTGACATGAATAGATTTAGAGCTAGAAGGAGTCTTAGCGATCATTTAGTCCAACTCCTTTATTTTATTAATAAGAAGATTGAGGCTCATACAGGCTAAATGATTTTGCCATGGTCTCACAGCTAATAACAAATAGAGCTGGGAATCAAACTTGTCTTCTGAATCTAAATCCAGTATTCTTCAAGTACTAGAAAACACTTGGCATATACATGTCTTCATTTTAGCTTCACAGGAACCCCAAGAGGTAGGTACTGAGGGTATTGTCCCTATTTTATAAATGAAGAAATTAAGGCTCAGAGATTTTAAGTGATTTTCTTCACAGTCACATAGTTGGTGAGTGTCAATTGCTGAAACCCTACCAGGGGTGGGAAACCTGTGGCCTCAAGGCCACATGTGGCCCTCTAGGTCCTCAAGTGAGGCCCTTTGACTGAATCCAAACTTCACAGAATAAATGGATTCAGTCAAAAGGCCACACTTGAGGACTTTGAGGGCCACATGTGGCCTCGAGGCTACAGGTTCCCCACCCCTGCACCTAGATTCATAATTGAATGCTAGAGAGAAAGTGTGGAGGAATGGATGAAGAGCCATTCTTTTTAAAATTTTTAACATTTTTATTTGAAGTTTTGAGTTCCAAATTCTATCCCTCTTTCCTCTCCCCCCTCCCTTAGATGGTAAGCAATCAGATATAAGTTATACATGTTCAATTATGTAAAACACTTCCATATGACTCAAATAAAAGAAGACATGAATAAAAGAAAAAAGACAGTGAAAAATAGCATGCTTCAGTCTGTATTCAATCAGTATCAGTTATTTCCCTGAAGTCAGATAATATGCTTCATCATTAGTCCTTTGGGTTGATCTTGGATGCTGAGAATAGCTAAGTCATTCACAATTCTTCAATGAACAATATTGCTCTTACTGTGTACAAGGTTCTCCTGGTTCTGCTCAGTTCACTATGTATCAGTGCATGTAAATCTTTCCAGGTTTTTCTGAAATCATCCTGCTTGTCATTTCTTGTAGCACAGTAACATTCCATTACATCATATACCACAGCTTGTTTAGCCATTCCCCAATTGATGGGCATCCCTTCAATTTCCAATTCTTGGCCACCACAAAAAGAGCTGCTATACATATTTTTGTGCAAATAGGTCCCTTTCCCTTTTTTTGGATGTCTTTGGGATATAGACCTAGTAGTGGTATTTCTGGATCAAAGGGTATGCATAGTTTGACAGCCCTTTGGGCATAGTTCCAAATTGGAGAGCCATTCTTGAAGTCAGGAAGACTTGGGTTCAAGTCTTGCTTCTGATTTTTACTGTGTGACCCTGAGCAAATCCCTTCATCCCTTAGTGCACTGAGCAACTCTCTCAGATGATAAATTATAGAGAAAGTGACAACCTGTATTGGTTTAAGAAGTCTCCTCACTTAGGGAAATATATATAGAGGAAATCACAAGTCTAGTCTTTATTCCCCAAGATTTAGTAACCCAGCCACCAACAAATCCAGGGCAAGTGAAATGAGTTAATATCAATTACTCAGACTAGGTAAAAGGTTAGGTAGAATAGAGCTAAGAATTGGTACTTGGGACCAGTATTAAAAGATGAGAACCCATGAAATCTGGGAAATTGTTTCCTTTCATATATATTGTATTCCCTCTGACCTATACAACATTCCCCCCATCCCCATCCCAGCCATGAATATTTCTCCTCTTGTACCTCACAGTAAAACGCTTTAAAAATATTTGGGGAATGGGGTAGAGCAAAGACGGCAGAGTATAGATCAGGACCCAGCTAAACTCTAACATTTCCCTCCAAACAACTTTAAAATTTCACCTCAAATCAAATTTTGGAGCAGCAGAGCCAACAAAAGATCAGAAGGAGATATTTTCTAGCCTAAGACAATTTAGGAGGTCCACAAGAGAGGTCTGTGATAATGGAAGGAATATCAGGGGTGGCCTTGAAGGCATCTGAGACAGTAGCAGCTGCAGATTCGGGAGCTCTCAGCCCAGAGACAATAAAAGGGTTGGACAACTGATCAGAAAGAGATTATAGGGGACCCTTTGCTGGCACTGGGTGCAGCTGGTGCTGATTGGCAACTCTATTGCCTATAAGCAGTTCTGGGTCTCAGTTCCAGGCCTGAGAGGAGTGCTTGTGATCGATCACAAGAAATCAGGGACCACAGTTCCAGGGCCAAGAGAAACACTAGCACTTGCAACTGTAGGGGAGCAGTGGCCCTTCTTGGATAAAGACCAGAGCAAAACAGAAGAGAAATGACCATACCTCTCCTAGGATGACACTACCTTGGAAGCACCAAAAACTTGCAGACCCCCACGAACCAGCTCAGAAAACAGCAGCAAGAAAAAGCCTGAAGTTTGGTACAGTGCCTTCTCGCCCCCAGGTGAACAGAGCTCAACTTTAGCATAAAGTTCAAAATGAAGAAACAGGCTGGGGAAATGAGCAAACAACAACAACAAAAAAGAATATGATCATAAAAAACTACTACAGTGGCAGGTTAGACCAAGACATAAACTTAAAAGAAGATAACAATATGAAAACAGCTACAAGCAAAGCCTCAAAGAAAGATGGTAATTGGATTCAAGGCCAGCAAGAATCCCTGGAAGAATTAAAGAAAGAGATGAGTGGTAGAGGAAAAATTGGGAAAGAAAATGAGAATGATCCCAGAAAATTATGAAGAGAATTAACAGCTTGGTAAAAAAAAAAAGGCACAAAAAATACCAAATACTTAAAAAAACAGAATTGGCCTAATGGTAAAAGAGGTACAAAAATTCACTGAAGAAAAGACCTCTTTTAAAAGCAGAACAGGCCACATGGAAATAGAATTCACTGAAGAAAATAATTGCTTAAAAAGCAGAATTGGTCAAATGCTAAAAGAGGTACAAAAGCTCACTGAAAAAATAATTCCTTAAAAATTAGAACTGGGCAAGTGGAAGCTAATGAATCCATAAGATTTCAAGATAAAATAAAGTCAAAAGAATGGAAAAAATATGAAATATCTCATTGGAAAACAACTGACTTGGAAAATAGATCCAGAAGAGATAATTTAAGAATTATTGGTCATCCTAAAAGCCACGATCACAAAAAGGGATTAGACATCATATTTCAAGAAATTATCAAGGAAAAGTACTTATACCTTAAATCCAGAGGGTAAAATAGAAATTGGAAGAAACTACCAATAACCTCCTGAAAGAGATCTGAAAACTTCCAGGAATATTATAGAAAAACTTCAGAGCTCCTTGGTCAAGGAGAAAATATTGCAAGCAGCCAGAAAGAAATAATTCAGATATCGTGAAGCCACAGTTAGGATCACACAAGATTTAGCAGCTTTCTCATTAAAAGAGCAGAGGGATTGGTATATGATACTCTGAAGGGTAAAGAAGCTAGGATTATAACCAAGAATAACCCATCCAGAAAAAGTAAGTATCATCTTTCAGGGGAGAAAATGGGCATTCAGTGAAATAGAAGACTGCCATTTCTGATGAAAAGAGCAGAGTTGAATAGAAAATTTGATATTCAAACAGAAGACTCAAGAGAAGCATAAAAAGGTAAACATGGAAGAGTAATCATAAGGGGCTCAATAAAGTCAAACTGTTTACATTCCTACATGGGAAGATGACACATATAACTCCCAAGAACTTTATCAATATTAGGGCAGTTAGAAGGAGTCTGCATAGACAGAGGAAATGAGTGTGAGTTGATTATGTTGGGATGACCTCTAAAAAAAGAATGTGGTGGTGAGAGAGATGTACTGAGAGAAAGGAGAAGGGAGAGGTAAATTGGGGCAAATGTGCTCACACACACACACACACACACACACACACACACACACACTTAGATGGAAATGGAGATTGAGCTTATACCATAAGGAGGGAGGAGGAGAAGGGGAGATGAGATATTGGAATAGATAAGGGGGAGGTTTGAGGGAGGCAGTGGTCAGAAGCAAAATGGACTTTTTAGCAGGGACAGGATAAAGAAAGAAAGAGAAGGATAAAGGGAGGAAAATAGAATGGTGAGAAATGCACATATAATGATCATAACTGTGAATGTGAATGGATGAGCTAACCCATAGCAGATCACAGGATGAATTAGAAATCAGAATCTAACAATACGCAAAAGTAAAATTAGACCTAATTGAAAGAGATAATCAGGGAAACTACATTTTGCTAAAAGGTACCATAGACAATGAAGCAACATCAAAACAATCTACAGCAAGTTTCTCTGATAAAGGCCTCAGTTCTCAATATATAGGGAACTGAATCAAATTTATAAAAATAAGAGCCACCCCACTTAATTGATAAATGGGCAAAGGATATGAACAGGCAGTTTTCAGAAGAGGAAGTCAAAGCTATCTATGGTCATATTTTAAAAATTCCCTAAGTCACTATTGATTAGAGAAAGGCAAAATAAAACAACTCTGAGATACCATCTGTCATCTATCAGAAATGACAAATGCTAGATGGGATGAGGGAAAATAGATATATTAATGAATTGTTGGTGGAATAGTGAACTGGTCCAACCATTCTGGAGAGCAGCCTGGAGCCATGCCCAAAGGGCTATAAAACTGTGCATATCTTCTGATCTAGCAATACCTAGGTCTGTACCTCAAAGAGATCAAAGAAAAAGGAAAAGGACCAATACGCACAAAAACTTTTATAGCAACTCTTTTTGTGGTGGCAAAGAATTAGCAATTGAGGGGATGCTCATTGACTGGGGACTGGATGAACGAATTGTGTCATGTGATTATGATGAAGTAATATTGTGCTGTAAGAAATGAATGGGGTGGTTTCAGAAAAATCATGGCAAGACCTATATGAAATGTTGTAAAGTGAAGTAAGAAGAACAGGGAGACCACTGTGCACAGTAACAGCAATGTTGTAATGATGATCAACTGTGAAGGATCTGGCTCCTCTGATCAATATACAGTGATCCCAGACAGTTCCAAAGGGCTCATGATGAAAAAATGCTGTCCACCTTCAGAGAGAGAACTAATGAGCTTTGAGTCTAAATTGAAGTATAAATTTCTTGCCTTAATTTTTTTTTGCTTTTTCTGCAATATAGACAATATGGAAATATGTTTTGCATGATTTTGCATATATAATCGATATAGTGTTTGTCTTCTCAGTGAGTGGGGAAGGAGTGGGAGAGAGGAAAAGAATCTGGAACTCACAATTTAAAAAGAAGTAATGTTAAAAATAAATTTTAAAAAAGTCTTCTTCAAAAAAAAAATACCCGAGAAAATGATGTATGATCAGCAGCAGAAAGAAGGAGGGAAAGAAATCCTGTTTCTTTTTCCCTAGAGGAGTCCTGATAGTAGGTAGCACAGGGGAGCTGGGAACAGTTGAAAGGTCCCAGTTGGCTGATGCAAAAATGAAGTGATGTTCTAGGGAGAGCTAGGATGGTGCCCCCACCTTCTTAGACTCAGTATTTATGCTACCACAATGACAAATTATCGGGTGACACTGAACAGTTGTTCTCCATTTCTAGAACATTCTAGGCTAATCTCCCTCCCTATGTTTGTACATTTAGGTAGCATCCTTCTAGCCCTCATTCTTTTCCTCTTTCCCCCAATAGGCATTGATGTACCAGCTATCCTACGGTACTTCCATCGTCCCTCACTTCCTTGCCCAAGGGACCTGGCAGTTAATCATTACAACTAATAATGTAAAAAAGAATGTTATATGGATGCCCCAGCCACGGGCCCATAGTAATTACCAAGACTAATCTAGTACAACAAAGTCTTCCTTTGTTCCACTGTCCACATAAGTCCTTTTCTTGAATGGAAATACCTGACCATGTGCAATGAGAATGACTGAGATTAGGAGCAGAGGGATGAGAACTGCTCCTCATTCCGAGGTGTTTATTTGCTTTTTTCCTATGATAATGAGCAAACATTCAATCCTTTGCCACAACCTCTGCCTAAATTCCCAAACTACCTACTCATATAAAATGTCGTAATCCCTTGAATTCAAGAGATTTCTAGGTGGAGGTGGTGGTGTATTTGTGATTTCCTGGAGCAAGGTCTATTTTTCCTCTGTACCATTGACTACTTGTTAATTCAATGTATTGAAGCTGGGCATAAGCGTGATATTTCTTCATCTCTGGAAGGAATATGGCACAGTGGAAAGAGGCCCTAGGTTTTAATCTTATCTCTGACATTGTGTGTCTGGGCAAGTCACATTTAGCCTCCCTGGGCCTCAGTCTCCTCATTTGTAAAATGGGGGATTTGAACTAGAATCCCTCTGAGGTTCCTCCCAGGTCTAGATCTATGATCTTTAGAACTTTCCGCAACCTCTTCAGAATTAATTCATCTATCACACTTATTGGGCTCCTGGCTCTTTGGGCCTAGTCCTCGTGGTACTGCAATGCTGATTACTGCCAATGAGAGACAGCAAACTGTTGCTGTTGATTTATACAGAAGACAAGGCAAGAGGGAACTATATTTTGCATGATCTATTCTAGGAGTTGAGGAAGATTCAAAGATGACTTATTGTCTTTCTCCTCATGTTTACGATCTTATAGATGCAGTACTTTGCTTAAGACAGGGATGGATAGAGAGAAAAGCAATCTATAAACTACCAAAATCCCTAGCCCTCCCTTCCTGGTCAGTAGCCATCCATTATCAAGTTATCTGTAGTTCTGGAAGAATGTAAGCTCTGTAAAATTTCCAAGAGTGTTTTATTAAGCATTATAATTCTCATAATGCTATGCACAAGGAAGGTTCTCAATATGTGTTTATTGAAATGATTTTGCCGGAGACACCAATCACTGGTGAAATAGAGTACTTAGGGCAATTTACATTTTCATTCTTTTCTTAGCCCAAAGCTCCAATAATTATTGGTATAACCTAATTAATTTTAGTTACTGGATCAGAATGAAGTTTACATGATGTCAAGGTTCCTTCTTCTTATACATTTTATCTACACTATTGTTTGCCTCTGGGGTAATAAAGTGAGGTTTCTATCATATGGGACCAAGGACCAAAGATGTAACTAGGGAATAGCAAGTTTCCTTACTATAGCATCTGGACTCTTTTTCACTCTCTTAGTACCAACTACTTTATTTTTCCAGGAAAATGAAATGGTTGTTTGAACAGCTGTTGCTAATCTCTGGAGCAGTTGTTCAACTAGTAGGTCCTATTGTTCAAGGCACACCTGACCCCTAGTGGCTACCAAATGCTGGATCAAACGACCTGATGCATAGTTCCGGTAGTGCCTGTTTTCCCACAGCCTTTCCATCATTTGCCATTTTCTTTTTTGGCCAATTTTGCCAGTCGTAGAAGTGCAAGGTAGAACCTATGAGTTGTTTTAATATACATTTTTTCTAATCGCTAATAATTAGAAAAATGTAGCATTTAAAAAAATATGGCTATTGGTTGGATTTCTTCCCTTGAAAACTACTTGTTTGTATCCTTTGGCCATTTATCTATTGGGGAATGGGTCTTGTTCTTACACATATGAATTTGTTCCTTACATATCTTAGAAATGAGACCTTTACCAGAGAAACTTACTGCAAAGATTCCCCCCTGCCCCAAGTTAATGGTTTCTGTTCTAATCTTAGCTGCATGGGTTTTCTTTGTGCAAAAGCTTTTTCATTTTATGTAATTAAAATTTTCCTTATCTTCTGTGACCCACTCTATCACTGATTTGGTCATGTACTCCTCTATTCATTCTATTCACAATCCTCTATTGAAAGGAAATTTCTTCCTTCCTCTTCTAATTTGTTTCTGATCTGGCCTTTTGTATCTAAGTTGCATGCCTATTTGGAAGATATCTTGAGATAGGGTTAGGTATTGGTTTAACCTAATTTCTTAATTGAAAATTATTTAATTAAAAAACTGAGACCACAAAAAGGATTAGCAAAATGTGGCCAAAGTTATTTCACAGTACTCTTCAAATGCCCATTTCCAAGTGAAAGACCAACTCAGGGTTATGAGTAAGAAGCTCAGTTTTCCCACTTGTAAAGGCTAACACTCTAGAAGCAACGTGTATGGCACAGTAGAAATCATGCTGCATTTAGACTTAAGAGACCTGAATTCAAATTTCAGCCCATGCTGTGTGACCTTAGGTAAATTCCCTAGTCCCTCTGAGATTCCGTTTTCTTATCTGTAAAATGGGGATGCTCACAAGGTTGGAGCTTTGTAAACCTTAAACGCTCATAGAAAGGTGAGCTACCTACCTCACAAAGGTGTCTCTGGGGATCAAGTAAGAATGTATGTAAAGTACTTTGGAGGTGCTATACAAACGTAAGCTATTGCTCTTCAGTCCAAAGACCTCTCTCTCCTCCAAATTTATCCATTGATAGTAGAATTCTAAAGTTGTAAAAGACTTTCAAAGTCATGTCACCCAATAACTACTCGAAAATCTACTACTACAGCTAGTGGCCCAGCGGATAGAACACCAGCCCTGGAGTCAGGAGGCCCCAAGTTCAAATCTGGCCTCAGACATTTGACACTTACTAGCTGTGAGACCGTGGGCAAGTCACTTAACGCCAATTGTCTTGCAAAAAAAGAAAAAAAGTCTACTATAACTGCTTGAAAATAAATCCCCTCATATATATGTACATATACTTGTATAGGTCTGAGTTTGTAAAGTACATTCTCTAAGCAGAATCCAATTCTCTAGACCATTCCTTCCTTTATACTACTCACTGATCTTACTCAACCTGAACGGAAAATGAGAGGTTGAAACCCCAAGAAGTCTTGAAATGTAACTTTTTAAAAAAAATTCCATTTGAAAAAAATCTTTTGAGTTACAGGAAAGTGCCATATCAGACGGGGGACTTGAATACAGATCCTCTGGGACTTGAAGACTCTACAGCACCTCTGGGATCTACTGGCTGTGTGACCCTGATCAAGTCACTTAACTTTTCAGTGTTCTAGTCACTCTCTAATATTCTACATTACAGAGAAGGTGTCAGTCTAGTCACTGTCCCCTACTGTATTAATTCTATGTTACAGTTCCACTCTGAAGTATTTATCTCATTATAAAAGGGAGCTCCAAGAAGGGAGGGAAGATATCTTTTCTGAATAAAAGAACTGAGATGCACATGTTTAATTATGATGTTTATTCTCTGAGACCCTAGAACAAAGGAGTGTTGGTTTCAGGTCTTCCCTAATGGGATGGCACATGGAAATGTGGTGAGGTGAGGTGTCTTACATTGTGGAAAAAGCACTGGAGTTGAGTTTGAGTCCTGGCTCCAACAGCTGATATCCTGGTAAGTCACTTAGCTCTTTCAAGTCTCAGCTTCCTCCTTTACATATAAAATAGTGGTAATGATAGCTATACTTGTGATGAGGAATGCATATTGCTTTTCAATAGGTGAGAAGCCAAAGGGGATGGACTGGAGTGGCGGGGATCCTTATTACAAAAGCAGGAAGGAAAGTTACAGAACAGCCTCCTCTAGAAGGGAGAAAAGCCGTAAGTTTGTGAGAAGTTCAACATCTGAACAATTCTTATGAGCATTTTTTTTAATTGCGTATCACATAAAATTCAAATTGTGCTATTTACAAAATAGATAAAAACATTAATACTGATCGCAGGCTTCAAATCTTTCCTTCTTTTCCAGTCTACTTTACTATATTTTTGCTCCACTGTTCCACAGCTCATAAAAAACCCTAACATTTGGTCTCTTACAGCATTGCTTCCATGGAGTCATTGATGGCCAGTCTGCCACTAACATGGAGTCCTTGCATGCACAACCACACGACTTGGGGAAAGGCAACACAGGGAGGTGTCCCAAACCAGTTCCAATGATAGCTGCCAAGGAAACTCATGAGAAACACATTACCTCCACTGAGAATGGGGATGACTCGAGCCATGACCCACAATGGAAGAAGGAGGAAGAATGGAAGAAGGAAGAAAGAACTCTTTAAGATGTGAGCACAGAAGCATTTGGACCCAAGAATGCCCTTCAGGAATGGAAAGAATAAGGAGCTGGGGACAAGAAGTTGCTAAAACATGAGGAGAAAGGGATAATTCTCTTCATCATGAGAAGGAAGAAACTCTTAAGATCAGTTCAGATCATTATGTAACACTGTGGACAGAACTGCAGCCTGAGATGGCAAGAGACTGGGTCTGGAACACATGGGCTGATTCTGCTGACTAAGGTCCTAAACCAGAAACTCTGGCAACTCCATTCCTAAGTGCAGAAAAGGCCCAGAAGTTGGAGGCAAAATTTGAATGTAGGAATGAGACAGAAGATTAAGAAGACAGAGGAGTAGGTGAAAACAGGAGTGCGAATGACAAAGTTACTGCAAAACAAGAAGAGTTTTCAGCAAAAGAGGACAGCAAAGCACCCAAAAGGTATGAGTTAGAAGAAGAAAACGATAAAAGCCAAGAGAAGCAACAGACTATCCTGGCCCTTGCACTGGTTCCTTCTTTTTTCTTTCTTTTTAAACATATGACATAATATAAAGAACTGAATTTCAAATTCAGGTTGTTTTTTCTAAGCGTTTGCCATTCTGAAGACATCTTCAGCAAATCCATTTCCAAGTCATAAAAATGTACTGTGCAAACTTTCTTTTCTATAGTGGAAATACTTATGACAATCAAAACAGTGAAGAAAACATGTGAAAGCTAAAAAACAAATGGAGACCTCAAGAGACAAGGCAAACATCACAGAAGACAAATGGTCAAGGTAGGCTAGCATCTAAAAATGCCCTTTCTTTGAAAATTCAGAGTGAGAAGAGAAGGTCCTAAGTACTAGATTAGAGGAAGAGTCAATCTGAGAAGAAGGCCTTAAACACGTGGCTTCCTGGTGACCAGACTTCAGTCCTCTGTGCATGGAGAGGGGCAGGACAGACGCGTACACAGAGATCAAAGCTGGACACCACAGGAAAGAGGAGTGTCCAATGTCCTCACTTCTGTGACCCCCTCTGACTTGTTCCACTGCTGCTCACAACTCATGGGAAATAATAAAAGGCTCTTCTTGGATTCAAGTGAAGTATCTGTTGGAGATAAGCCCAGAAGTCCAAGTGGGCAATGCTTCCTTTTGCCTGGGGTAAAATGATGCATGTAACTTTCTGGTTTGCACTTTAAGGTAATGCTCCAAGTGAGCTGAAAATTCAGGTCAGATAGCTCATCATTCTTTTAGAGGATTTTCACACGAACAAAACAATCTTGAGTCACAGGAATCTAGAAATGCAGTGGGATGTCTGGCTTTTCCTGCTGTTTGACTGTTGGTGGGCAGATGAGCAACTCCCCGAGCAAGTTCTGACAAGACTCAGATCCTGAGGATGACAAGAGCTCCAGGCTGGTGATGGGCAGACACAGAAGAGAAAGGGGTGGCCCCCCTCAATAGCGTTTCCCCCGTTTTTTGCTACCAGGCTGCAGTTTCTTCTTTAACTTTTCCTTTCTGGCTCCAGCTGTGGTGAAAGTAATACAGTGAGCATCCAGAAAGTCTAACAGCTTCCCCATGGCAAACTTAATGCCATTCTGCCTCAGCTCTGCTTGCAAGTCTGTGAGCTCAAAGGGCTGGTAAAGGAGAACCTTCTGGTAAAGGACCGGATGGGATCGGATGTAGCGTCTTGCTGCTTCCTCTTTGTCGGCGTCCTGGGCAGCGGCTTGGGAAGCAGTGATCTCCCCCTCTTCTTCCCCTTCTGATTCAAAGACTGTTTCAAACTCACTGGCAATAGAACTGAAAAGAAAAAAAGACAAATCTAGATGAAGAGTTCTCCCCTCGTGCCCACCAGAGACAATAAGAGAAACAAATGGCAGAGAAGCTCACAGCAGACATATCCCAGCTAACGGTCCTTACCAGTGGCTGATGCGTCAGTGTTTCCACTGTATTTCATCTGAGGCTGTCTAAAGTGTTCTGTAAACTACTACTTTTCTATAATGCAAAGCAGCATGGCACGGTGGGATGAGCACAGGCCAAGAGACCTGGATTCGTGTTCCAGCTCTGCCATTCATTGCCACATGACTGTGAGCAAGTCACTTGACCTGTAGGCATCAGCTTCCTCATCTGTCAAGTGAAGAAGCTGGACTGGAGGACCTCTAAAATCAGTTCTAACAGTTTATGATTCACCTGTTTATTCTATGTTCCCCATATCATCTTTTCGCTTCATAAGTGGGTTTCATACTGATTTACAAAACCTCAAATAGGGTTACCTCCAATCACAAAGGACTGACAATCACTGATGCTGCTTGACAGGGCCACAGCCACTGGTGATAATGGGCATCATCATAAACTAGGAGGCTGTTGGTGTTCTAGCAACTAAATCAGCTGACACCCAGAAGATGAGATGGGTTGGGTTAAGAAAGAAAATGCAAGACATTTGCACGTAACGGGACAAGTTAGAGCCAACCCCAAAACATCGCTGGACCTCAGTGCCCAGAACCAGCTGAGATAACCTCAGGGCTCTGAGGTATGGCAGGAACAAGATGGAGTTTGGAGGAAGGGTCTCGCCCTTGTTGGCAGCGTGGTGCAGGGTTCTCTTCTGGATTTACCTGTGCACAGGTGAATCATGGGGAAAGTGCGGGAAAGAAAGGGGAGGAGAATAGGCGGAGAGTAGGCGGACCAAGGCAGTCCTAGCACTACGTAATAAAGGCTATAAAAATCTGTTCACTGACTTAAACGGAGCTGCTTACCACCTTGGCTTCCGGCCTCATTCATTGCCCGCGAGATCAGGCCTTTGCTGGACGAAGGCCTGGGAGTATGGGGTAAGCAAGTTCCCCAACGTTCGCAGGTAGCTCTTAGTTGTCAAAGTGAGGTCTGGGGATTCCTGGAACTCCCCAAGACCCTTTCAGGGAGTTTGTGAGGTCAAAACTATTTTCATAATAATGATAAAATGTTTTAATTTCTAGTATAATAAACATTGATTGAAATGACCCATATAGGCAAATGTTTTTTGGGCAGTTCTCAATCATTTTTAAGAGTGGAAAGGGGTCCTAAGACCAAAAAATTTGAGAAATGCTACACAAGGAATGGTATTCTTGACCCCTAGGACTAAACTAGTTACCAACTATTCAGATCTTTTCAGGTTTCAGACACCTTCAAACTTAGAAAGCAAGTCAGGGACTTTATCAGAAAAAAACTATACTAGTCATTCCTAAATCATGGGCTGTTCAATTCATCGGGATAAGGATGCCACTACCAAACCTGCTCTTCATCCATTACCTTTGTGAACCAAAGGAGTTTTCACTTTCATCTGTAGAAGAAGTGATGGATTTCTGAGACGCTGAGGGGTGATTATTAGTGGCAGGGCCTGAGTGCACATCTTCAGCTAGTGGCTGTGTCAGTGTTACGATGGCTTTATGTGGCTGCTTCTTTCTGCCTCGGGTTTTTGTGAGATTCTTTAGCTTTTGGTGACCGATGCTAGATAACTTCTCTGAAGCTTCTGACTGACCACCCTCTACAGTGGGCAGGGCACAACTGGAGGAAGCTGGCAGTAACTCATTCCCTGCTCCTGAAGTCTTGACTTGAGAATTTGTCTGACTCAGGCAGCGAGGCTCAGCCATCATCCTCGGGGAGGTCTGTAGAGCCTGGATTTCATCCTCCGAGTCAGATGGCAGGATCTGGTGGGTGTACTGGAAAATCTCCTTCAGCTTCAGCACCATCTGGCGTTTAGGGAGAGGACGGACTCCAAATCTAAATTGGGAAATAGGTGATTTTTTTAGTCTTCAACCAGATTGCTTGTACGTACTTTACACTGCTTTGCTTACTTGTCAGCAAACAAGACACAATTATTAGCAAATGTTAATGGCTGTTGGCAAAGCCAACATTCTTGAGTTCTATGACTGTCAAAAGTTAGTGTCTGACTAAGTATGCTCTGTCAAATCCCCACATTGCAATAATAGTAAATCATGTCTTGTGAGCATGGACCTGATCTCTGGAAACATCAAAAACACATCAAGTTAAGTCTGATGAATAAGGTTGGGGGAGTCAGGCTAAGAAAAAAGGCCTAGGGTTAGAAATGGGGAAAATGTTCCAAATCTTGAAGAGGAATTCTAACAGAGTTTGGAGCAGTAGTGGCACTATTGAAATAAATGTGTGGCACACCAAAGTGGTGACTTTCAATGAGCACAACATTTATTTGGATATGTAGACAAAGGATATTTTCAGTTACTAAGTGCGACTCTGATAAGTCAATTCACCAAAATTCTATTATTCTAAGATTCTAAAAACTTCGATTCAGCTAAAAATTTTTTATTCTGTGAAAACATTAACCAAAGAAAATCTTGCTTAAAAAAAAATGTGCAAGTCACACATACTTGTGAAACAGAAGCACATTATCTTTTACTTTTGAGGCAATAACTAAAATAAACTAAGGAATTTTTAATTAAAATAAATAAATCATTAAAACCAACAGATTATAAATGTCTCTAAGATAGAATAGGTAGTCATTCTGATGTGATATATTTGCTATATAAAAATGAAGGCACTGATTTAAGGGTGGGTGGGCTCTTACAATAGGTTCCCTTCCACAGACCTGAAATTCCCTTTGGTCATGATGATTCTTTCTTACTCTTACAGAAAGTGGGCTAAACCTTCTGACTTTTCAGGAACTGCTGGCAAAATCTGGGATGTGTCTGTGGGACCACCCTAACATTAAGGAAATCAAGAGCTCAGATGGTGGTAAAGAGGCCTCAAAACTTTAATAGAACCTCTTAAGAGTCAGAAGTCTGAGTCTATCCACAAAAAAGAATCCTCTAAGATGAATTGTTTAGAGAAGAATCCAAGGTATCGTGCTAAACCTAAAGCATGAGCAAACACGTAAAATGGAAACACCAACCGATTCAATTCTTTCTTTAGCTCTGGTGTTTCCATGATAGAATAACTTGGCATTGGAGTTATAGGAACTTTGGGGGGCCTGTTAGTCTTCCGATCAGCAGCTTCTGTGGGAGAATAAAATAAATATAAATATTAGTAAAATGGCTGGGATAAGGGGTACTTGATGTGATGGCACTACCTGGCATCATTTAATTTTATTGACATGCATTTCTAAGCTCTGTTTCCTTTACTTTCTTTATACTGAAGATAATGTAAACATTATTTTACTGTATTAAAGTAGTCATTTCTAGCCTCTTTGGAGTTGTGACAACCTATCAATGTTTAAATGCATTACACCACCACTCTCCCTTCTAAAAAGTATTACAAGGTACGCTCTATGTGCATCATGTACATATAATATTGATTTGACACACTGACAACACCCTCCTTAAAATCACTGACAAATGCTGGGATGTCTCAAAACCAAAGTCAGGACTTACTGTGTTAAAGAGAAAATAGAACCCCTATATAGAACTTTTAAGAGCGACCATGACTGATTGCAATCACTCCACACACACATTTGGAGTGGCAGTTTAATGGAATTTGGAGTCAGATGACCAAGGTTCTAAACTTGGCTCTGCTGCCCATTAGTTGTATGACTCTGGATAAGTCACTTAATCCCTCTGGCTCTTAGTTTCCTCATCTGTAAAATTAGGAGCTTAGACTAGATGACCTTTAAGGTCCTTTCCAGTACAAAATCCTACACATCTCTATTTTCAACATGCATTTATTTACTCAGCATAAACTAATACTGTAAAATACTATTATTGAAAATTTTAACTCAAAGGACATCAGTGACCCAATCAACAAACCCAATGGTCTTTTCCTCAGTTCTCATCCAAGGTCCTCAAGGGTAGAGACAGTTTGATTTTTCCCTGTAGCCCCAGGATTTGGCACAGAACCTGGTACAGAGGAGATGCTTAACAAGTGCCTGCTGGAAGACTGCTTGATTGTCCCCTCCATAGAATCTGACGCTATCAGCAATGTGGCTGAGTGGAGAGTGTTGGGCTGGGAGTCAGGAGACCTGGGATCCTATTCCAGCTCCAATATTTGCTAACTTATTGATTATGAGCAAGTCACTGAACCTCTCCACGCCTTGGTTTTTTCATCTGTAAAATGGGGATAATGATACTTGCAATAATCACATAACTGTTAAAGGTATTTTGTAAACTTAATATGCTATATACATGTGACACTATTACTAAAAACATTTCCTTCTTTGGCTTCCATAACACCGTACTATATTGGGGAGGGAGGTTTCTCTCTCCACTTTTTCTCTCCTTTCCTACCCTTCCCTTTTGCTGGCTCCTTTCCTTCCTACCCACTAAACATAAGCATTTCACAAAGTTCTGTCTACGAGCTTCCTTTCTCTCTACATTCTCTTCATCATCTCACACTTACCTTAACTAGCCCATAATGGACATGGTAATCAAATCGATCTTTCTCCAAGATACAGACAATAGAAATATGAGACCAAAAGTCATTTGCCTATAGAGAAGCAGTCAAAGGATATAAGTAAACAATTCTCAAAAGAATTGCGAAGTATTAACAATTATATGAATGTTCCAAACAATTATAAGAGAACTGTAAATCAAACAATTCTGAAAGTGCTACCTCACATCCAGGAAACTGGTAAAGATGACAAAAGAAGGGAATCATTATTGTTAGAGGAGTTGTGGGGAGACAGGCACACTAATGCATGACTGGTGGAGTGTGAAATGGTGCAACCATTCTGGAAAGCAATTAGGAATTATGGAAATAAAGTTACTAAAATGTCTCTATCTTTTATTTTTCTGGAAGGGAGAAGGCAGGGGTTAAGTGGCTTGCCCAAGGTCACACAGCAAGTAAGCGTGTCAAATGTCTGAGACCGGATTTGAACTCAGGTCCTCCTGACCTGAGGCCGGTGCTCTACTCACTGCACCACCTAGCTGCCCCAATGTCTGTATCTTTTGACCCAGAAATTCTACTGCTAGTCACAGATCTCAAGAAGGTCATTAGCAAAAAGAAAGGATCTATGTACACCAAAATACTTATTACACTTTTTGTAGTAGTAAAGACTAGAAACTAAATAAATGCTCATTGATTGGGGAATGGCTAAACAAAGTGTGACACATTAATGTAGTGGAATATTACTGTCCTTTAAGAAACAATGAATATGATAAACAGAGTTTGGAAAGATTTACATGACTTTAAAAGTAAAGTAAGCTAAGCCAGGAAAGCAATATATGTAAGTCCAGCAACGTAAATGGAAACAACTACCACCACAAGCAACCTAAATTGTGTGCTTCAAAATTACAAAGAACAAGCCTGGGTCCAAAGAACAGTCGTGAGAAGACTTCTCCCTAGAGAGGTCAGGGTCCATGGATATGGAACTTTGCACAGTGTGCCAGACTTGTGGAGCAGTTTTACTGAATTTTTTCTCCTCTTCTCTCTTTTAAAAAATTCTTTATTACAAGAGATGGCTTTCTGGGAGGGAGAGGGAGGTGGGGAAAATCTAGGTGATATAAAAATAAAAGATATCAATACAAGTCTATTTAAAAAAAAACCTTTATTTCTAGTCTCAACTTCTTTCCTGAGATCTACTTCCAAATTTCCACAGTAGACATTTCTGCTTCTAACTCTAGTCTTTTGATCATTCCCTATTTTCTCATACCATTATCCCTGTTCTAAGATTTACCTGATCTTTTCATGCTTTGTCCCTATGAAGCAGTCATTTTAACCATGCATGGTCTTCCACCCTTGAACCCACCCTGTTAATCCTCACGCTTGGGGGTTAACGCCTACCACCTACCTCCTCAGTTCCTACTTTTGAGCCACTGGACAATGCTAGAAGAAGTAAAGAACCCAAGCTCATGTGGGCTGCTACAAACATATATGCTATTATATACTATAAACGTGCACTATCTAAACTGAGCCGATAGCCCGCCACTACAAAGCAATCCTTTCATAGCTCTGATTGACTTCCTCTCACTTTCTTCACTGTGGCCATTTCAAACTCCCTCCACTACACCCCTTTACTCTTCCTATTTTTATCTACCCATTTACATGGCATTTTAGAGGTTATAAAACTCTTTCCCCAGTTATTCTTTGTGGTTGAGAGTGTGGATATTATCCCCATTTCGCTGATAAGCAAATAAAGGCTCAACAGTCAGATGGCTACTTGCCCAGATTTTAAGAGAAACAAGGTTTCAACCATTGCCCCTCCTTCCTACAAGCCCCGCATGCCTTTCAATACATCACACTGCCCCTCTAGCTAATCTCTGTATTTGCACTTTCAATCCAATCCCCTCGTGTTTCCTGTCAAAAAAAAGGGGTTCTCATTTCAAATAGAATAAAATTAAAACTCCAAATCTAGCATTCAAAGTCTCCAAATTTCCTTTCCTGTCTTATTTTGCCCTATCCCTCTCTTTCTGTATGCTATATTCCAGGACTAACGGTTGATCTCTGATCTCATCCTGTCCTTTCCCATAACCATGTATTTGTCAGGATATAACAAATTTTTTCTACATCTGTGCCTACTGAAATCCTTTTCTTGCTTCGCTGCTTTATTCCGTGAAGCTTCCTCTGAGGCCCCAGATGGTGATTTCTCTTCCCAAACTTCTCAGCAATCTAGACTGCTCCTTTGCCCTTAATAGGCTTCAAGAGGTGGCATGATGTAGTAGAGCCAGCACTTTGGTTCAGATTCCAATGGTGATACTCCCATTGTGACCCTGGGCCAGTCATTTCACCTCTTTGGGTTCCAGCTCCCTCACAGTAAGAGGAGGAGTCTGGATTAACGCTCTAACTATTAATGAAACCAAAAGACAGAAGGAAAGCAATCTGAAGCTAAATGGGAGGAAGGTTTATGGTTCTCCCTTACATACAGATAAAGGTGCTGAAGTTGCTTTTATTGTGAGTCCAAAGGTGACAAGGAGTACACTTTTAGGGGATGCTGTGTATTACTCATACAATAAGCAATTGCAAGACAAACACCAGGAAGATAGTTGCAGCTGACAGAGAGTCTGCGGAAGTAGAGAAACTATGTAAAGACTTGCGCTGATTTCGTGACTTCGATGCAAGGGTGAGCCTTGGGGAGGAGAGTAAAAAATATGGTGGAAAATTTAGTCTAGGAGTCAGAAGCAAAATAGGTCAATGGCATAAAAACCATATCAAAGTCTCCTGCCTACACAGGGAAGCAGCATGGTACGGTGGAAAGACCAGTCTCTGGGATTAGAGGGCCCACCTTCTACAAGAAGCCTTTCCTAACCCCTCTTAATTCCAGTGCTTTCCTTCTTTTAATTATTTCCTATTTATCCTTTTTAGCTGGGAAAGGGGAAGGCAGAGCAGTTGGGGTTAAGTGACTTGCTGAAGGTCACACAGCTAGTAAGCGTGTCGAGTGTCTGAGGCCACATTTGAACTCAGGTCCTCCTGACTCCAGGGTTGGTTCCCTACTCACTGTGCCACCCAGCTGCCCCTCCTAGTTATCCTGTATAAACCTTACTCTGTCTATATGTTTGCATGTTGTCTCCATTAGATTGTAAGCTCGCTGAGGGCAGGTACTATCTTTGGCCTCTGTTTATATCCTAGCACGATGCTTAGCACAGCACTTGGCACACAGTAGGTGTTTAATGCACTGACTAACTGATTGGTTGACGTCTCAAGTGCCTTCAAGCTCTCAATGATCCTGTACTCACAGAATCATACCTGTTTGTGAAGGTGTTATTTCCTATTAAATTACAAAGTCCTTAAAGAAAATATAAGTTTCTAGAGGGCAAAGACTGTATTTTGAATTTATATTCCAGTGCCTAGCACAATGCTTTGCACGTGATATGCTCTTACTAATATTTACTGAATTGAAATGGATGTCCAAATCAGTATCATCTCTTCCCAGGTCCCATGTCAAACCTGACCTCCTGAGCCTTCAGGTGGAGAATCTCTTTTTACTTCGGTGAAAGTATTTAACATTAAACCTTCCGAAATAGAACTTCCTATACTACCTAGTATTATTGGGGAAGTTTTCCTCCATTACTCATTAACGGCAGTCACCTAGGCATGAAATCTTGACTTAGCCTTCATTCCTCATTCTCATTTACTTTCATCCAGTCACTAAGTCCGATCAATTCTATTTTTGCAACCTCTTATGTCCAGCTCCTCTTTTCATACTGCCAGGAGCCCAAGTTGGACTATTGCAAAAAAAAAAAAAAAAAAAAAAAAACCTTTCCTAATCGGTCTTCCTTTTCCCCTGCCAATCCATTTTATACATGGTGGCAGGTTAATTTTCCTACAGGACAGCTCTGATAATGTCATTCTTTGCTTAAAGATTGGCTCCCTACTGACTTTTCAATAAAGTCCGAGTTCTTTACCAGGGCAGCAGTTAGACTGGATTTCCTAACAGTCCTTCCATTGCTTCTAATATGCCTTTGTTCACTCAGGATTGATTTTGTAGGTTTCATCTAATTTTATGGTTTGTACAATGCCACAGGGAGCCGAACAGGGATTAAAAATGCATATTAACTATCTACGTCCTTAACAGAAATCAGTGAGAACAAAAGGCCTACAAAGTAGGAGATACACAGTGGCAACTGTATTCTGTCCTAGCTCTTCCTGAGAGCACTGTGAGGTCCAAAGATCAGCTTAAAGGCAATTGAGTTCCAAAGCGTTACTAGGACTCGATATTCATTCTAGTTGTTCAATCACAAATATACTTCTCAAAGGTTACTTACTTGGAGTCTTTAACACTTCTAGATTTTGAGTTGCTTCATCTGACAATCTTTTAGCCAAAGGAAGACTTTCTGCAGACTTTTGTTCTCCATCCCAATCATCCCACAGCACTGAATTCAAATAGCTTGGATTACTGTTTCCAGGTGAGCCTGTCCATAAGGATCTCTTTTCATTACAGTGTAAAGATCTTCTTTTGTTTATGGGACTTCCATAAACAGAAGTGCTGCCCACTCTACTCGGGATTCCAGGCGAGTATCTCTCCCTGTTATCGAGAGTTTCACATACTTTATCGTTGGGACTACTAGTACTTAGGTAGCCAGTCCTCTCTAAGTTCATGTTATCAATTGGGATCGGTGAGAGAGGTTCCATGTTCCAGTAGTCATCGTCAACTGGAATTGGGGGGTCGCTGGTTAGCAGTAAGCTGCTACTCGGAGGGCAAGGATCAAGGTCTTGCTCTTCCTCACTATCCACAACTTCTACCACTTCACTACATACATTTTGGATCAGCACAGGTTTGTCATCGGCAGAAGAAAGCCTTGAGTGTGATGATGGGCTTTCCAAAGAGTGTTTAATTAAGTCAGTACGCTCAGGTGAAAACTGAACTGGTACTAATGTCGAAAGGTTCTTATTAACCTTTGAATAATGAATGGCAGGGCTTCTGTAAGAGAATTTCTCACTGACTGAAGTTTCTGAGAATGATTCGGTCTCTGAAGTAATGGGTGCCAGATGAGACGATGTCTGGGGCACATTTATAGATACTTTGTTTGTTATTTCGTTAGCATCTTTATTTTCTATCAGTACTTTAGTCTTGCCCTGTAAAACTTTATCCTGGAAACTGGAAACGCATGGCCTAGAGATGATGCTTGTGACTCGCATGTGGGATAAGCAGCTATGGCTCTTGTTAGTAAGCGGAGTGGCTGGAACCAGCCATGAAGTATCTGTGCTGCTGTTTTCCTCTTTGCCGTCGTCATGTTTGGAGATCAGTCTAGAATCCGGTTCTTCATCCAAACTGCTATTCCCTTCTCTGTGCGACTGCATGTCAGTCAGAACATCAGCACCCCTATCACTATGTACCCCAGCTTCTGCGGCTACTGAGTTCTGAGGATGCCTTTGGTCACTGTCAATATCAATAATCAGAAAAGGTGTGGATGCTCTGGGACCACTTTTCACTTCCTCGCCTTTACCAACAAGGGTTCTGGGTGTTTTTCTTTCTCCACAGGGACTATCAGAAACTGGTTTCATTTTGGTCTGTTCTAGCTCCATTTCTTCATCTGAATCCAACAAAAGGATAATATCATCATCTCTGTTCACTTGTGATGGAGAATTCTGAGATCTGATATTCGACTGGAACGGCCTTTGGCAAGATTTTGGTTGAGTTAGGTCAATGGATGGAGGTTTAACTGGAGAAATCAGGGCTGCTGTATTTTTATGGCTTGCAATATGAGCACACTCACTTCTGTCCTTGCAGGCTGGATCTTCATACAAAGTGTGGATATAATTTTTTTCCTTTTGTTTTTCTGTTAAAATTGGAGGAGAGATTATCTTGGAAAATTTCCTTCTTAATTGAGGAGATAATGGGGATGAATCATGTCTACACTGAGGGAAGATTTGTGATTTGGAAGGACTTTGATGGTGGTTGTATGATGGAAAGAAGTCTGGCTGCAACGGAGGTGTCCGGCAAAAAATGAGTGAACTAGAAACTTCTTTCTCTGGGAAATCCCCTTTCTGTTTCTTTGGATTGCAGTTTATTTGGGAAGGCTCACAGTACTCTCCTTGAGTCACTGAGAAAAGCTGATCACTGCTCTTATCACGATCAAAATCATGGAGTGGGTCTAGGGATGTGAGTTTTTCTCTTAGACTATCTCCTTTGCCTTCTACCAAAAGATCAGAAGTACTAGAGTGAGTAACAGTTTTAACTGACTTTGGTGAACAATCTTTTCCAGGAGACTCTGTACCACCCTCATCATCTGGAATCTTTTCCTGGCATGGCACAGGAATGAAATGTTTAATATTTAAATTGCTACTCACACTTGGCTCTTGACCCTTCACTTGCTCGGAAGAGTCTGTTTTGTATGTATCATCCATCTGTTTTTTCAATTTGACACTTGCTAGGAGACTTTCAAACGCTGGAATTTCTTCCCCTGGCTGGCCACCTACTGACTCTTCCTTTGTTTGACACTTCCCTTGGAGCATCTTTCGCTGAGTAGCAGCAAACTCATAAATTTCTTCCATCTCTTCTTTGTTTACTTTCTCTCTGTCATCTTCCTGGTCTTCCAGCTTAAGTACAAGCTCTGATTCCTTATCTTCATCTACCCACATTGACCTCAATAATTCTTGGAAATTTTCTGCTCTACTTTCACAATCCTCTTCTTCTTTCCCTACCAAAAACATATCATCTTCTGAACTAATATCCATAGCCTCTAGACCACTTTCACATAGACCAGCAAGTTCCTTCACTCCAAACCTGCAGAAATGAAACGAAAAAGCATCAATCTTCCTTTTGCAGAAGCCATGTCTCTCTCATTCAAAGATGAGGTCAGAGCCAGAACTGGAATTCATATATGAGGAGAAAGGAAGGCTGAAGTGGAAAAAATCAGGGAATTATCAAAAATACCATATTTTTGTCCTTTCCTCCATCCTTTTATAATAAGGACACTCTTCCCCGAGACCAGTCTTGTTGAAGTTTGCCTGGTCACTAAGAGGTTCTAATAAGAGGCTTGTAACAAAATCGCTCAAAGTGTTTCAAGGCTATGTGGTTTACTTGTTTTGTTTTTTTCTGCAAGGTGATCAGGGTTAAGTAACTTGACCAGGGTCACACAGCTAGTGTCAAGTGTCTGAGGCCACATTTGAACTCAGATCCTCCTGACTCCAGTGCCGGTGCTCTATCTACTGCGCTACCTATTGCCCCATGTGGTCTAAATAATACAGATTAATACTGAAGCATTCAAAACTATGAAGGCTCAACTGCCCCTAGATTTCTTAAGAAGATACTCTTTATAGGGTAGATGTAATGCAGACTATAATCTATATTTTACCCTGAACAGGAAGCTGAAAGGTACATAGCCCTGCCAGATACCTGTTGCAGCCTTAAACTTCAGCCTGAGACTCATAAGAGAATATGTTATGGTAGATAACTAACAAATTCCACTTAAGGTATTTGACTCCTGCAAGGTCATCACTGGTAATAAACTTCTGGCAAGTAAGGATAACTGATACCAAGAGTGAGAAGGGAAGAGATAAGGGAGGGGAAAGGAAGGAGGCATGGAGGAAGAGAATAAGCACTTCTATAGTGTGCATGCTGAGCACTTTTTATCAATACTATCTTATCTAAGGGGGACAGCTAGGTGGTGTCATGAATAGAGAAATGGGCCCGGGAATCGGGAAGACCTGAGCTCAAATCCAGCCTCAGACACTTACTAGCTACATGACTCTGGGCAAGTCACTTAGCCCTGTGTGCCTCAGTTTCCTCATCTGCAAAATAAGCTGGAGAAGGAAATGGCAAACCACTCCAGTATCTCCCGAGAAAACCCCAAAAAGGGGTTGGACATGACTTGAAACCACCAAATGACAACAATCCTACGAGGTAGATATCACCATTCCCCTTTTGCAGCTCAGAAAACTGAAGCAAGCAAAGGTTAAGTGACCTGACCAGGGTCACACAGGTAGTAAGTATTTTTGGCAAGATTTGAACTCAGGCCCTCCAACTCCAGGCTCAGCCCTCTATCTACTGAGTCACCTAGCTGCTTCAGGAGTCCAAACAGAATACTGAAGTCTGAAAAGCACTTTGCACCCTTTCTGTCACGTGGCCTTCTCAAGAATGCAGTCAGGTGGGCTTTATGGGTATTATCCCCATTTACAGATGAATAACCTGAGGCCAAGAAAGGCTACATAACTTGCCCATAGTAACAGAGCTCCAAAGTGGCATCTCCGACCTCTGAATCCAGTGTTATTTCCACCATACCACGTGGGCTCCCCAGTGTATAACAACACTTAATATGCATGATAAAAACTGATACACTTTGGAAAGTTAGCTTCAGTTGTTGAGTAAGCAAACAGCAGCATATCACCTGATGGCTAGCGCCTGCAAGTCCGCAAGCAGATGGGAAGAAATGTGAGCGTCGGCTGTGTACAGGTGCTGTAGAAACACATGAGCTGCCTCAGTGCTCACTTCATTCAAAAGGACTCTGCGTGTTCTCAAATTCCCATCTTCCACTACAAAGAAACCTTCGTTGTGTACCTGAGAAGGAAAGAAAACACATTTTAAAAGTTTCTTATCAATAAAATAACCTAACTAGAGGAGACAGATTGGAGATTGGCTGCATGGATACTAGAACTAGTCTCAGACATGATCCCAAATACTAAGGAAAGCAATAGGTAATTTACTTTGCCAGTCCAATCTCTAGGATAGTAGGGCCTTAGCCTAGTCTTATTTTCTCTTGTTAATCATCTAATATTTCTGGGCTTCAATCCATGAAGAACTCTCCAATTTGCTGTGATGGGAGATAAAGTTAGTTACTAGGATTTTGCTACATCTGAGATAAAATTCCTTGTCAGTCTAACGTCAGAAGAGCAGAATTACTAAGGTCAAGTTCTTCAGTAACTCAACCTACTTTTCTTCTCATAAGTACATAAAAACTTAATGCCAGAATTATATTACAGGGAAGAGAGACAATTCTGGGAAAAATCAATAAATCCAAGATCCCCTAGTCCTAATCTAATGGCTTCCCTTGCCATATCAAACTTTCCTTTTTGTTCCATTCTTTCACTGAAGAGTAAGCATTACAGCATTTCAATTTAAGAAAAAAAAAAGGTGTAGAAGGGTACTGATAGTGATGCTTAAAAAGATGAAGAAAGAAAAGAGTGATGATAATGAATCATTCTAAAAAAAAAAACAAACAGGAGAGAGCAAAAGGAAGCTCAGAAGATGACAAAGGAAACCAGGGCATTGTTGGAACACATAAAATCTGAAATATTACCCCCCACCAAAAAAAAATCACCAAGCTATACATGGTGGAGATTCAGTTTCACATACAGTACTCTTTTTCATTCTTTTCTTTTTTTAAAATGCTTCTTGTAGCAGCTTTCAAAAGAAGAAATCAAAGCTATCAATAGCCATATAAAAATGCTCTCAATAACTGATTAGAGAAATGCAAAATAAAACAACTCTGAGGTACCACTTCACATCTATCAGATTGGCTAATGTGACAGGAAAAAAAATGATAAATACTAGAAGTTGGAGTTGTGGACTGGTCTAACCATTCTGTAGAACAATTTGAAACCATACCCAAAGGGCTATAGAACTGTGCATTCTCTTTGACTGAACAATACCATTACTAGATCTGCATCCCAAAGAGATCAAAGAAAAGGGAAAAGGACCTATTTTTACAAAAATATTTATAGCAGTTCTTTTTGTAATGGCAAATAACTGGAAATTGAGGGGATGCTCATCAATTGGGGAATCATTGAACATATTGGGGTATATGAATGTGATAGAATACTCGTACTAAATGATGAGTAGGATGGTTTCGGAAAAACCTGGAAAGATTTAGATGAACTGATACAAAGTGAAGTGAGCAGAAACAAGAGAACATTATACATAGCAAGATCAATATTTTAATGATAATCAACTGTGAAAGACCAAGCTACTCTGACCAAGACGATAATCTTAGCCAATTCCAAAGGACTCATGATGAAAAATGCTATCCACCTCTAGAAAGAACTGATGAACCATGAATGTCAATTGATAAACTTTTTTCACTTAATTTTTGTTTTTCTGCAACATGACTAATACGGAAATGTATTTTGCATGACTTCACATGTATAAATGATACCATATTACTTGCCTTCTCAATAGGAGGGGGAGAAGCTATAGGGGAGGGTGAGAATCGGAAATTCAAACATTTTTTTAAAATGTTAAAGATATAATTTTTAAAAGTTACACATATCTTGTTTGTAAATAGTCATTTGCATATCATCTCCCCTATTAAACTATGAGCTCCTTAACAAAAAAAAAATGCTTGTTCTTACTGACTTTGTATAGGGGAAAGTTCATGTGCATAAAACATTTTTATATGTCATTAAAAATAAATCTTTAATTAATCTATCTCTTCCACTACTTACCCCCTATTGAGATGGGGGTGGGGCTTAAAAATACACAGACATGTATTAATTTGAAAAAAAAAATTCCATATTGGCCAGATGAAAAAAATGTATATCTCTTTTCGAACTTTAAGTTAATCACCTCTCTGGTAGGAGATAAGTGACCTATTTCACCTTCATTCTTTTGGACTTGTGGCTTATACTTTCAATAAAAGTTCTATTCAAAGTTACTTTTCTCCATAATGTCATTATCACTGTATAAATAGTTCTGGTACAGTTCAATTCCCTCTGTATGAGTTCATAAAAGTTTTCCAAATTTCCTCTGAGATTGTCCATTTTGCTTTTTCTTATGGCACAATAATATTTTATCACATTCATATACTGCAATTCTGTCATTCTCCAATAGGACATACTCCCAGTGCCAATTTTTGGCTACAAAAAAACAGCTATTATATTTTTGTATAAAATTTTATTTTATTTGCAGTTCTAAATTCTCTCCCTCTCTCCTCCCCCACACACTGAAAAGGAGAGAAAAATCATACAGATCCTTTTCCTATTTCTTTGGGGGCATAAGCCTAATGATAGTATAACTGGGTAAAAGGGTAGACATGGTTTCATTAATTTTTTGGCATAGTTCCAAAATGCCTTCTAGAATGCTTGAACCAATTCATAGATCCACCAAAAGTGTACTAGTGTGCATGTTTTCCCACAGTCTTGTCAACTTTTATAATTTTCTTCTTTTGGTCATTTTTGCCATTCTGATGGGTATGAGATAGAACCTCAAAATTGCTTTAATTTGAACTTCTCAAATTATTAGTGATTTATGGTTGTTGCTAATTTGCATTTCTTCCTTTGAAAATTTCCTGCTCATATCCCTTTATCTATCAGGAGATGGTTCTAAGACTTATATATTTGGATCAGTTCCCTATATATCTTGGATATGAGACTTTTATCAGGGAAACTTGCTGCAAAGACTTTATTTCCTAGTTAATTGTTTTCCTTCTAACTATATTAGATTTGTCTGTGCAAGAACTTTTCAATTTTATATAATCAAAATTGTTTATCTTGTGAGATACTCTTATCAGTTGCTTAGTCATCCATAGATCTGAAAGGTAATTTCTTCCTTGCTCCTCTAAATTATGTTTAACTTTTTTATATCTAGGTAAAGCATCCATTTTGAGCTTACTTACTATATGGTGGGGTATTGAGCCAAACTTAATTTCTGCCAGACTGTTGTCTACTTTTCTTAGCAGTTTTTGTCAAATAAGGAATCCTTCCCCAAGTAGCTGAGGTCTCTGTATTTATAGGCTACTGTATTTGTTTGCTCGGCATGTTGATTACGTAACTAGTTCCATTGATTGACCTCTTTTTTTAAAAACAAGTACCAAATACTTTTTAGTGACTGCTGCTTGGCAGTATAGCTGGAGATCTGATACTGTCAGACCCCCTTCCTTCTAACTTTTTATTGCGTGTTAAATTCTTGATCTTTTATTCCTCCATATGAATTTATTATTTTTTCTAGCTCTATAAAATATTCTTTTAGTTGATCAGTATAGCCCTGAGTAAGTAAAATAGCACTATCATTTTTATTATATTTGCTTGACCTACCCACAAGCAGTTGAATGGTTCTCCAATTACTTAGGGCTGTCTTTATTTCTACAATATTTTACAATTGGATTCATATAGTTCCTAGGTGAATCTTGGAAGATCATTCCCAAATATTTTATAGCTTCTGCAGTTATTTCTCTTCTTGCTAAGTTTTGCTGGTAACAGAAATGCTGATGATTTATGGAGATTTATCTAGTATCCTGCAACTTTACTAGTTGTTTCAGTTGGTTTTTTAGATGATTCCCTAGGGCTCTCTAAGGACACTGTCATATCTTAGAAAAGCAGTAATTTTGTTTCTTCTTTGGGAATGCTAATTCCTTAAGTTTCTTTTTCTCATCTTATTGCTACAGCTAGTATTTCTAGCACTATGTTAAACAGAAGAAGTGATAATCAGCATCACTGTCTTACCTCTGATTTTATTGGAAAAAACTTTTTTTTCCACAACATATGTTTGCATTTAGATTTGGATATTATTTACTATGGTTAAGGAAAAGTCTACTTGTTCCTATGATTTCTAGTTTTTAATAGAAATGAGTATTTTATTTTATCAAAAATCTTTAGCATCTACCAATATAACAATATGATTTCTATAATTTCTATTACCAAAGTTTATTACATTTAAATTCTCTCCTATGTTGAACCAATCTTGAAACCCACCTGGTCATAGCGTATAATTTTTCTGATATGTTGTTGTAAACCCACTTCCTAATATTTTAATTTTTTGCATCAATTTCTGCTTTTTGAATCAATGTTCTTTGAGTGTTCACTAATTATTTGTTCAATTTCATTTTTCTGATATTAGGTTACATAGTGTATTTCATTTGCTAATGTGGGTAGTTTATGTTTCTGTTAAGTATTCATCTATTTCCTCTAAGTTATTGATATTTTGTTAGCATATAATTAGGCAAAACTGTTTCTAATAATTTCCTTTCTTTCTTTTTCATTATTATAAATTCTCCTTTTTCATTTCTGATATAAACAATATGGTTTTCCTTTCTATTTAGAAAGTCAGACCTGCTGTTTATTTTATTCCTTCCCCACGCCCACCCTGCAAACAACCCAGCTCCTACTTTTATTTATCAATTCAATGGTCGCTTCAATTTTATTGATCTTTTTTCAGATTTTTTACTTTGTTAGTTGGAGATTTGGTTTGTTCAAGTTTTTTTTAATTGTATGCCCAATTCATCAATTTCTCTCTTCTGTTGATGAATATAATATTAGCTGCATCTCATAAGTTTTGGTATGCCTCATTATTGTTATTTACTTTGTTTAAATTTTCCACTTTTTCTGTAATTTGTTCTTTGACCCACCGATTCCTTAGAATTATGTTATTTCATATTATTTAAGGACCCTTTGTTGAATATAATTTTTATCGCACTGTGATAGTAAATGATGAGATAAGTATTTCTGTGTTTCCACATTTTTGGTGAGGTCTTGATGCTCCAATACATGGTCAATTCTTAAAGAAGTCATGTATAGCTAAGAGGTATATAAATTCTATTCTCTTTTAGTAATCACCAGAGAACTAGGATTTCTAATTTTTCTAAAGTTTGATTCAGGTACTTAATTATCTAGGTCTGAAAGGTGCATTAAATTCGCCACTATTCGTTTTACTGTATTTCTTCTCCTAATTCACTTTCCCTTTTAGATGCTATACTACTAGTTGTATATATATTAAGTATCAATACATTTACTTCAATACCAATCTCTTACTTTTCTATATTCACTCTAGTTCCATTTGAAATCATGTTTGCTACTTCTGCTTTTAGTTCAGCTGAAGCACTGAAGATCTTGCTCCAACTCAATTCTACGTGAAACTGTGTTTTGAGCATATTTCTTAGATTTTGTTTTCTAAGCCGTTCTACTATCCACTTCCATTTTATGGATAAGGTCATCCCTAAATATTCCACTCACATTCATGTTTGACTGTTAATTGGGCATTTCCCTCCTCCTTTCCTCTTGTACTTTTTTTCTTCTCTTTACTCCCACCTTCCATTTTAAAAATAAGGTGGTCAGGAATTTGATCTCTTCACACTGCTCCTTCCAACATTCAAGTTCGTTTTGTTTCTGACCTTTCCCTTTCCTAGACCCTTCTGTCCTCTCATCCCTGACCCCTACTATTTCTCTTTTGAGTTTCATGTATTTTTATACCAAAACCTGAGTCTGCCTATGTGACTGTATTCAATCTTCCTTTATCTGATTCAGATGAAAGTGAGGTTCATGGATGTTTGTCCCCTCTGCCCTTTCCTTCAGGGCAATGTGCTCTTTATCTTATGAACTTCTATTTAGCAACAGTGATTTCACTTCCTTTCTTCCTTCCCTGGTATAGGCCCTTCCTCCTCCCATTTTTGTCTTTTCCTGAGACCATTAAAACAGAACAAAATGACCCACAGACCCTCTTGTCATTCTCCATGACACTTATAAATATTAAGGTTTTGAGAAGACATTTGTTTCTTATCCCCTTATTAAAATGTAAAGAATTCATTCCTACATGGTTCCTCTCAATTAAACAAATATGTGTACCCATCTATGTTTCTCTTGGCACCTACATTTCCATTTCAAGATGTCTATTCAGTTCTGGCCTTTTTCGTAAGGATAGCTTAGAAATCCTCCATCACATTAAAGATCCATTTTCCTCTTACATGATTATACTTAGTTATCTTGGACATGTTGTCTTTGGTCATAAGCCTCTATCTCTTACCTTTTAGAATATCTTATTACAAGTTCCCCTTCTTTAAGCTGGCAGCAGGTGAGTCTTATGTGATGCTTGCTGTGTCTCTTTGGTACTTGAATTCATTCTTTTTCACTGATTCTATTTTCTTCGACCTGGAAGATTTGGATTTTGGCTAAAATATTCCTGGGAGTTTTCCTTGTGGAATCTGTTCCCAGAGATAAAGTGTATTCCTTCTATTTTTCACTTTGCCCTTTGGTTCTAAGAGTTCTGGGCAGTTTTCGTACATAATTTCTTGAAATATAGTATTCAGACTTTACAATATGAGGTTTTTCAGACAATCTGATAATTCTTAAATTATCTGACGTGTTTTTTAGGTCAGTTGTTTTTCTGAGATATCAATTCTCACATTTTATTCTTTTTTTCCCTCTCAGTCTTTTGTTCCAATATTTCTTGTTGCCTTATTGAGCTGATGTGCTCTGCATCTCCCATCCTAATTTTATGAGTATTCAGCTCTTGAATAAGATTTTCCACCATCTGTTCTAATGTGTCACTTTTCCTTACTATTTTTTCCTCCCTGGCTATTCCATTCTGTGTCTTTTGCTTTAATTTCTTCTAGATACTCTTGCCAGCACGTTTTTTTCTTCAAGGCTTTACCTGGACTTGTGGGATTCTTTTCAGGGTTTCCCCTTGAGTGTCTCTCAAACTAAAGTACTTCCTTATGCTATTCAGCATTTTTCTTGGTTTGCTCAACTCATCTGTCTTAGTACCTCAGGTGAGGGACCTGTACTTCTGTCAGTCTCCTCAAATGAATGGCATGGGCAGAGCTTTCCTGGTCCTGATTATGGAAGCCTAGACTAGGCCCATCCTTTAAGGGACTTTGAGGTTCTTCCAGTGCTGGGCTCTTGTCACCAGACACCAGGCTCTCCCCCTGCTTTAGGCTCTGCTTGGCATTTTCCTCCCTGTGCTTACGCTCAGGAACTATTCCTTTACTAGGCTCCCTCCACAAGATTCAGGGCTTACTCAGGCGGGATACTATCTGGGGTCGTTCTCCCAAAGTTGGGCTTGGGTCATCAGTGCCACAACAGCCCCTGCCTGGGACTTCCTGGGTCTGCTGTTTGCTATGGGCTTCAGGAATAGTTCAGGCTGGGCTAGGGTCACTGCCAGGCTCAGGCTGCTAGTGCCAAGTGGCCCTGGGCAGAGTCTCCTGGGGCTCTACTTTCCACCAAGGTCCTGGTTTCTCTCTGTTTATCTCAGGGTCCTCCTCAGGACTCCAGGGGTCCCCCTGTGGATTCCCAGGCAGGGTAAGGAAGCCTACAGGTGATTCTTCATGTTTCTTTGTGATTTTTAGAGTGATGCATTTCTAACTCCCACTGGAGTGTTTGCAGAGGACCTGGGCTCTTATACGTACTAGCAAGTCCCCATTTCCCATTTTCTATTTCCTTTTCATATTTGTTGATATTTATTACGTTCACAATAAAGGAATTTTTTTTAAAAAGGTAAGGGCAAAATGGAAAGAACATGAAAGTAAAGAGAAAAATGTTTGGGATTTGTAAGAGAAAGATGTTAAGGATAGCGTGATGGGAAAGGGTGATAAGGTTAAGAGAAAAAGGAGAAAAAAAGGAGAAAGAAAATAGAAGATACAAAAAAGAGGGAGAGAGAAAACTAGCCAAGAGGGGGAGGAAAAGGGACTGAAGGCGGCAAAAGGAGAAAAAGGAGGAAGAGTAAAAAGAATATGCAAAGAAAAGAAAGGGATTACATTAAAAAAAAAAACCAGTCTTTAACCTCTAACCATACTTACGATCTGAATGAGACGTGGGCATCGTGCATAAAGCACAAACATGTGAGCATAGAGCACATCTCCAGAGTCCGTCTGGAACTGCACATCACTCAGGTGGGGGTTGTTGACCATTGCACCAAAATCAGCAGACAGCAAACTAAGTGACAGCTGAAAAAATGAAAGGGATGAAAATGCCCATTTTCTACCATAATTCACTTCTCTAACAAGGTGACTAATCCATTCCAATGAGTCTCACTGCAACATAACAGTAGGATAACAGCCATTATGACGAATGGAAACTTTAAATCTAATCAATTTCAAATCTAATTATGTAGGACATGTACTTCAGAGGATAGATGTGCTGGCTATATGGAAAGTGTTCACAGATGAACCGGTGGCCCTGCTGACCAAAATGGAAAGAAAATATACAGCAATGGCAACCATTCCTTGGCTCTTTTAGGCCAGTGTCATGAAGTCATTCCCATAAAAAACCACAGAGGAAATACTTCATGAGGAAGCAGACTATGTGGATTAGTGACAAACACAATGAAAGTTAAACAAATACAAATGGTATTGGTCATACTTTAGGTGGCAGGACAGAAACAATTCTTGGTGGCCCACAAAATATCACAGTTATAGCTGTAGATGAAGAGAAGTGATCTTCTATAGTTCTTAATTTGGAGTCTGTGAATTTTTTAAAAAAAAAAAATTTTGATAACTGTATTTCAATATATTTGGTTTCCTTTGTAAAATCTTATATATTCTATTTTATGCATTTAAAAACATTATCCTGAGATGGCATCCATGACACAAAACAGTTTAAGAACACCTGTTCTTTAATAGCATCAAGAGAATAGACATAAACCAACTTAGTAGGCTCATTGCACCATGCACATGAGGCAACTGCAGCTAACAGTAACTGGGATAAACCAAGGAAAATGTTAAACTAAAAATAATTCTGAATTTAACAATCATACGTTGTGTCAGTATCACAGTTGAAGATTTGAAGAGCACTTGGCAAATTCTCTCCTTGATCACCCAGCAGTCCATGAAGGGGGTACTATTATTGTCCTTGTTTTACATGAAGGAGAACTGAGGCTGAGAGTGGGTAAGGGACTTCTGCCCTGGGTCACACAGGTGATGAGCATCTGAGGCCCTTACTGAAAAAGGAGATGCATGTAACAGATTCACGGTTTCATATGCAATCCTCTTTTTTGGCCTTCTTCGCATGTAAAAGTGTTCATGTTGGATCATTTTCTAGTTCATAATTTAAAAAGACATAAAACGAATTATAACACTTTCGAAAAATAAGCTCTTACTGCAGAATTGCGGCTTCTCCAGCATTCCTTCTCTTTGGGTGACAAGACAAATCCAGTCAGTGGAAGATCACAGGACCCCAGATCTTTCCCTTTTGGAAATGCAGATGAAAAGAAAAATCACATTCTAAGCAAGAAAAAACAGCAAAACCAAATACTAGGACACACCGAGACTCTCAAAGGCTGAAAGAAGGCTGGGAAAGCCCTGGGTGCTTCTAATGATCAGACTGCTTATTCACTTATGATTTTAAAAATCACAACAACGAAAAATTACGTTACACGGGATGGCTTTCTGGGAGAGGGGAGTAGAAGAGACAGACAGAAGGGGAACTTTAGGTGACACAAAAATAAAGATATCAATAAAAACTTATTTTAAAAAGTTGCTTTACATATAGCGCCATTTGATCATTACAACCACCTTGTGAAGTTGTTGGTACACATGCGATTTCCCCCATTTTACTGAAGGGGGAACTAAGGCTCTTAGAGGTTACTTGACTTGCCCAAGATCAGAGGTTAGCAAATGGTAGAGCTAAATTTGATTCTAAGACCAGTGCTCTCTTTAATGTGCCACATTTCCTCATGGCTGAGGATGAGATTTCCTTACCACACAAGTAAAAAAAATTAATATCTCACAAAACATTTTTGCCAGCTTGCCCTCCCAACAAGCAAGTACACTCTTAGGAAGACAAATAAGACCATTCTAAACTATTACTTGCCCTTGGAAAACATTTTGTTTTATTTTGTTTTCTAGGTTGAGGGATTTAAGCATAGTCACAATTGCCCATTTCACATTTAACTGTGTGGCTAAAATGTAAGCAACTACAGAGACTAAGTTGCCCTTACATGCCAGTGTAGTCTAGAATTCCATAAACCAAGAAATAACCTCCGTGGAGTATCACAGGCAAAGTCAAATGAATAGTGCATCTCTGGGGGGGCTGTGTCTTACCTGATGGACTTCTGGAATGGGTTTCAGCACTGCTATTCCACTGGGTGAGAGTCAGCCCTTCTCCTGCCAGATCCATGAGGACCTGCAGAGCCTGATGGTCTTTTTGGCTACCGGAAAGCGACTGCCTCCTGGAATTAGGCTTTTCTGGAGTTTTACAGTTAAAGCCTTCAGAAGTGCGATCCCTGAGGGCAGGCAGTTCTTGCACATCTGTTTTGGATTGGCCAGATGCCATTAATGGCAGCACAGGCCCCTTTTCTGAACTCTAAAATAAACCCAAACCCAATCCAATTACATTATTATATTCACTGATGTTGGATGAGAGATGTACATGGTACAAAAGGGCAGGTACAATAAGTATTATCCTTGTTTTACAGATGAGGAAACTGAGGTGCAGGGAGGTAACATACAAAAGAGAGAGTGTCAGAGGAAGATGTGAACTCAGGTTTCTTCTGACCCCAAGTTCAATGCCCTTCCCACTGCACAACGCTACCTCCTGTGACACCAAGAACTAAACAACAGCTCACATTTCTACAGAGCTTTAAGATTTACCAAAGGCTTTGTTCACAACAACACTGGGTCATGTGATACAACTGTTCTTATTTTACTGATGAGGACACTGAGGCTCAGGAGAGGCTAAATGACTTTCCTAGTTAGTAAGCAGGGTCTTTAGATTTCAAGTCCAGGGCTATTTTCACTATACTATAATTCCTTATAAGAAGCTACTAAGTGAGAAAAGAAGTCTCTTAGGCTTTAATCCCTATACTTTCCTTTTCCTTTTTTGGTTTCTTACCTCCTTTCCTTCAGTGATTAGATTTTAATCACAAAGCTTTTTATTCTTAGTACAACACGGACCTAGAATTAAGTAAGCAACAATGCTGATATGTACTAATGCCCTTAGAGAAGGATTTAGTTATAGGGACAATACCAGAAAGGAACAAAGTTTCCAAACAAATGTAAATGACCACTGGATCATAGGCTCTAAGGGTTGGAAGGACCTTCAGGAACTCCTGTCCATCTTTCTGATTCCATGAAAGCTATCCCTAAACTCCTCTATTTGACTCTCAAACCTATACCCAAGAGACTTCCTGAGACGAAGATATAGTTAATCCACATATTTGTAATAATACTGATTTAGAAAATCAAAGGCATGCCTACTTGGAAGAGATCAAATTTAAGGAAGGAGGGAGATGAAATCTCACATACTCCCTTCTTTTGGTACTACAAACTACATCTACTATAGCTTGTCCTGACTGTCATTTCAAAATAAGGTCATTAATATATGATAAACCCCTCTCACTTTAGAACTCCATTATAATGTTATATCTGTGAAATGAACTGGATGGTCAGCAGCTATCTGAGTAAATCCTTGAGCCTCAGTGGAATTAACTCGCAAGTGTCAGTCTGTTTACCATGTTACTTATAATTTTATTCCTATGGAAACCTATGGGTTGTTTCACCAGATATCATATATCAATTAATGTCAGGCCAGTGTATCGATATGTTAACCAGTTACATATACAGTCATATCTAGCTAACTGGATAGAAGTAAGAGTCAGACTCATACATCCTTACCCTATAAAATAAGCACTTTATAGATTAAAAAAAAACCCGATTCCTAAAGTAGTTAAATGCTTTACTTCAACTGCCACAGCCAATGGCAGGGCCAGGAGAAGTGCCCTAACCCCCAGTAGAACTCTGTACCCATTAGTTCTACCCCAACACCTCCAGGTGTGGTCATGGGAAAATCTCACCTTAGTAGGTTTCCAGGGTAAAATAGGAGGGTCCAGTCCTTTAGCATAAAAAGACTCCAGAGGCCAAGCTCCAGTCAGAGAGCTGCCTCTCCACAGAACGCCTTGTTTTTCTTCAGGCTGTAGCAGACACCAATGTGCCTTGCCCATCTCTTCTTTCAAAATTTTGCTCAGTGGAAGTGGCGGAGTGCTAGATATCTCTAATTCCTCTGTGAGTAGAACAGAAATTCGATCCTGTATCTGTCGAAAGTAAGTCTCTGAACCTTGAACTAACAACTGAGGTGGAGAAACAAGTTTCCTCTTACGACTTTTCTTCTCTAAAGATAAATAGAAAACAATATGGATCAATAATGGAATGAATTTACTGACGTTAAAATCCATACACTGAAATCTATACAGAAACCTATACAGGTTCTTATGTTCTGAATAAATGTGAAATGAAAAAGGACCTAGGATCTCTAATGAGCTAATGTAGCACCACTCTCATGTACCTGCTCCTGGCCTTATGCTGTTTGGAACCATATTTCCAAGATTATCATTTGTCACCGTCTTAGACTGCTCCATCAGAGAATGGGACATTGCCATTGCAACAAGGAGGTCCTCTGACATGGGCTCTGTCTTGGATGTCTTCCGCCTTTTCTGTGGTTTCTTTTCATTTGTTGACCCTTTCCTCTTAGACTCACTAGCTGGTTTGCTGAAAACAAAGAGCCACAGAAGAAGAGTTAATAAGGATTAGAGTAGTAAACTACTGTACAATATTGTACTATTCAATCCAGATTTTAGAAGGCAGCAAGGCTTATTCTTATAGGGAGAAGGAAGAAACCAAATGTCAAAGAAACAGTAACAAAGTAACAAAACAATTCAACTCTTTAAACATTCGAAGCAAGTTTCGTTGTGCAATTAACTTTTTTTATTCTACCACTTTGCTCAAGATCCTAAATCTCAAGGAAAAAAAAAGTGTGTTGCTTAACACTGAACAAGCATTTTATGTTAGTATAGAGCATTCCTTGTTTAGGATTACTCTCTCAGCCCAAGCTTTCTTTTTTTAATTTTCTTTTTTCTAGTTAACAAAAACCTGTTTTTCTCCTTCCCCCACCATAAACTTGGCGGGGACAGGGACAAAAACCCTTCCACCAAATATGCAAAATCAAGCAAAGCAAATTTGTAATCTGGTCAAGTCCAAAAAATATCTTATTCTGTACCGAGTCCATCATCTCATCACCAGATCCTTGGAATGGTGGACAGTCATTGCAAAGATGAGAGTTAAGTCTTTCAAAGGTATTGTTATTGTATAAATTGTTTTCCTGGTTTTGTTCACTTCATTCTGTATCAGTTTTTCCAAGTATTTCCAGGCTTCTTTGAAATCAGCCTTCAGTTTACCCATTAGTAACCGATATTTAGATCAGACTTTATTTATGTGAAAAGTGTTTTGTAATTGTGACAAAACACTTTTCACACAAATAAAGTCCGATCTAAGTATCAGCTGCTCATGGGCAGGCCAAGTTAATATAATAAAAATGACAATTCTACCTAAACTAACTTAGTTATTCAGTGTCATAGCAATCAAACTACCAAAAAACTACTTTACAGAGCTAGAAAAAGAATAACAAAATTCATCTGGAATAACAAAAGTTCCAGAATATCAAGGCAATGAATGAAAAGAAATTCGAGGGAAGGTGGTTTAGCAGTACCAGGTCTTAAATTGTATTACGAAGGAGCAATAATCAAAACTACTTGGTACTGGCTAAGAAATAGAGTGGTGGATCAGTGGAATAGGTCAGGTACACAAGTCAATGACTATAGATCTACTGTCTGATAAACCCAAGGACTCCAGCTTCTAGGATAAGAACTCATTATTTAACAAAAACATCTGGGAAAACTGGAAAATAGAATGGCAGAATCTAGGCATAGACCAACACCTTACATGGGACACCAAGATAAAGTCAAAATGGGTACACAATTTACATATAAACGGTGATACTATAAGCAAACTAGGAAAGCAAGGAATAGTTTACCAGTCAGAGCCATGGAGAACAGAAGATTTTATGACCAAACAAGAGACTGAGAACATTATGAAATACAAAATGGATAATTTTGATTACATTAAACTGAAAAGTTTTTGCACAAAAAAGACCAACGCAATCAAGATTAGAAAGGAAGCAGAAAGCTGGGAAACAATTTTTACAGCCAGTGTCTCTGATAAAGGCCTCGTTTCTAAAATACATAGAGAACTGAGTCAAATTTATAACAATACGAGTCATTCTCCAATTGATAAATGGTCAAAGGATATGAAGAGGCAGTTTTCAGAGGAAGCTATCTATAGTCATATGAAAAAATGCTCTAAATCATTATCTATTAGAGAAATGCAAATTGAAACAACTCTGAGGTACTACTTCACACCTATCAGATTGGCTAATAGTACAAAAAAGGAAAATGATAAATGCTGGAGAAGTAGGAAAATTGGAACACTAATGCATTCTTGGTGGAGCTGTGAACTGATCCAACCTTTCTGGAGAGCAATTTGGAGCTATGACCAAAGGGCTAAAAAATGTGCATACCCTTTGACCCAGCAATACTTCTTCTAGGGCTGTATCCCAAAGAGATCCTAAAAATGGGAAAAAGACCCACATGTACAAAAATATTTATAGCAGCTCTTTATGTGGTGGCAAAGAACTGGAAATTGAGGGGATGCCCATCAATTGGGTAATGGCTAAATAAGTTGTGGTATATGAATGTAATGGAATACTACTGTGCTATATGAAATGAGGAGCAGGCAGACTTCAGAAAAACCTGGAAAGACATATATGAACTGATGCTGAGTGAAATGAGCAGAACCAAAAGAACATTGTACACAGTAACAGTCACATTGTGTGATGACTGACTTTGATAGACTTAGCCCTTCTCAGCAAGGCAAGGATCTAAGACAACTCCAAAAGACTCATGTCGAAAAATGCTATCCACACATCCTGAGAAAGAACTTTGGAGTTTGAACGAGGATGGAAGCACACTATTTGCCTTCCTTTTCTTTTGTTGTTTTATTTTATTTCTTCTTTCTTGTGATTCTTTCCATTAGTTCTAATTCTTCTTTACATCATAACTAATGTGAAAATATGTTTAATATGAATGTATAAGTAGAGCCTATCTATATCAGATTGCATGCCATCTTGGGGAGAGGGATGGGACAGAGGGAGAGAAAATTTAAAACTCAAAATTTTAAGGAAGTGAATGTTGAAAACTAAAAATAAATAAATTAACTACATAAAAAAACCCAGCATAATGGTACTCTATTACATTCCAATACCACAGTTTGTTTTGCCATTTCCTAATTGATGGGTAGCCCCTTGGTTTCTAGATTTTTGCCACCACAGAAAGAGATGCTATTAATATTGTTATATATTCGGGTCCTTTTCCTCTTTCTTTAATATCTTTGAGGTTTGATGTCCAATGGTATCACTGACCAAAGGTGATCCAGTGATCAAATAGATCCAAGGCCCAAGTTGGTAGCTTTGGGGGTAAAGCTCCAAATTGCTTTCTAGACATCTGGACCAATTCACAGCTCCATCAGTAGTGAGCTAATTAATTATTAATCAGTGAGACTTTTCGAACATTTGTCATTTTCCTTTCTGGTCAAGTTTACCAATCTGATAGGTGTGAGATGGAACCTCAGGGTTGCTTTAAATGTACATTTCTCTAATTGTCAGTGATTTAGAGCATTTTTTTCCATGTAGCTATTGATAGCCTGGATTTTTTTTTCCTTTGAAAACTGTCTGTTCATAGCCTTTGACCATTTGTCAGAGAACATCAGCCTAGCTTTTCAGTAAACATATTTAAAGAAGACTTATGGTAATTCTGCTTAGATCAGATGTGAAAATATTCTATAATTAAGTTTAGAATTACATATACCCATAATAGCCCAATTCCTGCTTTCCTTGTACCTAAGCACTCATTCTCTACAGAAAATTCTGATGTCTCTTTGGAGAATTCCCTTCATGGATAGGTAAGAAAGGATCCCTTTCTTCATGCAGATATACTTTCTAAGTTACTTCAAATAATTGAATTATAGATTTCCTGCCAAAATCTTGAATTTTTTGCCAGACCAAATAATAATGAAGAAATATTCTTTTATTCTAGAACTTCACAAAAAAACAGTCTATACCTCCCCCTCCTAGCAAATCAAGTACCAAATCAACCAGACGAGTGTAGCCTGTATGGCTCTCTGTCCAGAGGCAACAACAGTAGACAGTTCTCAAAAAAGTCTCAGTGTCCAGGATTGTCAGAAAGTCCCAGGGTAATGAATTTACCTGCCCCTCTTCTTTTCACCTCACCATGAGAAGCCTCAGACCCAAGGGCTCACAGGTTCCTAAAGGTCTGTCCTAAGATGCTATGGAAGGCAATGAAAATCCAGCCCTTGGAACCTCAAAGATTCAGGGAAGCTTAATCCAGGGAGATGGAAGTAGGCATGGGAACCCAGGGGACAAAGGGCAAGACTAAGCAGGGGCAACCAACTCCCCTAGAAGTACAGTAGAGAATGAAGTCTGGCCCTGGTACAAAGCCTCAATGCGGAAACTAAAGCTAGACTTTTCATTTTAAAAAACCCACCAAACAGTATAAAAAATTATTGTGGATGTAAACCCATAATAACTACAACTATAGATGCAGAAGAAAATATGGATGTCCCAAGAACTACATGAATACCTAGAAGAAATGAAGCAAGAGATTAAGAAATAAAATTAAAGCTTTGGAGAAAGAATTAAAAGGAGGGTAAGTAGCTTAGAAGAGAAAGTGGCTCTTTCCCAAGAAAAAGACTCCCTGAAAACAAGAGACCAAACAGAAATCAATTACTCCATGATACAAGGAAATGTTAGAACAAAATTAAAAGATTGAAAAAAAAATAAAATGTAAGATATTTGATATTAAAAAAATGACTTAGATAACAGGTCAAGGAAAACATTTAAGAATCATTAAGACTTCTTGAAAACCACTGTTTAAAAAAAAAAGCCTACGAATCATATCTCAAGAAAGTATAGATCAAAATTGCCTACATCTATTAAAACCTTAGGGTAAAGTAAATTAAGAATACACAGATTACTTCCTGAATGGGGTCATCAAAAGTAAAAGTCCCAAAAATATGATAGCCAAAATTGAGAGTTACCACAAAAACAAAATTCAGAGTTCCATCCAGAAAGGAGTTCAAGAACCCAGAACCAAGTCGGGATCACACATGATTAGGCAGTTTCTAAGACCCAAAGGAGGTAATGGAATATACTAATTCCAAAAGATAAAAGATCTGGCCTTACAATCAAGAATAATTTACTGTGCAAAACCAAGTATAATCTTTGAGGGAGAAAAATGGACCTTTAATGAAACAGAAGTCTTTTAAGCATTTTTTGATGAAAAGAGCAAAGATGAGTAGGAACTCTGAAATACAAACAAAGAACTCCATAAAAACTAAGAAAGGTAATTGAGCAATTGGAAGGAGATGTATGATGATGTAATACTAATATTCTAATGGAGGATAAGACACAAGCATCTATCTCTTCAGACCTTAATATCTGCAAAGGGTATTTGAGGGAGGTAAACAGAAAAATAAAGGGGTGGAATGGTTCTGTTTTGGTCATTTGAAGAGGGGGAAAAGACAGGAAGGTAAAGAAGGAATACACTAGTGATGAAAAGAGGGGCAAGGGCATATTGCTATTTCCCATAATTGTGACGTAAGATAAGAAAAATCTGCAAAATTGGAGGCAGGGCTGGAGGGGGCAGGAGCCTTACTCTTAGCTGACCGAAACAGACAGAAGAAGTGATAACCACCAGGTGCAAAGACATACTTGTTTTTTCTCATTTCTTTCTCTTTACTAATGGTAGGGAGGGGCTACAAAAGGAGGGAGAGTTTTTAATAGGTACGCCTACAAAAAAAACACTGAAACATTTTTTAAAATGCACAGTTTAGAAGGAAGCACAGATGATTAAGACAGATTCAAAAGTAACAAACAGAATTATACACTTTTTTTTAAAGCAAGTGATGTGACATGGAGATTCATAGCTAAAAATATTTATGTGTTGTTATATATACACAGAAATCCTCATTTCTGGTGCTTAAGTTCAAAATAAAATTTAAAAATAAACTTAAATAATTGGATTTTTTTTACTGAATTTTACTTCTTGTTTGCCTCAGTTCCTCATTTATAAAAAAAGAAAAAGCTGGAGAAGTAAATGACAAACCACTCTAGCATCTCTTCCAAGCAAACTCCAAAGAGGGTAACAAAGAGCCAGACAGGACTAAAATGACCGAATAACAACAAAGAGCTACTGTACCCTTACTGGAGTACATAACAAAAAGTTCGATGTTCCTTCAAGCACATCAAAATTATTACTGTTTTTTATTGATAATGGTGTACTTCACACATATATATTTGCTTTTTTTTCTTTTCATATTTAAAAAAAATAAGACATTCTTATCTATGTGAGATAGTTTAGGTGTATTCCCACTACACAAAGGGGTGGCTTAGATAAAGGCTCAAAATGTCCAATATGGGCAGGCCCATTCGATCCTGTTTCTTTCATCATTCTCTGTTGGTGCTGGCACAGGCCAGACATGGCTGTGATCAATGTCACTATGTATATTGGCAAACCAGATTGAAAAAAATCAACCACCTTTGGTCCCTTATCTCCCACAACCAATTTCTCCTTGATTTTTGCTTGAGCACTCACAGCAAATTCTCAAATAAAAACAAACCTGGGAAACTTAGTCAGGATAAGCACTGAGACCCATTGTTGAACAGGGTACAGTGGCAGAAAAGCTTACTTTGTCCTCAGGTTTGGGTGACCTCCACTCCAGAAAACAGAACTTATTTTCCTAACTGTAACCAAATTGCACAACACTAGCATTAAAGCATTTAATTCATGCAAATATCTTTCTAAATGGTTCTAAACTTCTATTTAAAACTTCAGCTTGAGAGCTATTGATGCATCTGGTTGCTCTGCAATTTTGGCAATTTGCCTAGTATTAATAGATATGAAAGATGGGTTGTTTCTATTGAAGTGAAACTCTATAATTCAACAGATTAAACTGCAGAACCACATGAAGTATTTATTATTTAGAGACAAGGAACTATATGGTTAAAGAGGTTCTCATGAGAGTGCCTATCGTACCTTTAGGAAGGGCTACCACTAAACCATTTCAGATAAATGACCATTCTAACTTCAAAGTCCCCAAAAGAAGGAAAATCTATAACATGCCATTTGTTTATTATGAAGATGACTTATTCCTTCCTCAAATCATTTACTCTTCAGTAGGAATAATGTATCAACTTAATACTTTAATAAAAGTGGATGGCCCTGGACGTCTGATTGGTTTCTCAAAAAATGTTAAAAGTCTTTAAAATAATTAACAAACCACATTTCCAGTCTTAACAAAACAAAGGACATCATTGCATTACTGAACTTCTTCACTATTCCTCTGACTCACTTTGACGCTGATGGGAAGCACTCATTGGGCTGAAATGTCTGCAGCCTGACTGCCTGGACCAGTTGCTGGGGAGAAACTTCCATCTTGACCGCACACTGTTTCAAATGACTATTTCTGCTCTTTGAAGTGGTAAATGACTTGCCGCAGATTGGGCATTCTGGGATCTTAGGTGCAATACAGGCAGGTTCCAGGGACTTCTCTGACTCATCTAAGCATCTACAGAAGAAAACCCAAAACAAAAAATTCCTTTATAACATAGTACATTATGACAAAGATTTAGAAATGCTGTGGGTCACTCAGTCATGAAAGCATTTCACAACAAACAGCATATAAATTATGTGCCCAACCATAAAGAGTCTCTGTACAAGAACTGGGCAATCCCTTAGACCAATGCTTCTTAAGCTTTTTCCATTCATGACACATTCATGCCTGAGAAATTTTTATGCAACCCCAGGTATATAGGTATCACGAATCAAACATTTACTGATAATAAATCATATAGAAATTTATTTTAAAACAATTCTTTGGTAAACATATAATTTTACCATTTATTAAAGATGAAAGCAAATTTACATACTAATGAGATAGATGTGCTTGTTTATTTTTCCATAAAGATTAAATCTTGGTGGAGTATTTGATACTGCAGGACGCTGAGTATCTTCAACATTTTTCAGAGCTGATCGATATTTTGATTTTATAATTGTCACTGCTGCGTTCAGAACTAAGGTTGCTGTGAAGTTGCAAGATGCAACGTGGGCAAGCACTGCCAGAAACATCTCAGATTCATTACACGTTTGATTTTGAATTAATTTTTGGTTATTGCGCATTCAGAAACCTTTTGCTGTTGCCAAATTTTTCAAAACCCCCACATTCATTTACATGACCCCATATAAGGCTGTGACCCACAGTTTAAGAAGCGCTTCCTTAGACTTAGGTGCATAGACCAAGTATGTGAAGAAGAGGCTGGGGAAATGAAAGCAGAGTTTCAGTCAGTGATGTTTCCATTAACAAAGTATCCTTTTAAGTAACAAAGTATAATTAGTATTAATATTGTAAAGCTTCCGAGATTAACCTCATTTTGATTCCATACAACACTGATGCGACCATTAAACTAAATGGTAACCTAGAGATGCAACAGTATAAACTGGTCTAACCTGTTAACATGCTGTTCCCTTCGAGTAGCATTCATGGCTGAGAGATCCTTCTGACAAATCTGGCAGAAAAACAAACCTTCCTGCTCCAGACTGCCTGAATTCTGGGGGGCCTCCTGACCAAATTCCTGCTGTAAAGCCAAGGCCAGAGCTGCGTCACTCTCTGTCATAGAATGCCCCAGAATGTTTCCTACGGGAAAAGAAAAACAAATCTTCTTAAAGGGAAAATTTCTCTCTGAAAGTTTACATTTTGTAATCATGGCATAATAACAGCAAGAGGGACCTTAGAAATAATTTAGTCCAACCCTTTCAGAAAACTTTACAGAGTTTTAAAAAAAAGTTTTCTTGGGGAAAAAATAGTTGAGATTCAAGGAAGTAAAGTAGATTTGGAAAAAAGTGCCCACTATCTAATCAGCAACCAACATACTTTACTTCCTTGAATCTCAACCTCTAATATTACAAAGTGTTTACTTCCCAGTCACAAAGGGCAGAACTCTGAATCCATTTGGCCCAATGCTGAAGTCCTTCCCTTATTTAAAAGACAAATTATGATTGATGTTTAAAGGCCAAGGACATCATCTGCATGATGTGTCTGATCAATGGAGTCACATCAATGAAGTGAACAGTTCTAGTCTTGAGAAAGACTTTTCTTTTCTCCTCTAAGTAGAGAAGTATGGTATTAAAGATGCAAGGTGGGTATACTGACACGGATTACTGCGATTTATTAAGGGGAGGGGTGTGTGTGCAAGATAAAGATAAATGGTAAAAAAAAAAAAAAATTAAAGGAAAAAAATGGTAAATGGGTCCCTCTTATTTTATGTGTAGTCAAATGACAGGCCAGTGAGTACCACTAAGTAGCAAAGACTCTGTATACACCAAACCGAGTAACTAGAAAGTGCGGCTATTGAATACTAGGGCTCCAATTTTCCAAGGCTTGCCGAGGATTCAGTAAGGGCAAACACAGGAATGACAAGTCTAAGCACTTGCATTCTATCTCCCCTGTTTTGGCTGAAAGGTAGTCCTTCAGTCACAAAGGGCAGAACTCTGAATCCATTTGGCCCAATGCTGAAGTCCTTCCCTTATTTAAAAAACAAATTATGATTGATGTTTAAAGGCCAAGGACATCATCTGCATGATGTGTCTGATCAATGGTGTCACATCAATGAAGTGAACAGTTCTAGCCTCGAGAAAGATCTCAAATAAATGGCCCAAAAATCCATCCCCATAGACAACATTGACTATTGCTATAGATTTGACAGTAGGCCAATTATACCATGTCTCTTCCCTTTGTATTCTTTTGACAGAAAGGTGGATTCACACTGCTTAGAATGTAAGGAAGAATGGAGACCATCTCAAAGAATCCAAGTAACAATACTAGGAATCCTACCTTCTATTCCCTAGTTGTAACCTATTGACTCTTCAGAAGATACCTTACCGTTATTCAGTGCATCCTCCTCCTGCCCAGATTTTGAGATATTTTCTTGAAGTACGGTCTCCACTGAACAGCCTTCAGGGGCATGTTTCAACCTTTCTGGATCTGTTCTCTTGAACTGCTGCATTTTTTGCAATACCAGCTCTGCTACCCGGGGTTTGGAGACACTTGGTAACAAAGCAGTCAAACAGTGTGATGTTGTTTGAGAAGGGTCATCTGGAACATCTGACATGGAAAAACAAATCTAAAACTATTCATTTTATGCAGAGCAATACAACCCTGTTCTAACATATAAGATAAAGCTGTTTATTTTAAATATGGCCTTCACTGACTGATTCTTATGTCTGAATAGAATTTTTTACTTGACAAAGGATTTGAGACTTTCCTCTCAGAGATGATATTGAGAGAGAGAAAAAAATAAACAGTACACAGCAGAGAACAAAAGAAAACTTAGATGGAAGCACAGAAAAGCAGGATAGCTTTGAAAATGATATGCAATATTTATTACATAGTTTTTCAAAAAAAAGTAAACTGTGAAATGGAAATTCATGGTTTTATATTGAATTTTCTTTTTTATGTTGTGTTGTGTATATGGAAATGTTCTTTTTCTTGTCTTTCTGTATTTAAGTTCAAAATGAATAAAAACTTTAAAAATATTTTTTAAAAATGATAAGCAGGATATTTTCAGAAAAACCTGGGAAGACTTACATGAACTGATACAAAGTGAAGTGAGCAGAACCAAGAGAACATTGTACACAGTAACAGCAATGTTGTACAAGGATCAACGGTGAATGATTTAGCTATTCTCAGCAATACAAAGATCCAAGACAATTCTGAAGGAATTATGATGAAAAATGCTACCCACCTCCAAAGAAATGACTGATGGAGTCTGAATGCAGATCAAAGCATATTATTTTTTACTTTATTGTTTTCTGGTCTGTTTTCTCTTATAATATAAGAAAATATGTTTGCATGACTGCAATATGTAACTTAGACAAAACTGCTTGCCTTCTCAATGAGGGAAGAGAGGAAGGAGGGAGAGAATTTGGAACTCGAAATTTTTTAAAAAACAAATGTCAAGTTTTGTTTTTACAGGTAATTGGAAAAAAATTAAATACTGAAATCAGAGCAAAAAAGAAAAGAGGAATTTTAATTTGGTTACCTGTCCAGTTTTTTGATTGACTTGGTTGTGGCACAGGCTCTTTTTGAGTGGCTGCAAGGACGTCTTCCTCTCTTTTTGAAGTAGAAGCCACTCTGCTTTCATGGGAAGTGACCTCACATTTTCCTTCATTCTCTGATGCTGGACCTCTCTTGCCCAGCTCTGTTTTCTCTTCTGTTGAGTCATGGTTGATTTTGGTCTTAGCTGGAAGTTTGGTCCTTTTCAATTTGCTTTTTGTTTGAATGTTCCTAGTCTCCTTCTGAGTCCTTGTTTCTCCTAGGCCTTCTCTGGCCCCTTTCTTCCTCACCCTTCGCAGAAGTTTGGAGCATAGTTCATTAAAATCATCATCTGACTCATCCATTAACTGTTTGGTTGTTTGCTTTTTTTTTTTTAACACATTCAGACTGATATCCAGAGCAAAATTGTAAGTGTAAGTCTATTTATACACAGTATAAATCCAAGACTTGTCTTTGTTCTTGTGCCTCTGATTTTCCCACCAGGACCCTTTCACAGTAAGTATATCTACGTTTTAACGAGAGCAAAATATATTCCTTTGTCCTCCATAGTAGTTTAAAACATTTCTCTTCAGTCTGGGCATTAAGTTAAGCACAATATTTTAGGTTTCCTTCTGGAAGAATTTCTTGTTTTCCAACATGAACTTCTAAAGCAGAATATGTACCTAATTAAAACTCAGGTGATTATCTAAGATCTCCATGGCAGTGAAATAAGCTTGGTTAGTTATGTAGAGTCTACTTCAGTATCTGTAGGAAACAAAAAAATATTTAAATGAAATTGAGAAGTTTTGTCACTTTATACCATTCCTTTCAAACAAGGACTGGAGCTTGAAGGGGAGGCTGAGTCTTTATAGAAGCAATATCCCTTTCAAAACACTGAGGTACTGCCAAGAGAATGTTACAATTAGCACTAACAACAAAACTACAACTGGAAAACAGGATGGCAAAAATCTGGTTTGGACCAACATTTCATACCATATACCACAATAAGCTCCAAATGGATTGTAAGACCTAGATATAAAATAAAGTAGAAGGGCAGAGAATAAAATACCTTTCACCACTATGGATAGAGGCAGAGCTCTTGACCAAATAAGGGATACGGAGGATCACAACAGACAAAACAATTACGATTATATAAAATAGAAAAACTTTTTGTACAACAAAATCACTGCAGTTAAATATGGAAGGGAAACGGCTGGAGGAAAATAATTGCTGTTAAAGATCTGATATACAACATACAAAGAAATGAATATGAATATACATGAACAAGAGCCATTCCCAATAGTCAAAGGATATGAATAGGCATTTTTCAAAGGAAGAAAGGTAAACTATCAACAACCACATGAAAAAAATGCTACAAATCATTAATGATTAGAAAAATGCAAATTAAAACAACTCAAAAGGTCCACTTCACATTCATCAGACTGGCAAAGATAACAAAAACAGAAAATGTCAGAGGCCATGTGAGAGGACAGGCACAAGTATGCTGCTAGTAGAGCTGTGAGCTGTCCAGTCATTCTGGAAATCAATTTGGAAATAGACACCTCAAGTCACTAAACTAATCCAGTTGTCTAAAGGTAAAACAAACTGACCTTATTAAACAAATATTAAAACAAAAACTGGGATATTTTTATCTTTGTATCTCCAGCAAGCAAAACAGTATATGGACTTGTATTAAGTTCCTAATGTTTGCTGAACTGAATTGACTGAATCAAGTTAACAAGTTTCTTCAGCATCAATACAGTCTTATAGCAATAAACCTTGACTCAAAAACATCCAATGGTCTTTTCTCAATTCTCATTCTCCTTGGCTTCTCTGCTGCCTTTGAGATAGTTGATCAACCTCTCCTCCTTGATATTCTCATCTCTGGGTTTTCAGGACTCTGCTCTCTCCTGGTTCTCCTATCAATCAAACCACTCCTTCTTAGTCTCTTTTGCTGTATCCTCATCCGAGTTATGCCGTTAACCACGGGTATCTCACAGATCTCTGTCCTGGGCCATTTTCTCTTCTCCCTATATGTCACATCACTTGGTGATCTCATCAGCTCCCATGGATTTAATTATCATCTCTATGCTGATGATTCTCAAATCTACCTATCCTTCCCTAACTTCTCTCTTTACCTCCAGGCTCACATCTCCAAGTGCCTATTAGACATCTTAAACTCAACATGTCCCAAACTGAATTCATCTAAACCCTCCTTGCTCCCAAACTTTCCTATTATCATGAGGGTACCACCATCCTCCTAGTCCCCCAGGTTCTCAATCTACATGTCATCTTCCAATCTTACTATCTCTCACCGCTCCCCCTCATATTAAATCCATTGCAAGAGCCTGTCCGTTTCACATTTGCAACATCTCTAGACTATATAACCCCTTCTCTCTGATACTGCCACCCTGACGTAGGCACTCATCACATTACGCCTGGACTACTGCAATAGCCTGCTGGTTGGCTGTCCTGCCACAAGTCTCTCCCTACTACAACCCACACTCTTTTTATCTGCCAAAGTGATTTTCTAAAGAGCAAGTCCAACCATATCACTCCCTTACTCAATTAAGTGGCTCTCTATCACCTCCAGGATTAAATATAAAATTCCCTATTGATACTCAAAGCCCTTAATAACCTATTACCCCTCCTCTTTCCAAATATATACCTTTCGTATTTTCTTACAATCCACTTTACAATCCACTGCTCTTCTCCACACACACACCCTTCTCCAAAGACAGGCACACACAGACACATACACATCTTCATTACAGCAACACTTAACTCCTTGTTGTTCCATAAACAAAATATTCCATCTCTCAACTCCAGGCATTTTCATTAGCTGTCTCCCATGCCTGTAATTCTTTCTCATCTCTACCTCCTGACTTCTGGGGCTTCCTTCAAGTTCCAACTGAACCCACTTTCTTCAGGATGCCTTTCCCCAATCCTTCTTCATTCTAGTGCCTTCCCTTGGCTGATGATTTCCTATTCATCCTGTCTATAGCTTGTTTCTTCATAATTGTTTGTATATTGTTTCCCCCATTAGATTATTAGCTCAGGGACAATCTTTTGCCTTTCTTTGTATCTCAAGCATTTAGAACAGTGCCTGGCACATAGTAGTAGGTCCTTAATAAATAAATGCCTATTGACTGAGTGGCCGACACATTTTTTTTTTTTTTAAGGAAAGGGAAAATACTAATGTGTATGACTGAATGTACTATCAGCCTCCATCATTCTTTTATGCTTACTTGACTGTTTGAGGTTATTTAATTGTAAGAGTGCTGAAGATTTATATTTGCTGAAATAAAGATCAACAAGCATTTATTAAGCATCTACTATATACAAAGCACTGTGTTATTGTATGGGGATTACAAGAAAAATGAATCCTTCCCATGAAGTTTAAATCTCATGATACAACATGAAAAAAATAGAAAATAATGAGAGGAAGAGTAAAAGAAACATTGAATTCTCTAGCAAATGTTGCGTCTTCCCAAAAGCCAAGGCCTAGGTCCAGGAAGCTCCTGAAGTGTGTGTGGGTTTGAAAGAACAGTAAAGGGAGGTTCAACTTAATTCTGGTTATTAGGGAAGCTTCCACAGCCCTGTGGCTAGGAACACATCAAGGAGAGAGGCAGAGGAAGTAAAGAAGAGACAAAAGAAGTGAAAGGAGAGACAAGAGTAATGAAAGACTGGGAGAGGACAAACAGGTGACATGAGAAAAAGACTGGTGGGGGAGAGGACCCAGAAGAGAGACGACTCTAATATAAATATTCCACGGTTCCGTATCCCTAGGCCTGTTGAAATTCTACTCATTCATGAAAACTTTGCTGCTCTCCCTCCCTTCTCTTAAACACCCCAGTCTTTTGCGCACCTAACCTTATCGAATTCAGCCCGGTATTCCTGATACACTTGTCATCCCGCTCCTCAGCCACGCACTACCACACGGCAAGCTCCCTGGGTTCGGGAACAGCTTTGTCACCCTCTCGGTGCACGTGAGTCAAAAGAATGGTCTTAGGAAAGACAAGGCACACGTGGAAGAAAGAAAGGGCCCGGAGAAGGGGCACCTGGCCCAGCGATGCCGAGACGGACGCCTCTACTTTACAAGGCATTATGTACAGTAAGTAGAAACCAAGGTGGTGGCATGCACTCAGCTTCCTAAACACTGGCAGATTGGCAGGTCAGCCTCAAGCTCCCCGGAACCAGCGCGTACCAGGCCGTCTCTGACACGGCCCAAAGCCCCTAAACAGCCTCCTCACACCGGGAACACCCAGGCATCTCTGGCCGGCGGTGACAGCACCAGGGCACCAAGATAGGTCCGGCTGACGGGCCACATTCCGGGGTCGCCCCGGGGTGCACTTTCCCAGGGCGGGGCTTCTGAGCACTAACACCCCCCGGACCTTTCCCCTCCTTCTCCACCGCCCTCCTCCCCGCCACACACACGGAGTCCAGCTGCGCAGCCCGGGGCGCAGCGGCGAAGAGCCGGCAGCCGTACAAACACACCCAGACCACCAGGAGGAAGAGAACGGGAAAAAAGGACTGCCCGCTTGCCGGGCTGGGGGCAGGAAGGGGCCCAGCGGCCCACGTCACGGGGCCAAGGGCGGGTAGCGACTTCCACCACGCAATCTTCCCACCCCTTCGGACTGCTTCTCCTACCCTAAGGGCTCCGGCAACTGAGACTGCCTCCTCTGCAAAGGGCCGCGTTCTCGCCCCCGCAGGCGCAGGCGCACCACCTCCTGCGCAGGCGCGCTGCCTGCCTCCCTCGCCGCCGGGGCTCGTCTGCGCAAGCGCATGGGCCGGGGTGCCGCGAGTCTCCCACAGCGCATTTCCGAAGTCGGTGGGGCGGGCTTAGTTGCCAGAGTGCTGAGAGCTGGCCTCCCGAGCTCCGGAGCATGGGCGAGCGGCGGAGCGACTGTGGTTTAGAGTTTAGCCAACAGATTTTAGCTCCTGGATGAAAAAGAAAGATGTTGAATTCTGAGGGAAAAGGCAGAGCGGGCCGGGGGAGGAGGCGGAATTCTTTCATGGGGGAATCTAAGGTTTCCCCGCCTCGGAGGGCTTGTTTGTTTCTTCTCCAGGTTCTAGACTTTAGACCCCTAGGGGAGACACCGCCCCCTAGGATTTGGGGGTCATTTACGCTCCGCACCTCCACTTCCTCACTGGCCGCTGCTTCCACCCCTTGAAATCTGACTGCCGACCCACTCACCCATCCCCCCCCCCAAAGTTCACATTAATTAACTGAGAGTTAAGGCCTTTTGTCCGGCCTCAAATCTCTGGACCTCCCTGCAGCCACGGACCCCGCCCATCTGCCTGCAGTCCAGTCGACAAGCATTTCTTAAACGCCAACCCTGTGCCAGGCGATGTGCCAAGCGCTAGAGATGCGGAAAAAGACAATCAATCCCGCTGTCTTCGAGCTCGCCAGGTGGTAGGAGATAGGAGAGACAACGTGCCAAGAACTTCCCACGGACAGACACGATAGACGAGAGAGGAAGCATTAGGGGAGCCGGGAAAGGCTTCGTGCATAAGGTGAGGTTTTAGCCGAGCCTTCAGGAAAGCCTGAAGGTGGAGGCCAGGAGGGAGAGCATTCCAAACTTAGAGGATGGCCAGTGAAAACGAGGAGTCGGAAGATGCATGAACGTCCAGGAGGCTGGTGTCGCTGGATTGCAGAGCTCGAAGGGAAGAAAGGTGTGAGAACACAGAACAGGTAGGAAGGAGCCAGGTTAGGAAAGGCCAAACAGAATTTTGGATTTTATCCTGGAGGGCATCTCTCCCGGCTACCCCCTCTCTTCCCTGTTTTTCATAACCCTGCCCTCTCCCGTTTCTCTCATCTCTCATCCCCTAGTGGGGCGTGCCGGGCCCTCTTTTCTTCTTTGATTTATGATTTTTGCCTTCTAAATCTTCATCTTCACCCCATTCTCTCTCCTAAACTCCAGTCCGGTATGGCCAACTGTCTGATTTATGTCTGCACCAGAAATCAGCAAAGCCAACTCCGTATGTTGGAAGTAGAACTGAACAGCTCCGCTTTTCGGCCTGCTCCCCCAAACTTCCCTATTTCAGGTGGGATCACTCACTGCCCTTCCAGCCACTCAGGTTCACAAGCAGAGTGAGTGATACTCGGCACTTTTTTCCTCTTGCTACTAACACTCCAGTATCCAGTCAGTTCCTGAGGCTTAGGGATTCTTTCTCTATGACTTCTTGTCAATCTGTCCCTTTCTCTCCGCTCTAGGGTCCCATCACTGCCTGGCTCTTGCCCCTTTAAACAGGTCTCTGCTTGCACTGTATTCCCCCAGAGTCATCAGCTAGACCGATCTTCCTAAGGCATGTGTCACTGCCAAGCTTAAATGAGGAACGGTGGCTTCATATGGCCCTCTAGGATATAATTCAAACTCCTCAACCTGGAATCTAAGACTTTTCACAGTTTTACTTTTCCAGACTTACTTCATGCTAATTCTTTCAGTGCAGGTGCCACATCCTCCTGGAAGCTTCGCTTCTTCTCTCTTCCTCCCCAAGTCCTCCCAAATCGCTTTGTATTTGTTCAGTCATTTCATTCGGCTCCTACCCTTCATGACCCCACTTAGGGTTTTCATGGCAAAGATATTAGAGTGATTTGCCATTTCCTTCTCCAGCTTATTTTACCGAGGAGGAACTGAGGCAAACAGGGTTAAGTGATTTGCCCAGGGTCACCCAGCTAGTAAATGTCTGACACCAGATTTGAACTCAGGTCAGCCTGGCTCTAGGACCAATACTCTATCCCACTGTGCCACCTACCTGCCCTGCTTTGTATTTACTTATTACTATACAGGCTGTGGGCAGCACTAGATCTGAAGTCCTAAACTCAAATGCCAGCTCTGCTACATATTTAGAACCTTTGGAACCTGGGGCAGAGGACCTGGGTTCACAATCCAGATCTGTCACTTATTACCTGTATAGCTCTGGGCAAGTCACTTAACATTTGCAGACCTCGGTTTTCCTACCTTTAAAATGTAAGGGTTGGACTAGAAGATCTCTAAGGTCCCTTCTAGTTCTAACATTCTATGATTCTAGCTAAATTTGAAGCAGCAAGAGAAAATTATGAAAAGAAGCATGGGATCTGAGCACAGCCTAGTCGGATATTAAATAAATGGTATAAAAAACTAGAGCAGTGTGACAGAGCAGAGAGCAGGCTAGAATTGGAGCCAGGAAGAGCTAGGCTCCAATCCTCCTAGGCATGATACTGTGGACTAGTCACTTCACCTTTCTGAGCCTCATAGAATCATAGAGTCGAAAGGGCCGTCTAGTTTAAGCTTCCCTCAAGGGTTTTTGTGAGGTCCAAATGAGGTGATGTACATAAACTGCTTTGCAAACTTTAAAGCATTATGTGTATGTCAGTATAATTTAGAAATCAGAATCTTTGGTGTATAATCAAACATTTATTAAGTATCTACTTTGTGCTGGGCAATAGGGATACAATCACAAAATTAAACTTTTAGCCTTCAAGGAACTTATGTTCTATCGGCCAAGACAACATATGCATATCTGATTATATACAAAATACACACAAGATAAATAGAAAATGATTTTTAGGGGGAAGGACATGAACATACAGGGAGATCAAGAAAGGATTCCTGTAAAAGGTATCACTTAACCATAGTTTTGAAAGAAAAAAGGATTTCTGAAAGGCAGAGGTAAAGAGGGAAGGCGTTCTAGGCATGAAGGATAGTCATTATAAAGGTGCAGACACACCTTTAGGAGGTGGAATGTGTAATGGAAAGAAAGGAGAGTAATGTGTAACAGGATTGGAAAGGTAGTTTGGGGCCAGGTTGTGAGGGGCATTCAAGGCTAAACAGATCGTAGAGCAAAACACATTTGACCCTGGAGCAGGGTTCCTTAGTCCTTTTTGTCATGAACTTCTTTGGTAGGCTAGTGATGCCTATAGATAGCTTCTTATAATATTGTCTTTAAATGCACAAAAATAAAATACATAGGATTACAAAGGAAGCCAGTCATATTAAAATAGTTATCAGGATACTAAGAAAAAAAAGTTCATGGACCCCAAGTTAAGAACCCCTTTACTAGAGGCAATAAGAAGCTTCATTTTCATTACCAGTAAAATCAGAAAGGCCTTTTTCTCCCACCCCTCACAACCCACTAAGAAAAGTCTGGCATTGTGCTGAAGCAAAATCAATTCACTGTGATATAAAATTACCATAGTAAATATGTAATTAGGGCATTTTTCCTTCTGGCTTAGAATAACCGTTCTCAGGTTCCAGGATGATCCTGGTTGTCATTTTCCATAGCCTAGCCTGTAATTCACTATTCAGGTATGTGCACTCCAACCATTTTATCTTAGCAGGAAAGTAGAAAAAGTAATTTGATTAAAGCACATATCCCCAAGCCAACTTACTCTATGATGCTAAGCAAATAGTTTTCCCTCATTTTTCCCATTTTAAAATAAGAGGGTTGGACTAGATAGTATTTAAGGTCCTTTCCAACTCCAAAGCTCTGTGCATGTATGATTACCCAGATTTTAAACACTATGCTAACAAGTCATGGTAACTGCGTTTTCTGTGATTACCAGAAGCAGAAATCGGTGTGGGCACTAATAGATCATTCTTATATAATATTGTACAAAACACTTTCATTGTGACTTTCCCTCATTATGATGGTACAAGTAGTATCCTCATTTTACAGGATTAAAAACTGAGGCTCAGAGAAGTTATAAGGATATTAAGTGTCAAAGTCCAAACTCCAACTCAAGTTTTTTAACTCCAGGGCTCTTTCCAACTTCACATCCAGCTTCACTGGAAGGGTTATCAAATGAGATATGAATGTGGAAGTCTTTGACAAATATTGAGCAGTGTACAAAAGTAAAAGATTAATATTCCAATGGCCATTTGTCTCATGTCAGAAATCTCTTCAGGCCCAGAGAACCAAATCACCTATGTCCAGGGAGAACAATTTGAGGTAGATAAGATATTCTTTGTCCCTTAGTTATACTCCTGACTATTTCTCTTTTGAAAAGTGGAATAGGGAGAGTTAAAGTTTTTTACAGTTACTAAGAAAGAAGTTCTCTGTTTCCTCATGTGTAAGATGAGCTGAATTTGATGATCTCCAAGGTCCTTTTGAGCTCTGAAATTTTATGATTTTGAGTTGAAAACAGATATTCGTGGCCTGTAATTTGTCTATAAACTACAAAGTCATTTCCTTCTTACTGCTTTTGGCAGGAGGCATATTTAAGGACTCAAACAAAGAGGAATAGCTGTCTGGACAAATGAAAAAATTTTTCTGCCTGCTGCTACAGCTCTACCTACACTAGCAAAGCTGTTGATAGGAAGTGGGGAGGAAAACCATTCTGCGTACTATTGAGATTTCAAAGTGTACAGAATGTTCTTTAAAACATTTTCCTTTTTGACTAGTATCATGTGTCTTGTGTTTTGCTTGAAAAATTAATGATTGGATTCCACCAAGCAGCACTTTGCTTCAACTGTAGCACTTTCTTCTTTAGGATTTAAACGTCCCCTAGTGACAAACTTCTGTCTGCTCCTTAAAGTGAGTGTATATATAGCCAACTATTTCCCCTAAATGCTTCTGTACTAATAGACACAGCAGACACATGAGTGGTTTGAATCCACATAAATCCCAAATTTGAGTTTTATTAGTTTCCATTTCCTTCCTTCCAAAGTTTTTACTGGCAAGTGTTGAGGAAGGGTGGGACTGTGAATTGCTAGTACACACACACACACACACACACACACACACACACACGCTCTCTATATACATATATGTATGTACATATGTATATGTGTATGTAAACATATGTATATATGGTTGTATGTATATGTATGCACAGATATATGGTGTTTTATTTTCTGGGGTTTTATGATCATATTTTTCATTCTTTTTAAAAGTCGTATTCATGGTTGAATGAAATAAGCAGAGAGATCATAAGACTTTAGGTCCAAGTTTCAGCTTTGACACTTAGCCATATCACTTTGGGAAATTCACTTCTCTGATTCTCAGTTTCTTCAGCTTTAAAATAGGGATGTAGACTAATACAGAAATATATTGAATAAGATTGTACACGTATAGCCTATATCAGATTACATGCCATCTTAGGGAGGGGGGAAGCTAAATATGAGCTACTATTTATGTTCTATTAAAGAATCTTGCGTCTAAAGACAATAAGATATTTCACAAATGGGAGAACTCAGCGTAAACAATAGTCATTTGCTAACTCATGTAATTTCTACCTCGATAGCGTCTTTTACAACTGTCTCTATTCACATCTACCACTCTAATTCAGGCCTTCATCTCCTTGGGCCTGGACTATCACAATAGCTTCTTAATTGGCTTCAAGTCTTCCCCCCCAACTCCAATCCATTCTCCATACAGCTGCCAAAGTGATTGTCCATTTAAAATTATTATTATAAACTCTCTTTGGCCTACAACTTTCCTTTATGATCTGCTTATATATTATACTCCTTCCTGTATTCTCAGTCCAACCAAACTGGCTTTGCTCTTTCTCACATGAAATATTTAATCTCTTCTCTCAGTGCCTTTGCCTTTCTCACCATTACCTTATTTCCTTCAAAACGCAGTTCAAATGCGACCTTCTAGGTGAAGGCTTTTTTTATACCCCTTCTCCTAATTCCTAGTATCCTCCCCTTAAATTACCTCACATATATTTTGTATATTTACATGTTGTCTGTCACTCTTCCATAAATTCCTGGAGGGCAGAGATTGTTTTGTTTTTTTCTGGTACACAGAGGTATCTCTGGTTTCATAGTGCCTGGAACTTAGTAGGTGCTTAATAAATGCTTGGTGATTGATCAATCCGGTGTCCTGGTTTTTATTTCAGAAAATATGGTCCCTAGGAGCATAGGCACCATGTAAGGCCAAAGGAAAGTCGACCGATATTCAGAAATGTTTGTCATGGTGGAAGATTCTCAATGTGTACCCCCTGTAGGTCACTGGAATTGTGATGACCGTGCTGAAACCTGCAGTTGCACGACCAGTGAGTGAGCCTGTTGAACAAGAGGCCACATTCATTGTTGCTTTTTTCTGGAGGGGCTGTCACTAGGCAAAGTGAACTCTTGGTACTGGAAAATCATAAAGGACAATGAGAACAGTTAGAAAAAGAAAGAATGGTGAGGATGAGAGGGAGGTACAGGTGTTTTAGAGTGATAGATTATCCCCAACAACTTCCTCAGGTGGTACTAGGGCTTTAGCTTGCCTTTCTCCTTCGTAGGAGATGGTCCAGATGTATTTCAGATACTTGCCCAACTTGTGATGCCGTGCGGTGTAGAAGAAACAGTGCTGAATTTGGAACCAGCAAACCTGAGTTTGTGCCCAGCTCTATTACTTAATAGTTGTAAAATCATGGTCAAAAAAATCATTTAATTGCTCTGAATCTTCTGGGTTGAAAAATTTCCTGATTTATACATCGAACTGACTATTTTTTTATAGGAAGTACTTTGTAAGTCATAAAGAACCATGTAAATTTAAGATATTATAAGACAATGCAATTATACTATTCATAGGAGAAAAAGGGAGGGGCAGCTAGGCTACACAGTTTCTGGCCTAGAGTCAGGAAGCCTTAACTTCCTGCATGCAAATCAGGCCTCAGACACTTACTAGTTGTGTGACCTTGGGCAAATTACTTAACTCTGTTTGCCTCAGTTTCCTCATCTGTAAAATGAACTGGAGAAGGAAATGGCAAACCACTCCACTATCTTTGCTGAGAAAACCCCCAAAAGGAGTCACAAAGAGTTGGACACTCCTGAAAAAACATTATTCTATTTGATGAAGGATCCAGTTTACACTTTTTCTTATGTCAGTACTTGTGTAGGAAGGGTTAACATGAAGTCTTAGTCAAGAAACCTGTACTTAACGGATTGCTTTAGTCACAGTGCAGTCTACTTCCTGTAGACTCTGATTTAAGCTAGACAGAAAGGAATAAGGGAAGAGCGTGACTGATACAGCAGTCAGGTGTAGTTAGGATATGTAGTGTTCACCCTAGCCACTATTGGCCATTACTCTGCCTTGATGTCTCTGACAGATAGTTTGAAGTAAATAAGTTTTGTTTTCTAAACACTTTTTAAAGTCAACATACTTGGTTCTAGGCTGTTCCTTACCCACAGTTCAATTTAGTCTGAGTCAGTTCAAGTGTTTTACGTCTATATAAACACAGAGTTGAATTCATCCAGCCTATAGGAATTAGTACATAAAATATGAGATCCAGCCAAGAGTTAGCATACTCTTAGAGGACCTGAGACATATTGATGCAGTATCACAGATAGAGACCAGCCATCTAGTCTAACTCATTTTTCAGATGAGGAAACTGAGGCCGAAAGGTTAATTGACATGTCTGTGGTCACATAGCTATTAAGTGTCAGAGACAGTACTCAAACCCAGGTCCTCCTGCCTACCAAGTTTACCACTCAATCCTGCATTCTTGCCTGGAAGCCAAAAAGGTTAAAAAAAAAAGTTACAGTTAAGGAGAAGGGGAGCTTAGAGGCTCAAAAAGAATTGATGGGTTAATTTCATCATGGTCTCAAATATCAAAAAGAATATCATTTTATTGGATAATCATTCATTTAGTGTATAAATGCTTATGAGGAATATAAGCAAAATAATCCCTATGATGTTAATTATAGCTTATTCACTAATATCTATTGCAGAGGATGACAAAGTTGAGAAATTTTAAGAAGAATTTGGCAATATCCTTGAAACCAATTCAGCATATACTTTGATCCTCGGTAACTTCAGTGTAAAGTTGGGTACAGGGCAGGATCATTAAAATATTAGAAAATATAGCTCAGACTTGAGAAACAAAAGAGGCCAAAGGGTTATAGGGTATAAAGGAAGTTGAACTCCTGTGTATCATGAAGATTTTCTTCTAAGAAGAGAGAAAGAAATACATGAGGTAAGAACTGAATGTCACCAAAGGTATGAAATTGTGTCTTAGTGGACAGAAAAGTTTTACAAATGTGGAATTTTTTTCTGAACCACTTGTCTGCCATAAACATGCACACAGCATGTGCTTAGTGTGCCCAGGCACATCCTAATATCCCAAAAAACTACATATTTTAATGCCTCATTAAGTTTATATTTTTAAATAGTTGCTATTTTTTTAAAAAAATTAAGTTTAATGAAGTTTTAGTCTTTATGTCCCTTTTATTATGTCCTTTTATCATTAAGTGTTAATTATGTCCTTTATCATTAAGTATTAAATACATTTATCTTAAAAAAAAAATTATTAAAAAATAAATATAAAATTCCCTGAGTACACTCCATAATGAAATGTGCCATTTCATGATTATCCTAATAGGATTGTATCTATGCTAATTCTTGGTCTGTGTAATCACACCAATAATAAATAAAGTAAATTTCAAAACCATAACCAAATCAGGGATAGCATGAAATTATAGCAGTTCCAACCTGATCTAGCATGGAACAAGGTAGCATACAATACCTGGCACCTAGTCAGTGTTTAATAAGTGCTTGTTAACTGACAAGGAGCAGACACTAATGTGGATTATCACCATTTCCTAGAGAAGTTCAACTGAACCAGCCATCAAAATGAAGAAGCCAAGAGAGTCCAGACACTGTCTTGCCAGCAGACATTTGATCTCTTTGCCCAGCAGAAAGGCGTCGCAATTGAGGGCAGTACTGGTTTAAAATGTAAACTTGTTTACAAAACTTTACAGTGGAAGATTACAAGCAAATATCAGGCCATAAAACATCGGGAAGTGTGCATGTGGTGAGGGGCGAAACAAGGTTACAGAAAGCTTAGCATAAGACTCAAGTCATGTCCTACGAGCCAGGAGGTATATTTAATCACTTAAATCACTCTAGGACTCATGTTAACTTTTATAATTAAAATTCATCTGTTTTCATTTACATCCTTGGAGTGATTGTGTAAATTGTTTGCTTGCTTCACTATGTATCATTCCATACAAGTCTTACTCTATTGTTCTGTCAATAAAAAAGCATTTATTATTAAGCACTTGCCAAAGTGCCAAGCACTGTGCTAAGTACTGGAGATACAAAGAATGGGCAGAAATGGAATTCAGGTACCACCGATGGCTCCTCCCAACCTAGCATCTTTACTGCAGAGTTCAAAGAGCACCATCAGCTTCACATGTGGACATTTTTATCTTTAGTTTTAGAAAAAGAACTTATATTAAAATTATTTGGTTCCACATCCACCTACATTCAACTAATGTGAAATCAGTTTGGTTTTCTTTCCTTCCTTCTTTCTGGTATATCATTTGATCCATAGTACCATTGATGTGGGTTCTTCCTCTAATTGCGCAGATTGCAACTCATCTATACTTTTTGACTTTTGTCTGTGTTCTCCAACAAACCCTCCAACTCAATGTGAGGAAGACAAAGTGGTAGACTCGGTGGGCAGGAGGACCTGGGTACTGTCTCTGACACTTAATAGCTGTGTGACCACAGACAAGTCAATTAACCTTTCAGCCTCAGTTTCCTCATCTGAAATATGAGTTAGACTAGATGGCTGCTCTCTATCTGTGATACCGCATCAAGGAGCTTACAATCTAATGAGGGAAACAATATTCAAATAACTACGTAAATCCAAGATATATACATACCTTGGGGTAGATAGAAAGTAATCTCTGAGGAAAGACATTAGCATTAAGGGTTACCAAGACAGGTTTGCAAAATGTGAGATTTTATCTGAAATTTGAGGCCAGGGGATAAGGAGAGTATTTTAGGTATGGGAGAAAGCTAGTGAAGATGCAGCCAGGAGGTGGAATGTCTTGAGGAGGCTAGTGTCAGTGGATGATAGCGTACATGGAGGGGAATAAGGTTTGAGAAGACTGGAAAGGTAGGAAGGGTATAAATTATGAAGGACTACGAAAGCTAGAAGATTTTACATTTGATTCTGGAAGTAATAAGGAGCTACTGGAGTTTACTGAGTAGGGGTGGTGACATAGTCAGACCTGAACTTTAGTTTGATCACCTTTATTACTGAGTAAAGGGCCTAGATAAGGCCCTTTACTAATTTACTAAAGTGACTTTGGATTAGTAAAGGGCCTTATCTAGGATTAGAATGAAGACTAATCCAAAATCTATTGCAGTAGTTAAGGCCTGAGGTGATAAAGGTTTCCACCAGAGTAATAGCAGTGTCAAAGGAGAGGAGGGGACCTAAATGTGAGAGATGTTGCAAAGGGAGAATTGATGGTATTATCCAGTCTTGTGGCATGTTGTGTCCTGTAGACCCCAGGAATCTCACCTCACAAGAGGCAGGAGCAGGTTAAGGTGTAGCCTGCATGAGTCTATCGGAGACAGGAACATGGCATTTCAAAGCAAATAGTCTGGGAATGGTGTCTAGAGAACTGAAGAAGTCCCTGGGGCAAAGACAGGCCTGAGGCCTGTATTCTGAGCCAAGTTAGGGAAGGAGACTACAGACTACAGACAGGATCTGGGCGGGTGCAAGGGTGAATGGAGAGGGAACAAATGGCAGATTGAATCCGGGGCTCTCCTGGACGGCCCAGAGGGGAAAACAGAAAATAGCAATATCACGCTGGATCAAATGACATACCAGGAAGAAGGAAGGAAGGAAAACAAAACTGATTTCACATTAGTTTAATGTAGATGGATATGGAACCAAATGATTTTAATGTAAGTTCTTTTTCTAAAACTAAAGATAAAAATGTCCACATGTGAAGTCGATTGCATTCTTTGAACTTTTTGCAGTAAAGAAGATAGGTTGTGAGGAGCCATCAGTGGGACCTGGTCCCCATTATGGGCAACATAAATATTTTGTTAGAAAACTGCCTGGAACTAAGAGTATAATAAGCCAGAAAAAAGCTTCTCTCTTTGCAAATCTAAATGGCCCTTACAGAAATTGGTCATCCATTCATTCATTGAGTACCTACTGTATACATGATACCATGCTAGGGAAAGATTTTAAAAAATGATGATCCTTGCCTTTGTGGAGTTTGCAGTTTAAGGAAGGTTGAGGATTACACGTGTGTGTGTGTGTGTGTGTGTGTGTGTGTGTGTGTGTATACACACACACAGAAAACTATAAGAAAAGGAATAACTTACTGAAGTGGAGTAAAGGAACAAAGTGCTATCTTATTTCTGAGCAAGGAGTGATGGGTTTTGTCTAGAGGAATGAAGGAGGGCTTTTGGGGAGGAGATGGCTTTTGATCTATGCCCCGAAGGGACAAAAGGCAAGAAGAGAAAAAACCAAAGGGACCAACCTGTGGACCTTGGCCTCACTAGCACCATATCCTGACCAGAATATAGTTAAGATTAAATGACTACAAAATGTGCCACTTGTATGCAAATAGCTATTTTTTTTCAGTAAGTAAATCATCCCTTGACATTTTTGTCCCACAAATGTGAAAAACCACAAATAACTTTAGGCCTCACTCCAAACCTCCAAACTCATTTATTTAACACATAAAACAAATAAAACATACTGCACTCCTAAAAAAGTTGCAGTTTCTATGAGAGATTAGTATGATGCACACTATGCAGAGTCTTGGCAGTCATTGGTGTAACTGCAGCACCTGCTTCACTGATTTCCTTCTCCTACCAAAAGTGTAAGATACAATGATCATCTAGGTCAAGGAGAAAATATTGCAAGCAGTCAGAAAGAAACAATTCGAGTATTGTGGAAACACAATCAGGATAATACAAGATCTAGCAGCTTCTACATTAAGGGATCAAAAGGCTTGGAATATGATATTCCAGAGGTCAAAGGAGTTAGGATTAAAACCAAGAATCACCTACCCAACAAAACTGAGTATAACAAAGGGCAATTTGAGCAAAATGAGTATAATTAAGTATAATATATATAAAATATATATATAAAGATATATATAAAAATATATATAAAATATATATAAAATATAAGATAAGTATAATTAAGGGCAAAATATGGATTTTTAGTGAAATAGAGGACTTTCAAGCATTCTTGATGAAAAGACCAGCAGTGAATAGAAAATGTGACTTTCAAAGACAAGAATCAAAAGAAGCTTGAAAAGGCCTCCTTGACATGAGAGAGAAGCTGGTGTCCTCAGTGCATCTATTGGTGGCAGCTACTGTCTTCCTTCTTCTACTGTGGAACTCCCCTGTGCCTCCTGATCATGGTAACAGTAGGACAATTCAGAACAAGAAGCTACAATAGCTATCTGACGGCTATATTGTAGGCTTAGAAACAGAGAATCACAGAATTTGGGAGCTAGAGTGGACCTCTGGCTATCCCCTCAAACAGTAGTTTCCAGATTCTGCTTGAGGACTTTCAAGGAGGAGAAATCTACCACTTCTGAAGACAACACATTCCAGTTTTGGACAGCTCTAATTGTGAGGAGGTTTTTTCCTGCTATCAAGCCTGGATTGTGCTTTTTGTAACTTCCCCCCACTGCTCCTGGTTCTCTTCTGTGGAGATAAATAGAAAAAGTCTTAGCCTCCTATATGACAGTCCTTCAATTTTTGAATATAGCTATCATGTCCTTCTTGAGTCTTTTAGCTTCTAGGCTAAATATGCCCAGTTCCTTCACATGTTATGAACTCAGTCCTCGCCATCTTGGTTGTCTGTCTCTTGACACTTCTCAATGTTCTCCTTTAACTGTAGTGGCTACAATTGAACAAAGCGCTTTAGCCAACTTTGGTGGTTATTGTTTAGGCAGAACAGGGTAGGAAGTGATATTTGATTATACCCTGTCGTGATTTGGGGATTTTTGTAATGTCACTGTGGTATCTTAGGGGATTTAAAGACTGTTAAGATAAAAAAAACATTTGTACAATGTAAATAAAAATTACAAAGAAAACAAAACAAAAAAAGATACAACAATCGCTGTGGGAGAAAATCATGTGACTAAGTCAGGATGGTAGAAAGACAAAGAGGAGTCATTCCCAAAGAGAGTGGCTTTTTGGTGCACTGAAACTTTTAACAAAATTTAACTGTTTATAGTATTATTGTGTATACTTTTGACAGTAAATGATAAAATAGATTAATAATATAAAGTATTTATGCATTTATGACATTAATTTTTAAAAAATTCTTTATATATGTAATTTTATCTGCAATATGCTGCAAATCTCAAAACATTCCCATTTAATTATTGATGACCAACTTCTGAACAGCCCAAACTGGGAATATGAAACCCATAAATGTCAAAGGAAGATTGTAAAGGATGACTGTTTAATTGGTGGTAGTGTTGGGGTACAAGACGTTTGTCACGGATCTGGCTAGTAGCTGCTATGGGGGGTGTAAAACCAACAACAGCCAGCACACAGAACGCTGCAAGCCCAGGTTCTTTTGATCTGTTTTACCAAGGAAAGCAACGGTTAAGGGGTTAACAATCTTAGTTTAATCCAACATACAAATATCATTTGCTCAGCTCAGGGGGAAAAGCCAGCACCCTGAACTTCAGAGCAAATACAACCAAATTACAAACATCAACAGACAGACCTTGTCTGATTCAAATCTCAATTCATAGTTACCGGGGGTTAACAAAGTCCGACATCCAGGTTTACAAGCTGGGAGGCTCTTAACAGCTGTCCAGAGTCTCTTCCAGTCACAAGCCACTCTTCCAGTGAGTAAGAGCCCCAAGCAAATAGCTCTGTCTTCTCTTTTTATGCACTCTTTAGCCATCATCAAACGTCATCCGAGCGACCAAAACTTAAGCTCTTACTATTGGCTCTGGTCTTAGCAAGTCCCCTTAGGACCCACATGACCTAAAATCGTCACAAAAATGAGACTTAAACCCACATGGTCTAAAAGCCTCTGATGTCACAAACATGTCACTCAAACCCATGTAAACGAGGCTTTCCCTTGAGGCAAGGAGGTCATCAAAGATTCCTAATTTAGTCAAGAAAACAAAGGCCAAACTCTTCAAGGGCACTTGGTTGAATAAGTGCTAATAAGTGCCATCTTGATTCCCAATACAGTCATCTGAATGAATTTGCTCAGGCTATTTCCAAATCAAGCAAGGGTATTTGTTTGGGAGTTAATGCACCCAGTTGACATTTCTCCTTAAGGGAGGCAGGAGGAACCTCACTCAGAGTGAAAGTGGTTCTTTTATAGAGCAAGAGTGCCTAGGATTGGCTGATGGAAAACGTGGCATGTTAATTAGCTCTAAGGTTACTGTACGGTAAGCAATGGTGGGTGCAAGTCAACTGTGGATACAAGTTGTTGTCAAGGTCATTATCTAGCTACAAGTTATTGTCAAAAGCATTCCTCATCAGTAGTAATAACTGGTCTTGTGCAAATATTTTCAGAAATATGCTTTAGAAAAGGTCTTGGTTTCAGTAATATTCAAAGACATAGAACCAAAAGTCTAGAAACTGTCCTTGTGAAAAATATAAATCATATCAAGGTAAATAAAAATCATTGTTTTAGAAAATCGAATTGTTTTAGAATGTAAGCTCCCCGAGAGTAGGGACTGGCTTTGGTATTTCTTGGTATCCCCAGTGCTTAGCATAGTGCCCAGCAGTTTGTAAGTACTTAATAGATTTTTCAATTAAGTAATTAATTGATTTTTTCGTAGGTATATTTTAATTTGCTTTCACTGTAGCTCTTTCAGATAATATTCTTCCCCCCACCCCCAAAAAAAATCTCTAGTTTTTTTTTTTAATTAATAGAAAAAAGTACTTGGCCCTAGAATATTCATATATGAGAACTAAATCAAAGAACTTGCATTTGGATGGATGCTTCAGTTGTACAGGGAGTACATGCAGGGAGTAGAAGAGAAGCTTCCTGGCAGAAATCCTAGGCCCTGGCTTGAACAAAAAGTTCTAGCATGGTAGACAGAGTAGTAAAGATTTAGGAGGAAACAGTGGGTACGTACAAGGATCAGAGGCACTTACTCATCGAGATTAAACTTGTGCAATGTTTATGTACCTTAGCTAAGCTAAGCCTAAGGAGACCTTAGAAGGGTCTCTGTGGTACATACTCCCAGTACAGCAGAACAGCCTATTAAGGTGACTGATCAGTCAATAAACATTCACTCTACATGCTTATTCCTATTACTGTGGATAATAAGGAAGAACAGTTGATCACAGGCAGCAATAATACTAGCAGAGCTCACAACTTTATTGGGAAGATGAGAACACATTGAATAACTACACAATTATAATAGAAGATAGTCTCAGTTTGTGGCCTCAGTTTCCTTATCTATCAGTGAAAGAATTGAACTAATTAGGGTTTCTTAACATATGGTCTATGAACTCTTTTTAAGAAACATTTTGATAACTTTCAATATAATTGGTTTCCTTTGTAATCCTGTGTGTTTCATTTTATGCATTTAAAAAAATTATCCTGGAAAGAGATCCATAGGTTTCATCAGAGGAGTCAGTAATACTGAAAAGGTTAAGGATCCTTGGACTAGATGATCTCTAAGGGCCCTTCCAGCTCTGACATGCTTTGATTCTATGATATAATCACATAGTTCTGACTAGAAGTACTTTAGGAAATCAGACAAGGAAATAGTGGAAGAAGTTTATTAAGAAGACCCAGACAATTTTCTCTTCACCCCAGCTCCAAGGCTAATGCCTCGAAACGATGAAGCTATTTTCTGGAATGTAAAGGAACTGAATGAAATGGTGCCTGCATGGAGAGTGGCAAGTAGCTGTTCTTGGATATGGCTGTTCTGCCCATGAGGAAGTCCCATCTGCGTAGGTTCCAGCATCATAACTACTAGGAAGAAACCCATAGTCACTGAGCCCTGAGGGCAACAGTGACTGTGGGCAAGTAGCTAAAATCAGGATGAGCCTGCTTGGCTTACTACCACCAGCCTTTACTTTTCAAACCATTAGCCAGAAAGGACATCACTTCCTTTATACAAAAGACCACTAGATAGACCTTTATGCTCAAATTACTCTTCAGTTCAATGGGAGTAGTCACAGGCACTCTTTACTCCCTCTAGCGCCCTCTAGGCGCTCTTCTATATGACCTCACCTTTGACCTTCTGTGGGATTGAGCAACTATTTTGTGCATAGTGCTATTCTAGATGCTATGGGACAAATCTATAGTCATCATCCTGGAGGAATGTATAGTCTCATTTTAGAGAACTGATGGGGGAGCATGCCACTCATCTCCTGACAGACAAGTGATTGACTCAGGGTGGTGCGGAATGACCAATGAGGGAATTTATTTTGCTTAACTATACATATTTGTTTTTCTATAGGGAGGGAAAGAAAATAGATTTTTGTTAATAAAGATTAATTTTAAAAAATTATAGAAAAGGTCTCCTGAAGGCATTAAAATGCTCATATGTACATCAGATAGGCAAAGAACAATTACAAGACAATATACTAGTTAGCACTTAATAGTATATAGACTGTACATGATTTCTGAGGAAGTGCAAACTAAAGGAAAAAAGCAACATGGAAGGGTGTTATTATGAACAGCTTGTTAGAGGATGTGTCTTTAACTGAGCCCAAAAGAAAATAGAGGATTCGAATTATAGAATCCCCTGGGAGAAGGGCCAAGGTTGAGGAAGGAAGGTTGAGCATACAAGCAGGCCATAAACTGGGGGATGACAGAAACAAAGGTCACCTGTGGCACCCTAATTAGTTGGACTACAGTGTGAACAAAAGCCTTAAGTCCCCTCTGGCTAAAGGGGATGTCGTCTGTCCTTTGGCAACAAAGTTAGAAGTTGTGCTACAACAAATCTGTATGGAAATAAGAATTGACTCATTGTTCCATCTCAACCAGTGTAGTCCGTCATTTGGATTCACCTTCACCTGGTCACACTATTGTCCCTATTTCTCTAGGAACAAGCAGGTAAAAGTGCAGCAGTGAGATACTGTTTGCCTCAGTGAGGCTGTCTTTATGATATTCCTATCAGATAAAAACCAAGGAGTCAAAACTACCAGCTGTTACATCAGGGGTGAGGAAGCCACACTACCCCCCCCCCACTGCCTCCCCAGCACACACCACACACACACACAATTCTAGCCTAGAAACTACTGACTACTTTTAAGATGGATGAAAATTGGCTACCTGATGTGGGTCTGCCCAGGACCCAAGTTTAAATGCTTTGCACCAAAGTCAAAGAGGCTTTTAGAGAAGACTCTGACTTGGGATTCTGTAAAGTATGCTTCCTCCTGCCTCACCTGTAGTTACAGGTGTGGAAAACAAAGTTGAATTTCTCTATCGCATGCTCTATAGCATGGCCCTTACTGCTCCAACAGGGCCTGTGCTGGGCAAAATTGTGAGAAACTCATCTCCTGGCTCCTTCCTCAGCAGCCTTGTCTCTGCTTAGGGTCCCAGGAGCAAGATGCTGCCCCACTGGAGCCCAGCTCCCCACTCATGCCTGACCTCCCTGAGATTCTACCTTTTTTCTTTCTATCCAAATTTACCTTTGGTAAGTTTCATGGCGCAGGGCTGCATAGTTAATTGTCAGATTGGAAAAAGATTATATGCAGTGGAAAGGGTACTTGATATGGCATTGGGGGACTTTAGGGGTTCCAATCCTAGCAATTCCACCTACTATCTATGTGACCTTAGAAAAGTTACTATTGTTGTTTGAGGCCTCGGTTTTCTCATCGATAAAATGAAGGGATTGGATTAGATGACATCTAGGATCATTTCCAGTTCTAAATCTATGGTCCTATGATACACTTACACCAAGCTAACATTGACTTTTCCTTTTCCCACATCTCCCATGTTCGATCATGTGCCAAGTCTTGATTTTAGCTAAGCCATATTTTTCACACCTTTTCCCTCTTCCCTACTCTCATGACAGTTAGCACCCTAATTCACAGCCTTTTCACTTCTTCCTTGCATAGACTCCTAACTAGTCTCCTTGCCTCTAATCGCTTCCATCTCCAATCCATCCTTTGTATCAGGTAGTCTTCCTAAGGTACAGGCCTAATGAGATCACTGTTCAGCTCAAACCCCCTGCAGAGACTGCTACATAAAACAGAAACTCCTTAGACTAGCATTCAAGTCAGCTACAATCTAGTTCCAGCATTCCTCTCCAACCTTAGTGCATTGTTTTCCCTCCCTGCCTTCCTTTCAAGACAGACAAGATGACTTGCTATTCCTGGACATTGTCCTGCCCTTTCTTCCCCCTCTGCCTCTGGGTGAACTGTTCCCAGGTGCCTGAAACAGCCTCTTCACCTAAGGGCGATCCAATGATTCTCATCCTTCCTTAAAACACAAGTAGGAGTGAGGACACACAGTAGAGACAGAATAGAGAAGATCCATCTCCTATCTCTTGCCCAGGTGCCGCACATTTCCTGCCTGAATGAATGGGAAAACCGAGCTGAGTGTATTTTCTTCTTTGTCCTTGATCCTGATGTGCCTTAATTTTTGATTAAGAATCAAGACCAGTAAGCTGATCAAGGCATTGCTGACCCTGTCGTGCCTTTTCCAGAGAGATGATAATCTGTGAAGGCATAGAGAAAATTTTCAAAGGATACCATTTTAAATAATGAGGGAAAACAGCATGGCATAGTAAGAATAGTTAGCATTTAGAAAGCACTTTAAAATTTACAAATCACTGTACAAATAGTATTTTATTTGATCCTCACAACACCCCTGGGAGGTAGGTCTTGTTAATATACCACATTTTACAGATGAGGAAATGGAGCAGGAAGAAGTTAGGGTCATAGAGCTACTAAATTTCTAAGGCTGGATTTGAACTCAGTTCTTCCTGACAGCAGGTCCAATATTCTATCTACTGTGCCATCTAGTTGCCCATAGTGGATAGAAAGCTGGCTTGAAGCCAGGAAGAGCCGGGGTCAAGCCCTTTCTCTGACACCCACTGAGAACCTAGGCAAGTTTTTTAACCTCTTGGTACTCTAAGCAGCTCTCTACAATTGTAAGTTGCAGAAAAGGTGCTGACCTGTACTGGTAAAGGGAGTTTCCTCACCCAGGAGTTCCCCATATCAGTGAAATCACAGGTCCAGTCTCTAACCCTGGCATTTTAAGTATCATTATTAATGTAAATATGAGGTAGTTTTTGATACTTTGATCTTTAAAAAAAGATTATTTCCAGTCTGCAGAGTGCATTCTAGTTAAGGTTTAGTATGACCAATCAGCTGACTTGAAAATGAGCTAGAGATTATCAAGTGAGAAAAATGATTGATGCTGATTAATTATTCCTTTGGGATCCACAAAAAGGTTGGCATAAGACTTAGTATGAGGCCTAGATTTATCCATGTGAACATAGCCCATATATAATTCAATTGGTTTGAACTGACAATCCTTTGAGATTATTTGAACCCCAATAATATCCAAAGCATCCCAACCGCTTTTGCTCTACTCTAAAAATGCCCCTTTCTGTGTCAGCATCTTCAAAAACCAGACAAGATTGATAAGGGGTATCTTTCCTTTTGGTGACAGGATGTCTGCAACCAGAACAGTGGGATTTCTCTTATCTTGATATTCTAGAGACATTTGCATCTTGGGGTCATAAACTCTAAGTGACACTACCTGGTCAATTGTTCAACTAAGCAACTTCCTTTCTTATGATATGGAGATGATAAAGTTGAGTAACACAGACATCCTGAGTTGGGACTCATTCCTTTGTTCAGACAGTCAGAACTTATGCTCTGGCTCCTTTACATGCAGGTAAGCTAACTCCACTAGCTTTAAGGGAATGAACAATATGAATTTACATAACACCTTGCTTGTTTTCCTCCTTTAGCCAAACTTGCAGGTCGACAGAACATAATCAAGGGATTTTGAGCTGTGGATACACTGCAGGTATGTCCAATGCCAGACTAAAGCCATTTGTTGTATTGAACACATATGTGAAATTTATCCATTAAATAATCCATTATTCACTATCTCCACCTCAAGTAAATCTGTTGGCAGCAGAGGAGAAAAGTTGTGATTATTTCAAGTCGAATGTAATACAGTGCTCACCACAGTGCCTGGCACGTAGCAGGCATTTAATAAATATTTATTGACTGACTAATTTCCTCCAAGAGATATGTGGGTTAGTAAAGGCTATTGCCAACTGCTAGGCTTTTTTCTCTTCTCTGTCCTAGGATGATATCTATATGGAGAATGCTGAGGAGTGGAAATGAAGTGGAGCCCCTTGCCTCCTTTGGTACCCTAATGAGGGCCTAGACTATCAATAAAATTACTTCTACAGTTGCACAGTGGGGCAGTAATGAGGAGAAGCAGCCATAGTAAAGCAAAGCCCATAAAAGGGTACGTGTCAAACTACCATGCCCCCACCCCGACCCCATGGAAGCACTGGCCATTACTGACCCTTGGTGGAGCTGGAAAATGAGTCCAAGTTAGAGCAGGGGAAAAGGAGTGCTTACATTTTAGTCAGTCAGTCAAGTAGATCCACAACTAGAAATTCCGGTACCTGGGACGAGTTATGTTAAACAGGAGTGTGACCACTCTGAAATATAGTTGAAATAGCCTGGAGATAGAGGTCATTGGTGTTGAGGAATGAGGAACTGGGAATACCGACTGTATAAGGGAACAGGGGTTGGGTAGGAGAAGCCTATAAATGAGATATTGAATATAATGGTGCAAAGCCAATCAGTAAGAGAAAAAATCTGTCCAGCCCATTGAACACACGTCAGGTGGGGCCAACAAAGGGAGGTCTGATTAGAGAGATGCCCACACCATTTCACTAATCAGGTGTGAGGCCCCAGGCTGGTTAGCAAACTAGTTCGTTAGTTTGAGAGAGAGGGGAAGCCCTCAGGGCCCTAAGGGGAGTTGCTAAAACCAGAGCCAATAGTATATGCCTGAGTTCTAGTCAATCAGATGACGGCTAAGGATTGTAATAAAAAGAGAGAACATAGCTTGGAAATGGCAGAAGCTGAAGAAACTGAGAAACAGAGGACTAGAACCAAGAAGCTGAAGAAACCAAGAAACGGAGAGCAGCAGGATTCAGGAGCCGAGGGCCAGCTTCCAGAGCTTTCAGAGTGGAGAGTGCTGAACACAAGAGGGAGTTTCTGAACTTTGAGTCAGTGGAGCCACAGGAGAGACAGTGCTGAGCAGGGACTTAGGATTTGAGTGATCTTCTTAGAGGGGGGCCCTAGCATTGAGGGGAAGCACAAGTATGGTCTGGCTTGCTGCTATAATGTTTTGTTGTAACCTCCTTGTTACTAAAGTGAGGTGGGCTTATTGGTTTTGGAATGCTGTTGCCACGGTATCAAATTGGGGGCATGGTCCTTGGATCTGGTCCTTTGGAGTCTAAATAAATGTTATACTTCCTCTGCTTTCTACCTGGAGAATTCATTATGTTCTGCGATTCCAAACCATTCAGGTGAAATGCCCCCTTGCACAGGGGCGAGCAGCCCCCCTGCACAGGGGCGCGCAGCCCCAGCGGCGCTCCACTTACGCTGTAACCCTGGAGTGAACCCAATTCACTGAGCAACACTGATCAAACACCTAGCATAAATCATTAGATCTTGCTTAAGATATGTTTGATCCCCGATGCGCTTCATTTGACTGCAATCTCCGGCTTTTGTAATGGCTTGCTTGCACCTGCTCTGGGTTCAGGTATAAAAGTCTTCAAATCTTTGTGCTCAGGACTGCTCTCTAGACTTTCAGTCTACAGGACAGTCACTGGCCAGCTAATAAATGATGCTCAATATATTTTACTTTGGCTTGGTCTGTGTTTCTCGGTCCGTCCATTTCACTGGCATGCTCTTTGAGGTCATGAACTTTGCCTCAATGTTATAAATAGGGAAGAGGCAGTGATATGGAGGTCCACAGATGATAGCAACAAGGAGATTGACAGGATGGAATGAACCTTAAAGAAAAAGAGGTGGACACTGAGTATGTTGGCTGAAGTTTTGAATGTAGCAGTAGGGAGCAAGCACCTCCTTCTAATGGTCTTGTATTTCAGGGAGTATGTGAAAATAGTCAGCCTTGAAGAGTGTATCAAGAATGTCTTCAGAAGAAAACTAGTTTTCCACTAGAAGACTGAAGGAATGGGAGAACAGGCAATTTAGGATGCATAGAAAGTTGTTAGTAATAGAAGTTTCCAGGGGGCACAGTTTCCATGGGAGAGTAGAGGAGGATAGGGACTGAAAAGGGTTAAAGCTGAGCTGTCTAGGGATGAGAGTGGAGAGAGAGTCAGCAAAGAACAGGAATTCTCACCTAAGCAAAATCACTGAGATTCCAGGAGCAGGAGGTAGGAATCTAGTCCCCATACTTCATGGAAGAGAGTGCCAAGTACAGGTTAAATTAGCCCCAAGGTTCTAATTAGAATAGTACAGGAACTGTAAATACCTTTGCATGTACTGACTCTTAAGATGGTATTCCCTGAGTTGATCATGGCAGCAGGGTAAAGAAAGGGAAGGGGTAGATGGCTTATTCAACAGGAAATGTATTAACTATTATAATCTTTGATAAATATTCATTGCATGTTTGTGCACAACAGAACACTTGACTCAGTTCTAGGGAGGCCAGAAGAGAGGCATGAAATATGGTCTCTACTCCCCAGAGCTTACTGTTGGGGATAAGACAGGCAACAACAGGAAAATTCACCTTCCCATATCCTACCTACCTTGTACATTGAGTACCTTTCTACTAACCTCTTTGGAAAGACAATCCAAAACTAAGCCGATTTTTCCTTGAGGTGTTCTGGTAGGGGATATAACAAACCTAAGAGTGCAAGAAAGGGAATCTGCCCTTCTTCTAAGCTAGTCAGGCCACTTCAGGCCTGAAACTAGACATATGCTTGAGTCTAGTATAGATGCGTTCCTTAGTGGATAGTGGATGAGTGAAGTGTCCTAGCACTCTTGGACCAAGAAGCTGTTTAATTCTTAAATTAGGCTGTATAATCAAGTGTTAAATTGCATGGTATAGTCACAAATGGTATAGCTGTTTAGAGCAACTGAGGATCACTGCAGCCTGGAATGGTCAAGGAAGAGTGGGACTCAATCTAGGTCCATGAAGGATGGATGGGCTCTAGACAGGTAGAGAGGAGTGAGCAAGGGCAGTTTTAATTAGGGGTGCCAACAGAAATAAAGGTATGGAAGCAGGGATGAGTGTGATATGTTTGGTGAACAGACAGATTTTGACTCACTCCAGCAGATGGACTATCTGTAGCCAAAGTATCTCTAACACTCCTCAGGTGAGTATTGGCCAAACAAAGTGAGAAAATCTCTCCCCCTATACCCCAGTTATTTACATACCTAGAAAGCACCACTTTATCAGGATGATCCATGCTTTTGGATCCCCCTATTCACAAAGTGGAGAATAAAGGACAACACCAAAAAGAATCCAAGATGAAAGAGTGTATGAAAGAATCTTATACCATTGACCTTACAAAGATTTAATCCCCAACATACTCCATTATCTGTCCTCACTGCCATCTTCTGCACAGGCTATTTTTAAAATCTAAATTTAGTGAGTTCTGTGTTCAGCCACATCAGTTTTTTTAGATCTTTCTCCTTCCCCAACTTTTTTCCGTATCGTGGAAAATTTTTTTCATTATGTCTTCAGAATTTCATTCTTGAGAACTTCCCATTCCTCTTAGGCTGACTTCCCCTGCAGAATTTTACATGCATATTTTTGTTATGTTTAAAATTCCATAAGTAAAAGTTACTTGGGGGCTTAAATAGATCCAACTTGACAACTCGAAGAAAAAAAGGTAGAAAAAAACCACCTTTATTCTAGTAATTCACCAATAGTAACTCATTCTAAATATACTCCCATAAAGGACAAGATGGCTTTTGTTTGGATTTCCCCCCCATGAGATAGTCATCTTTTGTCTCTCATCAGGATGTACTTTACTGAAACAAAATGTTTGCCTTTTCTTGGTCTTACACCAAGCATTGGTGCGACCTTGACCAAGTGGCTTAGCCTTTCTAAGCTTCAATTACCTCTGTAAAAAAGGGGAAAATAAGTCCATACTTGCTTGTAGGCAATGCCCCTTCTAGTGATAAGATCTATGATTCTTAAGAGTCTGTGGACCAAAGGTTGGAAGCATAAATGGCTTGGGAGTTTTGGATGTTCTGTTTCATTTTAGGAATGTACTTCAAGTCAATGAGTATGTATTAAGTGCCTACTGTACATGAGGCACTGTGCTAAGTGCTGGGGATACTAGGAAAAAATAAAAGAAACAATACAAACAAAAAAAATCCCCAAACAACAACAAAACCAGTCCCTGTTCTGAAAAGTTCATTCTAATCGGTGTATTCTTCATTTTTTTTCTTATCATTATTCTTGGTCTCACCTTGGTTGAGAAGGGAAATTTAAATAAACTTTTTTATAATTCTTTTGCCAATCCCTCATAGTGAGAGCCTAGAGAAGGTTCAGAGAAATACAGAGTGATCGGATCTTAGATTTAGAGCTGAAAGGAATCTTAAAGGGCCCCTGATAATCCGTCTCTCCCCATTTACAGATGAGAGAACTGGGATTGAGGGGTTAAGTGACTTATCTGTGATCCCACTGCTAAAGTAGCAGAACTGGAATTTGACCATAAATCTTCTGAATCCAAATCCAGTGTTTTTTCCTTTCTTTTCTTATACTACCAATACATACAATAATCTAAAGAGCAAAATCTCTTTTAAAGTCAATCAATAAACATTTATTAAGCACCTTTTATGTATCAGCATCATTCTACTAGACACTGGGGATACAAAAAGAAAGTCCCTGCCCTCGAGGAGCTCACAGTCTAGTGAGGGAGACAATATGTACACAAGTAGCAAGCCATATACAGAATAAATAGGAAATAATTAACAGAGAGAAGGCACTAGAATTAAGAGGGGATGGGGAGGGCCTCCTGTAGAAGGTGAAATGTTAGTTAGGACTTAAAGGAAAACCAGGGAGATCAATAGTTGGAGCAGAAGAGGGAGATTGTGCCAGGCACAGAGGACAGCTAGAGAGAATGCCTGGAGCCAAGAGAGGATGTGTTTTGCTCATGTAACAGCCAGAAGGCCAGTGTCACTGGATTTAAGAGTATGGGGGGGAGGGGGTGGTGAAGGTGTAAGAAGATTGGAAATGTTGAAGGGGGCTAAATTGTGAAGGGTTTTGAATGCCAAACAGAGCATTTTGTATTTGCCCCTGGAGGCCATACAGGGAACCATTGGAGTTTACTGAGTAAGGGGAATGAGTAGGGAGGCATGGGAGTGGGGGAGGACCATGATTGGACCTGCACTTTAGGAAAATCACTTTAGTGGCTGGAGGATGGATTGGAGTTGTGTTAGACATGAAGCAGGCAGACCCACTAGCAATAGTCCAAGCAGGAGGTAATGTAGACCTCCACCGCAGTGGCAGGCACAATCTCTTGCCAGGAACCTGCAGCTGCCTCATCTTAGGTGCCTAGCTGTTCGTATTACCCTGCTTCTTCTCCAGCATGCCCAAGTCACATCTCTTCTTAATGACATAATTATGTTTCCTTCCCCAGTGAAACTGTGGGTCTGCTATACCTGCAGAGAAAGAGAAAACTGGGCTAATCAAATGGAAGTATTTCCTGAGTTTGAACACTAGGATTTCTAGAACAGGGCAGTTATGAATAAGAAAAATAAGGGAACATAACCATCAATGTACATAAGGCAAGTCAAGTCAACAAGTACTTATTGTGACCAAAAATTGAAACAGTCGGTAATGGAGAGGATGTAGGAAGATAAGCACGCTATTATGCAGTTGGTGGAGCAGTGAAGAGTGCTTTGCAGTGAGGTGTGAAGAGCATTGGATTTAGAGTCAGAAGACCTGGGTCTACTGTTTACTACCTGTGTGACTTAACTTCTCTGGGCCTCTGTTTCCTCATCAATAAATGAGGGAATTAGACTCAATGATTTCTAAGATCCCTTCCAGCTTTAAATCTATGATGCTATCATCCAATATATTGGTCTAATTTCTGAAAAACAATCCAAAAAATACTGAACTATTCATACCCAAAAGGTATCAAAGCATTTTATATTCAACTGTACTCAAATGTATCTATGATCTTTTATCAATGTGGTTATTTTCTCCAATGTGACTGAAAACAGATTTCAACCCATTTGTACTTGCCTATCCTAGACAATTCTTGTCCATTTCTTCCAAAAATTTCACCCCAGCAGATCCATCCAATGTGCTAGGTAGGGGTATTTCTCAATTTTTCTTGATATCACATAGATGTCAATAGTACAAGCTGTCCTTCACTTTTGCCATGTGACCAATGCCAGGGCCTGGAGGTCACATATGGCCCTCTAGATCCTGAAGTGCAGCCCTTTGACTGAATCCAAACTTCACAGAACAAATCCCCTTAATAAAAAGATTTGTTCTGTAAAACTTAGACTCAAAAAGGCAACACCCAAGGACCTAGAAGGCCACAAGTAGCCTCAAGGCCACAGGTTCCCATTGACAACATTGATAACAACTTTTATCCTGATTCTCACTGTTCCCTGAGCTTTTTTTTTTGAAGCTTGTTCACACCTACCACATGCCTCTCCTGTCCTTTGTGTGATACTAATTTTCAGTTTTTCATATGGTAGTGTTCTATAACGTATAACCACAAAACAACAGAGATATAATATAGGTGTTAAAAAGATGAGTCAGTGACTAAAGACTGACCTCAAGACTGCGGAGTGAATAGAAACATAATAGCCTATTTCTCTCACTACTAGTCGAGCAAGGATTTAAAAAGAACATAAGACAGAAATAATTAGCAGTGCAAGGAGAAATGGTAAGTGCATTTTCTAGCCAAAGTTTTTGCAGAGACAACCCTAAAGAGATGCTCATAGGCACTATGGAAGGGGTGAAGACAGAAAAGCCATTGCCGAGAATATTGCACTTGAACTCCTTCTAGCTCACAGACCAGCTAAGGATGCCCAAAGAGTTCAGCTATGTTGCTTTGACCCTGAATTGAGAGCCTGGGGGAAGGGGTCAGGAGCCTGTGGAACTCAGACCAGGAAGGCAAGAATCAGACTGAGCTCTGGACCAGAACTTTCTTGCATAGCATGCTCACCAGAGCTACCTTTGATGTCCTTGAATAACACAGCAGTCAGTGACAAAAATCCAGATAATAGAGATTAGAATTGAGCAAGGTCCCACTATTCCTTCTAGAAATGTGCTTGGTTGACACAAAGTTCCAATTCAAGAAGGCTAGAAAAATGAGTAAACAAACAAAATCCCATGGAAGAAATATTATGGAACCAGGAATAGCTAAGACTGAAATCCAGAATAAAAGAATAACTCCACACCATCTGCAATCAAAGCCTCACACAAAATCACAAATTAGCCCCAAGTTCTGCCAGAATTCATAGGAAAAATGAAGCAAGAGTTTTATTTTAAGTGCTATAAATTAAAAGAGAACTCTCTAGTAAAGAATGGGAGAGGGGGGAGAGAATGAGAGCTCTTGAGTAAAGAATTGGAAGGAAAATAAACAGCTTAACACTAGAAGGGCAAAGCCTTACTCAAATAACAGATTCCTTGAAAGTTAGAGTGGACCAAACAGAAATCAGTGACTACATAACAACAGGAAATATTAGAACACAATTGAAAAACTGAGAAAAACAGAAGAAAATATGAAGCATCTTCTATTTTTTTTTAAAAGCTGACCTGGAAAACAAACTATGAGAAAATGATATAAGAACCACCCAACTATTAAAAAAATGACCACAAAAAGCCTAGATACCTTATTTAAGAAAGCCTGAATGAAAACTTCCCAAACCTATTAGAACCAGAGGGCAACATAAAAGTAGAAATAACCTACCAGTCACTTTCTGAAAGAAATCCCAAAATGAAAACTTCAATGAACTTCATATCCAAAGTCCAGAGCCTCCTTGTCAAAGAAAAAAAATCTCACAATCAACCAGAAAAAGAAGTTCAGTCGCAAAGGGACCATAATCAGGATCACACAAGACCTATCAACTACTGCATTCCAAGATCACAGAGCCTGCAATGTTATTCCAGAAGGCAAAAGAAAAAGACTTACAACCAAGAATAAATTACCAGAGTATAATCATGGAGGTTGGGAGGAGAAGGAAGACTTCCAAGCATTCCTGATGAAAAGACTCTAGCTGACTGGACACTATGAAGAACAACATAGGTAAATACATTTGAACAATTCGAAAGACTGTACAATGAGGACATATTTACTTTCTAAAAGGGGAGAAGAAACTAATGTTCCCCAGTAATCCTAATGTCTTCCAGGGCCATAGGGGAAGAAAATATGACAGGAATCTCTGGAGGTGTTGGGGTGGGGGCAATTTCCCTTGCATTTTGAAGATCTTAAGAAAAAAGAAAAGGAAAGAAAAAAGGACACTGGAAAAGAAAGGGGGCAGAAAGTGGTAGAGCATGCTATCTCATATAATCAGGGTATACAAGATTATACAAACATAGAGAAAAGTGTTGGAGTGGATTATACATGAACCTCATTTTCACCTGAACAGGACAAAGATGAGATGAACACACACACACACACACACACAGAGAGAGAGAGAGAGAGAGAGAGAGAGAGAGAGAGAGAGAGAGAGAGAGTCTTTGGTGCTAAAATATAGCAAACTTAGGGAAACGGGTGAGAAGAGAAAGAGTGAAGATAAATTCAGGAAGGACTTCATCATAAACAAAACTCTGGCTTTGGAGGGTTAATCATGAAGGAGGGAGATAAAAGGAAAAAAGGGATAAGAACCTATGAGTGGTAACTAGATGAGGAAAAAAGAAGAGGGGAAAGGAATAAAATGCTACATCAAATATATTGAGCACACCCTTACTCTCTTAGTACTCTTCTTTTTAAAGAGGAAGCAGAGGGGCAAAAAGAAAAAAGTATAAAGACAAGAAGGAGGAAAATATATAATTAACAGTCATAACTCTATAATGAGAGAGGATAGTAGAATAGATGGGAATGCAGACTCCATCAACATATAGTTTACACAAAACATGCTTGAAACAGGAAGAATCATGCAAAGTTGAAATACAGGGCTGGGGGAAATCTGTTATACTTCAGGTTAACTCAAAAAAACAAAAGTAGCAATCTTAATTTCATGTAAGGCAACAACAAAAATAGACTTAATTAAAAGACCTAACTAGGGGAATTACATTATGCTCACAGGCATGTGTAACAGGAAAGATCAATAATCAATGACTTAAATGCTTTGCTTTGTATTGCTTTGATAATCATTTATCAGTTAAAATCATTTTAAGAGGATAAGAAGTAATTGTGTGATATATAGTAAGAGTATAGCCCCAGGTGAAAACCTATGTAACTGAAACTATGATGTAGTCTCAAGGGAAAATTTGTGTTAGTTAAGCATAGGAGTGTGACTATAATCATTATAAAGTGTGCATCTTAAGTACGTAACCATAATAATTGTGGATTAATTTTTATATAAAAATGATTTTTAAAAAGCCCTCTGAAATGTAAAGGGCTTATTGAGACATCATAAAGCCCTGCTCTGCCCAAAGACCTGCAAGAAGTAGAGGGTTTGTTGAGCCATATGTGAACAAGTAACCTATAAATAAATGTGAATTTTGTATCTCAGGGCCTCAGACTATACTGGGCGGACTACAGATCACTGCCTTTGTTTCTTTTAATAAAGGTCAGTTTCTTTGCTCACAAAAGTTTCTCAGTTTCTTTTTTTACACAAGACACAATGAATTAATATCAGTACTTAATATATATTCCCTGAATGGTATAGCATCTAAATAGTCAAAGGAATATTTAATTGGTTTATAGGTAGTAAAACTATAATAGTTGAGGAATCTCAAAATATCATTCTAAAACCTAGATAGATCTAACAAAAAGATAAAAAAGAAGTTATGGGCCTGAATGAAATTTTAGAAAAGTAAAATACCAGAGAGGAAGGGAAAGGGGGATGGGAGGGGAATGGGGCGACGGAGGGGAGGGCAGACTGGGGAACAGGGCAACCAGAATGTACGCCATCTTGGAGTGGGGTGGGGGGAGGAAATGGGGAGAAAATTTGTAATTCAAACGCCTGTGAAAATCAATGCTGAAAACCAAACATGTCAAAAATAAATTAAAAACAAAACAAAACAAAACAAAACAAAACAAAAAAAAAGAAAAGTAAAATACCTTAGATCTCCGGTAATTACTAAATGGTAATAGAAAGAATTATACATATTTCTTAGCTGTGATGGCACATTTCCAAAACTTAACCATGTATTATGGCATAAAACTCTTTTCAACAAATGCAGGAAAGCAGAAATCTTAAAACATCCTTTATTGGCCAAAAGACAATAAAAATTATATTCACAAGTGACCCTTAAGGAAAGGATTAAAAACCAATGGGAAACTAAATCACTTCCTCTTGAAGAACTAGTGGATCAAAGGATAAATAAAAGAAACAAAATATTTCATCAAAGCAAATGACAACAATGAGAAAATATCCCCAAACTTTTAAGATACAATCCAAACCATTCTTAGAGGAAAATTTATATCACTAAACATCTTCATCAACAAAGAAGACAAGGAATAGGTCAATAAATTAGGCTAGCAACTAAAAAACATAGAAAACCAACAAATTTTAAAATCTCAACTAAATATTGTAGTAGAAGCACATAAAATCAAAGAAGAGAATGAAAACAAAAATATCATTGAATTGAATAACTAGAAACTTTTAAAAAATGAAATAGATAAACCACTAGCTAATCTGATTTTTAAAAAGGAAAACTAAATTGCCAAACTCAAAAATAAAAAAGAATTTATAACAAATGAGGGAGAAATAAAAGAAATTATTAAAAACTATTTTGATCATTTATGGGCCAACAAAATTGACAATTAAAATTAAATGGATGAATATTTATAATAACATACTCATATTAGTAGTAGAAGAAATAGAGAATTTAAATAATCCAGTCTTTGAGAAAGAAATTGAACAACTCATAAATGAACTCCCCCAAACTCTAAGTCAAGATGGATTTACAAATGAATTTTATTACACATTCAAACAAATATTTCCAATATTAAATAAGCTATTTGCAAAAATAGAAGAAGGGATCCTATTAAATTCATTCTGTGATACAACTGTTGTCATGATATCTAAACCAGGGAGACACAAAAAAGGGAAAAAAACTGTTGACTAATATCCCTAAGGAAGGTAGATATAAAAATTTTTAATAAAATAGCAAAAAATACTATGACAGTACATCAAAAAATTATATATCATAGCAAGTAGTAGTTATGCCAGGAATTCAAGGTTGGTTTAATATTGGAAAAACCATAAATATAACAGACCTTGTTATATAGACACGAGCATATCAATAGACGCAGAAAAGGCTTTTTGACAGAACAAAACACCTATGCCTGTTTATTCAAAAAAATTTAAAGCAAAGACATTTCCTTAATACAGCAAAGAGAAATAATTCTAAGAGCTTGAATTACATGGAATTGGTTGGATGCAGGCATGCCATGCTGGGCAGTTCTTTGCCAGTATCTCCCATGTCATGCAATAGATTTCAGAGTTCTTCAGAGAGACCTTGAGAGTGTCCTTATATATCTCCTTCTAACTTCCATGCCCATGCATGGCTTGTGTGAGTTCTCTGTAAAATAGTCTTTTAGGCAAACATAGTTTGGCATTTGAACCAGCCCATCAGAATTGCACTCTCTGCAGTAGAGTTTGAATGCTTGGCAGTTTAGCTTGAGAAAGGACCTTGTGTATATACAGGTTTCACAGGCGGACAACAATGAACCCAGCATAACAGCTCTGCAGATCTTCAGTGTGGTAGGCAATCTAATATCTCTTCTTTCTCATACTTTCCTTCAGAGCCTCCTGAACACTAAGCTAGATCTGGCAATTAATGTGTCAACCTCGTCATCTATGTGTACATCCCTGGAAGGTATACTGCCAAGGTAAGCGAACTTCTCCACAACATTCAATGTTTTTCCATTTACTGCAACCTTTTGCTTCCATATATGGATGGTGTGGTGCTGGCTAGTGGAGAACTTGGTTTTCTTTTGTTGTTATTGTTGTTAATTGTTAGTCAAAATTAGCACATGGAACAGAGAATCAATCCATACTTTGTTGCATCTCAACCTCAGAGGCTACATTGAGTGCATGGCCTTCTGCAAACAAAACATGTGCCAACTCTCCCTCCACTTTAGTCTTAGTGTGTAGTCATTTCAAGTTAAATAATTTACCTTCAGTATGGTAGCTGACCTTGAGGCCATTTTTGTCCTTGCTGAAGGCATCTGACAACGTTGCTGAAAATGTCATGCTAAAAAGTATGGAAGCAAGCACGTGGCCCTGTTTCACTCCATTGGTGACTGGGAAAGCATGAGCGCATCATCCATTAGCCAGAACCAAGGCAAGCACGCCATCATGAAACTGGCATACAATATTGATGAACTTCTCTAAGAAACCAAATTTTGCCACAATTTTCTACAATCCCTCATAACCGACAATATCAAAGGCCTTGGTCACGTTGACAAATGTTGTATACAGATCTCTGTTCTGTTTCTGGCAATTCTCCTGGAGTTGTTGGGCAGCAAATACCACATTGACCATTTCTCAGTCCTGGTGAGCCACACTGGCTCTCAGGTAGATGACCAACCATCTTCCAGGTGAAGGATCAGCCTACTAAGAAGACCCTGGCAAAAATCTTGTTGTCAATCACTGAGACAACCCCTCATCCAGTGATTGTCACAGGACAACCCATTTCCTTTTCTTTTATTGAGATAGACAATGGAGGCATCCTTGAACTCCTGGGAGATAACCTCCTCTTGTCATATAACCTGGAAAATTTCACTTAGCCTTTATATGAGCAGTGGACCCCCTGCCTTGTAAAACTCTGCTGGAATAGAATCAGCACCAGGCACTTGACTGCATGAGAGGAGCCTGATGGCATTCAAAACCTCTTCTTCAGTTGGAGGTTCACCTAAAGAGGGATTGACTTCAACCTGAGATATATAGTCAATGGCTTCAGTGTTCGTTGATGAGGATTTGTTGAGAACACTATGGAAGTGTTCAGCCCATCTCTCCAGGATCATGTTTTATCACTAATCAATGTGGCTCCATCAGCACTGAGTAGTTGAAATGCACCATAGGTCTTTGGCCCATAAATAGCCTTTAGGGCATCATAAGCACTTTGGATTGTTACTACCCGTGTAAAACTGAATTTCATCTGCTTTCTTACTGAGCCAAGAATCCTGCATCTCTCTAAGCTTCACTTGCACTTTATTTTTGATGGAGTTAAACGCTGCCTTCTTAGAAACAGATGAATTATCCTGCTAGTGAACCCTGTGGAGTTCTCTCCTTTTTTGTTTGGCAGCTTCTGAATTTCCCTACCATTTTTGTCGAACCAGTTCTGATGTTTGTGAGTGCTCTGGCCCATATGAGTAAATGCAGAGTTGTGCACCAAATCTCTGAAAGCTTCCCACTCCTTTTCTGCTCCACTGTTGCCAACCATGTTGGCTTAGCTTTCCCTCCAAATCAGCAACAAAATGTTCACACATGGAGAAGCATTCTAGTCTTTTGACATTAAATCCTCTGGTAGTTGTCTTACTTACTTGCTGCTGCTTTTGTTTAATGGGAACATTTAGCTTGGAGAAGATGTCTATGCTCAGTCCAGCACTCTGTGCCACACATCGCCTTTGTCATGCTTACATTCTGTCTGTCTCTTCTTCTTATAATGACATAGTCTATTAAATGCCAATGTTTGCTGGGAGAGTGTATCCACAAAGTTTTATTGCATTTAGATAAACAGAAGACAGGTAAGTGATGAGAAGTCACGAGATCACGAGTCTTCAGTAGTCGGTGACCGTTGCTCTTGCTGTTTCTGATTCCATTCCCCACAAGGACACCCTTCCTGCCATGTCTGGTAGTCTGAGCCTCCTCTTGCATTGAAGTCACCCAGAATTATAAGCTTGTCCTCCTTTGGCACATTGATGATGGGAGTCTCCGAGTCTTTATAAAATTTTTGTTTGACTTCCTCAGGGTTTGCCGTAGTGGGAGCATATACACTGATGATGATGACATGGCACTTTCCTGCAAGTGGCAACTGCATTGTCATGAACTTGTTGTTCACTCCTTTTGAGAGGCATACAAACTTGTTGACTAGAATAGTTTTGATTGTGAAACCTGTGCCAGCTTTACAGCACTCCTCTTCACTGAGGCCACTTCAGAAAAACGTGTATCCAGCTCTGACTTCAGTAAGCCTGTCTTCATTTGCCAGCCTTATTTCACTCAGGGGTGCTTTGGATGTAGTACTTACAGAGTTTTCTTGCAACAAGAGCTGTTCATTTTTCAGGTTTACCAGATTTTGTATTGCACATTCTATGTACCAATGGGGAGTGGAATCATCTTTGCAAAGTTTTTGTGCATTTTTGTGTGTTTTGACCACAGGATAGGATCCTCACCTGCCATGGTAAGTAGGCCAGGGTTGGGTGAAGCAATTTTTAGGGCACTTTTTCTAGTCTCTTCCTCACACTAGGATGTGAGCAGTGTGTTCATTAAAAAAGGCTGCTCATATACCCAGAGGACTGCCAAATCCCACTGCTGCTTCAGTCCAGTGAGAAGACAACCCCATAGCCTGGGCCACCTGTGTGCAGGGTTGTGACTACAGCTCTCAGTGTATCCTCAGCTGCTGCTTCATCACTTGCTTGTCACCACCAGACTTTAAGGTAGGTAAAAATGGTAAAATGGCATGGGTGATATCTTTTGATTCACACATAAATTGGATTTAAGTGAGGCAGAGTTGCATGAAGTTGTTGGCCTCACTGTCTTTTCCAGAGTCATTGGAGTCCAGTGGCAAGACAAAGTCAAGACAACTGGTGATGGCTCAGGATGCAGTGGGTCTTTGGGTCTTTGATATTAACAAAGCTCTAAGCTCTCCACAGTTCCTGCTTCAGCCACCTTCATGGCCATTGGAACAAATTGTTCTTGTCTGTTCATTCCACCAGGGGAAGTCTTCGCACGCCTAACTCACCAAAGGATTTGAGACCTCTCAGTTACCCTCAACCAAGTTTAGCTGTCTGCTGAACCAGTTGACTGGAGTGTGGCTGCTGCACATGCTACAGCTGCTTGGAGCCATAGGTGAGAGTTGGGTGAATCTGGTGGACACCAAAGGTGGAAAGCAGCCCAGAAGAGGGCTCAGCAATTCTCACCCTAGAGGTACTAGTCTTCCCCAAACACACCTTATACCCCAATAAGTTAGAGGTCTTTCCATTAATACTGGAGTAAAGCAAGGATGTCTTACCACTATTATTATTTGATATCATGCTAGAAATCCTATCTATAGGAAAAACATAAGAAAAAGAAATTGAGGGAATAAGCATTAGCAAATATGGAGGGAAAAAAATTATTTTTGCAAATGATATGGTGATTTACTTAAGAAGCCTAGAAAGTCAGCAAATTAATTGAAACAACATCACAAAGTAGCAATATATAAAATAAACCACACAATTCAGCAGTCTTTCTATGGATTATCAACAAAGACCCAACAGGAAGAGATAGAAAAAATTCTGACCAAAGTAACTTCAGAATGCAAAACTCATTAGTAATCCTCCTCTCAAGACACACACAGAAACTTTTTGATGCAGCTACAAAACACTCTTTACAGAACTATAGATGCATAGAAGTGAAAAGATTAATTGCTTATCTTTGAGTTGGGCTAATATATAGTAAAATGGGAGTACTATTTAAATTAATTTACTTATTCAGTGATGTACCACTCAAACTACCAAAGTATTGCTTTAGAACTAGGAAAAAACAACAAAATTTATCTGAAGGAAGAAAAAATCAAGAATCTCAAGAGAAATAATGGGGGGTAGGGGGTGGGAAGTAGAGAGTAAAGGAGCTTAGCAGTAGCAGATATATAAATATCCTATGAAACAGTAATGACAAAAACTTTTTGGTATTGATTAAAAAATGGAAAAGTTGATCAGTGGAATAGATGAAGTTCACCACAAATGAACCTAGTAGCATAATGTTCATTAGGCCCCCAAACTCCATTTGCACAAAGATGCTATACTATATGCCACAATCAGCTCCAAATGAATAAATGACCTACCTATAAAAGGTCATATGATAAAAAATTAGAGGAACAAAGAAGAAAATGTTTTGCAACTGTGGCTAGGGGAAGAACTCATAACCAGACAAGAGAGAAAGGATCGTAATAGGTAAAATGAACAGTTTCGATTATATTAAACTGAAAGGTTTTCACACAAAAATAAATGTAGTTAAAATTAAGACATAAATAATTAACTAGGAAACAATCTGTTGCAAGTTCCTCTGATAAAAGATCTGCTATATAAGTTATGTAAGGAACTGATTCAAATATATAAGAATGGCTGCCATTACCCCATAGATAAATAGTCAAAAGATATGAGATAATTCCCATCTCAAGGGAAGATTCAAGCTATCAGTAGCCAGCTATATGGAAAAAGTGGCCCAAATAACTCATAATGAAAGATAATGCAAGTTAAAATCTCATACCTTGGCAGAGATGACCAAAAAAGGAAAATGACAGTTGTTGGAGGAAATAAAACAATAAGCATGCAAATATGGAGTTGTGAATTCATCTAGCCTTTTTGGAAAGCAATTTAGAACTATGTCCATAAAATAATTAAAATATCTATATCCATATATATATATACATATATATATGCCCTTTGACCTTGCAATACTACTACTATGCCTATACCTCAAAGAAATTAAAGAGGAAAAGAACCTATATATAAGAAAAATATATATAGCAGTTCTTTGGTTGTAGCAAAGAGCCAGAAACAAAAGTAGTATCCAATAATTGAGGAATGGCTCAACAAATTATGTTATATAAACGTAACAGGATATTAGCGTACCATAAGAAATGATGAATTCCACATTTCAGAGATTTATTAACTAAGAAGCTTTAGCAAGCCCAGCATTCACGGACACAAACAAAGAGAATTGATCAAATATATGCCTACATCCATTATTATACATGTGGACACTTGTTCGTTCATGCATGAATGTATTTACACAGACACAGTTCATAGTGAGTTCACAAAGGGAGATGAAGATCTGAAGGCGTCCCAAAGAAGCAGGTTTCCAGGGCACCCAGGAGCTTCTGCTGTGGATGTGAATGGATTCTCATCTGAACTTTTCCTGGAGAAGTTCATCAGTATTGTACGACAGTTTTATGATGGTGTGCTTGCCTGGGTTCTGGCTAATAGACGATGCTCTCATGCTTTCCCAGTCACCAATGGAGTGAAGCAGGGCCATGTGCTTGCTTCCATACTTTTTAGCATGATGTTTTCAGCAACGTTGTCAGATGCCTTCAGCAAGGGGGAGAAGGAGCACTGGTGTGGCAGAGCTTGCTGTGTAGAAGTATCTGTGAAAACAGCAGTGCAGCCCCTCAAGCTTGGGACAAAGTACTCTCTACAAGCAGTCGTACCATGACAAAAGCTCAAGGGTAAAATAGTTGACTGGGAACATGAACAGGTAGCGAAAACAGTCTCAGATTTAAACTCAGACTTTGGAATATTTTCTTTGGTGACAAAGAAGACCAAAACATACAACCAGAAGTCAACAAAGTCAAAGAACCTACATCAAAACCTCCAAGGAAAATATGAATTGCTCTCAGGCCATGGAAGAGCTCAAAAAGGATTTGGAAAAGCAAGTAAGAGAAGTAGAGGAAAAATTGGGAAGAGAAATGAGAGTGATGACAGAAAATCATGAAAAACAAGTCAATGACTTGCTAAAGGAGAACCAAAAGAATACTGAAGAAAATAACACCTTAAAAAATAGACTAACTCAAATGGCAACAGAGCTCCAAAAAGCCAATGAGGAGAATGATGCCCTGAAAGGCAGAATTAGCCAAATGGAAAAGGAGGTCCAAAAGACCACTGAAAAAATACTACCTTAAAAATTAGATTGGAGCAAGTTTCCACTTGATGAGAGCTAGTGACTTGATGAGAAATCAAGATATTATAAAACAGAACCAAAGGAATGAAAAAAATGGAAGACAATGTGAAATATCTCCTTGGAAAAACCACTGACCTGGAAAATAGATCCAGGAGAGAGAATTTAAAAATTATTGAACTACCTAAAAGCCATGATCAAAAAAACAGCCTAGATATCATCTTTCAAGAAATTATCAAGGAGAATTGCCCTGATATTCTAGAGCCACAGGGCAAAATAGAAATTGAAAGTAT
>CM053624.1:226244771-226273108 GCA_028646595.1 Phalanger gymnotis | reverse complement strand
CTTGAGTTTTTCTTTGGGGTATGACTGCTTGTAGACTAAAGAGTTCAGTGTTCCAAGCCTGGGGGGATGTGCCAGCTCTGCCACACCAGCACTCCTCCTTCCCCAAGAACCCCTAACCTGTACTGAACTTAGATTTTCAGCAGGCTCTTCACTCCTGCTCTGATCAGCCACTTAATTCCTCCCACCAGGTGGGCCTGGGGCCAGAAGCAACTGCAGCTGTAGTTCTGTAGCTGCCCCACCTCCGCTGCCCCTGGGGTGGTGGGTGAACCACAAACTCTATCCCAGTCCCCAGCAGCTTCTCCCACTAACCTACTCTGTTGTCTTTGGTGTTTGTGGGTTGAGAAGTCTGGTAACTGCCACAGCTCACTGATTCAGGGCACTAGGGCATGCTCCACCTAGCTCCTGGTCTGGTTAGTTCTGCCGCTGCCCACACTCAGCTCCCCTCCCCTCTACTCCCAGCTCCATGCAGGATAGGCCTTACCCAGAGACCATCCAGGCTGTCCTGGGCTAGAGCCCTGCTTTTCTATGCTATTTTGTGGGTTCTGCAGTTCTAGAATTGGTTCAGAGCCATTTTTTGTAGGTTTTTGGAGGGACTTGGTGGGGAGCTCACGTCAGTCCCTGCTTTCCAGCCGCCATCTTGGCTTCGTCCCCCAAAACTTCTTGATAGCAATTTGCTATAAATAAAGGAGGGACAATGTCATATATTCTAATAGAAGGAAAGGACTTCCTCAGCTCTGTTTGATTCCAGGCATGGCTCAGGATTAATCAGGTGGGGAATTTTCCTTTTCAGAAAGGAAATAGCAAAATTGGGAAATAGAGTCAGGAAGATCCCACCTAGGCCATGTCTGAGGTTGTCCTCAAAACTCTTCCCAGGCAGAAACATCTACCTTTAGCAGTTCTCAGCCTGCAGCTCATGCCATTCTACTGTTGGCTTTATGACAACTGTCCTTGTAATCAAAACTCAAAACAATAGTAAATTGCAGTCCCATAAAGTCTTGAATAGCAAAATAAATATGGGCTGGTATCCTTCAGATAAGGCCATCTCAAATTTGGTTGAATTATTAATTATCGAATCAAGTTAAATAATTTTTCTGTCTTCTTAAAATACTTCTTCACACTCTCTCAACATACTTAAACCATCTGAAACTAGCACAAAGGTATCCAGAGCAACTATCTAGGAACAGGAGGGGCTTGGATAACCCCATTTGTCCCCAAACCTTCTTATCTGCATTTCATGTTTCCAATTAAACCTTTGTTTATCTTTCCAATCTATCAAGCCCATTATTCAGATTATTCAGCTTTCCTTTACACTTCAACCATAAGACAAGATAGCTCATAAGTTACTACTCTTTATTAACATAGCTACTGGAATTCCATTCCTCAAACAAAATGAGGTTTCCTAACTTTAATCTCACAGGTTGACAGATTTATGTCCTTGTTTTACAAGTTTGTTTATTCTTTAATTATACTCAGTTTGGAAGAATGAGGCACTTCATGATTTGAATCTTATGCATATAAGTTCAAACACTGGTTTAACTCTTGCTTAGGCCATGGAATGACTACAAATGCTGCTTTACAGCTCCTTACATTAATTTAGCAATAAATTATCTTGCAACTGAAAATTTAGTAGGCCTTCCAAAAATCACACAAGAGATTTTCCAAAGCATGCCTTCTAAAAGTCTTTCCCCTTTTTAAAAAAGTTTAGAATTTATCTTGATGTTTAGTGATGTCACTAAACCTTTATGAAGAAAATTAGTTGGAAACCTTTAAAATAATAGATATCTTTTTTCTTCTTTAAAGCAAAAATAAACCTTTAAACACTGGAATTCATTAAAACTAAGTTGGTGTAAAATCTCCTTACGTAACACAAATTCCCAAAGTATTATAACAAACAAAATTCCTAGTTATTACAGAATTCCTAGATGTCACAAAGTTCCTTAGTCAAAAATGTGTTTGTAATGGAAAAGAGACTTAGTTTCTATAAGTCAAGAAGAACATACCCAATTAAATTACCCTTAACACAGTAACAAAGTTTACCAGGCCTTTACGAATCTACTCAGCATCTTTTCTTTCCCTTGTCATTAAATATATGACTAGGAATTAATTACATTCTGGAATCTCACATAAATAGTGAATGTAGTAGTCCATAAACCTTATACCCTTAGATAAAACAGGCTTGAAAATCACACTGCTATATTTTTTTTCAAGGATTCTCATTTGCTCAGTATGAATTCTACAACACAGAAACCTTTGCAAAGAGTTTATAACCAGCCCTTAGAAGTTTCTGGCTGCCTGCATTTGAAATTCTACAAGGTAATGGATTCATTCACAACACACATGATACAGGAACAGAGATACACACTGACAGACAAAATTTACAAGATAAATACAAATAGAGCTCATAATTTAGGACAAGGAGAGGGGGAATTAGAAGCTTGTTAGAAACTCCCATCATGAATTGGCTATTACTATTATTCCAAGGAAAGGGTGTTGGGGAATTTGCAAAGATTCAAGTCCTGACACAGTAGGAGTGGATAGAGATTGCGGGAAATCCTTAAGGGAAAGGGAGTGGGGGGAGTTGGAGGAAGCAAGGAATAGGGTAGAGAAGGAGCAGAGGTTAGAGGAGAAAGACCAGCTGGGGTTGTTGGGCAAGAGGGGAGAGTGGGGTGGAGGGAATTAGCCAGTGCTGGAGTGATGCTGAAGCAACTTTGCGAGCCTTAAGGGAAGAGGCTTCTGCCTTTTGTTCTCACTCTGCCATCTCAGCAAACCAAAGATAAGAAGATTCCTACTCCTGGCTAGATGTTTTGTTGGCCATTAAACTTAATTTAGTTTAAGATAAAGTATCTCTGACTGGTCAAAAGAGCCCTACTGTGGCCAACATAATTTGGCGGTATCTTTAGTTAATTGACACTAGCACTGGCAGTACTTGTGGTCATCAGGTAATGGCTTGCTTGTTAGCCAGATTTCTAATTTTAGTTTCTGATTGACCCATAGCTTATTTTCCTACATCAGTCTTTACCTCCAGGGAATCTATACAGAGTGTTTGACAGCAGACTTGATCCCTGCCCCTGGGCTAGCTTAAAGGGAATTTCAGACTTCAACAAACTAGTGGGAGTCCTTTGGAAGCTGGGAACAAGGAACTTACTCAACAATGAATCCTGAGGCACCTGAGTCCTTAGCATTGATGGGGTGGGGTGCTGTTCAGTCTTTATCGCATGCCATCGGTTCCATCTGTCGCCACTGGCACCATAACTGTTGACCTGAAAGTTTGGTTAAAAGAGGCAAAGAGGGGGCAGCTAGGTGGCACACTGAGTAGAGGACCAGCCCTGGAGTCAAGAAGACCTGAGTTCAAATCCGGCCTCAGACACCGGACACACTTACTAGCTGTGTGACCTTGGGCAAGTCGCTTAACCCCAATTGATGTATATTCATATTATTTATTCCCTTAAAGCTAGCAGGATTACATACATGTATGGAGCCAGATGAAATCTGACTGCCTGACAAAGGAATGAGAAGATTTAAATACATTTTAGAACCATCCCAGTTTAGGATGGCTGTGTCACTCAAATTTATGATCTCCATACATGTTTAATGATGGTATGAGAAAGGAATTTTCTTAATTGAATAGGTGGCAAATACAATAAGATAAAAGAATTGACAAAGTGTCAATTGAAGTTATGAACTAGTTCATCTGTGTTTTCTTTAGGAATCCACTTGATTTGTTTGCTTCTAGAAAAAAAAAGAAGGTAAGAATAGAATAGGGAAGATCTAGAGAGGGACCCCTCAAAACCTTTCCCCTGTGCTTCCTAAACAGGGAGTTTGCTGGGCCATGTTTGAAATTGCAAAGGTCCCTGCCTGGAAACTCTAGAGTTTCCAAAGAACTGAAGGAGACATTCTTCTCTGAGCACCCGGGAGGGTGAATTACCAGCAATTGTCAGATGAAGATAGCACCAGAAGGACCCATCAACTGGAATGTTACCTGGGCTGGAGCTCTACCTCAGCTCTACCTCTGCAAGTGGGTTCATTTTATTTGGCTCAATCATTTGATTCTAAATGATTGATTGCCAGGCTGTAATTTCCCTTCCTTTTATTTGTTACAAGGCATGAGGGAGGATCTCTTACAAGAGCAGGAACCATCAAAATTCTTATGTAGTTTTTGCAGGCCTTCTTTTGTAGGCATCAGTCATTGATAACGTGAAAAATGATTTTTCTTGGTAATTGCTGTCTTGGAGACTCAGAGCTCCCAGCCCCCCTCCCTCCCTCTCTAAAGTTCTTCACCAGGACATTACTCATAATGAGATTACATTGAGTCTTATCCTGGTCAAACTCCAACCCAGGCCTGAATTGATTTAATCTGCTCAGGCTTGGGTGGAGACAAATTCTTCTGACCAAGGCAGGGAGTGGTCTGGTAAGGGGCAGAAGTGATCCAGTAGAAGAGGTATTATTTGTGGGGAGGTGAAGTGATATCAGCCCCCTAGAAAAGGTATTGTACCAGGACTAAGTGACTAAACCTTCATTTTAATATAGCCCACCTCCCAGTGTGTTGACCAATCGAAGTTGATTGGCACCCCTGGGGAACACCTTCTTTTCAAAGGGCATATAACTGTCCCCAAATCGAGCCAGTCCTGGACTGGCCTCCTTAGGGGGGCCCAGTTCTAGACTGTAACTCCCATGCAATGCATGTCAAGCCAGCTTGAGAGAAATTAGATGTGGACACACAACCTAAATTGTTTGTTTCTTTTTATTAGAACACATCCTGTGAGAGGTTGACAATAACAATTCCCCTTCTGAAGTACCATGGAAGAAAATGAAGCTCAGACTACCCTGCTCCTGTCCTTTGTCTCTATCTGCCTGACAACTAAAAGAGTTTTTGGAACCTGGGCAGTGTCTTTTTCCTATCACCTGGTTCCTTTTCTTTACATCCCCTGACTTTTACAATACTTTTGTCTGATAAAATGCCCCTTTAGCTCTAGCCACCAACATACTTCTAATAAATGCTCTCTCAAGATCATCACACACCCGGTATTGATTAAGAGGACCTGAATGGCAAGAAAGACCGCTTACCCGAGACATAGCCAAGAATCCTTTAACAGGAACAAAAAACCGTCACAAATGGAACTCTTGACAAGATGACTTTATATGACAAAGATCATGAAAAGGATAAAAGAAAACCTAGTTCTTATGAAGGAACTATTATTGTTCACAAATATGTTGTGTTTTTATATTACTTTCATTCCCCAATATATTCTTCTTCTTCTCTCTCCCAGAGAGCCATCTTTATAACGAAGAAGAAAAAGAGGGAAAAAAAGTTCAACAAACACATTGACCGTGTCCATCATTTTATTTGGCATTCCATACCTGGTGTTCCCCAACTCGGCAAAGAAGGCAAAGAAGGGTGGGAGGTACCTTCTCAAATCTCTTTTTGGGGCCAACCTTGACTGTTATAATTTCAAAGCATTCAGTTTAATTGTTTTGCTATCCTTTCCACTTGTGTAAATTGTTTTCTTGATTCTGCTTACTTCACTTTGCATCAGTTCATTTAAGTCTTGCCATATGTCTCTGTATTCTTAATACTTTTTTTTTACAGTACAGTAATATTCCATTATGTTTGTATAGCTAATTTGTTTAGCCATTCTGCAGTGGCAAAGGCATTTCTTTTAGGCAAAACAGGTTGATCTGAGTTAGGTGTGCAAACCAAAACCCTCTGTCAGCACACATTTATTAGTTGAAGTGGGGGGGCGGGGAGAGGGAGTGTACAGTATTACCGAAGGTATCTCTTAAGAGTTAAATAAGTTTCAGGTCTATAATTTGCCTCCTTCCTGTTTTTACTTCTAATTAGGTCAGCCAATCACTTCAAGTCTAGCTTGCAGAGATTCATTTAAATTTCCCTGTTCTGACCTTGGGGCCACTCTGAACTGGGACCCATTATTTACATGCCAGATTTTTCTCCCCTGACCTCCAACCCTTAGCCAAAGCAAACTGTACTAGCAATATACCGTAGGAAATCCAGCTCACATTTATATAACACTTTCAGGTTAACAAAAACAGCCATTAGCCCTTACCTAGTTTTAACACTTGGCACCGATAAGGGCTCTGTGGCCGCATGGCACAGGTCGTACAAATATCACTCTTTCCAATTTCATAGAGCAGGAAATGGGCTCAGACATAAAGTGACTTTCTTGGGGTCCCAAGTTCCTTATTCCAGTTTTTGTAAGTGTCCTATACACATTCAAATGAAAAGTAAATTCTCTAAGTAAAATAGAAGGATGGTAGCTAGGATAATGATAGTAATAGTAGCTGATGTTTGTGTGTGTGTGTGTGTGTGTGTGTGTGTGTGTGTGTGTGTGTGTAGCCAAAGTTTGACAAACACTTTACATATTTGATCCTCACAACAACCTTATGGTATAGGTCCTATTTTTATAACCCCGTTTTACATTGAGGAAGCTGAGACAGAGAGGTTAAGTGATTTGCCCAGTCTCACACAGCTAGTGGCAGGATTCAAATTCAGGTCTTCCTGCCTCCCAGTCCCTCTCTATTGTACCACCTAGCTCCCAGGATTCAGATCTAAATTTTTCCTGCAGCAGCATTTCCCAGGGGCATTCTTTCCAATAGTTAGCTCTCACATGTATGGGCCGGTCTTCCTTCAGCAGGCCAATGCTGAGGTCACCACCTCAGGGCATGGTTATTGCTAATAGTGCAAATGTTCCATAAGTTCCTTGGCAATATATGTTGTCTCTAGTCTTACCAGGCACCCCTTCACAGCTCTCACCCTCATCTACCCGAAGCTATAACAGGTCACTGACCTGGCCTTGTCTAGCTTCCTCCCTCCTTGATCAAGTTAAACCGAGGTCTGTTGGCATTGACCTTCCCCAGGGTTCTTCTCACCAAATCTCTGCTTGCTCTGCTGACTTCTGGGTCCAATCCAAGCCCCTCTGCTGCTTCCTATGTTTTAAACTAGGCCTCCTAGAAACATTAAGCAGGAAAAGGGAAAGTGAGAGTGAGCCATAGAGAGTGGAAGGAGTTGAGGGTGGAAACAAATATGTGGGCAGGAGGCATGGGATGCCAAGGGCCAGACTATTCAGGGAAAAGAAAGTTAAGAAAAGTCACAGGCTTTAGAGATGCTCTCATCCAGGGGTATCCTAGCCTGTAGACCCCATACAGCCCAAATGTGGCCCTATTCAAGTTAAAATGTAATTGAGAAACATTTAACAAAACAAATAAAAATACAATGAAACATTGTTATGGTAATTAGGGTAGGATGTTTTTGTTCTTCTCTTTTGGGATGCTAAGGCCATCAAGTGCCTTTAAAGAGTCTTGCCTTTGTTTGAATGGGGCAGGTAAATTGGGACCCTTTTGTCTTTTGTTTTGGGGTGCTTCTCGGCACCGAGGTAATCAAGCACCTTTGATGAGTCTTGCCTTTCAAAAGTAATGGTAAGCAAAGTGGGACTTTTTGCTGTTTTTCGTTTGAGTGCTTCTCAGCCCTGAGGTAATCAAGTGCCCTAGGGCCCTGAGATGTGTATATAAGATCTGAGGTTGGTGTTTTGTTTTGAGGGCACACTCATTGGAACGGTGTTAGTGATTTGGCCAGCTGAGACTCTGGGCAGCCGTTGGAGCCCCCCGGCTTTGAAAACCCAGAGGTTGGTGCCTCTCTCTCTGGTAACTATGTATGTAATGTCTTGGACAGACAGCTAGAAGCCTGTCTGGTGATTTCTCTGTGTGTTTGCTCTGTTTGTATAATTTCTGCCTGCAATTTCTGTTTGTATTCTCTCTGAAGTTCAAGGTGCTGACTTTTCCCTCTGAACTAAGTGAATGGTATATGTATGTTTAATTAAAGTAAGATTGTTAACCCCTTAAAGTTGCTTTCCTTAGAAAAGTAGATTAAAGAACCTGCGCTGGCAGCCTTCCTGTGTGCTGGTTATTGGCCTTACGCAGCTGCAGCAGCTGCTAGCAACATTGTTGTTACAGACATAGATAATACAATATTTTAAAACTAAATCAGCATACACAATGCAGGGATTCTTATGTGCAGATTAGTGGGCCTCACTTCCTGATTGAGTTTGACACCACTAATCTAGTTCATCCCTTTTCCTTTTATAGATAAAGAAACTGAGTTCCAGAGGGGTGCCCTCTCCATCCCTGGCTCATTTTAGGGATACTAGTTTTAGATATTTTTATCAGGAAAAGATTGCTCTTGGTTGATCTTTAGGGAACCAATTATTTTAAAGTTGGACTAAATCCTGAGGTACTTTTTTAGTTTTTAGGTTGTTGTTTGTCCTTTGTTCTCAAAAAGGACCAATGACATCATGAATATGGTGGCTTGACTTGCCCATGAATTGGATTTAAGTGAGGTAGAGCTGTGCAAAGTTGTCAGACTCACTCTTTCCTCCAGAGACATCTGAGTAAGACATCTGTCAAGACAAAAGTCAAGACTAGTAATGGTAATTAACACTTGGCACCGATAAGGGCTCTGTGGCCCCGTGGCACAGGTCGTACAAATATCACTCTTTCCAATTTCATAGAGCAGGTAATAAGTAAGGTAATGGCCCAGGATGCAGTGGGTGACCTTGGCCTTTTTAAACTAAGATCTTTCTCAGGTCTCATTTTGTCTGAGGCAGCAGCCATTCAGTGATTAAGGGCTAGGTTAGAATTGAGACAAAACATGGCCTAGTTTGCCATCACAAAAGACTCAGTCTAGGAGGGGAAGATGTTCAGAGTTTCTGGCCAAGCAGAAAACAGTTGCTGTTTACACTCGTGTTGAGCCATCGAAACCCAAACAATGAGCAAGAGAGGCTTGGACTGGGACCTATCATTGGCTAATGGATGAAAACCAGAGTGGTTTGGGTTTAAAGGTATACTCTAGTAGATCTATTTGGATGATAGTGGGCTATTTCGAAGCCTGTTTTTCCAGAGCTATATTTCCAGAAATCATGAATGAAAACTGTACGAGACAAAGAGTTAATTGACCTTGCTCTTTCGAAAAAATAATGATGAAACAAATACGAAAATTTTAAAAATCTAACCCCCAAGCCCCAAGATATCTTACAAAATATAAGCGACCCAAAATTATATTCCTTTGGATGGCTCCCATGTAGACAAAGCAACCACATGTAATGAAGGAGGAAGAAAAAGTAGAGGAAGAGGAGAGGGAGGAGGAGGAGGAGAAGGAGGAGAAGGAGGAGGAGGAGAAGGAAAAGAGGAGTGGGAGGAAGAAGAGGAGGAGGAGAAGAAGAGGAAGAGGGAGAGGGAGAGGAGGAGGAGAAGGAGGAGAAGCATTGCCTAACTCGAACTGGCATTTGCAATAACACTAAAAGTACTGGATTCATTATTCTGATCACTTTCCTGACCTCTCTCAAAGGCATTAGAGGCAAGATGGTGCAGTGGATAAAGGGATGGCCTAAAAGCCAAGTATCAGGTCCTGCCTCTGACACTTATTGGTTATACTGGCCCTGGACATGTCATTTTTAACTCTCAAGATCCCATGCCACTCTCTAAAGATGTAATTTGCAGAGGAGTTGCTGATCTGAACCAGCAGAAGGAGTTTCCTCAATGAGAGTTCCCAAACCATTGAAATGACAGGTTCAGTTTAAAATAGCACTAACAGCATGCTCAAGCTTCTACAGCCTAGACCATCCCATTTCCATTCCTCTGTTTTCCTCCACATTCCTTCTCACTCCCACTACTCCCTACAAATACACCAGAGTTTCCCAGATTGTTTTCATTCCTACTCATGCCAACCCCATTGTTTCAACAATCTGTCTAGCAGCTTCTGTGGGGGTGTAAGATCCACCTACAACCAGCACCCAGAAAGCTGCCAAAACACAGGTTCTTTTGATCTGCTTAACTAAGGAAAGCAAGGTTAAGGGATTGACAAGCTTACTTTAATTCAGCATACAATCATTCGGTTAGTTCAGGGGAAAAAGCCAGCGCCCTGAACTTCAGAAGGAAATACAAACAAATTACAAACATCAACAGACAGACCCAGTACAATTCATAGTTACCAACATCTAGGTTCAGCCGGGAGCTCAGAACAAGGGCTGGCCCAGAGTCACGTGCACCACCACTGCTGTCGCAAAGAGCTCCAAGAAGAGAAGGCCAACCCCTGGTTTTATATCTTTTTCAGCGGCAGGGGTGAGTCACACATGCGACTCACCCATGTGACCTAAAATCATCACAAAGAGGCTACTTAAATCCAGGTGGTCTAAGACACTCTAATGTCCCAAACCTATCACTCAAACTCATTTGTAAACTAGGCCCTCCCCTGAGTTAGCCCCACCTTGGGCCCCACCTTAGTTACCAATCCACACCCACATAGGTTTGGTTAACACCTAACAGGGGTTAGAGCCTGGGGCTTAGCACTTAGTAAGATTCAATGAAATGCACTGAATTATTCAAAGCAAACAAAAGCCAAACTCTTCAAGGGCACTTGTTGAACTAAGTGCTAAGGAGCCCATTTTGCTTACCGACACACCCATAATTGGGTTATTTTCCCCAACTTCTTACAGTAGATAGGTTAGGAAAATAATAGGGCCATGTAAGTAGAAGAAAAAGCAGGTTAATGAGGACAAACTTTTGTGGTCTACAAAGCAAAACGTTCATTTTTTTCTCTTTAATTTTTCTTTTACACAGAGGATGGTCTGATCTTTCCCCAGTGAGGAATATTTAGGCATCTTCACCTAATAAACTGAAAACCTCACCTCTTTTTTTTTTCCAGTAAATGTCTCTGGGGGAGGGTCAGTGGTTATGCTTACCTGCAGGATATGCTATCATACTCCACCTGTTCATGTACAATGAAACTTTTTGTAATCTAAGGGCAGGACTAGGCTAAACTGGGGAGAATTCAGTTTAGCAAAAGACAAATGAGACCATGTCTTTTCCCTCAAGGAATTTTATATCTACTAAACTACATAAGGCATACACAAATAACCATAAAACTGAATGGGATAGTACTATTGTATCAATATAAGCAAAGTGCTATGGGAACCTGGAGGAGGGAGAGATTAGGATCATAGGATATAAAGCTGGAAGGGCCCTTACTGATCAGCAATCCATTATTACCCCTAGCTGGAAGGATTCAGGGAGGAGATGGCATCTGAGCTGGGTTGGATAAGGTTGGATTAGGTTTCCACAGGCAGAAGGGGACAGAAAGGACATTTAAGGTGGAGGGAATAGGGTGAATCACATTCTATAAGTGTCAAGAGCAGATTTAAGCTCAGTCTAAAGAACTTTCCAGGAAACAATAGAACTGTCTCACTATGGAATGGGCAGTTTTTCTTTTTTGACACGTTAGATTCATAATAGCCTAAGGTCTATCTGGGACTGTCAGGTGCAAGACTATAGATTCCAGATCTTCCTTAGAGAAGAGGTCCAGGGACCTAGAGAGACTAAATTAAAAGGGGAAAATCTGACTCTACTTTGACTTTTTCTGGGTGAATAGCTAGTTTGGATCCCTTGGCCTAGATTCAAATATTAATAATGTAAGTGTCTTTGGGGATTGTCTTAGAAATAAAAATAAAACCAATGTAAACACTATTATCTAATATGATATGAAGCACTACTTTTACAGTGGTTCAAAGTCTCTCTTGGCCTGAGAATAAATACTTCACAGCAGCAGACTACCCCACTTAAAAACCAACACAGAGTCATTGTTCTTCATCCTCAGAGATGATGCAATGTTCAAATAAACCCTAGGAAAGGTCACGGCTGCTTGAACGTTTAAAACCCCTGAGCAGGAGGAGAATTCTCTCAACTGCAAAGGAACCAGGCTAAGGTATCTTTGAATAACTTCTTCCCCTCCAGATTTTTTTTTGTTTACAAAAGATTTTTCCAAGTACAGCAATACAAGACAATTGATACTAAGGGAAAAAATACCAGCACCACCAGTTCTTGCTTGAGATTACCTGTGCCAGTGCTTGTGGAAGATCTATCTCAGGTGAGACCTTATTTCTTTCAAGTCCATTGTCTGTGGAACTAATGGTTGGGACGATCAGGAGAAATGTCAGAATCCAGAAGGGACCTTCAAAACCATCTTCTGGACCAATCTTTTCACTTTATAGAAGAGGACTCTTGTAATTCTTTTCAGACAGTCATATCAATTTGGAAAACAGGAATATTCCTCTTCAGCACCACGCTGTTCAGGAAACCAGATTCAATTTTTGTGAAAGCTGTGTCCATTCTAGAGATTGCTTGTCTGTAGGCAATGGGGCTGTCACCCTAGCAAGACACACTGCCTTAAAAAGAAGAACTACTTTCTGGAGGTTGGATTGACGATTGGGCCTTGCTTTAATAGTAAGAGCTGACATTTTATATGGTGCTTTAGGATTTGTAAAGCACTTTATAGGGTATCTCATTTGGTCTTTATGCAAAAAGGAAAAGCTATGTATGTTATGCCTTTATAGATCTATATTTTAAATGTATAAAGGGAGCTCCCTATTTAAGGGAATTCAGGGATCAATGCTCTGTAAAGTGAAAGTTCTCTTCAAGTAAAGTGAATACTTACCCTCTTCATTTATCTGTTTAGGAAAGCTAAAGTTTCTCCTATTTGTGTTGAAGGCTGATAAGCTGCCTCTGAGAGACCTGCTCTTCCCATCCCATCCTTCACCTTCTACAAAGCTCTTTATGTGTCACATAGTCCTGCAGAAATAGTCTGCAGAAAGTACCTCATTCCAAGGTGCTTTACTGGGTGACAACCTTGAGGTCCATTCACATAGGCTTCTTGGGACTTATTTGCCTAAATATGCTTTTAAATTGTAATTTCTGCTTTGTACTAAACCCTGTAGACTATTGTTATGGGTAGGTGGCAAGCTTCTAGAGACAAACTGGAGTTAGGTCTCTGATCTGGACCTTAAGCAGGAAGAAGTCCCTGCTTGCTTAGATGCTACTTTTGGCCATAGGGACATCTCTGGCAATGAGGGAGGCTGAAACTTCCAGGCTTCACTGGGATTGCAGCCACCAGGCCATGGTGTACGAGAGAAGGGAGACATCTGCAAGCATTCACCCTCTTAGCTTTCTAGTTGGTGGCATGAGCAATGAGTATGCTGTGATTATAGGCTATAAATGGGTACAAAGTCTATTTTTTTGACCTGGAAGCTACTTCACTGTGCCCCACTACTCAAGATGCCCTTTCTATTCTTAAGTCAAACCCTGGCAAATAGGGATCTAATTAAGGTAAAGGAGAGGGTTAAGAGTATCCCTGGGTGTCTAGGTGAGGATCAGGAGGCTGGACATGGAGCCCCAAAATGAAGTTTGAGGGACATGAAAGGGGTATATGGAGGAGTCACTGCCCCTTGGGTGGAGCCAGAGGCAATGATCCCTGATGGTTTCCTTCTTTCTAATAGCCCATCCCTGTTAAAGGTCAAGGTCATATCCTCCCCACTACCCCACCTAGTTGAGGAATGCTGGGTAAACCCAGAGGTTCAGATGTTAAATGACCTTCCCAAGGTCAGTTAGTGTAGTTTCAGATCTTAAATATCTAGTCAGATCACCCCATTTTACAGATAAGTAAACTGAGACCCAGGAAGCTGAAAGGCCTTGCTCCAGAGGATGCAGATAGTAAGCAGCCCAGCTGGGATTGAAAGCCAAGCATTCCGACTCCAACATCCAACATCCTTTCCAACAACACATTCCAACAATCCAATCCAACATTACATCAAAAGCTTTTTGCCTATTTTTATGTTCTTTTTCTTGATCTGGTAGTAAAATAGAATGTCACTTCTTTTATAGGCATTGATTATCCTCTAGATCTGGTAGTAAAACAGAATATCACTCCTTTCGCGGTAACTGATCATCCTCACAATCGCTTCCTAGGAACGTCGGTAGAAATCACATAGTGGAAGCACCGGAAACCTTAGTTTTTCCCCTTTGGACTCAGGAAAGACATAAAAAAAATCTGAGGAGGCGAGAAGGGCCTTCCCTCCCCACCTTAATGGCAGATTCCTAGACAAGTAGCCCCTAGGCTGGCATCCTCTCTGGTGACGTTTTAAGGGTCTATTAAGTTCAAAGCCTATAACTTTGACAAATATAAGAACTCTGGTCACTGCAGAGACTCCACGAGGATCCATGATGAAGCACACTGTCTACCTCCTGACAGAGAAGGATGGACCCAAAGTGAAGAAAGAGACACATGCTTTGGACATGGCCAATAGGGGAATTTGTTTGGCTTGACTAAGCTGTGTTGTTACAAGGAGTTTCTTTTTCTTTTTCTCAATGGAGTGGGAAGTGGGGAAGGGTGGGAGGAAGAGAAAACAGATTTCTGTTAATTAAAAAAATAATTTAAAAAAATTCAAAGCCTGTTCTTGAGCCTGCCAACTAAGACTGACAGCAACTCCCTTTACAGAATCAGCGAGAGATCGAACAATTCACTAAGCAGCTCTCTACGGTTTAGACACTTAGTATTCACTGAATGTGTGTAATATGTTCACTCATCTGATCCTCCCAACAGCCCCAAGGTTGGGGCTGGTATTATCCCAACCTTACAGATGAGGAAACTGGGATCACACAGCTAGTAAGTGTTTAAGCCAGCATTCATACTCAGATCTTCTGAATGGATAAGCTTAGTGGGTCCCCTGGTACTGGTGAGTCTGGTCTGCATGGGATCCAGAGTAAAGCACTGTATCTTTTTCTCCTCCATATCTCATCTGTCCTGTTGCTACTCATCAGTTGGTACTTTGAGCCCAAAGTTGGCACCTGGGAGTCAACATCACTAATTATTGACTCCTACCTAGACGTGCCTTTCCTGTTGCAGAAAGACCACCATGAAGCTAATAGCATCACTCCTCTCTCTGGCTTGTCTGCTGCAAGTGGTTCTGTGCCTCCGAATCGCCGCTTTTAATATCAAGACCTTTGGTGAGACCAAGATGTCTAATGACACCGTCTCCGATTATATTGTGATGGTAAGTCCTGGGTGGCCCAGACGAGCCACAGACACCATAACTGATCTTGTTTAGGACGCCTTGGGGAATCATCATGGGCAAGAACCAGCTCTAAGCTAAGTTTTCATTGTGAATGCTTACACCTTGGAGATGGTCAAATTCTACAAATCAGGGCTTAATTTATTGTTTTGTTGATTTCTAGACTTAAGAAAAGTGATGGAGAAAATGTCAATAACACATATTAAACTTGAGAGCAATTCATGCATATGTTTTTCTCCTGAGAATAAGCCATTAACCATTTACTAGCACATCCCTTTAGTGTATTTTGAAAGTACTCATGAGATTTCCAAGATGGCTGTCTGAAGATGGGGATGGATGGGTAGCAGACCACCCAGCTCCCTGATACCTACTCTGATAAAATCCTGAAGCTTGCATCAGACCAATTATAAAGAAATCTAAGGAGAAACTACAGTGACTTGTAGCCAGTCAGAAGCCCAAGGGAAATAAAGGTGGTTGCTATTAAAGCCAGGTAGGGTAGCCTCCCAGCAGCCAAAGAGGCCAAGAGCCCATGGAGCCTAATGTGTCCCAAGGCAGCAAAATCTGAGTCTCCAAAGGATCTCTGAGGAAGGATGTTACCCACTTCCTGACAGAGTGGGCATGAGCACAAGGGGCAGAAAGAGACTTCCATTTTTTGACATGACCCCAGTGTTTGTTTTTCTCAGCTACATTTATGTTATGAAGAGTTCTTCCCACTCCCTTCTTCCCCCATTAACTGAGAAGGATTAATAGGAAGGATGATTAATAAGAGCAATGCCAAAAAAGACACTTATGTCATTTTAAAAATTTTGTACAAGAAAACAGAAGGAAGTTCAGAAGGAAGCACAAACAAGCAGGACAGTTTTGAAAGTAATATACTAAAAAAAAAAAGCAAGTGGTATGAAATAGAGACTTATTGTTTAACATAGAATTCATTCTGGCAGATGGAAGTGTAAGATTGAAATAAAAATAGAGAAGTAGCCCTCCCTACTGGGTGAGTCGACTGATGGTTTGGTACTGGCTTTGACACATTCACTGGCATGCACACTGAAATTGGGAGAAGCTTAACAGACAGTATTCTGTTTGCAGTCTTTCAAAGTAAAAATCTGACTCCAGGGAGCCCCTCAGGCTTTATCATAGTGGGGAACCTGGAAAGCATGAGAAGGCCCGGGGAAGAATGCTGTAGGTATGAATGGGGGAAAACCATTGGGATGATGATATTTGGGGAGGCCACCTGTAGTACAGGGAGAATTATATCAGCTTCTCCTTATTCAGAAATTCTCTTCAATGTATTGAGTCTTTCCCCATTTGCAGATCCTGAATCAGTATGATATTGCCCTCGTCCAGGAGGTGAGAGACAGCCATCTGACAGCTGTGGGGAAACTTCTGGATAAACTCAACAGGTAGGTCTCTGAGCTGGGCTGCCACATACAGAAAGAAGATGTGGATGAGGAGAGCTGCCAGGGAGAGATCCTGGCTTGGAAACCCAGACTGTGATGAGATTGGGAAGGGGTTTGTAATTGAGACAGGCCTACAGTGAAAACATAAACCTTCAGGATTAGCCCAAGAATATTTAGGGTTAGAACAACCTCTTTTTCCATGAATCCCAGATACAGTGGCCACCATACCCTCCAGCACCAGGTAAATGTCCAGAAAGAAAATGTGGAGAGTAGAAGGTATAGTTACACAAGATGGGGCATCTTTGGCCCCATCTTTATTAAGGTACCTTCAGTCACAGGAATAAAATGTTTAATTTTTCATTTCTTTTCAGTGACTCAGCAGATGCCTATCATTTTGTGGTCAGTGAGCCTCTAGGGCGGAACACTTATAAAGAACGCTATCTCTTTGTATTCAGGTAATGCCCCCATATTGGCAGTGGAAACAAAGATGGCTTCTCTTGGAAAGAAAAATAAAGGACTTTGAGATTCTTAATCACATTCTTAATTCTTAATTACCCCTCTAAGGGTGGAAGAGTAATAGACAGCAGTTGTGTCAGGTGGGATTCTACCTATGAGCAGAGAAACTGGATGAAAGGGACCCTGCTACTCTTCCCCCCCACCCAGGATTCCATTGATCTGCCAAGACCTAATTAGGGTTTCAGCCTCACTGTCAGCAGAAGTTGGGGGAAGCTGGTGGACCCATTTCACATGACAGGAACCAGAACTAAGAACAGTCAAGAATCAGATTAAGGACATACCAGAGCCAGAAACAGATGATACAGAGTTAACTATGTCACATCATCAGCAGGGCCAGTCTCGGAGACCAGGAGATGCAGGGATACTGAGACTGAACCTAAAACCCAGAGCCAGGTGAAGGCCAGCAGGGTAAGCTGCAGATGTCATTAGTGGCTTAACCCTCGAAGCCAGGATTAAACCAAGAAAGGTCTGTAGGCTTCCAGGTCCTTCTATGAGCATCCTTCATTGATAGTCTTAGTTCTATAGGAGAGCCACTTTAGAAAGCAAGAATTAGAAGGGCTAGAGGCTCATATCTGATTTTGGAGTAGTAGACCAGGCAGAAGTTGAGAAATTTCAGTATTTACCCATTCTCTCCTTTCCTTCTTCCTTTCTCTAATGTCCTCCACCCCCAGGGGACTATATACCAGGTAGGGAAGAGAACATGCACCATTCCCCTAAGTTCATTCTCTGCCCAAATTCTCCCCCTGCAGACCTGACAAAGTGTCTGTCCTAGACAGCTATTATTATGACGATGGCTGTGAACCCTGTGGAAATGACACCTTCAGCCGGGAGCCTGCCATTGTCAAATTCTCCTCTCCAACTACAGGCAAGAAGCATTCAAAGCAAAAGACTTACCTGACATCCCCAAAGCCAACCTCCTCTAGGCTGTTCCTGGATCCTCCCACAACCTTGTTTTCAGGGCTTTCCCCCATTACCCCCTGTCTACACTTCTACCCTCCCAGTAGGATGGGGCTCAGCATGCTGGTACCCCAGGCTGGGGATGGGCAGAGGTGGTGGGGAAAGAGGACAGGGAGCAGGCAGGCCTGGAAAGAGGGACTGGGACACTGAACAGAGACAGGCACTGACCATGATGCTACTGCTGCTTCCTCAGAGGTGAGCGAGTTCGTCATTGTACCTCTGCATGCGGCCCCAAGTGACGCTGTTGCTGAGATTGATGCGCTCTACGATGTCTACCTAGATGTCCGCGAAAAATGGAACACAGAGGTAGGAGCCAGAGGAGCCGAACACAGACTACACACACCTCTTACTCTTCCTACTCCAGGCAGGGCATTCAGGGAGGTGACGATAGGGTGGCGTCCTCTCCCATTTTTTTCTATTATCCCATCTGAGAGGATCTGAACCTAGATTTCCCTTACTTGGAGGCCAGCTCTCTATCCATTACGTCACCCTGGGTAAGTCCCTTAAGTTCTCAGTGCCCTAGGCAACTCTGTAAGATTATAAATTGTAGGGAAGGTGCCACTCTGCACTGGTGGAGGGTGTTTCTTTATTTGGGAGTTTCCTACAGGTCCACTGCTGGTCCCTATATCTATCCCACTTAGCTTCCTGAGAAACAGAGCCCTCCTGGCTAACAATGGGACTCTGCTTGACAGGACATTATGTTCATGGGAGACTTCAATGCTGGGTGTAGCTATGTCACCGCTTCCCAGTGGTCGTCTATCCGTCTGCGCACCGACCCGACATTTGAGTGGCTAATTCCTGACACTGCAGACACCACTGTGACAACTACAAACTGTGCTTATGACAGGTAAAGTTAGTCCCTGGGCCACTGGCTCAGCTGTGTTTGAGATCAGCTCAGAAGCGTAGGGGCAGCTGGGCATTCAGAAGTGCAAGGGCACCTAGGCATTCAGATAGTTATCAGGTTTTTTCATGCTGATACAGGAATGCATTGGTAACAAGCACTGGCCAAGTACTTACTGCATGTACTTAGCTCCCCTACATTGTAGCCTCAACTTTGCCACTAACTACTGTGGAATCTTCAGCAACTCAGTTTCCCTCTTGTGAAGTGGTCAGATTATGTGATCTCTAGGGTGCCATCTAGCTCAAATGTTATATGCTCAAAGTAAAAGCAGGTGGCATGATCCAGGAGAGACAGCACCTAGCTCCAACTTCACAAACTACAGGCCGTAAGACCTCAGGTAAACCACAACCTTTGTCTCTTAACTTCCTGCCTCTCAATACTCTTAGAACATTAATCATACAGTATACAAAAAGCATATTGGGGGATAAAGGTATGAACTGTGACTTTGAGTGAATAGCACCTAGTCTTTGTAAAATGAACAGGGCAATCTCTAAGGTCTCTTCAAGTTCTAACATTTATAACCGTGCCCCCAAAACCCCAACCAACCAAACAACCTGATCATTGATCAGAATGAATCTGGTGTCTTGATTTTTCAGACTTTCTTGAGTCACTCCATTTTACCACTGCCCTCTGAGGCAGTAAGACTGCTTCCTTTCCTGTCTCGGGTCCAGCATTACAAAGTACGGAAAGCTGGAGAGCTTTAACATTCTGCATGAAGTGCTGGGAGGTGGAGGGGTGGTAACAAGCTCAGAGTTCTCTCCTCTGTAAGAGAGTTTTCAGGGTGGAAAAGTCTTCAGCCGCCTTCTCCTTCCTTATCTGACCAGCTCCTGTAATCCTAAGAGTTCAGCCTCAAAGTGGTGTCTAAGCCAAACTGATCCTGGCTGGATGGGCAAAGGAAAAGCAGCAGGGAGAACAGTTGCCAAGTTCCTAGGTGTCCTCTCTGGACTAGTAGCAATTCAAGGATTCCGATATGAAGATGCTGACCTGGCAGGGCAGGCTTACACTTTGCCTCCGGTTGACTCTCCCATGCTAAACTTTGTCCCTTGTTTTCAGCAGATCTAGGTTTCCAGGATCTGGAAAGTTGCTTTCTCACTCTCATTTTCAACTGAGACTATCTACCATATGCACTGTTTTCTGACTTTGCAGTTCCTATTTCAGCCCTCTCCAACATCTATACCATCCCCCTGAAGTTATGGAAACCAGCCTTGGTTCCAGTCCAGTGCTCCAGTACTGGTCCACTGACCCTCCAGTACAGGTCCAAGGACCTGGTCCACACTCAGCAGAATAGGAAGCTGGTTCCTGATTTTACAGGCTGCGCACCTGTCACACCACTGTACTGACACTTTACTTTGCAGGCCCATTTCCTTTCAGTAAGACTGAGGCATGGGTGGCAATGATTTTTCCAGGTATGTTGATCCTGAAATTCAAGGGGAGGTTTTGACCTTTGTACCCGGGTGTATGTTACAGGATTGTAGTCTCTGGAACTAAGCTACAAAGTGCCATCGTGCCTGGATCGGCCACCACATTTGATTTCCAGGCAGCATACAATTTGAGTTATGAAATGGTAAGTTTTTCTCATTCCCTTTTTATCCTGTTTTGAAGTTTCATTGAACATGAGCCTGTGATGTTACAGTTACTCCTTTTTGAGCTAAGACCTGAATTAGCTGGCTCAAGATAAACTTACCATGTGAATGTACCATAAAGGCCCTTCCTCAAAGACTGGCATTGATCAGAAGCAAAACAAATCTCTCAACAAATGCTAAGACCAGACACAACGCCCACTTTTGCAGCTTCTTTCTTCCACTTTGGAATCGGAGACACACACATTCCTGTATCTTCCACAGAGACAAAGCCTCCTTTAGGATCACCATCTAGCGTCGTACCAAAGGACTCAGGAATGTCTGGCTCTAGAGGCTCAGTAGGGAGAGCAGGGGGCTTTCCTTTCTCTCTTCATTGGTCCTCCTCCACCTCTCAGCCCTCCAATTATGATGTTCCCAAGGATCGGGCTCTTTTTTCTACAATCTCTTCCAAGGAAATCTGATCTGTTCTCTCCCAGTCACACAGACTTGAAATGAGCACAGAGGTTTGTACTGGATGTGGAGTCTGAAGCCCGGCTCAAGTGGCAGCTGTTATCCACATAACCTTGGACAAGTTAGTTGGTCTCTTTTCTCAGCTGTCAAATGAGAAGGTTGGCCTAGGTGATCTTAAGGTCCCTTCTAGGGCTAAAATCCTGATCTTTGGTTACCTTTGTGAATCCATAAAGATTTATAATCTTTCCTTTCTTTATAATCAATTCCTATCAGTACTTCCAAATGTTTTCCACATCTGTTCCTTTCTTTACTTTTCCTACTGTCATCACCCTAGTCTCAGTCCCTACCTTCTCAGACATAAATTATAGTACTGATCTCCTCCCTCCAAAAGAATTCTTTCATGTGATGCCGTGGTAAGTTCCCCGAAATAAGAATTTGATGTTACTCAGCTTTCCACCTCAGAAAACTTCAATAGCACCCTACTGCTCCAGGATCAAGTCCAGACATTTTGTCCTGTTATTTCATGGTCTTCTACATCATATCCCCTATCTCCCTCATGTATACTTTCTACCTTTGTCTACCTCATCTTATGTCCTCAAACTATATTTTCCAACTTTAAAATTTTTATTATTTTATTTTCCCCCAGTTACACATAAAAACAATTTTTACCATTCATTTTAAAAACTTCCAAATTCTTTCCCTCCCTCCTCCCATTGAGAAGGCAATTTGATACAGGTTATACATGTATAGTCACACAAAACATTTCCATGATAGTCGTTTTGTGAAAGAAAACATAAAACCAAAAATAAAAAAACCTCAGGAAAAATAAAGAAAGTAAAAAGTCTGCTTCAATCTGTGTTCAGACACCATCAGTCCTTTCTCTGGAGACAGAGAGAATTTTTCATCCTAAGTCCTTCAGAGTTGTCATGGATCAATGCATTGTTGAGAATAGCTCAGTCATCCACAGCTGATCATCCTACAATACTGCTGCTACTTTGTATACTGTACACTTCACTTTGCATCAGTGCATGCAAGTCTCTCCAGGTTTTTCTGACAACATCCTGTTCATCATTTCTCATAGCACAACAGTATTCCATCACAATCACAAACCACAACTTGTTCAGCCATTCCCCAATTGATGGGCATCCCTTCAATTTCCAATTCTTTGCCACAAGAAAAGAGGTCCTACAAATATTTTTGTATACATAAGTCCTTGTCCTTTTTGTTTTTTCTCTTTTGAGATACAGACCTAGTACTAGGTGCTACCCAGTGGTAGGTCAAAGGGTATGCATGGTTTTATAGCCTTTTGGGCATAGTTCCAAATTGCTCTACAGAATGGTTGAATCAGTTCACAACTCCACTAAAGGTACATTCATGTCTCATTTTCCCCACATCCCTTCCAACATTTGTCCTTTTCCTTTTCTGTCCTATTAGCTAATCTAATAGGTATGAGGTGGTACCACAGAATTGTTTCCATTTGCATTTCTCTAATCAGCGAGTTACTTTTTTCATATGGCTGTAGATAGCTTTGGTTGATTAATCTGAAAACTGATTATATCTTTTGATCATTTATCAATCGGGGAATGGGTCTTACTTTTATAAATTTGATTCAGGTTTCTGTTTGAGAAATCAGACCTTCATTAGAGAAACTTGCTTCAAAAATTTTTTTAGTTACCATTACTAACTATATTTCCCTGTATCCTATCCTCGCCCCATTTATTCTATTCTCTCTTTTAACTCTATCTGTTCTGTTACTCCCCCTCCGTTCTCTTATCCCCTTCCCCTATTTTCCTGTACGGTAAGAGATTTCTATACCCAACTCAGTGTGTTACTTCCTCTTTGAGCCAATTCTGATGAGAGTAACATCCACTCACTCCCCCTCACTTCTCCCTTCTTCCCCTCTACTGTAATAGCTTTTTCTTATCTCTTTTACATGCGATCATTTGCCACATTCTATCTCTCCCTTTCCCTTTCTCCCAGTACATTTCTCTTTCCTCTCAATTTTACAAAACAGTTCAACTTTAGTAAGTCCCTTATGATTTCTCTTTCTTGTTTACCTTTTCATGCTTCTCTTGATTCTTGTATTTGAAAGTCAAATTTTCTATTCATCTCTGGTCTTTTCACTGAGAAAGTTTGAAAGTCCTCTATTTTATTGAAAGTCCATATTTTGCCCTGGAATATTATTCTGATTCTTGGTTTATATCCTAGCTTGGTTTTTTTTTTTTGGAGGGGGGAAGGCAGGGCAATTGGGGTTAAGTAAATTGCCCAAGGTCATACAGCTAGTAAGTGTGTCAAGTGTCTGAGGCCAGATTTGAACTCAAGTACTCCCAACTCCAGGGCTGGTGCTCTACTCACTGGGCCACCTAGCTGCCCCAATCCTAGCTTCTTTGACCTCCAGAATATCATATTCCAAGCTCTTCGATCCCTTACTGTAGAAGTTGCTAGATCTTGTGTTATCCTGATTGTATTTCCACAATACTCAAATTGTTTCTTTCTGGCTGCTTGCAATATTTTCTCCTTGACCTGGGAACTCTGGAATTTGGTGACAATATTCCTAGGAGATTTTTTTTGGGGGGGATCTATTTCAAGAGGTGATCAGTAGATTCTTTCAATTTCTACTTTACCCTCTGGTTCTAGAATATCAGGGCAGTTTTCCTTGATAATTTCTTGAAAGTTGATGTCTAGGCTCTTTTTTTTTTTTTTGATCATGGCTTTCAGGTCATCCAATAATTTTTAAATTATCTCTCCTGGATCTATTTTCCAGGTCAGTCATTTTTCCAGTGAGATATTTCACATTATCTTCTATTTTTTCATCCTGGGTGGTTTTTTTTAAATTGTTTCTTGATTTCTCATAAAGTCATTAGCTTCCATTTGTGCTATTCTAATTTTTAAGGAATCATTTTCTTCAGCGACCTTTTGGATCTCCTTTCCTATCTGGCCAATTCTTCTTGCATTCTTCTCTTCATTGGCTTTTTGGACCTCTTTTGCCATTTGACCTAGTCTTTTTTTTTTTTAAGGTGCTATTTTCTTCAGTATTTTTTAAAGTCTCCTTTACCAAGCTGTTGATTCGTTTTTTCATTATTTTCTTACATCACCATTTCCCTTCCACCTCTCTTACTTGCTTTTCCAAATCCTTTTTGAGCTCTTCCACGGCCTGAGAACAAGTCACACTTTTCTTGGGGGTCTGGATGTAGGAACTTTGACTTTGTTATCTTCTGAGTATGTGTTTTGATCTTCCTTATCACCATAGTAACTTTCTATGGTCAGAATTTTTTTTTCCTGTTGCTTGCTCATATTCCCAGCATGGACCTTTTTAAAAATTAGGGCTCTGCTCCTAGGGTGGAGGTCATACTGTCCTAAGCTTCTGGGGTTTTATGCAGCTGTTTTCAGAGATATCTCTAGGGACCTGTAAGTTTTCAGTTCTTCCAAGGTGGTATGATCAAAGGAGAGGTGTTTGCTCCTCTCCTGTCCTGGGGTCTGGTCTGTGATTGACCACAAGCACTCTTTTCTGCATTGGAACTGTGACCACAAGCTCTGGTGTGTTGGTGCTCCTCCTCTCCTTGGGACTGCCACCCAGGACTGGGATCCAGTTCCAAGTATGAGGAAAGCAAGAGTCCTGCCTCCATGCTAGCAGAGAACCATGATCTCTTTCTGACCAGTTGTTTAACCCCCTTACCATTTCTGGGCCGAAAGCTCCAGAAGCAGCTGCTGTTTCAGTGGCTTCCAAAGCCTACTCCTGGTTTGCTGGGGCTGGGGCTATGCTGGCACAGCCTGCGCTCCTCTGTCCTCCTAGTGAAACGCACCTTTCCTGCCAACCTCCTAAGTTGTCTTTGGCATCTGTGGGCTGAGAAGTCTGGAAACCACCAGTGCTTGCCACCAATTCAGTCTCCCTGAGGCCCTGCTCCCGGTTTGCTGGGGTCCTGCTCATGTCTTGAACTGGAAATTTTTTTTCACTTTTTGTGAATTCTGCTGCTCTAGAATTTGTTGTCATTATTTAAAGGTATTTGGAGGGGTCTGAGTGCTTAGCCAAGTTCCTACATTTACTCCATCATCTTGGCTCTGCCTCCACTTTTCCACTTTTGATCCTACTGAATCACACCTGCAATACTCTCTTCTTCTCTCTGTACAGACAAGTATTCTAGTTCATTTGACCCTTATCATATTCATACTACTGTGGATGTGGATTAGCTATCTTTCCCAGGGTTAGGCCTCATTTCCCTAACAGGACTATAAGTTTCTTGAGGACAAGACTCACATCTGTAATACCGTCCCCCCGCCCCCGCTGAAAGCATACTAACTTGAAAAGTGGCGCTCTGTGTTTGTAACTGATATGTTCCTATTGGTGTTGCATGGCCCTAATCACCAGATGGGTTTTCTTTTGTTTAGGCTCTAGCCATCAGTGATCATTATCCTGTGGAAGTGACACTGAAGAAAGCCTGAATCTTCATGATGGCTTTACTCATCTGACATCGTTATTTCATCTATTTCCCTAACTTCTTGTCTACTTATGACCATTTGTAGCCAAAACCAAGGCCAAAGTCACCAAAAGAAATGAAAATGATGGCTGATGCATTTACTTGCCTCCAACCGCTCCTAAATGTTGACATGAAAAGTATTCTATGATTAGATTTAGACAAATTGGATATAGGATGTGCTGAAGACACAAGATGATAGTATCCATTCTGATTTAGTAAAACAAAACAAAAGCTACCACCTTCATGGGCCTGAAAGAGACAATTAAGTTGATTAGGTTTTAAAACTGATATCCCAGAGTCAGAGTCCTGAAAACATCCATTTCTGAATCGTTAAAGAATTAAAACACAGGTAATTAAAAAGACCTTAAATGGAATTTGGGAAAGCCTTTGATCAAAGTCAACCGTCATTGTTCCTAGAAGGAATAATGATCTACATCCTATGGCCCTACTCACCCATCAACATTAAAGAGCCTGATCCTGGCCACTACTCCTCTGTATCTGTTGTCTTCCCCCATTAGAATACAAGCCTTGTAAGGGCAGGGCCTGTCTTTGCTTATTAGTACTTGGCACAGTGCTTGACATATAGTAAATGCTTAATAAATGCTTTTCTGTCCACTCATTATTTACTATTCTTTAGCACATATTAAAATGGTTTAGACTTCAGGTACACAGTAGATTCTACCACTACTATGTGTTCATGTTCCAAGTATTCACCATGTTGTCTCTGCTCTCATCTCCATAAATGATCTGTACTACATTTTGATTATCTGTCAATTCACATGCACTTGTGTGTCTCAACGCAAGGTAATTATAAGTATCATAGAATCATCTAATAAAGCTTTTAGATCAGATGCAGTTCTCTGATTTCTGATTTGTTACAGCTTTCTACAAGGGAGTTTTCTAGTCTCTTTCCTTTCTTTTTACCTTGTTTAGATGAAGCTCATTTGTGTTTAGAGCTTTAACCAGCACAGAATCCCTAGGGTTTTGCCCTAGAGGGTTAAGGGGTTAGGGGTGGGAGGAGAGATTGTCCTGTGACTGCCCATATTTTCTCCCCAAAACCCTCAATGTTTTGCCTTAGTGTCTTCACATGGCAGGCACAGCACCACTGAGATACAACTGATCACAGACCTACCCCAACAGCATCCCAGTTTTCTCCCTCCTAACCCATGTGGGGTCGCAGGCCAGACTCTTGGGGTATGAGCTGCCTCCCAATTCAAATGAACTTGTCCCAGGCAAAGGATTCCTAGTTATAACTCTGGCTGTGACCTGGACGAAGCCTGACTCCACCTAACAGAGAAGTTAATGGAAGAATTATACCAAGGAAGAGCCAACAAGACTAAAGCTTTTCATGCCCTCAAAAACTTTCTAATAAAACTGGTTTCTTACTGTGGCAAGCTTTGTATAGACTCTAGAGATGTTCATATCTGCAACCTGTTAACAGTGTTGGCTTTTTGTGTCCCAGAGATCGAGACAGAGGAGGTCTCGCAAACTCAGAGAGACAATGTACAGGAGTAAGGAAGTTTTACAAAAAGTATAGCAAAAATATCTAACCATAGTTATACTTGTGTTTGCATATGTATATGTACACACAAATATGTGTACATATATAAACATGCACATATGTGTGTGTGTACATATATATCACAAATTTATTTATAGGCAGTTGGCTTTATTGGACTCTATGACTATAGACTGTACATATACTTAATCCCTGAAAGGCAGCTTGCAAATATGCTACAAGATAGAAAGGGGTCTAGATGAGAGTTTAGGGATGCCCCAATGTAAATTCCATTCTCACTTCCAGGAAAACTCAAGCCATTTTTTTTTTTGGGGGGGGGGGGGAGGTGAGGGAGGGAACAAGGAAGAACACTGGGTTGACTGGAAGTACAGTGGCCACTCATGGATTAAGCAGCCTGGTGCCCCACCCCCACCTGCCATTTCTAGGGGCTCATCATATTGGTACCAGATACTTTAGCACACTATAGCTAAGAACTATTTTCTACTGCTGGCACATCACAAATATCGCTTTAGCATAAAGACATTACTACTGTTACAATATCCTTGTGTACCTGCAACCTATTGTGGCCATTCAGCCATTTCAGTTAGGTCTGATTCTTCACGGCCCCATTTGGGGTTTTCTTGGCAGAGACAATGGCGCAGGTTGCCATTTTCTTCTCTAGATCATTTTATTAATGAAGTGACTGAGGCAAACAGGGTTGAAAGACTTGCCCAGGGTCACACGGCTAGTTAAATGTCTGAGGCCAGATTTGAACTTAGGAAAATGAGTCTTCCAGACTCTGTCCACTGTACCACCTAGCTGCTGGTATCTGTATCTACTTATTTATAAGGGTAAGTACCAAATGGGTATTAGCATATACATGTATCAAAGTTAATTTAGGGCAAAGGAAAAGAACACCATCTCAGTCTCTCATCCTACTAGAAGAACAAGAACAGAGGTTTTAAAAAACACTTCAATTTCCTTGAATAAGACAAAAGAGGTTTATATTTCTGATATTTCCCTTTGTGTAAGCCAGTCCTTCACAGTTCAAGTCTGCGTTTGTGTAATAGGAAGATTTCTTGTTACTTTTTACTACAGAAGATCAGAGGGACTATGAATTGTACATATTTCCATTCTTCACCCCCTCTAGAGTAAAAGCACACATCCTCTGATGCCCCATAAATTCAAAATGAATTCGATCCCTTAAAAGACTATTAGAATTTGCCAGATTTCTGTCCTTTGAATACAGCTGCAGTCAGTGTTTTTCGAGAGCTTTGGTGAGGAGTTCATTCAAACGGCCCACCATTGGTCTAGGGTCATCATTCAGTCCTGCTGCTATCATAGCATTCTCATATATCTGCAAAGCAAAGGGAAAAAGAAGAAATATACATCAATGTGTAGCAGAAAAAAAGAGATAAAAAAGCCACGTTGAGCTTGGAATCTCTAGCCTTTACAGAGTCCGGGGCTCTGGTTCAGATGTCAGCAAAAGTTGGCTAGGCTTTTCTGAACAAGCACGGCTGTAGTAGGAAGGCCGAATTTATGATCTCAAAAACAATCATATAAATATCTGAATGGTTCAAAATCGTTGGGTATACAGAATTCTCCAAACAGAAGGCATCAAAAAATTTATTCAGGGCCCAGAGCAACAAATTAGCAA
>CM053624.1:226211257-226226205 GCA_028646595.1 Phalanger gymnotis | reverse complement strand
ACCAGCACTCCTCCTCCCCCAAGAACCACCAACCTGGACCTGACTCAGATCTTAAGCAGGCTCTGCACTCCTGCTCTGATCCACCACTTAATTCCTCCCACCAAGTGGGCCTGGGGCCAGAAGCAACTGCAGCTGTAATTTTGTAGCTGCACCACCTCTGCCATCCCTGGGGCAGTGGCTGAACCGGGAACTCCTTTCACTATGTCCTCCGCAGCTTTTCCCACTAACCTTCTCTGTTGTCTTTGGTGTTTGTGGGTTGAGAAGTCTGGTAACTGCCACAGCTCACTAATTCAGGGCGCTAGGGCCTGTTCCGCCTGGCTCCTGGTCTGGTTTGTGTGTGCGGCCCACACTGGGCTCCGCTCCCCTCTGCTCCCAGCTCTGTGTGCGGTAGACCTCACCTAGCAACCATCCAGGCTGTCCTGGGCTGGAGTCCTGCTTCCCTCTGCTATATTGTGGGTTCTACCATTCTGGAATTTGTTCAGAGCCAATTTTTATAGGTTTTTGGAGGGACTTGGCAGGGAGCTCATGCAAGTCCCTGCTTTCCAGCTGCCTTTTTGGCTCCACCCCCTGCCAGATGGTTTTACATGTGAATTCTATCAAACATTTAAAGAACATTTAATTCCCATACTTTATAGACTATTTGGGAAAATAGGTGAAGGAGTCCTACCAAATTCTTTTTATGACACAAATATGGTACTAATACTTAAACCAGGAACAGTCAAAATAGAGAAAGAAAATTATAGGCCATTTTCCCTAATGAAAATTGATGTAAAAATTTTAAATAAAATAGTAGCAAAAAGATTGCAGCAACTTATCATGAGAATAATACACTTTGATCAGGTAGGATTTATTCCAGGAAGGCAAGGCAAGTTCAATATTAGGAAAACTATCAGCATAATTGGTCCTATCAATAACAAAACTGGCAGAAACCATGATTTTCTGAATAGATTCAGAAAAAGCTTTTGAAAAAATACAACATCCATTCTGATTAAAAACACTAGAAAGCACAGGAATAAATGGAGTCTTCCTTAAAATTATAAGTAGCATCTACCTAAAACCATCGGCAAGCGTTATATGTAATGGGGATAAGCTAGATGCATTCCCAATAAGATAAGGGGTGAAACAAGGATGTCCATTATCACCCCTACTATTCAATTTGGTACTAGAAATGTTAGCTTTAGCAATAAAAGAAAAAGAAATTAAAAGAATTAGAACAGGCAAAGAGAAAACTAAGTTATCACTCTTTGCAGATAATATGATGATTTACTTAGGGAATTCTAGAGATTCAAGTACAAAACTACTTGAAACAACAAAAAACTTTAGTAAAGTTGCAGGTTATAAAATAAACCCACATAAATCCTCAGCATTCCTATATATTATTAACAAAACCCAAAAGCAAGAGATGGAAAGAGAAATTGCATTTAAAGTTGCTGTAGACAACATAAAATATTTGGGAGTCTACCTGCCAAGACAAATCCTGAGTCTATGTGAACATAATTATGAAATACTTTTCACACAAATACAGTCACATCAAAATAAATGGAAAAACATCAGTTGCTCATGGTTAGGCTGAGCTAATATAATAAAAATGACAATTTTACCTAAATTAATTTACTTATAAAGTGCCATACTAATCATCAAACTATAAAAAAATTATTTTACAGAGCTGAACAAAATAATAACAAAATTCATTTGGAAGAACAAAATGTCCAGAATATCAAGGGAATTAAAAAGAAGAAATGCTAGGGAAGGTGGCCTAGCCATACCAGATATTAAACTGTACTATAAAGCAGCAGTCGTCAAAACTACTTGGTACTGGCTAAGAAACAAAGTGGTGGATCAGTGGAATAGTATACAGTAGTATAGTATAGTATAGTATAGTATAGTATAGTATAGTATAGTATAGTATAGTATAGTATAGTATAGTATAGTATAGTATAGTATAGTATAGTATAGAATAGTATAGTATAGAATAGTATACAGTAGTCAGATACAGTAGTCAATGACTATAGCAATCTACTCTTTGATAAACCCAAAGAAGCCAGCTTCTGGGCTAAGAACTCACTATTTCACAAAAACTGCTGGGAAAATTGAAAAATGGTAGGGCAGAAACTGGGCATAGACCAATACACAGTATACCAAATATACACAGTATACCAAATATACACAGTATACCAAATATACACAGTATACCAAATATACACAGTATACCAAATATACACAGTATACCAAATATACACAGTATACCAAATATACACAGTATACCAAAATAAAGTCAAAATGGGTTCATGATTTAGGAATAAAGGCTGATACTATAAGCAACTTGGGAAAGCAAGGAATAGTTTACCTGTCAGATTTATGGAAAAGAATTTATGACACAACAAGAAATAGAGAGCACTACAAAATGCAAAATGGATTATTCTGATTATGTTAAATTGAAAAGTTTTTGTATAAAAAGAGCCAATGCAAAAAAGATTAGGAGGGAAGCAAAAAGTTGGGAGAAAATCTTTACAACTAGTGTCTCTGATAAAGGCCTCATCTCTAAAATATACAGGGAACTGAGCCAAATTTATAGGAATACAAGTCATTCCCCAAATGAGAAATGGTCAAAGGATATGCACAGGCAGTTTTCAGAGGAAGGAATTAAAGATATCTATAGGCATATGAAAAAATGCTCTAAATAACTACTGATTAGAGAAATGCAAATCAAAACAATCCTTAGGTACCACATCTCTCCTGTCAGATTGGCTAACATGACAGAACAGGAAAATGAGAAATGCTGGAAAGGATGTGGGTAAATTGGAACACTGTTACATTGTTGGTGGAGTTTTGAACTGATCCAGTCATTTTGGAGAGCAATTTGGAACTATGCTCAAAGGGCTATAAAATGTGTATACACTTTAACCCAGTAACACCACTTGTAGGAATGTATCTCAAAGAGATCACTCAAGTGCAAAAGAGACCCATATGTACAAAAATATTCATAGCAGCTCTTTCTGTGGTAGCAAGAATTGGAAATCAAGGGGATGCCCATCAATTGGGGAATGTCTAAACAAGTTGTGGTATATAAATGTAATGGAATACTATTGTGCTATAAGAAATGGGGAACGTACGGACTTTGTAATAACCTGGAAAGACCTACGTGAAGTGATGATGAGTGAGGGGAGCAGAATCAGGAGAACATTGTACACAACCACAGACATATTGCTTCTGTGATGACTAATTTTGATAGACTTGGCTCTTCTCAGCAATGCAAGGTTCAAAGACAGCTCCAAAGGACTCATGATGGAAAGAGCTACCTATATCCAGAGAAACAATTATGGAATCTGAATGCATACTGAGGCAAACTATTTGCTCTCCCCTTTTTTCCTCTTCTTTTTTGGTTTGTTTCTTCTTTCTCATGATTCACTCCATTGGTCATAATTCTTCTTTACAACTTGACTATTGTGTAAATAAGTTTAATGCGAAGGTATATGTAGAACATATATTGAATTCCATACCGTCTTGGGGGAGAGAGGGGAAGGGAAGAAAATCTGGAACTCAAAAACTTGTGGAACTTGAGTGTTGTAAACTAAAAATAAAAAAATCTAAAAAAGAAAAAAAAACTACTGCACTTCCCATCTGAAGCTACCAGATGGCACTGTTCCTTACTACCAGTCATTTTTCTCAAGAAAAACCCCTAAAGAGCAAACTCCAAAAGGACAAGCCTCAACAAAGAATTAGGCATTTTCTTCTACACAAGTGGACCCCCTATAGATGAGGAGGAAGCATGCCTGCCCAAGAAAATGCAGGTGCATAATGCAAAATTAAGAGGGCAAAAAATATTAATGAACCACATAATATCTTCCTGACTAGAATGAACTTTTCCAAGCCCTCAAACTGTACTTCTTTAAGAAAAGAGACCAGGCCTTGGTTTTCCTTAACAGTTTCTTTAGTGCTTTTACTATAGAATCTTTTGATGTACTTGTTAAGTAATATTTATGGGAATTTAGGTGTGATAACTAGGAAAAATAGATGATTTAGCCTTTATTACTGGCTTATATATTTGTAAAATATTTAGAGGAAACTAAAGTTCACAGAAGGGACATGATTTACCAAAATATAACAGCTACAGAGTCAGGACTATGTGACTCTACAATGCTATACTACCCAGGATACAGCTCAAGCATGTTGGCTCAATTAGTGTTTCCTAAGTTTCTGAAGAGGAAGAAAAATCAAAGAATTTACCTCAAAACTATCCAAGAGAGAAGAGAAATGATCCATGGGGGCAAAAATGATTCAGCAATCACTTCTTTCTTTAGAGACTTTAACACAGAAGAATGTCAAAGATAAAAGTACCAAAGCACAAGGTGAACTCAGAATGATAGGTCTTGTTCTGACGATACCTTTAGAAGGAACTGAGCAGAGGAAGGAGCAGCAGCAGCTTGGATATCCCTGAGGCCAGAATGAGTCTCTACCTCATAGATGCTGTATGAAACCAATAATACTATCAGACTAAATATAGAAAGAAACTCCCAAGTTACAGATGAATTCCATTCAATCAGTACAAGAAATAACAAAAGTATTCTGTGCATGAAAGCTGACTCAAGACAGAACCACATTCCCTCTATAATCTACACCTAACTTGTACCAAATTCACTACAATAAGATTAAAATGATCTGGGTTCAAGCTCTCCCTCTCCACTTATTGGTTATGTGATCTTGGCAAAGTTCTTTGACCCCTTTGGTCCTACAGAATAATAGAGTTAGAGCACTAAAATAACTTTCAGTTGTAAAATTCTATGAATTCACTCTCTTTCACTCCCATATCCAATCAGTTCAGTTGCCAAGCCTGGTTGTTTCTACCTCTATAACATTTCCAACATCTATTCATAACTCTAGTTTAAGTCTTTATCATCATTCCCTCGGACTACTTGAAGACTGAGAAGAAGCATTTAGACAAGCCAACAGGGAACCTGTAGAAATCAGGAGAGGGTAAGCAATAGTGTGAAATAGAGGTTTCAAGAGGTCAGGAAAACAGAAAGGCAGCTAGATGATGCAGTGGATAGAGCACTGGCCCTAGAGTCCAAAGCAGAGATGAGGCCTGAGAAAAGGCCACTGGATTGAAAGATTACTAGTAACCTTGGAGTAAACAGGTGAGTGATAAGGTTGTGGAAATGAGACTGAAAGGGGCTAAGAATGTAGTGGAGGCGGGAAAATAGAAGCAAGAAGTACAGCTTTTTCCATAAGTTTAGCTGAGCATGGGAAGGCAAATATCGAATAAAAGGGGACAGGAGGACCAACTGTAGGTTTTTTAAGGATGGGGTAGATCTAGGTGTGTCTGTAAGCAATAGAGAGAGACAGTGGATAAAGGAGATAGAATGATTAAAAGGGCCAGCTTTGGGGCTGATCTCTTCCTCTGAGTGTGCATCAAGAGGACAGTGGGAAGATGACTCAAAGCATCGAGCTGGAGAGAAGAAATGAGCTCATGACAGACAGCCTCTAAGAAGTATGAACTGAGGTTTTCTGATGAGATAGAGAGGAGATTGATCGGCTTGAAGAATACAAGGTTGAAACAGATGCTGAGAGGAGTATGATAGTTAATCAGAGAAGAGTAAAAGGACTGGCATGAGATAAAAGTATAAATTTATATATAGTGAACTCGGTAAGCACAGTTGTGTGATTTCTTTAGCATTCAGCAATCTATGGGTAATAGCAGAGAAGGTAGATGGAAATAATCTGGGATTACAGTTTAGAAAAGTATAAATGGCGATAGGACAAGAAGGCAGGAGCCTCAAGGATAACGGATAAAGCAGAATGAAAGAGGGTGATGATGGAGTTGAGACCGGAAAGGGAGGAGAACAGGCCAAAGCAAGAAAGACGATCTGGGAAATCAGAGACAGGTGGAAAAACTGGAGGCTGCAGGGAAGAGAGCTGGAGAAACTGTGACATTCCAGCCCATCCCTAACGAACTGCTTTTATTGTTGTTCAGTTTTTTCTTGGCAGAGACACTGGAGTGCTTTGCTATTTCCTTCTCCAGCTCATTTTACAGATGAGGAAACTGAAGCCAGTAGGGTTAAATGACTCACCCAGGGTCACACAGATAGTGTCTGAGGCCAGATTTGGAAAACAAGTCTTCCAAACTCCAGGCCTAGCACTCTATCTCCTGTGGCACCTAGCTGCCCCTCCCTAAGGAGACAAAGGCAGAAATGAGCTGTGCCAGGAAAAGGAGCTATCAAAGAGGCTCATCAGCTCTATAGGCATGTCCAAAGAGTAGATCCAGGCCAATGAAAGTCCCGAGCAAAGAAGAGCTTTTTCTCCAACATCCTCTCTTGTTCCCTGTCTATCCACAGACACTCTAATACAGTATTTTGTTATCCCAGTGATTTTAGCAAACTGAATTCTGCCCTTAAACAACAGGAGAAGGGTAAACTCTAGAGATGTCATCAATGTAAAGTTAGGCAGAGATCCCACCCCCTTCCTAAATATTATTAATTTTCCTAACTAGGGGGTTCACAGAGACTGTGACTGAACTCTTAACTTTTTGTCTAAAATAATCTTGCTAGGGAGAAACTATAATATAGATTTCAGAAGCCATTATATTTCCTTCCAAGCTTAAAATGAATTAAAATTGCTGCTGAGTAATATAAATTGAAGACAGAGAGTAGAGTTGGAAGAGGAGAGATGTGACTAAGGTATAGTCAGGTAGAGAAATTTCAGAGTTATGGAGAGTAGAAGTTGGAACGGTTGTAATGAGATCAAGTCTATCCCTGTTATTGATAACGTTGACATTACGTTTTAGATACTACTCATGATATTAAAGACTCCTTTATTCCTGTTTTCTAGAATTTTTTAACAGAAATAGGTGTTATATCTCATCAAAAGTTTTGTCTGCAACTAAATGATGAAACAATTGTTATTCTTGTTATTAATGTAGTGTGTTGTATTGAAAGGTTTCCTAGCATTGAACCAATCCTAAATTTCTAGTATAAATTCAACCCAGTCATAATGTATAATCTTTCTTGGTGTTGCATTCTCTCAAGAGAAATAATGAAAATAAGAGAGAAGGAAGGGGGCCTAACAATGTCAATTCTCAAACTATATTGCAAAGCATTCATCATAAAAACAATTTGGTACCAGTTAAGAAACAGAAAAGTCATTCAGTGAACAGATTTGGTATATAACATACAGAAGCCTAGTGTGTGATTACACAAAAACTCAAGTTACTGAGGTAAGAACTCAATATTAAACAAAAACTGCTAAAAAAAACTGGCAGCCTAGCAAAAATTAGGTATCAATCAACAACTCAGACCATACACCAAGATTAGCTCCAAATAGATACATGATTTAGAAAGAGTGAGATCATAAACAAACTAGAGGAAGAAGGATGAAATTATCTTTCAGATCTATGGTTATGGAAATAGTTCAGGACCACTAAGAGATATAGAAGATCACAAAAGATAAAATGGACAATTTTAATTACATAAAATTTAAAAGTTTTTCCATAAACAAAACCAGTGCAGTCAAAATTATAAATGAAATGGGTAACTGGGGAGGGGGAGTGCGGAATTATTTGCAGTGAGTTTGTCTGATAAGGATCTTATCAGGAAAATATGTATAGAACTGATTCAAATTTATAAAAATAAGAGCTATTCCTCAACTGATAGAGGATTTGAGCAAAGTTTTCAAAAAAAGAAATTCAATCTATCAATAGCCATATAAAAATGCTTTTAATCACTAACAATTAGAGAAATGAAAACTAAAGCAATTATGAAGTTCCACCTCAAAGATAAGATTGGCAAAGATGGCGAAAAAACAGAAAATGGCAAGCATGGGCATAGTTATGGAAAAACAGGGACATTGATGCACTGTTTGTAGAGCTATGAAATGGTCCAGCCTGTCTGGAAAGCATGCCCCCAAAGTTACTAAACTGTGAATACACTTCAACTTGGTAACACCACTATTAGATCTTCATCCAAAGAGATCAAAGAAAGACGAAAAAGACTCATATGTGCAAAAATACGTGTTGTAGTGGCAAAGAATCATATGTACAAAAATATCTTGCAGTGGCAAACAACTGGAAAACGAGGAGGTACCCATCATTTAGGGAAAAATAATTAATTTTTAAAAAGAAAAACATCAGAACTCTGATCAATGCAGTGACCAATACTGACTCCAGAGTACTAGTGGTAAAACACATGTCAACAGTTACGGCCAACCTGTTGGTTTGTTTTGCTTAATTATACTTGTTTGCTATAAGAAAGCATACTAATTGGAGTGGGGAAGAAAGGTTATTAGGAAGTTAACAGTGAAAAGTTATGACAAAGTCATCTATATGTCTGGTTAAAGTGGAAACATAAAAAGTCCCAGTTAGCCCAGGTGTCCCCCCAAAATACTGCGGCAATAATATAAAAGGACACTAGAGGAAAAGTGGCCAATAAAATCATAGGGAACTACCATTAAGATTCCCCATTCAGTCCAGAACTGCACCAAGATAGCCAAAAGCTTTCTAGAGTTCTAAGCAGTATTACAATGGAACTAGTATGTAAAGCCAGTCCAATCAAGAGCCTTGGGGAATGAATTAGCAATGCTTCTAGTCCAGTGTCCTCAGACTTTTTCCTAGGAAGTAACTCTTGTGGAGATGAAGCCAAGCAACTGTTCCCGCAGGAGCTACTGCCACAGCTACTAAAGACCTAGAAAAAACGTTCTTGCCACTAAAGTCCTTGGCAATATCGAATGATTTATTAACATAAGAAACTGATATGATTTTATCAGTTCAGCTAATAGTATAGAAAAAGCATTAACATCTGCTTTGTCACTGTACTCTAAGGACCACAGGACTTTTCCACCTGACTTGAAACTGAAAACTTCAAGTTGCAAATCTGTATCTTATCTGCCCACGTTAGATGATCCCCTGGACAGCAGGAATTTCTCTTACTTTTTTACTTGTATTTCCAGTGCTTTGCAAAGAGTAAGCATTTAACATATCCTTCCTTCACTCACTCATTCACCAAATCACTGGTAAAGAAAGAGTATAGCTTATAGCATCTCCAACATGACCTGTCAGAGCTAAGGTAGAGACTAGAAGGCTGGCAGGCCAGTGCTGCAGGGAGACAAGGCCAGAAAATGTATTCAAGCCTTGTGCTCTCCCAAAATTCTTAAGTCAGCACTCTTCTTTGAGCCTCAGTTTGAGGGTGTCTGCCCACCCTGGAAGAGAATGCACAGTGCCTGGGCAGGTACATCGAGGGGCCTTCCAAGAAGTTTTAGACCAGTATAGTCTTCCACGTGAGGCGGGGAGCCCATCAGTGCCACACAAGGGGATAGAAGTCCCGGTTGAGATTGCCCAAGAAGTCAGAGACAAGACAGAGGCGTGAACCTTTTACCTACCTTGGACCAACAACATGACAAGGAAGCAGAAGTCAGAGACTACAGCACAGGGCAAGGCCTGGTTCCAGCCACCTTACCTACATAAGATTTGCAGCACAGTAACCAGACTAGAGAAGAAAGGATCTGGAAGGGACTTACACTGGCATAAAAATTCAACCCAAGAACTATGCCCCAGAGAAAAGTAAACAGAAGAAAACTCTGATTACAATGAAGAAAAATTGTGGGATAAAAGAAGCCCAAGGAATGGAAACATATGCAATTAAAATAAGTTAGTAAGTTAACTTAGGATGAGCAACTCCTCTTTGTTTTTAAGTCTCTATTCTACAACTAAGTATTTGTTATGTTAGCTGTTTTTCTGCAATAAGCACTTCAATGGTAGTTTTAAAATGATGCCAGACACATGGGTCTGGTCTTTAGCCAGAACCACAAAAATACACCAGAATCCCAGATATCAGTCAGCTCCTAGTTCATGACTAGTACAAACACTTTGCTCCCCTCACTTGGAAATCTGAATATCTGTGTTTGCTCAAGCAGCAGTGATGATTGACAGACCTTGCCATCTCAGACAGAGACATGGATAGCCTCTGGCTGGGCAGAGGACCTTGTTGTAACCATCCAATAGGAGACATTGACTGAAACTTTTAGGAACCAGGTTGGTGGTTTGTTCTGAGAGGGGTTGACCCTTAGATTGTTGAACAGTCTAAATAAAGTTTGATTGTATTCACTGATGATGGTGTCTTACTGGTGTATCAAATAAGCCTATGTAACAGTAAATCAGTTTTCCATGGGTACCACATGTTAGAACATATTAAAAACCTACTTTTCAGTTTCTCTATAAACTTTAGGAAATATTTCTCTGGCCTAAAAACCCTTTCTAGATTCATGTCAGGTGGGTTGGGACAAAGAAAGGGAAAGAAATAAGCATTTATACAGCACCTACTATGTGCCAGGCACTGTACTAAGTGCTTTTACAAATATTATCTTATTTCACGCTTTCAACAACCTTGGGTGGAAACTGAGGGGAAAACAGGTTAAATGACTTGCTCCAGAAGTGTCACACAGCTAGTGAGTGTCTGAGGCCAGATGTGAACTCTGGTTTTCCTGACTCCAGGCCCAGTGTTCTATTTACCGTGCCAGCAGCTGCCCAGTAAAACAAGAAGGGAAAAAAAAAAAGCTCTTTCTAAAGGAAATGGAGTAAGAATGGAAACCAAATTTTAAACAGAGTACAGCTTGTCTTGGTAAAATTCTGGCCTTCCTCATTCCCTGAAGCAATTTGAGCTATGGCTTACCAAGAAGCAGAGTCTTCTTCCCAATTCAGAACAGATTAAATTAATGATCAGAGGAAACAGGTCTCTTTGATTACTCAGTACAAGAGGAGAATAGATATGGAAGGAAAATAAAGGAATAACGTAGTGATTACTGTTCTGGAATGTTAAACCCCAAACTGCATTTTAACCTATTATTATCTTTTATTCAAGATTCTTATAAATGTTACCTCAGATAATCTTGGGGTAGAAGGACAAGATTAAGAGCATTGGCGGGGAACGACTATGCTTGTTTAGTCATCTCAAGGCTAGAAATGTATGAATACTAGACTGATGTTAAATAAAATTGTTTGTGGAAAACTTGTGCCTAAAAAACAGAGTATTAATACTTTTCTTCAACAAAGGTAACCTACCCAGAAGAAGAGAGTAACTCCCTAATAAAATATAAGAACAGTCTCAGGAAAAAAAGAATGGCTTGGCCACATGAACAGTCTGAGAAAAAAAGAATGGCTTGGCCACATGGACCTGAAGAGCAGATGAAAGAAACTTCAAACTGAAAACAACTGGGAAGTGCCATTGAGTAGATCTAGAGCTTCTAAGTTAAAGACGAAAATACTGTGAGCAAAAGGAAAAAGAAGTTCATTTCTCAAAGACATGTAGTCAGATCACATAAAACTATGTTGCAACTATTAAAAAGCAGAACTCTTGGAATACAACATTGAGTGTACACACACATACATGCACATATGTGCACACATGCGCATGCACACACACATCCTGCCCCCAAAAGAGCTAAACATGAGATGGAAAAAAATCTAATCAAATTAGGAAGAAGACAGTAAATCTTAAAGAATATGGGTCAAATAAATCATAGAAACAATAGACTAATTTCATTAAAAAAAAAAAACAATTAAGAGACAGTATACCACAACTTCTGAGATACAGCCAAATTAGTCATTAGGAGAAAATTTATATCTGAAAACGATTTCATTAACAAAGATAGAAAGAAAATATAAAAAAAAGAAATTACGATAATCAGAGGAAAATGAAATTAAAAACAAAAAAAATTAACTGACAAAAACTTTCTTTGAAAACAAAAATAAGAGAGTAACTTTGGATAACTTGATTCAAAAAAGGAGGAAAAAATGCACCAATATAACAATTATAAATATCACAAAGACCACCCGCCACAAAATCACTTCATAGATGGTCCTTAAGAGCTACTATGACAGAAAAACTTATGCTGTGACCAAGGTATTGAAGAAACTCTCAAGAGTTTAGGCTTGTGTTCAAATGACAAACATCTGGTCTCTTACCTATACCCTTTCGTAAACCTTCAATACCTCCTATCCCTGAGTACTTTCACAGTAATTACCTTTACTCTAAATTCACTTTCTTCCTTTCCCAATTTCAATCCTATAGTTGTTCAAACTTACACTATCCTTTAATGTCCAATCCCTCGCTCCTTTGTTCTTTATCAACATTTATGCCTTGTCAAACTTGAACTCTGAATTCAATGTCACCACGTAATTGTTCTACTCCTACTTACATGCGGCTTAACAGAGACAGAGGAAATCCTATAAGAAAAACAACTATGATAAATTTGTGAACTCTGATTAGTGCAATGACAAACCATGAGTCCAGAGTATCAAAAATGAAACACAGTATTTATCTCCTCACAAATAGAATGCAGAACAAGAAGAATACAGGAATTTGTTTTTATTTCTTTATTAATTATTATTTAATTACTATTTATTATTTATTTATTATTATATTAATATTATATTATTATTATATATTCTTTTTTAAAGAAAGTGTAATAAGGGGAGCAGGAGGGGAGATAAATGCTTGTAAAACTTTTATTAAAGAGGAGAAAGAGAACAGAATGAAAGGAACACACTAAAAGTCAGAAAGAAGGCAAGAGGCGCTAGAACTTGCTACTTCTCATAAATGAGTTATATAAATATGCAAACATGGGAGGAAGGAGTAAAAAGCAGGCATCAAATTAACTTCATTCTTATCTGAAAAGGACACACACAAAAAGTTTGGTTTAGAAACATGTCAGACTCAACAGGTCAACAATCAGGAGTGAAGGTGCTGGGGTCATTAAGAGGAAACTTCCTAGCCTTGAAAGAGGCAATAAAAGAAAGGGGAAAGGGAGGGGAGAGAATAGAGCCAAGAACTAGAATCTAAGGGGGTGTTGAGGAATGGCTGGACAAACTGTAGTAAACAAATGTAATAGAGTATTACTAAACTGTAAAAAAAGATGAAAGAGATTATTTCAGAAATTTCTAGGCAGTATAAAGAAACACAGGGGAGAGTGAGCAGAATCATGAGAAAAATTTATATAAGAAAAACTACACTACAAGGAAAAGCAGCTTTGAAATTCTGATGAATGCAATAATCAATGATATTCTCTATGATGAAGCATATTATACAGAACTGATGGAGAGGTAATGGAATTAAGATGTAGGAAGAGACATACATGTCTGGATATAGTCACCGTGTGGACTCATTTTGTTTGACTACATGTTTTCATTGTAAGAGGTTTTTTGTTGTTGCTTTAAATTTTTTAAAGGGGTGGGAGGTGTTAGAAATCCTGACGCCCCCAAAAGGCACCATTTTTTTTTAAATGTACAGAAGAGAACAGAAAGAAACAGGGCAGTTTTGAAAGTAATGTGTGTGATTTAAGTGCTTTTTTAAAAAGCCAGTGGTCTGAAATGGAGATTTGTAGTTTCATATATAGTCCCCTTTATATTCTGCTATGTATATATAAATGCTCTTTTTTGGTATTTAAGTTCAAAATTAAGGTTTTAAAAAAATCAACTTGACAAATATAAAGCAGAGGTGTAGCAGCTTGTATTAGCTCTGAAAGCCTATTATATTTTCTGTGAGTATTTATACCTTAGGAGTCAACAACTGCTAAAAACCAGAGCTTGATTTATTGTTTTGTGGATAGAACAAACTTGAGAAAATGATGGAGAAAAAGTTAACATAATGCAAATTAAAGTAAAAAAACGTGTGGAGAACCAATTGTTAAATATTTGTTAGAACACCACTAGCAGTTTGTTTTTTAAAATATCTGAACTATGAGCCCTCTTTCACAGTGTGAGTTGGCAGTCAAAAAAGGTAATACATAGACAGTGGCTGGAAAGCAGGGACTAGCGTGAGCTCCCCGCCAAGTCCCTCCAAAAACCTATAAAAAATGGCTCTGAACCAATTCTAGAACTACAGAACCCACAAAATAGCATAGGGAAGCAGGGCTCTAGCCCAGGACAGCCTGGATGGTTGCTGGGTGAGGTCTACTGAACATGGAGCTGGGAGCGGAGGGGAGGGAAGGGGAGCGGAGCCTAGCGTGGGTGGCACAGACCAACCAGACGGGGAGCCGGGCCAAGGATGCCCTACAGCTCTGAATCAGTGAGCTGCGGCAGTTACCAGACTTCTCAACCCACAAACACTAAGGACAACAGAGTAGGTTAGTGGGAGAAGGTGCTGGGGACTGGAATAGAGTTTGTGGTTCGGCCACTGCCCGGGGGAGAGGGGGGGGGCAGCGGAGGTGGGGCGGCTACAGAACTACAGCTGCAGTTGCTTCTAGCCCCAGGCCCACCTGGTGGGAGGAATTAAATGGTGGATCAGAGCAGGAGTGAAGAGCCTGCTGAAGATCTAAGTCCAGTACAGGTTGGGAGTTCTTGGGGAAGGAGGAGTGCTGGTGGGGCAGAGCTGGCGCATCCCCTCAGGCTTGGAACATAGAACTCTTTAGTCTACAAGCAGTCATACTCCACTGAAAAACTAAAGGGTCAAGTGAGTTGGCTGGAAACATGGCCAGGCAGCAAAAACCCACCCAGATTCAGTCTCAGACTCTAGAATTCTTTTTTGGTGACAAAGAAGACCAAAACATACAGCCAGAAGAAGTCAACACACTCAAAGAGCCTACAACAAAAGCCTCCAAGAAAAACATGAACTGGTCTCAGGCCATGGAAGAACTCAAAAAGGATTTGGAAAAGCAAGTTAGAGAAGTAGAGGAAAAATTGGGAAGAGAAATGAGAAGGATGAGAGAAAACCATGAAAAACAAGTCAATGACTTGCTAAAGGAGACCCAAAAAAATACTGAAAAGTATACTGAAGAAAACAACACCTTAAAAAATAGACTAACTCAAATGGCAAAAGAGCTCCAAAAAGCCAATGAGGAGAAGAATGCCTTGAAAGGCAGAATAACCCAAATGGAAAAGGAGGTCCAAAAGACCACTGAAGAAAATACTACCTTAACAATTAGACTGGAGCAAGTGGAAGCTAGTGACTTGATGAGAAATCAAGATA
>CM053624.1:226190249-226210757 GCA_028646595.1 Phalanger gymnotis | reverse complement strand
TTTGGTGACAAAGAAGACCAAAATATACAGCCAGAAGAAGTCAACAAAGTCAAAGAGCCTACAACAAAAGCCTCCAAGAAAAATATGAACTGGTCTCAGGCCATGGAAGAGCTCAAAAAGGATTTGGAAAAGCAAGTAAGAGAAGTAGAGGAAAAATTGGGAAGAGAAATGAGAATGATGCAAGAAAACCATGAAAAACAAGTCAATGACTTGCTAAAGGAGAACCAAAAAAATACTGAAGAAAACAACACCTTAAAAAATAGACTAACTCAAATGGCAAAAAAGCTCCAAAAAGCCAATGAGGAGAAGAATGCCTTGAAAGGCAGAGTGAGACAAATGGAAAAGGAGGTCCAAAAGACCACTGAAGAAAATACTACCTTCAAAATTAGACTGGAGCAAGTGGAAGTTAGTGATTTTATGAGAAATCAAGATATTATAAAACAGAACCAAAGGAATGAAAGAGTAGAAGACAATGTCAAATATCTCACAGGAAAAACCACTGACCTGGAAAATAGATCCAGAAGAGATAATTTAAAAATTATTGGACTACCTGAAAACCATGATCAAAAGAAGAGCCTAGATATCATCTTTCCAGAAATTATCAAGGAGAACTGCCCTGATATTCTAGAGCCAGAGGGTAAAATAGAAATTGAAAGAATCCACTGATTGCCTCCTCAAAAAGATCCCAAAAAGAAAACTCCTAGGAATATTGTCACCAAATTCCAGAGCTCCCAGATCAAGGAGAAAATACTGCAAGCAGCCAGAAAGAAACAATTTAAGTATTGTGGAAACACAATCAGAATTAACACAGGATCTAGCAGCTTCTACCTTAAGGGACGGAAGGGCTTGGAATACGATATTCTGGAGGTCAATGGAGCTAGGATTAAAACCAAGAATCACCTACCCAGCAAAGCTGAGTACCATGATCCAAGGCAAAATATGGATTTTCAACAAAATAGAGGACTTTCAAGCTTTCTCAGTGAAAAGACCAGAGCTAAACAGAAAATGTGACTTTCAAATACAAGAATCAAGAAAAGCATGAAAAGGTAAACAAGAAAGAGAAATCCCAAGGGACTTACTAAAATTGAACTGTTTTGTTTACATTCCTACATGGAAAGATGATGTGTATGATTCATGAGACCTCAATATAGGGTAGCTGAAGGGGATATGTATATATATGTATATATATGTATATATGTGTGTGTGTTTATATATATATATATATAAATATATATATATGGTTATGTGTATATATATGTGTGTATGCATGTATACACACACAGACACACACTATATATATACATATATACATGTATGTATATGTATATATACATACATACATATATATATGTGTATATATATATATATATAGACAGAGGGCATAGGGTGAGTTGAATATGAAGGGATGCTATCTAAAAAAATAAAATCAAATTAAGGCATGAGAGAGGAATATAGTGAGAGAGGGAGAAAGGGAGAGAGAGAATGAAGTAAATTATCTCGCATGAAAGTGGCAAGAGATGTTGGTCTATGCCTAGTTTCCGCCATACTATGTTCCAGTTTTCCCAGCAGTTTCTGTTAAATAGTGAGTGTTTATTCCAGAAGCTGTAGTCTTTGAGTTTATCAAACAGTAGACTGCTATAATCATTTACTACTGTCTTGTGTACCTAATGTATTCCACTAATCCACCATTCTATTTTTTAGCCAGTACCAAATAGTTTTGATGACTGCCACTTTATAATATAGTTTTAGATCTGGTAGTTAGGTTGCTTCCTTTGCATTTTTTTTTCATTAATTCCCTTGATACTCTGGACCTTTTGCTCTTCCAGATGAATTTTGTTATTATTTTTTCTATAAATCATTTTTTGGTAGTTTGATTGGTATGACATTTAATAAATAATTTAGGCAGAATTGTCATTTTTATTGTAATGTTTGACTTACCCATGAGCAACTGATGTTTTTCCAATATCTACTGTTTGATAAACCCAAAGACTCCAGCTTCTGGAACATCTCACACCCTGTACCAAGATATGGTCAAAATGGGTGCGTGATTTAGAAACAATTTTTACAGTCAATGTGTCTGATAAAGGTCTCATTTCTCAAACATATAGAGAGCTGAGCCGAATTTATGACTACAAGTCATTCCCCAATTGATAAATGATCAAAGGATATGAACAGGTAGTTTTCAGAGGAAGAAATTAAAGCTTTCCATAGTCATATGAAAAAATGCTCAAAATCACTATTGATGAGAGAAGTGCAAATTAAAACAACTCTGAGGTACCACTTCATACCTCTCAGATTGGCCAATGTGACAGAAAAAGAAAACGATAAAATGTTGGAGATGTGGGGAAACTGGGATACTAATGCATTGTTGGTGGAATTGTAAACTGATCCAACCATTCTGGAGAGCAATTTGGAATTATGCCCAAAGGGCAATCAAATGCTGCATAACCTTTGATCCAGTAATACCACTACAAGGTCCGTTATCCCAAAGAGAGCATTAAAAAAGAAAAAGGACCCATGTGTAAAAAAATATTTATAGCAGCTCTTTTTGTGGTAGTAAAGAATTGGAAATTGAGAGTATGGCCATGAATTGGGGAATGGCTGAACATGTCATGGTATATGATTGAAATGAAATACTATTGTGCTGTAAGAAATGATGAGCAGGATGCTTTCAGAAAAACCTGTTAAGATTTTCGTGAACTGATACAAAGTGAGATGAGCAGAACCAGAACATGTACACAGTAACAGTGATATTTTAAGGATGATCAACTGTAAATGATATAGCTATTCTCAGCAACAGAATGATTATTTTTGTCTGCATTTTTTAAAATTCCATAGACATCCATGGAATAATAGACACCATCTGAGCATATATGTCGTGCTAGAAGAGACATGAGAAGCAATCTAATTCAACCCCTTTCATTTTACAGATAAGAAAACAGAGGACCAGGAATAGTACTGAAGGTAAAATTTGAATGTAGGTTTTCTGACTAAAGATTTAATGTTCCTTCCACAATACCATGTTCCATTAAGGAAATTCAGAAATAAGAAGGGAGTCAGACTAAGAGTGGTTTCATTAGTTTTATTTATATAATATAAAAAAATACGACATAAATTAAACATCAGGTTACTGAATAATTCCACTTTTAAAATCAAAGTGCAACACAAAGAGGAAGTGGGCTTAGAAAACATACACCTACTGGAAAATGGCCAACTCTGATAAATATACTGACAGTGAGAAGCAGAATTGTTCCAGAACTGCAAAAATTCCCAAATACGCCAGTTTTACACCATTCTATATATCACAAAAGGTTAAGGAATTTATCAAAGAGATGAGGAAACAGATCAAGGGCTTGGGAATTTGGATGATTTAAACCTTACTGAAAATCTAGGGGTTTTGGTTGCTCATGGTTAGGGCTTCCTACTACTTGAATTCTTTACCTTTTCCATGCCACACTAATCAAAATACCAAACGGTTACTTTATAGAGCTCAAAAAAATAATAACAAAAGGGTCAACAATACCAAGGGAAATAATGAAAGCAGAAGACTTCGATTACGCTATAAAACAGCGATCATTAAAACTACCTGATACTGACTTAAAAATATACAGGTAGATCAGTGGAATAAGTCATATATGTAACATATAGAAGCAAAAACACAGTGGCTCAATATTCGATAAACTCCCAAACCCCACTGGGGGGAAAGACCCCTACTTAACAAAAACTGCTGGGAAAACTGAAAAGTGGTCAGGCAGTAATTAGATTTAGAATGACACCTCACACAATGTACTTCAATAAGCTCCACACAGATATAGGACCTAGCTGTAAAACATCATAAACAAATTAAAGGACCAAGGAAGGCCACCTTTAGCAACTATGGATAAAGAATTCTTGACCAAAGGGAGGAAAGAAAGGATTGCAGGAGATAAGATGGAAAATTTGGGTTACATAAAATTTTAAAGCTTTTGCACAAACAAACCTAATGTAGTTAAAATTAGAAGGGAAGGGGCGGAGCCAAGATGGCAGCGGGAAAACAGGGACTTGCTTAAGCTCTCCCCCAAATCCCTCCAAACACCTGTAAAAATGGCTCTGAACAAATTCTAGAGCCGCGGAACCCCTGAAATAGCAGAGGGAAGCAGGGATCCAGCCTGGCCTGGATGGTCGCTGGGAAGGGTCTTTTGTACGGTGCTGGGAGCAGAGTGCAGCCCAGCATGGGCCACCGCAGGACAGATCAGACCAGGAGTCGACAAGAGCAGGCCTTAGGGCCATGAATCATTGAGCTGTGGCAGTTACAAGGCTTCTCAACCCACAAATGCCAAAGACCACAGAACAGATCAGTGGGTAAACTGCTAGATCAGGTTAGGGAGTGGTCCAGCCACCAGCCCTGGGGGTGGCAGAGATGGTGCAGTTTGGCGGTGGAGCTCCAGCGTCAGCTGCTTCTGGGGTCCCTGGCTCATACAGTGGGAGGAATCAAGTAGCAGACCAGAGGAGGAGTGCAGGGTTTGGTTTGCCCTACTTGGATCTCGGTCGCAATCCTGGTTGGCGGTTCTTGGGGGAGGAGGAGCACTGCTGTGGTAGAGCTTGCGGTGACAGTGGAGTAGAAGTGGCTCTGAAAACAGCAGCACAGCCCCTAAAGCTTGGGACAAAGCACTCTCTACTCTACAAGCAATCATACCCTAACAAAAAGCTCAAAAGGTGAAGTAGTTGGCCGGGAACATGGCCAGGCTGCGAAAAAGGACTCAGACACAGACGCAGACTCAGACTCTAGAATTTTTTTGGTGACAACGAAGATCAAAACATACAACCAGAAAAACTCAACAAAGTCGAAGAGCCTACATCAAAAGTCTCCAAGAAAAATATGAATTGGGCTCAAGCCATGGAAGAGCTCAAAAAGGATTTAGAAAAGCAACTAAGAGAAGTAGAGGAGAAACTGGGAAGAGAAATGAGAGAGATGCAAGACAACCATGAAAAACAAGTCAATGACTCACTAAAGGAGACCCAAAAAATACTGAAGAAAATAACACCTTAAAAAACAGACTAATTCAAATGGCAAAAGAGCTCCAAAAAGCCAAGGAGGAGAAGAATGCCTTGAAAGGCAGAATTAGCCAAATGGAAAAGGAGGTCCAAAAGACCACTGAAGAAAATACCACCTTACAAATTAGATTGGAGCAAGTGGAAGCTAATGACTTTATGAAAAATCAAGGTATTATAAAACAGAACCAAAGGAATGAAAAAATGGAAGACAATGTGAAATACCTCACTGAAAAAACCACTGTCCTGCAGAATAGATCCGGGAGAGATAATTTAAAAATTACTGGACTACCTGAAAGCCATGATTAAAAAAAAAAGAGCCTAGACATCATCTTTCAAGAAATTATCAAGGAAAATTAACCCAATATTCTAAAGCCAGAGGGTAAAATAGAAACTGAAAGAATCCACTGATAACCTCTTGAAAAAGATCCCAAAAAGAAAACACCTAGGAATATTGTCACCAAATTCCGGAGTTCCCAGATCAAGGAGAAAATACTGCTAGCAGCCAGAAAGAAACAATTTCAGTATTGTAGAAACACAATCAGGATAACACAAAGTCTAGAAGCTTCTACATTAAGAGATTGAAGGGCTTGGAATATGATATTCCAGAGGTCAAAGGAGTTAGGATTAAAACCAAGAATCACCTACCCAGCTAAACTGAGTATAATACCCCAAGGCAAAATAAGGATTTTCAATAAAATAGAGAACTTTCAAGCTTTCTCAGTGAAAAGACCAGAGCTGAAAAGAAAATGTGACTTTCAAATACAAGAATCAAGAGAAGCATGAAAAGGTAAACAAGAAAGAGAATTCATAACGGATTTACTAAATAGTTGAACTGTTTTGTTTACATTCCTACATGGAAAGATGATGTGTGTAATTCATGAGACCCTTATCAGCATTAGGGTAGTTGAAGGGAATATACATACATACATATATACATATACACACACACACACACACACACACATATATATACACATATATATACACACATATATATAGACAGAGGGCACAGGGTGAGTTGAATATGAAGGGATGATATCTAAAAAAATAAAATAAAATTAAGGGATGAGAGAGGAATATATTGAGAGAAGGAGAAAGGGAGAGATAGAATGGCATAAATCATCTCACATAAAAGTGGCAAGAAAAAGCAGTTCATTGGAAGGCAAGAGGGGGTAGGTGAGGGGGAATGAGTGAATCTTGCTCTCATCGGATTTGACTTAAGGGAATAACATACACACTCAACTGGGTATCTTACTCCACAGGAAAGTAGGGGAAAGGGGAATAAAAGGGGGGATGACAGAAGGGCTTGCAGATGGGGGAGGAGGTAATCGAAAGCAAATACTTCTGAAATGGGACAGGGTCAAGGGAGAAAACTGAATAAAGAGGGATAGGATAGGATGGAGGGAAATAAAGTCAGTCTTTCACAACATGAGTATTGTGGAAGTGTTTTACATAATGATACATATGTGGCCTATGTTGAATTGCTTGACTTCTTAGGGAGGGGGGTTGGGAAGGGAAAGGGGAGAGAAGTTGGAACTCAAAGTTTTAAAATCAGAGGCTCAAAAGAAAAAGTTGTTTTTGCATGCAACTGGGAAATAAGATATACAGGCAATGGGGTATAGAAATCTATCTTGCCCTACAAGAAAGTAAGAGGAAAGGGGGCGGGGGGGGGTGTGCGGAATGGGGAGACAGAAGGGAGGGTGAGTGGGGAACAGGGCAATCAGAATATATGCCATCTTAGAAGGTGGGGATGGTAGAAATGGGGAGAAAATTTGTAACTCAAAATCTTGTGGAAATCAATATTGAAAACTAAAATAATGAATAAATAATAAAACATTTTAAAATTTAAAAAATGATGACCAAAAAAATTAGAAGGGAAGCAGCAACCTTGGGGGTGGGGGAGATTCTTGCTGTAGGTTTCTCTGAAAAATGTCATATCCAAGACATGTAAATAATCAAAACATATAAAAACAAGAGCCATTTGCCTAAAGAAAAATGGCCAGAGGATATGACCAGTTAATCCTCAAAGAAAGAAATCCACATTATCAACAGCCCTATAAAAAATATTCCTGGGGCAGCTAGGTGGTGCAGTGAATAGAGCACTGGCCCTGGAGTCAGGAGGACCTGAGTTCAAATCCAGCCTCAGATACTTGACACTTACTAGTTGTGTGACATTAGGCATGTCACTTAACCCCCACTGCCTTACCCTTCCCCCCTCCGAAAAACGAAACAAAACAAATTCCTAATCAGTAATAGAGAAGTGCAAATCAAAATATATTTGAGGTTCCTCATTACATGGATTATTAAAGACTGACAAAAGCAATAAAGAAAAGGCCAAGTGTTGGAAGGGCTTCAGGAAAATAAGCATACTAATGCATTACTGGTGTTGCTGTGATTACCTCTAGCCTTTCTGAAAAGCAATTTGGAACCATGCCTCCAAAAGTCACTAAACTGTGGGTCCTTTGGCCCAGTGATACCACCAGAAAGTTTCTGTGCCAAATATACCAAGACTGAGTGACAGGACTCATGTACGAAAATTTTATAGCAGCTCCTTTTGTAGTGTCAAAGAACTGGAATTTAAGAGGATGCCCATCTACTGGAGAATAGCTCAACAAACTGTAGTACACAAAGGTTGAATATTTCACCACTAGAAATTATCAAAGTAAAAGATTTGGAGAAACCTGAGATCTGTGTGAAATAATGCAGAGTGAAGTGAGCAGAACCAGTAAGAACCATGTACATAATAAGAGTGGGGCAAATACTTGAAAGACTTGAGAACACAATGACCAATCCCTTTTCCAGAGGACAATGTTGAAGTATGTTGCTCAGGACTGCTGATGCTCAAGGTACAGAATGCCCAGACATTTTCTGATATCCCTGTCAAAATTTTGTCTTGATTATGCATAACAGGGTTTTTTGTTGTTTTTGTATCAATGGAAGTACAGGGAAGGAGTGGGAAGGAGAAAGAAAATGGCTATTGGGGTTGCCAAAGGAAAAAGATAACTGAAATATTTTTAAATACAAAAGAGATAGGAAGAAAGCCGGAGGTGAACAAACAGGACATAAAACTATGCTGAATTTATACCAGGGAAAGCATATGGATATGTTATTTGGCGTTTAAATTCAGAACTTATATACATTTTTTTAATCTATGGGTTCTGATATAGGCAGATCTGAAAAAACAATTATCAAAAGTAAGCTCAATACCTAATATGCTTAAAGTACAATTTCATGATGAATTAAGAAAAATGTCAAGATCTTCCACACTCACGATTAAATTACATAAAGCAAGCGGCTGCAGAAAGGAGTTATACTGCATACTGGGGAGTTAACGTGGTCGTGGCTATCGTGTATGTCAATGAATTTTTTTTAATTTGTCCCAGTTAATTCATACTCCACTGCACCATTGTAGAATTGCCCAATCTTCCTCCGGGTTTCACAATTTCTGTCAAGGCACCACCCAGGCACCCTGCCTCCAACACTGGAAATCGATGCCTTGACTCTCTCCATCATCGAGTTTGCCCCTCTCCACCCTCCTCTTTCCCCCTCACTGCCACCACCCTCGTGGAGACAATCCTCAACTACCTACCTAATCTATATTGCATCAGCCTCCTACCAGGCCTGGCCCTCTCCATTCCCCTCTGCCAAAGGATTCCACAGGACAAACTAATTTTATGCGTAATTTAGTTGCTGCTCTTCTGCTCAAAGCTTTTAAACGGTTCCCTGTTGCCTACTAGGTAAATTTCAAAATGCTTAACCCGGCATTCAAGGCTCCACACAAATCGGGTCCCACCTTAGTTTTCCTGCCTCATTTCCCATGTAATCCACTGCCCCCAAACTGATCCTCATTGTTTTGAGACCCTTCAAGTATTCCCTTCACCCCGTCTTCTCTCTCAGCCCCTCGTCACAAGCGTCTCCCCCTAAGACTTTTCTCGAGCCTCTCTAACGTCATACATCACACCATAGCTCCCGCCGGTGTCCTCTATCAGACTCTGAGTCCCACGACAGCAGGGGCTGGGCCTTAAGTTTTCCATCTCCTTCAGCGTCTGACGGCGCTTTCCGCATGGACCGCCTTCAACAAGCGTCGGTTATTTGAGGTGCCCAACATTTTTTTTGAACCGCCCATTAATCGATAATCAGGCAAACCCCAAGACCGAGAACAATAAAGGGGAATGAAAATGAAAACATTGGTTGCTTTCAATTATCGTCATTTCCCCGGGCCGGCCCCGCTTCCCGAAACCCCACGTGGGCGGCCTCCGCGCAGGGATCCGAGCTCCTCCCCGGCGCAACGCCCCCGGCGGCGGTCAGCGCCTCGCTTCTTGCTCCGGAGGGGCCCCGAGGAAGCTGCGGGGGGCGGGGGGCGGCACCCCCGCCGGCTCCTTACCTCCCGCGACAGTCCGCAGCCCCGACTCCCGCGGCCCGAGCAGAGGCCGTATATGTCGGCCCCCGAGCAGCAATAGTGCGCGGAGCTCCCGCGCCATGTCTTACTCCCAGGAAAAGGCTTCACGACAGCGGACCGGGGTAGGGGTGAGGGGCCGAACCGAGCACGGTCCAGGAGACAGCCAAAGGCAGAGAGCTAGTCAGCAACCGGGGTCTTCGCGAAGCAGGCGGCGGGGACCGTTGACGTCACTCGCCGCGCGACTAAGCTGTCCTCGCCGTTTGCCTGCACGGCGGTCGCCCTCCATCCTGCTCGGGGTCCTCAATTTCTCAAGTGACCGTCGGAGGCTTTCCCGCCGACCCACCGGCGGCCTGTGCATCTCGTCCTGAAGCATGGGAGGGAGGAGAAAGAAGAAGAAGCGTCCTTGAGCGTAGATTGGGACGCGGACATACCTACCTCCACGCCGGTCAGGCTTAGGCGAAAACATACCCGCTGCAAGGTGATCCCGGAAGGGGACCTCGGCGACCTTCTGTCTGGTCGTCAAGGGCAACGCTCCGCTTGCCTCGCGAGGCTCCTTGGTGGGGCTGAAAGAAGACGATTGTAAAGTGTGACCCGTGAGCTGTGACGCGCTAAAGTAGAGGAGGGAGAAAGAGACCCTTCAGCTAGGTGGAGTCAAAGTCGCGAGTGTACCAAATTTGTCACGTCTCATCGTCCTGTTTCCCTTCTGTAAAAAGAAGGGTTTGGATCAGCTGCTGCTGATGGTGATGATGATGATGGCGGTGTTAGTGATGTGACACTTAAGTAGCGCATGAAAATTGGCCCAGTTCTGGGTCATCTCGAAGTTCTGAGGACTCTCCCATCTCCCGTGTTCAGACGGGCACTCACTAAATCCGAGTCAGGAGAGAGGTCTCGACCAGCCCTTCCCTGATCAAGCCCAACCTTTCTACAATAACCCCGGCCAGTGGTCATCCGGCCTTTCTTCCCAGACCGGCTGTGAGATGGAAACCCTCCCTGCTTCTGGACAGCTCTAATTGTTAGGCAATTTCTCTTTAACTGAGCCTCAAAGGCGCCTCTGCAACTTCCTCGCTTTGCTCCAAGCTCTGCCACCTGGAGTCAAACACCCATCCACCTTGCGCACGAAAGCCCTTTTTCCCCTGAGCCAGACGTTACCCAGTATTTTGAGTCCCATTTCACCCAGTGCATTCCTCCCGTGGCATGCTCTTGAGGGCCTTCACCATTCTAGTTCTCCCTCCTCCCCATGATTTCTAGCTTAGGAATGTCTCCTCAAATGGGATTCCTGGAACTGAACACGATACTCCATGTGTAGTCCCAGTAGAGCTTATCTACTGGGCGCTTACGTCCTATAGGGTGTTAGGCTATAGAGAGACAGAAATGAAACAGTCGCTGCCTTCAAGGGACTTACGTTCTATTTGGGGGAGATAACACGTACATTTATAAATATATCCAAAATAAGTACAAATTAATTTGGAAGAGAAAGTGCTAGTCATTGAGAGAACAGAAAAGGCTTCACGTGCTTGAGCTAAGCTTTGAAAGATATTAGGACTTTTAAGAGGCAAAGGTGAAGACAAAGTGCTTTTCAGGCATGGGGATCAATCGGTGCAAAGGCACCGAGATTGGAAATGTAGCAGGTGGTATGTCACCAAAACAGTTTTTGTATTTCTAGGGCATAGCACTGTGCATGAGAGTAAATATTTACTAAATTCCTGGTGACCCAATGATTGATTCTCAGGGTTATGACTAGGAGTTGTTTCACCAAATGGACAGAGGTGATCACAAAAGATAAATAATTTTAATTTTATAACATTGAAAAGGTTTGGTATAAACAAAATTAATGCAACAAGGATAAAAAAGGAAGTGGTCAATTGGGGGGAAAACTTCACATCAATTATTATATTTAAAATATAGAATGGACACACATAGGAAGTCACAAACCATTCCCCCAGATCCCCAATGGGGATCCCCAATGGATAAATGGCCAAGGGATACGAAAAGTTCTAAAAAGTATTACAAATTATTAACAAGTAGATGAAAGAATATTCCAAATAACTAATAATAGAATGCAAAACAAAACAGTTCTGAGGTTTCATCTCATATCCATCAAATTGGAAAGGACAAAACCTAGGAATAATCAATAGTGGATTTTAGAAAGACAAACATGTTTACGCAAGGTTGGTGGAGCTGTATATTGATCCAATCATTGTAGAAAGCAGTTTGAAAATATGCAAATAAATTTACTAGAATATCCATACCTTTTCACCCAGAGACTCCACTGTTAGGCATACACCTCATCCCTAAGGAGGCCACTGACATAAAGATTCTGCATTCAAAAAAAAAATTTATAGCAACATTTTTGTAATAGCAAAGAATAGTAAAGGTAATAGATGCCAATTCATGATGGAATGGTTAAACAAAATGTCATTAATCTAGTGCATTGGTTCTCATTGAGTTTTTGAACACTCCAAGGGGTTTGAGATGATAGTCTAAAGGGTTTGCAGTAAAAATTCTTTAATGATTCCTTAAGCATTAAGTAAATGCCAAATTATATTATAAATGTGTTTTTCCTCTGTGACAAGCCTGTGCATGTTTAAAATATTATAAGTTTGTGTCTGCAATAATTCCAAGCCATCGTGATCATGTGCACAATGATTTTGGTATTCCTGCAAATGTTACATGAAACTGACTGCTTCTGATATGGAAAATCACTGCTTCATGTGAGACAAGTAAAGGAGAACATAATGTAGAAAGATATCTGAGTAATATAAATGAGGAAAAGGGGAGAAGAGAGAGCTTTCTATGAATAACCCCAATATTTTCAGTGTAGTGTGAAACAATGTTCTCAGCTGAGAGGTTGGGGGAAATAGGTACCATGGGAGGTTTGAGGAGGGATGATCTGATTCTATCCCATTATAATTTGCAACATACCATGTTCGAGGGAACCTGTAATATAATTCAAATTAATATAACCAAAAGACAAACCAATAGAAAAACTTAGGAAGCAGAATGTAAACATTTCTATATGAGGACAAAATCATTCCCATAGATTAAATGGAATCTGTACATCTACAAACATTTAAGACTTCACAAGTAATCTTACACTGAATTGACTCCTTTAAGTTGGCCAGGCTTGAAATGTTAAGTTGGATAACACACTGATTAATAGAGTTTCACAAATTTGATACTGCTAAATTCAAAATAACTTTTTACTGCATGTTTAATCAGATTGGTTTGGGAGTTCCTAATCATAGAAACTGCTTTTTTGGACCACCAACCTCCTCACCCCCTCTCTCTATGTATGCATATGCACATAGAGTCAAAGGTTGCTAGAGAATTTTTAACAGCTTTCATAGACTTTTGCACCTTTTGTAAAGAATAAATAAAGACAATGCATTTTGAACTTTACATTTTGAACTAAACATATAAAAATAGGCCAAAAAAAAACCACTCAAGCGTCAATATTGACATGTACATAAATACAGATTTAATGCTTGAAAAATTCATTTGCTAATTTCTTGGATCTATGCTAGGTTTTAAAACTTCCTCTGCTCATTATCTTATCTTAGTAAAAAAAAATTAGGTAAGAGTATTATTTCTAAATTCACAGCCTGGCTTACCAGCCCAGAGACTACTCTGCATTTTAGCTTTTTTCTAGATTGCTGATGTAGCTGATGCTGTAACTCAGCTGTTCTCAAGATTAATTTTTGTGCTTGTCCCTCAAGCAGTCTATACCCACTTGGAACAAATGAACAGACTCTAGCAACAGCTATATTGGCAATAGGGTTATTTTACTCTTTTATTAAAATTTCCCTCAATGTATTTTATTTATTTCATTAACTATTTCTCAATTACAAGTAAAAAGAATTTTTAACATTTAAAAAAATTTTGAGTCCCAAATTCTCTCCCTTCCTTCCTCCCTTCCCCCTTCTTGAGAAGGCAAGAACTTTGACATAAATTACACATATGAAGTCATGCAAAACATTTCCATATTAATTCTGTTCAAAAGGAAGTGCAGACCAAAAAAAAATAATAATAAAGCAAAAAAATGTATGCTTCAATCTTTATTCAGATTGCATCAGTTCTTTCTCTGGAGGTAGATAGCACTTTTTTCATCATGAGTCCTTTGGAATTGTCTTTGATCATTGTATTCATCAGAATAGCTAAGTCATTCACAGTTGATGATCATATAACATTGCTGTTACTTTGTACAATGTTCTCCTGGTTCTGCTCATTTCACTTTGTATTAGTTCATATAAGTCTTCCAGATTTTTCTGAAACTCCACTGCTTATCATCTCTTATAGCACAATAATATTCAATCAAATCATATGCCACAATTTGCTGAGCCATTCCTCAATTGATAGGCATCCCCCCAATTTCCAATTCTTTGCCACCACAAAAAGAGCTGCTAACATGACTAATGTGGAAATAGGTTTAATATGATTGTACGTGTATTTGTTTTTATCTGACGGACAAGTTTGAATGAAGATATGCAGCAAATACCCATGCAAGAGACTTACAATTATGGAATGAAGTAAGGATCATTGGAAGTATATATGAAAATAGGTATGATTCTGAAGAGTCTTTCACTAGGGACCCAGCTACCACAGATTTTGAGGTAGCAATTCAATCAGGAACACATTATCATGGATTTCAGAGGCCTAATCACAAGGCACTTGACAAGCTCTTTTAAAAATGACTTGGAAAGTATGAGTGATAGTTGAGATTGATACCCATGGAAATGAGTGACTCAGTGCCTCTTGGGGCAGAGGGAATTATAAAGCCCCAAAGAGAGTTGTATGGAAGTATAATGGCAGTGTAGGACCTGGAGTTAAGAAGAACTAAGTTCTATTCAGTCTTAGACACATAATAGCTATGTGACCTTGGGCAAGTTAATTGATCTCTGCCTGCTTCAGTTTCCTCATCTGTAAATTGGGGATAATAATAGTACCTACCTTACAAGGTTGTGGTGAGGTTAAAATAAAATAATATTTGTAAAAGAGCTTTGCAAACATTGAATACTATATAAATGCTGGATATCGTTATTATATCACATGGAATAGTCTTGCCTAAGCCATCATCAGAGAAAGTAGAGGGTTTAGAAGGAACTTAAGAGAAGAAGGGTGTGACAGCCCCGGGATAGAACTGTAGAAGCCAAAAGAAGTAATGATAATTTATGCAGAAATGTATGCTTATTTTAAGGTAATTAATAGTCCAATAATATAATTGCTGTCCTACAAACCTCATGCAGTGGAAAGAGCACTGAGTTTAGAGTAGGATGACTTGAATTTGAATCACATTACTCTATGACTTATTACCAATGGGACCTTGGACAAGTAACTTAAACTCTCTGCGCCTCAGTTTTCTCATCTGTAAAGTGGGGAGAGAAAAGTGAAATAAATTATTTTTAAGGCAACTTCCTACCTTAAATTATGATTCATGCTGGTTATTAGTGATTTGAACTTCCTTATCTAGATGTTGACTACCTAGTCTGTTAGGAATATGTTTGAGAAAATATATTGAGAAAAATAAATAATAAAAAATAACACATTCTTGAATTTTGCTATTAACAAAAATAAAATTTGCTGCCCTGTAGTTTGCAGACTCCTTTCCCTTTTTTGAAATTCAGGCAAACATTTGCCCCTCTCAAGACCTGTAAGCATCTTTCTTGATCCCCGTGATCTTTCATGGGTCATTGATAATCACATCCACCTGTTCTTTGAGTGCCCTGGGATGTAATTGTCCTAAATCTGATGCCTTCCATTCATTAAGGAGCACAGGAGCCTCTCTTATTTCCTTCCTGCTAATTTGGGATTTCACCTTCATGTGGCTTATTTTTGTTTTGTTTTGTTTTTTGTTCTTTGCAGTTCAAAGATTTTTCTCCTTAGCAGAGGAAAAACAAGCAAAATACAGGTTGAGAGCTTCTGCTTTCCTCTCACCATCTGTTATCATTGTTCCATTCACACTGAGCAGTGGTTCTGACCCTTCTTTCATAGTCCTTTTCTCCCTTTAACATAGCAAAAACAGCAACAACACATTTAAAAACTTGTTCGTTGAACCTATGTTCCTAAACATGGGAAGGGAATTCAAAGTTACATAAAGCAATCAATCATAACCTAATTATTAATATTAAGATGCAGCATCCCCTCATAGACTAATCTCTCAATTAGCACTTGGCACTTTGTAGCTAGTTTCTTATTTTGCCATTTTAGTAAATGCCTTTGCCAAGAACTAATCCTCTCAACTGGCTGACTGTTAAAAGGAAGCACACAGGTGAGAACTTGTAGACTTTAGTAGTAGGGACTCAAACCTACAGGACTCCACATGACCTATGGCAGCAGTAGCTGCCCTGTAGGGACCTTACTTGTGATTATAAGACAGGGTTATGGCTGCAAGAGGGGGTGCCATGTAGATCTAGTTCATATTATGAGAATTTTTAAAAATCATGGCTCATCTGCATCACCACTAAAAGATACAACTAGGTTTTTGATATAAGAAATACAATTTCAGAATGTGAAAAAAATCAGGTAAATTAGTTTGACTTTATACAGGCCTCCCAGAAGACATGGGAGGTGGGGGTGGGAGAGGGAAGACAGAGAGAGGATTGTTGAACCATTTTTTTAATGTATAGAAGAGAACAGAGAGAAGGCCAGAAAGAATCATGAATAAACAGGGCAGCTTTAAAATTTGCAGGTTGAACTTATTACATTTTAAAATTTAATTTAAAAGAAAATTTTAAAAGGGAAAAGGACCTATTTGCACAAAAATATTTATAGCAGCTCTTTCTGTGGTGGCAAAGAATTGGAAATTGAGGGGATGTCCATCCATTGGGGAATGGCTGAAGTAGTTGTAGTCTATGATAGTGATGACGTGGAAAGACACAAATGGATGCAAAAAGAATTGAGCAGAACAGGAGTACATCGTACACAGTAACAGCTCTTCTCGGCAATAGAATGATCCAGAACAATTCCCAAGGACCCATGATGAAAAAATGCTATCCATTTGCAGAGAAACGACTACTGGAGTCTAAATGCAGATTGAAGCTGACTATTTTTCACTTTCTTTATTGCTTGCATATTTTTAGACCATGTCTTTTACAATATGAGTGATATGGATATATGTTTTGCATGATTGCATATGTATAACTATATAAAATTGATTATCATCTTAGGGATGGGGGAGGGGAGGAAGAGAATTTGGAGCCCAAAATTTCAAAAAATGAATGTTGAAAACTGTTTTTACATGTAATTGTGAAAAAATAAAATATTTAAATTTATTTAATTTAAATTTAAATACTAATGTTAAAAATTGTTTTTATGTGTAATTGGAAAAAATAAAATATGAAAAAAGAAACTTTAATTGAAAAAAAGGAAATAGCATATAACAAACAAAGATTTTCAATTTCATATATCATACTCCTTCTGTTCTGCTACATATTTGGTAATGTTTATTTTATATGGTGTTTGTTAAGTAGTAGCAGCTGCTACTACTTTCAGATTTCTTAGGGTATACTTGTAAAGGGCTATCGTCCTAACACTAACTCCCAAGCACCAGTGTGTTTCCTCTTCACAATCCACCAGTAGACTCAGTTATTTAACAAAAGGCATTTACTTAAATGGAATAGCAAGAATAGTAGTTACAGAATATTTCCTTCCTATTTATGCAGAGGAGGAGATAGATACAGTCCTTGGGGTGAAGGGAAGACACGATATTAATATATAGTGGTAATGAGATATATTTGTAAGGAACACACGTGGTAAAGGCTACTCATGTCTCCAGAAATGTAGGATCACCACGTCCTTTTTCTCTCTGGAGGGTCCTCATGATGTTTGTTCTAGTGCTCAACTGGGCTAGTTCTTCAAAGACCATGATGTCTCAGCTAGATAGATGACTCAGTTGAGATCCTTCCTCGTGGATTTCGGTGTCTTGGCTAAATAGGGCAGTCTGATGCTTGGCTGGATCAAACAGTTTACCTAGTAAATGTGTTGGGTCCACCACACCAGTCTGGGTTGCTGCTGAGCTACATCTAGGAGGCTAGGCTGCCAGTGGGAAATGGTTGTTGGGTGAGGTGAGATAGGATGCTCTGCCTCTGAATAATGGTTGACGTTCTCTTTTTAGCCCTGACTTGCTGGATGGCACTGTGTTTGTCATCTTGGGTGTTGCAGTGTTTCTTTTCAGCTAGAGTGCTCTTTCAGCTAGGGCAATGGTCCTCAGTTTAGGATTAGTGGAAACCTCTTCTTTTATTCTCCCTCAGAACTGAGGCTATGAGGCTATTAAGGTTATTACCTCTAGGCAAAAGTTTTGCCTCTCCTATCCGAAGATCCCCTCTAGCTCAAAAGCTCCTTTCTTCAGTAAGCCATTCTAAGTTATCTTAGGGAGATTAATTTCAATATAATCAGTTCCTCTCCTGTACTCCCTTGGGAAACTCATGTAGGTAAGTAGTTGGCAACAATCTTATGTAGATAAGTAGTTGGGGCAACTAAGCTACGTACATAGTGAATAGAGTGCCAGGCCTGGAATCAGGAGGACTCATTCATTGCCTGAGTTCAAATCTGACCTCAGGCACTTGTCATTTAACATTGCTTACCTGTTTTCTCACCTGCAAAATGAGCTGGAGAAGGAAATGGTGAGCCATGTTAATATCTTTGCCAAGAAAACCCCAAACGAGGTCATGAAAAGTCAGATGTGACTGAAAATGCCTGAACAAAGAAGTTGGGGACAAAGGAATGAATGCACTGTATCATGGAGGCAAGTTCATTGTCTTCCTGGCAATAACTCATGTGCCTGTACCAGAGATCAGTGGTGGGAAAGATCTTACGTTCCCCCTACTCTACTGCCCGTACCACCAGAGAGACTTGCCAGTAGCAGGCAGTGCATACATCTATCTGGGAGCAGAGAAATACTAAGGATAAATCAACGAAAAAAGGTGTTATCTGTGGAAAAAGGCACCTTCAAGGTTCATGACACCTTGCTCCAGAGAAGAATGCCAGCTATGGACACAAGAAAGGACTTCCTGGTCATAGAGTCCTAGGATTTATGAGTTTATGTGTGTTGTGCATGTGTGCCTCAGTACCACAACATTTCTTCTACATGTCCTTCCACCCACAAAGCCTGGTGGCTGTGATATAGGTCCTTATTACTACATACCTTAATTCTTGTTTTGTTTTTGGAGGGGAGAAGGCAAGACAGTTGGGGTTAAGTGACTTGCCCAAGGTCACAGAGCTAGTAAGTGTCAGGTATCTGAGGCTGGATTTGAACTCAGGTCCTCCTGACTCCAGGGCCAGTGCTCTACTCACTGTGTCACCAGTCGCCCCTACATGTCTTAATTCTTGTAATAGCCTTCTGGTGAATCTCCCTGACTCATCTCTCTACCCACTTCAATGCACCCTCCCCTTAGCTGCCAACATGATTTTCCTAAAGTACAGGTATGACCACATCACCCTGTTCAATAAACTCATGGCTTCCAATTACTTCCTGAATCAAATATAAAATTATCTTTTCTGGATTTTAATGCTCTTCACAACCTTTTCTCTCTTCCCAGTCTTCTTATACTTTCTTTTCCTTTACATGCTTTATTACATGCTGTGACACTGGCCTTCTTGCTGTTATTCATATAAGACACTCCAGTTCTCAACCCCATGCCTTTTTATTGGCTGTCTCTCATCCCCAGAATACTCTCCCGCCTTGTCTCGACTTTGTGGCTTCTTTCAAGGCTCAGATAAAATTCTGTCTTTTGCAGGAGGTCCTTCCCGGTGCCCTCTACAGCTAGTGCCTTCTTCTAAAATTAACTTTCATTTACATTGCACATAGCTTTTACGAACAATTTGTTTTGCGCATTGTCTCCCCAATTATAATTCAAGCTTCTTGATGTCAAGGCTCATGTTTTTGTCCCTTTGTATTCTGGCACGTATTATGTGCTGATGACTACCATTATTCTCTAACTTTGGGGACTGATCTTCCCATGGATCTGTGTATATTTCAGGGACCATAGGTTGCAGATTTGGGGGGGCATGTTTGGCACCAACTATTCTTATTATACCTTCTTAGGAAATGCCTTTATGAAAAGATAATTATTCTGGAAGTTGATAATTAATGAGAAGTCTATTGGTGGGGGCTAGTAAGTTCCAGTATTAGAAGTATCGCCCCACAGGGTAGCCTCTAGAACTCTGAATGGTAGTCAGCTCCTTCTGGGGCCCTAACCCAACTTGAGTTTGTGTAAATTGAGGGAATGGTTCTAGTGGGAGGACCACACTTTTATTTTATTCGAACAATTTCATATATATGCCTTCTCTACCTAGGGAGTCATTCCTTGTAACAAAAAATAAAAAGAGAATGGAAATAATCAATACAGCGAAACTAACTGGCATCTCCACTGGGTCTGACGGCATTTAAATATTCTATCCCCATAGTATCCCGCCTCTGCAAAGAGGAAAAGGAGGCCTATTTCCTCAATTCTTCTTCAGTGCCAAACTTGGTCTTATAATTAAAAAGTTTTCCTTTTGGGATATCTGTTGTTCTTTATTACAGTAATCGTATATTGTTTTTCTGGGTCTGCTCTCTGCTCCTTACATCAGTTTGTATCTAACATTTCTGACAAGGGTCTGAATTCCAAAACATATAGGGAACTAAGATAAACATGTAGGACTACAAGCCATTCCTCAATGGGAATGATCAAATAATATGAACATGCAGTTCTCATAGGAAGAATAACAAATTAGTAACAGCTACCTGGAAGATTGCTCCAACTCACTAAGAATGAGAAAAGGCAAATCCAAACAGTTCCGAGGTTTCACCCTGCGCCCAGAAAATTGACCGACCCAACAGAAAAAGGGAAGAGCCAATATTGAAGTGGCTGTGGAAGTACAAGAAAACTGATAGAGCTGGTAGAGTTCTGAACTGGTCATTCCACCTAAAAGTGAAAGACATGAAAACTCCTCAAGGAAATTGGACAGCGTGTGAAGGAACCACTTAAAAAAGCTGTAGTGAGCAGCAGAAATCCCAAAAGTTCAGGCTATGAGATAAATATAAGGAAACAGACATGAGAGCATCTTGGCTATTCAATTTACTTGCTGTATATAGCTTT
>CM053624.1:226158317-226190149 GCA_028646595.1 Phalanger gymnotis | reverse complement strand
GCATGCCAGGGCCTTCCATCCTAATGATGAAAGACCCCGACTGCAGGTTTAAGGCAGAATTTATAGGGTACAGAAACAAAGAAGTAATTAGGGTACAGAAACGAAGAGGCAATTAATGCATAGTCAACATTCCGTTCCTATCAGTTCCTGGGGTCCAGATATTATCAGTTCCTGGGGTCCAGACATTATCAGTTCCTGGGGTCCAGACATTATCAGTTCCTGGGTGGTCCAGACATCCTGACGCCTCATGTTCACCTTCTTCTTATCTGTAAGAACAGACCCCACCTGGAGGTCAGGTTCCACCCAGAGGTAGCTAATCTTGTTGTGACAATTTTATCATTCTGCTCATATTTTCAATTATTTCCTTGTTGAGACTATTAATCCTTTCCTAGGTCCCTACACCTGGGTCTGAGTTTCATATCTAAAGTGAAATATTAGACTAATGATCTCAAAGGTCTCTTCCAGCTCAAGACACTTCTTTGATTCTTTCCAAGATTCAGGAACATCAAGCAATCTTTCTACCATACTTTGTTTTTCTGAACTAGCTGGTTCTGTCCTACCTTCCTCTGATGCCACCTATCCAATGCATTGATTTAAGAAGAGCCCAGAAATACTGGCAAGGGTTTATAGGGGGAGGAAGAATAATGTACTAGAAAGGAAAGGATGTGAGGAAAAGCTACAGGAGTGTCAAATTCATTTGTCCTCAAGACCTCTTAGTCAAGAAGGATTTGTACTTTATGGAGTTTTTACTCCAACAAATGACAGGAACTTCAGCCCCCATTGATGACAGAATAAAGTAAGTATACTCAATCAAAGGACTGGGGAAAGAATGTAGAAACAACAAAAACAATTTCTTCTTTATTGTAAAGGTTGTTCAACATAGGATTAGGCCAATGAAGGAGGTTGGCTAATTTCCTTTTCTGCATATTCATTAAAGTGAGGCAAATTCTCTTCTTCCTAAAGTTAAGAAGATTTGGTCTTACCAAAATCACAGTATCATAGAAGCTTTGGGCTGTAAGAGGCCTCATAGATTACCTAGTAATGCCAAAAACTGACATTTTTACATAGGGCTTTAAATTTTGTGAAATTCTTTATCACAAGGTTCTGGACAGATCCAAGCTATAAATTATTTGCCTTGGGCTTAAAGATTTGGAAAGTCTATGAGAGATCCTAACTCTTCCCTTTAGAAGCCAACCATCCCCAGGACTGAACCTGGCTCCTGTATATGGATCTAGGGCTGAGAAGAGCCCTTTAGTGGAAAGTGAGAAGGCAAGTTTCCCAGACCCCTTAGGGCCATCAGTGGTTTTTTTGTACATAGACATTCTCCCCATTTTACAGATGAGGAAACTGAGGCTGAAAAAAAGTTGAGGGACTTGCCCAGAGTCACATAGTTAATAAACGTCAGGCCTTCCTGACTCCAAGTACAGCAATACATCATTCTCCTCCTTCTTTTTCTCCTCCTCTTCTTCCTCCTCCTCTTCCTTCTTCTTCTTCTTATTCTCCTCCTCCTCCTCCTCTTTCTTCTTTTTCTTCTTTTCCTCTTCCTCTTCTTCCTTCTTCTTTTCTTCTTCTCCTCCTCCTCCTCTTCTTCCTTCTTCTCCTTCTCCTCCTCCTTCCCCCCTTCCTTCTCCCCCTCCTCCTTCTTTTTCTCCTCCTCATCCTCCTTCTTCTCCTCTTCCTCATCTTCTTCCTTCTCTTTCTTCTTCTTCTCTTTCTCCTCCTCCTCCTCCTCCTCTCTCTGTCTTTCTCTCTCATTCTCTCCCTCCTTCTCCCTCTCCCTTCTCTCTCTCTCTCTCTCTCTCACACACACACACACACACACACAAATGCACGCACACATACACATACAATGATCTCTTAATAGACCAACATCTTGGTGAAGAAGCTGAGGTCCAGTGGGATACACAGTGACATGCTCAAGGTCACTTAGCAAATTAGTGTGTCGGTGAGGCAAAATGGGCTCCTTAGCACTTGAGGAATTTGACTTTTGTTTACTTTGAGTGAAAGTACTTTCAGCTGTTAAGTGCTAAGCCCCAGGCCCAAAGCCCTATCAGGTGTGAAACCTGTGTGGGTATAGATTGATGACTTAAGAGGGGCCAACTCGGGAACCAATGGTCTCTGGTCCTTGAGGCGGGGCTTGAGGACGTCAGAGGCTTGGCTGCGAGGAGAGGAGAGCTAAGACACAACTACAGCTGAAGCTGAAAAAAGCCGAAGCAGGAGCTGCAGAAGCAGACCTGACCTGTGTGAACCCAGGAGTGAGAGCAAGGACTTGAGGCCAGTAAATATGAATTGGTTAAATACCATCTTGTTTTTATGTGGCCTCCTGTGAGGCCTTGTGAGGCAGGCCTATTGGGCCTGGGTGTTTGGTCAAGATGTCGGAATGGGGAGGCTGGTTTGTGAATCTGTTGCTGTGGGACTTAAATAAATGTTTTGTTGCTTTCTACTTAGAGAATCCCTTATACCTTGTGGTTTCGAACCATTCGAATATATATATGATTATATTCGAGATGATAAATTCGGCCTTCCTACTACAATTAGTAGTAAAGCTGTACCCAAAACCTAGGTCTTCTGACTCAGCCCAGTGTTTTTCCAGTCTTTCCATCATGTTGCTGTGGAATATGGGTTGAGTGGTCTAGACTGTAGCAGCCATAGCAAATGGATTGTGTGAGGCATACTCTATATGCCCCTGCAGATACCAGCATTATGTTGGATACACCAATAGTTGCTCAAACTGGATATGTCAGTAGTTGTTCACTTGAGACTTAGCCTGTGCTTTCTCCATGAAGTCAGTGACCTCTTTAACTCTTACAGTCACTAGAGGGGCTAACCGATGTCTAGGACTGCCCAGTCAGGGAGGGGTAAAAGAACAAGGTAGAAAGGAGATATTAGACACATAGCAGGTACTTAATAAGCCTTTGCTGAATTGTACTGGATCAGAAAGAAGAAGGCTGCATCTGGCAGGCTGGGTTGATGCTGGGCAATGGCTATAGAATGAGGTAAGAGAGGGTGCTCTGCCTCTGAACAGAGAAAGAGAAAGACAAGCATAAAGTTGGGAGCTAAAGAAAAAGGTGACTAATATTCAGAGCCACCTCTGTGCTGCCCGTGTTTTCTCAACCAACCCCTTTGCTAGGCAGGATGTGTAAAATTCCTGCTGATGAGGGAAACTAAACTCTGACTCATTCCTTTTTCTTTGTTTTTTTGTTGATTTAAAGCAACAATTTTTGGAAAAATTTCTACCTGAGTCACAGCCACTTCCTCTCAGGTTCATAGGAGCTTGCTAAAAGTCTCTTAGATAAATTGAGAGGTCTATTACAAAGTTTGGGGTAGGGGAGGGTGGTAGGAGGTGTTTCATTTTTTTATTAAGATCATGTAGTTTCTAGATTTTGAGGTGAAAAGGAAGAGAAGAAAAACCTCTCCGAAGAAAATCAGTTGTGAATGTTGGCTTTTCAGTCGATTTTAAGGCCTTAGGGCTAAATTTATCTTTGTGAGACAAAACAGTCAGGCTGAAGTATGTTATTTCCAGGAGAAAGGACTTTGTAAGCCTTTGGCCTGCCCAGCCTACCAGGAACAGTAAGTCTTCCATAGGACTCAATACTTCGTCTAGAATTCCAATTCCTCTTATTTAATCCTGGCTTTTACGTCGCACCTTACATCCTTAAACCAGTTTCACATTAATCTTTTAATCTAATCCTCACAACCATCTTATCACTTTGGAAACTCAGGGTTTATCCCCATTTTATAGAGAAGAAAATTGAGGTCCAGGGAAGGTCAATATTATTTACTAAATGCTGACTCTGTAGCAGGTATTGTAACATAAAAACGAAAAACAAAACAAAACGATCCCCTATATCAAGGTTCTTACATTCTGTTGGAAGGTAAATAGATGCATCTATACGTAGGTAAACATAAAAAGTAAATATGAAGTATATAAAAAAGTGTGTGTATGTGTATAAAAGTATATGCAGTATATGCAGTATATAAAAATATGAAGTAAATAAATAAGCTAAATGTGAAGTAATTGGAGGGCCTGGACTAACAGTAGGTGGACCCAGAAAGGCTTATGTAGAAGGAGGCATTTGAGCTAAGCTTGGCAGAGAGCTAGGGATTCAAAGAAGCAGGGGTGAGGAGGGAATAGCATTCCTGGTTTGGGGGAGGGAAGACAGCCTATGGAAAAGCATGGAGATGGGAATGTTGTGCACAGGGAAGAGCATGAAGTCCAGTTTAGCTGACATGTAAAGTGAGAGGAAGTGATACAAAATCAGTCTGGAAATACAGGTTGGAGCCCAGATTGTGAAGGGGTTTAAATGATAAATGGAGGAGTTTGTGTTCGATTCTAGAGACAATAGGGAACCCTCGGAATGTATTGAGTGGGGGCGTTGGTGATATGGTTAGATCTGTGCTTTAGGAAAGCCAACTTGGCAGCAATGTGGAGGATGGATTGGATGGGGAATACACTAGAGGTGGAGAGAGGCTAGTGTGGAGTTTAGTTCAATGAACCAGGAGACAGGTCATGAGCATTTGAATGAGGGTGCTGGCCGTATGAGCGATGATAAGGGGATGGACAAGAGAAATGTTGTGAGGTAATGCAACAAGCCTTGGAAACTGATCTGATAGGAGGAAGGGAGAGAAAGAGGGAAGAATTGAAAATTAGATTGTGAACCTGGATGACCAGAAGAACAGTGGTGTCCTTGGCAGAAATGAGGGGGTTTAGGAAGAAGAATAGGGTTGGAGGAAATGAGTTCCATTGTAGACACATTAAATTTTCATTGAGAGTCATTTGATCTCTATGGGAGATCCTAGTAGAGACGTCCAGGCAGACACTGGATAGCTCAAAAAAAGAAAAGGGCTAGATATGTTTGGGAGTCACACCTGCATCGAGATAATTGAACCAGTGAGAGCTGATGAAGTCATCAAGACTGGAGAAAGGAGGGCCGAAATAGAGCTCTCAGGGATCACTAAACACAGGAGGTAGGATCTGGATAATTATCAAGCAAAGGAAACTTAGGAGAGCCTGTCAGACCTGTACAAGGAGAACCAGAAAGAAGCAATGTTTCACAAAGCTAAGGGAAGGAGTTTCCTTAATGAAGGGGTAGCCAATAGTATCAAATACTGGAAAGAGGTCACAAAGCATGAGGGCTAGTAAAGGGTGATGGATCTAGTAATTAAGGGATCATGGTAATCTTGGAAGAACAGCTCCAGATGAGTTTTGGGGTCAAAAACAAGATTTCAAGGGTTTAAGAAGTAAGAGGTAGGTGAGGAAATGGAGGAAACGAATGTTGGCAGCATTTCCCAACAATTTGGTAGAAAGGGAGATGATATAAGATGGTAACAGAGGAAGAATTTTGTTGCAGGAAGCAAGGAGGGAGTCAACGAATAAAGAGAGATTAGAGATTACGGACAAGGGATGATCAAAAAGAGCAATGTTCCAGAAGTGACAGGAGGGAATAGGATGAAGGGTACAAGTAAAGGGATGGGCAAAGGCATCTACTTCTGAGACTAGAGCAACGAAGGAGAGGATGAGTGACAATGATATGGAGATCTGAAGTTTAAGAAAAGTAGAAGCAGGAACTTTCAATAGATGGACTCAAGTTTCTTTTTTTTATTTAATAAATTTTCATTTTTACATCACTAACATTTCCCAATGTATTCTTTCCTGACTTTCCCAAGAAATTACTACTTAGAGTAAAAATTTTTAAAAAGGGGGGAAAGTTCAGTAAAACTAATCAAGATATTTTAAAGAATCTGACATTTTATTCAGTATCCCACATCCATAGTCTCCACGTTTACAAAGAAGGAGGGGGATCTGTCTTCTCATGCCTCTTCTTTGGAATCGTCCTTGCACATTAGAATTCTGCAGTATTCACTTTTGATTGTCTTGTTTTTCCATTTATATCATTGTACTCACTGTGTGTATTATTTTCACAATTATTTTCATAACAGCTCTTGGTTCTACTTAATTGGCTTTTATTAGTTCATTTAAATCTTCCCATACTTCTCTGTATTTATTATATTCACAATTTCCTGTATTACTGTAATATGCCATTGTAGCCATGTACCACAATTTGCTTAATCATACTCCAGTTGATGGACATTGACTTCATTTTCAGGTCTTTGCTGCTACAGAGAGTGCTGCTATAAATACTCATATAAGTACAAGAAACCTTTCTGTCACTGACCTCCTTGGGGTATATATGTAATAGTGGAATTTCTGATTCAAAGAATATGGACATTATTGATTAGAGAAATGCAAAATAAAACAACGCGGAGATACCACCTCTCACCTATCACATTGGCTAACATGACAGAAAACAAAAATGACAAATACTGGAGGGAATGTGGAAAAATTGGGAGACTCATGCACTGTTGGCAGAGTTGTGAACAGATCCAACCATTCTGGAGAAGAATTTGGGATGTCCAAAGGGCTATAAAACTGTACATACTCTTTGACCCAGCCAAACCACTACTAGGTCTGTATCCTAAAGAGATTAAAGAAAAAAGAAAAGGATCTATAGGTACAAAAATATTTATAGCAGCTCTTTTTTTGTGGTGGCAAAGAATTGGAAATTGAGGGGAAGCCCATCAATTGAGGAATGGCAGAAAAAGTTGGAAAAGTTGGATGTGTTGGAATTATGTTATAAGAAATGATAAGAAAAATGGCTTCAGAAAAGTCTGAGATGACTTACATAAACTGATGCAAAATGAAGTGAGCAGACCCGAGAGAACTGTTACATAGTAACAGCAATATTTTAATGATCAATCATGAAAGATGTAGTTATTCTGATCAAGACAAAGATCCAAGACAATTCCAAAGAACCCATGATGAAAAAATGCTATCCACCTCCAGAGAGAGAACTAATGAACTCTGAGTGAAGATTGAAGCATATTTCTAAAACTTTATTTTTCTTGTTTTGTATGTGTGTGTGTATGTTTTCTTTTGCAATGTGGCTAATATGAAAATGTTTTGTATTTACAGGTATAATCAATATCATATTTCTTGCCTTCTCAAGGGTAGGAGAAGGGAAGGAGAGGGAAAATTTGGAACTCAAATTTTGAAAAAAGGAATGTTAAATTTTTTTACATGTAATTGGGAAATATTTAATGAAATAAAAATATTTTTAAAAAATATGAAAATAGTCAAACAAAGAATATGGCTAGTTTGCATAATTCTAAATTGCTTTCCAGAATAGCTAGATCAATTCAGAGCTCCAAGAATGAATTAGTGCTATCTTTCCACAATCCCTCCGATAGCAACTGTTCCCATTAGGCAGCTGGCAGCACAGTGGATAGAGTGCTGGATCTGGAGTCAGGAAGATCTGAGTTCAAATATATACTCAGGCACTTATTAGCTGTGTGACTTTGGGCAAGTCACTTAACATCTTTTTGCCTCAGTTTCCTCAATTGTTAAATGGAGATAGTAATAGCATCTATGCCATAAGATTGTTGTGAGGATCAACTGAGATAACACTGAGATAAAGCAATTGGCTTTACATAAATTTACATTCATAGTATAAATAAACATATAACACATTAAATTTATAATAATGTAAATACATTTGTATTATATTATATAGTACCTACATAATAGGCACCATATAAATCCATATTTTCCCCACTTCTTTTGTCATCTTTGTCAGTTTGTTGTGTATTAAGGAAAATCATAGAGTTGTTTTGATTTGTATTTCTCTTATTATTAGTGATTGGGAACAATACTTCACATTGTGGTTACTAGTTTGCAATTATTCTTGAGAAATGTTCATATTCTTTGACCAGTTTTTTTGATGGGGTTTGGCTTTTGGTTTTTCAAATAACTTCCTAGGTTTTTCTGAAACTGTCATTTTCATCATTCCTTATGACACATTAATATTCTACTTCATTCATATGCTCTAAGTTGTTCAGCTATTCCTCAATTGATAGGCAATTCTTAATTTCCAGTTCTTTGCCATTACACAAAGAGCTGCCTTTTTTCTTTTCTTCTCTCTCTCTCTCTCTCTCTCTCTCTCTCTCTCTCTCTCTCTCTCTTTCTCTCTCTTTTCATCCATTTGGGTCCTTTTCCTCTTTCTTTGATCTCTTTATAGTATAGGCTGGCAGTGGTATCTCTAAGTCAAAGAATATGCACATTTTAGTGACTTTGGGGGCATACTTCTAAACTATTTTCTAGAATGGATGAACCAGTTCATAGCTCCATTAACAGTGCATTAATGTGCCTGTTTTCCCATAGCCTTTCCATCACTTGTCATTTTCCCTTTTTGGCATCTTTACCAATGTAATGGTTTGACGTGCAACCTCAGGGGGTGTTTCAATTTTCATTTATCTTATTATTAGAGATATAGAGCATTTTTTTTCATATGGCTATTGATAACATGGATTTCTTCTGAAAACTGCCTGTTTTTCCCAGAAATTACAGTCAGGGAGTTCTTTCCTTGGTAAATTACATTTTCAGGCTTGTCAGGCACTAAGGTTACTGAGTTCAGATATTTCTGATTCTTCCTTGTCTAATCTGCTCCATTGATTAAATTTGTATTTTTAAGAAGTATGAAATAATTTTGATTATTAATGTTTTGTAATAAAATTTGCAATGTGGAAGTGGGATTTGCCTTTATTCCTACTTTTAAAAATTATTTTCCTTAATCTTCTAGATCTTTTGTTCCTTTAAATAAATTTTATTATGATTTTGTCACATTCATTTTTAATGTGGTAAAATATGGTGTAAGATGTTGGTCCAAGCCTAATTTCTTTTTTTTTTTAGTGTTTTATTTTTTAACAATTACTTGTAAAAACAATTTTCTTTTTTTTTTAAATTCTGAGTTCCAAATTCTCTCTTTCCATCCTTCCCTTCCCCCTTCACTGAGAAGGTAAGCAATTTAATATAGGTTTTATGTATGTGCAATCATGCAAAATGTATTCCCATATCAGTCATGTTGTGAAAGAAAACACAGATAAATGAAAAAAAATAAAAATAGCATGCTTTGGTCTGTGTTCAGACTCCATCAGTTCTTTCTTTGGAGGTGGATACTATTTTTCAACATAGGTCCTTCAGAATTGCCTTGGATCTTTGTATTGCTGAGAATAGATAAGTCATTCACAGTTGATTGTCCTTAAAATATTTCTATTACAACGTTCCGGTTCTGCTCATTTCTCCTTGCATCAGTTCATGAAAGTCTTTCCAGGTTTTTCTGAAAGCATCCTGCTTGTCATTTCTTATCACATGGTAGTATTCCATCACAAACATATATCACAACTTGTTCAGCCATTCCCCAATTGATGGGCATCCCCTCAATTTCCAATTCTTTGCCACCACAGAAAGATTATTATTTCTGGTACATGTGGGTCCTTTTTCTTTTCTTTTTTTTCAATCTCTTTGGGATTGTTGTTGTTTCTCATCCTTCATTTTTGAAGAAGACTAGCAATATTACATGAGTGATATCTTGACTTTCATGTGACCTGGATTTAAGTGAGGCAGAGAGTTTTTCCACTTGATGGTACTTTCCCCCCCAATTATATGTAAAGAGTTTTCAATGTTCATTTTTGTAAGATTTCGAGTTCTAAATTTTCCTCCCTCTCTCCTTCCCTTGTGAGGCAGAGTTTTGCAAAATTGTCAGTCTCGCTCTCTTTCAGAGGCATTAAAGTCCAGTGGTAAGACAAAAGTCAGGATGACTGAAGATGGCTTGAGATGCAGTGGACAACCTTGGCATGTTCCCTGTTTTACCAAGCTTTACATACTGCACATCACTTTAGCCACCTTCATGGCCGTTGGAACAAATTGTCAGTGTCCGTCCATTCTGCCAGGAGAAGTCTATATGTTTGGGGTAGGCATCCCCCAACTTGCCAGCAGGTTTGAAGCCTGTTAGTTACCCTTAACCTGGTTTGGCTCATCTGGTGACAATTTACCAGGATGCGGCTACTGTGCATGCTACAGCTTCTTGGAGTCACAGGTGAGAGTTGGTAACAGGTGAACACCAAAGGTGGATGAGCAGTCCTCTCACTAGAGCTGATAGTCCTCCCTGAGTACCCCATACACTCCTTTGTGATACATCTCTTTGGGGTACAGACCTAGAGGTGGTATTGCTAGATCAAAGGGTATACACAGTTTTATATCCCTTTGGGCACAGTTCCAAATTGCTCTCTAGAGTTGTTGCATCAGTCTGCAACTCTACCAACAGTGAATTACTGTCCCAATTTTCCTACATCTCCTTCAACATTTGTCATTTTCCTTTTCTGTCATATTAGCCAATTTGATAGGTGTGAGGTAGTACCTCAGAGTTGTTTTAATTTGCATTTCTGTTTTGAGTAGTGATTTAGAACATTTTTTCCCAGCCCAATTTCTTTCAGACTGTTTTCTAGTTATCCAGAAAATGTCAAATATATCAAATAGGGGGTTTCTTCCTAGATAATTTGGCTTTGAGTTTATTGAATGCTGTTATTGAGTTCATTGTGTAAATTATACTGAATGGGGCTTCACTTTCTTTTACTCTATCATAGATTTTGTTTTTGCTGCATGGTCGGTAGTCAATAAACACTTACTAAGTACCTACTTACTATGTATGAGACACTATGCTAAGTACTGGTGACATAAGAAAAAGAAGGTTCCTGTCCTCAAAGAGTAAATTCTTAGGAGAAGACAATACACAAAAAGAAGCCCAAAGAGGGGAGCACCAGAGAATCCCTTGTATAGGATTGTGGTGCTCTTACAGATGAAACTAAACAGAGCAGATTATGGTAAATGAAGCTAGTTGGTATTTTCAATTAATTTTTAAAAAACATTTCCACATCAGTCATGTTGTGAAAGAAAAAATAGAACGAAGGGGAAAAACAACAAAAAAAAAGCCAAAAGTGAAAATAGTATGTTTGGTCTGCATTCAGACTCCACAGTTCTTTCTCTGGAAGTGGATAATATTTTCCATCACAAGTCTTTCAGAATTGTCTTGGATCATAGTATTGCTGGAAAAAGTTAAGCCAAACAAAAACTCAAGACAAAAAAATGTGAATTTTTCTGGGTAATACCCAATTTTCAATCTTTCTAGTTGAAATTTCTCTCTCTAAATGGAATTTCCATTTCTCTCCTAAATATTAATTAATCTCAAGTTGGACTTTGACTCTCAGACTAAATGCCCTGCCCCCAACAAAACTTTTCAATTAATAATCCCTCGTTCAATGAGTCCTTTTTCCATAAATAAAAACCTGGAGCAAGGAAGCCAAAATAACACCAAAAATAGGCAGTTCATGGAGGAAGAAGCCTAGCTGGAGAGCAATGATCTCATTGAGCAAGGGTAGGGTTCGCAGACATGAGGGGAGCTAGAGAAGGCTGGAGGACACGTGGTGGCTGAGGATTGGCAGAACAAAAATACATGGGAGGTGGGGAGAAACATTCTGGGGTCAAGGACAGATGTGTGTAGGCTAGGAGGACATGTGGGGATCCAGGATAGAATGGCGGATATTCTGTTCTGGCTTACAGGAAGGCAAGACTGGAGGTTGGGTGAGGCACAGGGTTTGGAGCTGGAGCAAAGATTCTCTCTTTCCCTCTCTCTTTCTCTCTCTCTCTCTGAGATTTTTTTTGAAAGACAAATTTCCCAGCTCCTTTTCAGCCCTTCTCTTTGATTTTAAGGAGTTTTTTAGAGGAGAGAGAGAAAGAGAGAGACAGAGAGACAGAGAGAAAGAGAGAGAGAGAGAGAGAGAGAGAGAGAGAGAGAGAGAGAATCTGATAGCTTGCTCTCCTGAGCTTTCAGAGCTAACAAAATCATAGTCATATTCAATCTCTCTACTTAAAACAGGAAAGAATTAAGCCAAAGGGGAAAAGAATAGAGGCCTGTATTTACAAGCCCCATTTGGCTTCAGATGGTGCCTGTCTTTTTACCAAAATGCAGGAGGACAGGAAGGAGTCAGAGCATGGGGCTAGGTCTGGCTCAATGGTACCTTTTGAACGCACTCCAGTTCAGGCTGTGCAACCAATTCATGGTCTGCCTCTGCATCATATGTTAGCAGACAAGATCCAGTCACGTACTACTGTACCTGCTGCAAAGTCCGTGAATGCAGCATTAGCCGAGCAGCCTGTTCATGATCATCAGGACTGGACCCACAGGCTAGGCTGCCATTACACTTTGTCCTTGCATTTGGTTGTGCTTAAGCTCCTTTTGATGCAATGCATTGCCACGGATTCTTTCTCCTCCCCCTCCTACCTGCCCCCATCTGCCTCCGCTTTCTCTAGTTTAGTAGTTTACTTAATTTTTTACAGGCATACCTCATTTTATCATTCTTTGCTTTATTGCCCTTCACAGATACTGCATTTTTTTTTGTTTTTCCAACAGCATGTGCTTACGTCACATCTGCGTCACGTTTTGTTAATTCTCACAATATTTCGAATTTTTTCCTTGTTGTATCCATTATGGTGATCTGCGAACAGTGATCTTTACGTTACTACTGTAATTGTTTTGAGATGCCACTAACCTAATCTGTAAAGGTCAGCAAACTTAAATGATAAATGTTGGACTAGCATTCCTTTCTCTCTCCCTCTCCTCAGGCTTCCCTATTCCCTGAGATACAACAATATTGAAATTGGGCCAGTTAATAACCCTAAAATGGCCTCTGCATGTTCAAGTGAAAGGAAGAGTCAACTGATGGGGCAAATTTCATTGTTGTATCATTTGAAGAAATTGCCGCAGCCAGCTCCAAACTTGAGCAATCCCCACCTGATCAGTCAGCAGAAATCAATATTGAGGCAAGACCCTCCAGCAAAAAGATTATAACTAGCTGAAGGCTTAGATGATAGCTAGCATTTTTTTTTTTAGCAAGGAAGTGTTTGTTAATTAAGGTATGTACATTTTTTTAGACATAATACTCTTCACACTCAATAGACTGTAGTATGGTATAAACATAACTTTGATATGCTCCGAGAAACAAAAAACATCACGTGACTCACTTTATTGCAATATTTGCTTTATTGTGGTGATCTGGAACCAAACCTACAATATCTCTTTTTTTAAAAAGATTCATTTATTTATTTTTAGTTTTCAACATTCATTCCCACAAGATTCTGAGTTACAAATTTTCTCCCTTATCTCTCCCCTCCCCCCCACTCCAAGCTGGCATATATTCTGGTTGCCCCTTTCCCCAGTCTGCCCTCCCTTCTATCACCCCCCTCCCCATTCTGCACATGCATTCGTAATAATCTTTTTCATATCCTCTTCCCACTTACTTTTTTATATGCATTTCTTTAGTTGTTTTGTCCTCTCTTTCATCCCTTCTCTTTCACCTCTCCTTTCAAAATGTCCCCCTTTTCTCTCTAGCTTCCTATGTTTCTTAGTTTTCTTTTTGCCATGACCTTTCCTAACAGGCTTTGTTTTGTTCTCTTCCTGAATTCACTTTTCTTCATCTATTCTGAATTTTTTTTTCTGTGATCCATGGGCTAGACCCTTATTTACTGCTTCTTTAACCTCTCTCTCCTTCTCATGGGATAACATTTTGGAATTAACCGGTCTCAGCTCCTTTTTCTAATCAATTTTTATGTCACTGTCTTTATTGTTCTTGCCCCATCATTGCTTTCCCCCGCTGCCCCCCAGTGTTACATAGAGGAAGCCCTGTGTAGCAGAACTTTCTTAGTATCCCAGACTGTAGAGTCTTATTCTATCCCTGATCATTCTGTTCCCCAATAGTTATGTCACCTCATCTCTGGGACCATCCCTATATCTACTTCCACTTTTCTGGGTGGAACCCCACCCCTAAGATCTCACACATCCCTTCTCTTGGGCTATCTTTTGAGGTACAATATTCTCTTGGAGAAGGCAGTCTCCCAATTGTAACAACAAAGTTACTACCAGCTGTTGTGGAGGTGTAAGGCCAATAATACCAGCACACAGGAAGCTCACTAGCACAGGTTCTTTGATCTAACTTTTCTAAGGAAAGCAACTTTAAGGGGTTTACAATCTCACTTTAATTAAACATACATATATCATTCACTTAGTTTGGGGGAAAAGTCAGTACCCTGAACTTCAGAGCAAACACAAACAGAAATTGTAAGCAGAAACTATATAAACAGAGCAAATAACACAAATCAGCAGACAGGGCTTCTGTCTGTCCATAGCAATATATACATAGTTACCAGAGAGAGAAATACCATCATCTGGGTTTTCAAAGCTGGGGGGGCTCTTTAGTGGCTACCCAGAGTCTCATCTGGTGAAATCACAGGAATGTCCTTCCAATGAGTGAGCCCCCAAAGTAAAATGCTAACCTCCGAGTATATATACAGGGTCAGAGGGCATCACAACCATATGACTCAAACTCATGTGACTTAGGCTTTCTTGTGACTTAAACAAGTCATCAAAGACTCTTGATTCAATCAAAGACTCCATCAAAGGTGCTTGATTGCCTTAGTGCTGAGAAGCACTCCAAAACAAAAAATAGCAAAAAGTCCACTCTGCTTGCCATTACATCAATGCACCATTTTCCCCCAATTAAACTCGTCTTGAGTTCCCCAGATCTCCAGGAGGACCTTACACCCACTATTATGTTGAGAGTGACCTCCCAGTTCAGTCCCTAGGCTCAATCCTTCCATTGACATGCCATGACAGCCTCTGTCACTTTCCTATAGTGCAGTCTGACCAGGACAGAATAAAACATGACCTTGTTCTTTCTGAATGCCATGCTCTTTTTAATGCGATGTGAGCCTCTTATGGGTGCCATGGAACACTAGTGGTCACCCCTCTGTTTTCTCCTGTCAGATGAGAGGGTGTGACTACATTTTGTTTATTTTTCCCCTTCTCTTGCTAACTTGCAGGCTCCACAGCTAAACCTTCTTCTTGTGTTCTAGTTTACTTTCTAACTTGGTAGATATCATATCGAAGGGCATTTTTGTTCTCCTTCTTAGTTTTTAGTTGAAAAGAGCCCTTTGATTTCACTTGCTGGACTCCAAGCAAATACATTTTTACTAGTGCCTTGTGAGACACACTCTACCCTTAGCCTGGAGTCCATCATTATACTCTCAGTTGAGGCCCAGAATTCTCAATCCTTCCTTAGACACCAACTTTTTTACCCAGAAGGAATTCTGCCTGTTTTGTCTATAACCCTTGCATTGCATTGACAACAGGGATGAAAACACTAAACACTTTGTTTTCTTGTGCAAAATTTCATAATTCTTAGCAACGCTTCCTGAATGTCTTCTGGCCATACTGACAATCAGAAGTCACAAGTTTTGACTAGGTCACAAGGGTAGGGAACCTGCGGCCTCGAGACCACATGTGGCTCTCTAGATCCTCAAGTCTGGCCCTTTGTAAAGGCCTCGAGGCCACAGGTTCCCCTGGCCCTGGACTAGGAGGCTCCCTACCATGCTGCATACATTCCCTGAGAAGACGGCAGCTCACTCTGTTTTTATTATCAGGTCAACCAACATATAGCTGCCTTAGTACTCCTTAGCACAGAGTTACAGCCCACCTTATTCACATCCCACTCTGCCCATCATTGGATGGTCTTTTACATCATGGTAGAGGTGGTTATGGGGCACGACGTATAGAGTATTGGGCATGGAGTCAGAGAGACCTGAGTTCAAATTAAGCTTTAGGCACTTGGGAGAGTCACTCAATTTCTATTTTCCTCAACTATGAAACAGGGATAATAATATCACCTACCTCCCAGGGTTGTCATGAGGACTGAATGAGATATTATTTGTAAAGCATGTGGACAATGCTCGACACATGGTAGGTGCTTAATGAATGCTTGTTTCCCTCCTTCATGGCATCTGTGGGTCTACTGTATATCCTATATCCGGGGCCTTTCCTCTGAGATTGCTTCCAATTTCCCTTGTACATATCTTGTCTGTATATAATTATTTGTATATTGCATGTCGCATTAAAATGTGAGTACTTCAAAGGGACAGGAATATATTTTTTCCCCTTTCTTTGTGTCACTGGCACTTAACAGTGCCTGGTTTACAGTAAGTGCTTAATAAATGCTTGTTGACTTGACACTGCCCAACTCCCTCTTCTTTCCATACTTTCTTCAGTGAAGTTCCACAGCCCTTTGTCACTTTTTTTTAGTAGCTTTCTTCATTCCTCTTTTGTTCTTTCTTGGCTAACTTTTGGAGAAAGGAGTTCTTCACTCTGTAATTTCCTTACTTTGAAGTCCAAGACAGAAACACAGGTTCGCTATGTACCGAAACCTTCATAGCAGCCCTTTTTGCAGCAGCAAAGAAGTGGAAGCAAAACTGGTTTCCATAAATTAGGAAATGGCTGAAAGAAATGTGACATATAGATGTCATGGAATATTATTGTGCAATAAAAAAATGATGACTTCAGAGACATCTGGGAAGCCTTCAATGAAGGGCCACAGAAAAAAATGTAGAATCAAGAGAACACTACACATGCAGCAAGTAACAAAAAAAAGCCCTACTTTGCTGAACTGGGGATGGAATATCCAATATCATGGAATTTGTTCTGGTTCCTATGTGAGGGTAACGTGTTCTGCTGGTGTACAACCCCCTGTGACTAGGGGTGACTGGAAGTTGGGGAGGACAGGCTCTTGTTAGAGGAGCTTCCTCCTTTTGCAGCCTATGAGAAGAGCTAAGGAGAGCTGTAATTCTATTGCAGCTCTTTCTCTTCTTTGGAATTCCAGGAAGTTGGGGGGAAGATGAGATAGCTCTCGTATACTTTCCAGCAGCAGTTGTTTGCAGAAGAAGAACATGGCAGTGGGAGACATATGCTTGCTTAAGAGAGTTTGCGACTGGACTTCAAATTTCTCACTTCCCTGTTCTACTTTTCTTAGATCCTTTTCTTAGCATAGCTCAGTGGCTAACAATCCTAGGAAATGGGTGTTTCTAACCTTTGTGGTTGTCTTGGGGGTCAACAGTTCTGGAATTCAGGATTCAGACATAAATTGACTAGGAAGAAGATATCTTCACATCATTCAGCACATTAAGAGAAAAAGAAGACAACCATGAAGGCCATTCCACACTTGAAGGACTCAAGAAAGTCTTGCATTGAGTGGCCAGGAGATCTGGATGTTGCAAACCGTCCATTATATTTGCTGGGTCACTCAGCGCAGGCCCAGTAAGACCACAAAAGATTTTTACTTCCTGGAGGGGAAGTGGGGATATAATGAATCTGATTGGTGATTTGAGTATTGTAAGTTTTCTGTATTTGTTCACATGTACTTTTGAATCTTGCATATTTTCTACAAGCAGAAATAATGCCCACATGTTGTATTCTAAGTACGTATGAGGGAGTAGATAGACTCTAGAAGGAATCTACCTAAGCTTTTAAAAAGGATTTTCTAGGAGGAATCCAATTGGGGCTGTGACAGAGAGAGAAACCAGAACTCTAGTAGGATCATCCCAGGATGAACTTAGGTCTGTGTGAGCCTAGATCTTTCTCTTTGGTGACATGTAGTGAGTATGCTCTGACTCACTCTCCTAGAGCTAGGCCTCAGGGATTCAGAGGTACCTAATAAATTGGGTTTTTTCCCTCTCTACTGCCTTAGCTCAAGCTCCCTCCTCTTGCCATTATGTCCCCATACTCTTGGGTGCCAGTGACCAATGTCAGAGTTCCATTTAACCATTAAATAGCAATTAGCTTCTAGAAAGAGATGTTGATTTTGAAGATATAGCACAAAGGCACAGACATTTCCCCCCAACATTTTGGGGTCCAACTTAAATCTTTGGGGACAGTGGGCCCAAACTTCACTCAGTTCCCAGCATTAGCCCCATCAAATTCCCTTCTAAATGCGTCCCCACTGCCACTATCAAAGATTACTCCTTGTTCCTTGAAGTATAAATGCTGAGCTGGCTGCAAAAGCTGGATACTGAGATGCTGGAATACTGCTCTTTCCTCATTTAAAATAAAGGAACAGGGTAATGCCAGGATAAGCAAGGAGCTCAGGCCTGTATTTGCAGGGCCAGGTGGTGGCCTCAGCAGGGAGGACCAAGGCCTTTTTCCTCACAAAATTGTCTCTCACTGGATGCCATCATTAAAGGAATCTAACAGATATACCAAGACTATATCCAATGAAAAAACTGCCAAAGAGGCCAGGCTGAGGCTGACTCAGGGTTTTGGGAATGCCTCCACAGCCAAAGAGTACCCCGTTCACCAAAGTGGTTAAATGACCAGATGTAGTTACAGAATGGTCTACACATGCTCCTCGGTCTCTCCAAGACACTTTGATTATGCATCATCACAAGGCTCCTAGGAGCAGACTCTTTGGCCTCTTCACAAAGGCAGATGCAGTCAGAGCTACTCTCCATATGTGTTAGACCTATGCAATGATTACAACAACGTAAATGAAAAGCTAACCAAAAGGAAGGTGACCTCTAAGGAACGGAGAGGCTGATATAAGTCTTAGAGAAGAGATAATACAGTGCGTGTCATCAGATCAGGCTTTTGTATAGGACATTTTTGCTCAATTGTTTCTGTCCAAAGGGAAGGTTTGAGGAAGTGATTAGAAAGATGTCAACAAAACATTTTTTTTAAATCCTCAAATGCACTGAAGAAAAATATAATAAGAAGTGGTCACTCTCCTCACGTCATTAACTTGTAGACAGACATGTCCAACTTGCTTTCCCTTTTCTTACACCAATCCTTTCTTCTTCTTCTTCTTCTTCTTCTTCTTCTTCTTCTTCTTCTTCTTCTCCTTCTCCTTCTCCTCTTCCTCTTCCTCTTCCTCCTCCTCCTCTTCCTCCTCCTCCTCTTCCTCTTCCTCTTCCTCCTCCTCCTCTTTCTCCTCCTCTTCTTTCTCCTCCTCCTCTTCCTCCTCCTCCTCTTTCTCATCCTCCTCTTCCTCCTCTTCCTCTTCCTCTGCTCCTCCTCCTCCTCCATCTTTAATCTTGCTCTTGGAGCTAGGTCCAGAACGCAAGACTCAGATTTTCAGCCTGGTTCTCCTTCCTCCACACCATTATAGCCTGTGAAACATTCCAAAAACTCAGAAATGACTTCAGAAATTCAGAGAGCCAGAGAAGGAGATGGCGATGGAGATCCTCTCTGGCACTGGTCTGCACTTGGCAGGGATCAATGCTCTTCTTTAGGAGGGAGCAGAATCATGGGCCCCTAAGGAGGTTTTTAATAGGCCAAAATCACATCCTTGGTCTCACTGGAGCAGTTTGGATTTCAATGGAAGACCTGGGGGCCTCTTTTCGCCAAATGGTTTTCTTCTACTATGTCAGCAGCTTTTCACTTTTAATTCAAACCTTATACTCAAAGCTTTGGGAATGTCACAAAACAATACTCTGCATCCAACAAAAATTCCTAAGATTCTTTTCCCCCACCCAGCGCAATTTCACTATCATGGATCCAGTGGGTTGGTGTGGCCTGCCTGTTAAAAGACTCCAGAAAAAATCTTTCACTTGCAGAGAAATATGCTCTCAAAAGGGTCCTTGCAGGATTCTGTTAGTCACCTGCAGTGGATGGCTGCCTCTTTTAGTCTGAAATAGTTTTGAGAACAATGCATTATAGACTACCCTGGGTAAGCACACGTGCTTCCTACACTGAGTGGGTAGCTGGATTAGATGTCCTATAAGCCAAGATCCCTTTCAACTCTGAGACTCTATGAGTAAATTTTGAGGCTTTGTTGCTTGTTAAACAACTTTTACTCTCATGAAATTCTGCTTATGTTTATCTCTCTGTACTTCAGTTTTCCCATTGGTTTGATGAAGCAGATTATGTAATTTGTAAGCACAAATATTTTACAGTTCTTCAGTTTAAATTTCTTTTGTTTTTGTTCACATCCATTTGCTTTTGCTCTGCTCACCATGTTTAGCATGGCAGGGACTTCTTGTTGTGTTGTTGTGTTTGTCCTTCGTTCTTGAAGAGGACCATGACATCAGAGAAATGATGACATGACTTGCAGTTGACTGATTTGAGTGAGCGAGGGCTGTGCAAGGTCACCAGCCTCACTTTCTCCTCCAGAGCCATCTGAGTCCAATGGCCAAACATTCACCAGGAAGACTGGAGATGGCCCAGGATGGAATAGGAGACCTTGCCCTTTCACGTAAGGTCTTTTCAGGTTCTTACTTTGAGTGAGGTAACATCCATTCAGTGACTAGGCCTCTTTAAGAAGTTAATCAAGGGATGGCCCCTTTAATCAAAAACTAAAAAAAATAAAATCAAACTTGGAGGGGAAGACCCTCAGGGTTCCATGGCAGGGACTAGCCTGGCACTGACTGGCTGAGTCTCTAGTGCCCTAGAAGTTTGCTCTGGGTTCATTGCTCTGGCCATGCCTTTCCTCTCACTAACACAGTTAGATTCCCCAGTACAATTCCACTCCTACCTTGGATTCCTAAGGAACAATTCTATTTTTGGCTCCAGTCAAATTGTTCTCCCCAGAAAGGGGGGAAAGGAAAATGGTACCCAGAGTACAAACATGAATCAGATTTGGAAAAGGTAATTTGATTACCCTACAGAAAAAAAGCCAACAATCCAGTCATAGGATAATTAAAATCAAATCTAGTAACTCCGTACTAGTATAATTGGTTGAGGTTAATATTCAAACTTTGTTGGAACATTAGCAAATATTTTCTGTGGAAGGGCTGGCAATTAGCCTTTTACTCCTTTTACTCCTTTTACTCCTCCACCTGAGTATGGCCTGATCAATCCCAAATGAGCTCTTTTTTTCTTACAGTCTTTCTCTGCAGGTGATTTCCTTTCTTTTGATCAGTCTGTTTCTGCAATCTGGCTGTGATTGCTCTGGTAACAGCTACTCTGTCCCTTTACATCACCCAGAATGGGGAAGATACCACCTGAGATCTCACAAACCACAGGTGAACCCATTCCAGGTACATTCTTCTATTTAAAAAAATATTTCATTTATTTATTTTCAGCTTTCAACATTCATTTCCATAAGTTTTAAAATTTCTCCCCTTCCCTTCCCCCTCTCTCCCCAAGACAGCATGCAATCCGATATGGGCCCTACGCATACATTCCTATTAAATGCATTTTCACATGAGTCATGTTTCATAAAAGAACCATAACAAATAGGAGAGGCCATGAGAAAGAAAATAAAACAAAATAAAAGAGAAAAGAGTCTGCCTTGCTCTGCATTCTGACTCCATAGCTCTTTCTCTGGATGTGGATCAGGTACATTCTTCTTAAGGAGGCCGTGAAGCACACCCCGCACCCAACACTCCAGAGACTCAGAGGGTCATCCAGACCAGTAAGAAAAAAAGAGGTCTGAAGGGAACCCTGTAAGTATACCTACAGAGTTCTGACTCAGCGGTCAATGAAAGGACTTTTTGTCATCACACAGCATGAAACCCCGAGTTAACTGACAGGAAGCAGTCAGGGGATATTGGAGCCTGTTGTCGTGTGTGTGTGTGTGTGTGTGTGTGTGTGTGTGTGTGTGTGTTCATGTGTGTGCACTGCCATGCCTATGCCAGGCCCTTGTATGGGAGATGGCAGAAAAGACCAAGGAATCGCCCCACCACTCTCTTCACACAAGCTTGGAAGCCTGGTGTGACTATTCTGGAGTTAGCTCCTATTGGATCTTGAGAGATGATTGTTAAATTTTCAGTGTGAACATTTTCACCTTAAAAATTTTATAATGCTACAAATCAGGGCTTGATTTATTGTTTTATTGGTTGTATAGACTTAAGAAAGTGATGTATCAAATGCTAATAATGGAAATCAAAGTTAGAAGTATGCCCTTCTCACATCCCCCCCCCCCACCCCCATCCTGAGCTGAGCCGGTTGTTGAATATTTACCAGCACACCTGTGGAGTAGGCCCGCCTCAAGCTTCGGCTGTGCTAGACTGGAATGCTGACTCAGCATGCTGGGTGGGGTTGGGGCTGGGAAGAGGAGGAGGGGTGTTTTACTTTAACACAGAGATCAGTTCCTCACTGTCTTCCTTACAAGTCTCTGCAGACTTAAAGCTCTATCAAAATCACCCCCAGTCATCTCTCCTTCATAGGATGCCTCTCTATTCCTTTTCCCTTTTTCCTTATTTCTTCCTCCTTATTCTCTGTTCACTTCTCCCTTCATGTGTGTGTGACCACCCAGCAGGAACAATACGATGTCAATATAGTGTAATAACAAACCAATCGATGACAAATAGAATGAAATATCCTATATGCAAGTCATACATCTCAGTCTCACAGGTTCTTGTGACATAACAATGAATCTTCCAAGTTATAAAACCCTACAAGTGTCTCAGCTGTAAGTTTCCCACTTCATTTACTCCCCTTTCCTGAAGGGTATGTATAAACATTTAGAGGGGGCAGCTTGGTGCTGTAGTAGACAGAGCACTGCCTCTGGATTCAGGAGGACCTGAGTTCAAATTCGAACTCAGACACTAGCCATGTGACCCTGGACAAATCACTCAACCCCGATCGCCAACCCTCCCCTCCAAAAATGGGAAAAAAAAATCTACATTTAGAGCTAGGACATTTCAAATTTCCTCCTTCCACACCGCTGGAAAAAGGGGACATGGGAATAGAAATCTTCTAAGAGCTCATCCCTATCTGATATCCTATTTTCTAAGACCCCGCCAAGTTCATACAATTCAGCTGACTTCCCATGAGGGTGTAACTCTGAAGAGTATGAGGTACTAAATCAAAAAGTGTAGCAAATGGCACGGAAGCTTAGGGAGAGCAAGAAGTAAGAAATACGGATGGAAGGGGCACAAGTGAGGCACCAAATGTGTGGATTTGTTTTGCGCAATTATACTTCGTTGTCTTGGGGTTTATTTTTTTTTTTGTTTGTTTGGTTGGGTTTTTTTGGTTTTGGTTTGTTTTTGGCAAGCCGATCAGGATTAAGTGACTAGCACAGGGTCACACAACTAGTAAGTGTCAAGTGTCTGAGGTCGCATTTGAACTCAGATCCTCCTGACTCCAGGGCTGGTGCGCCACCTAGCTGCCCCTTTATACTTAGCTGTCACAATGGAGGGTTTTCATTTTATTGGAGGAGAGAGTTGTGAGAGGAGGAACAGGTGAATAGTAAAAGTGATACCAAAAATAAAGAAGAAATATTTTTAAATATATAGAAAAGAGGAGAAGAAAGTTCAGCTAAGGGGAAAGAGACCATCCGGGCATCGTTGGTACTATTATGCTAAACAATATATACCTTTTGAAAAATTACTGTACATTGTAGTTGAGTTTCATATACAAGCCTCATTTCTGTACTTTGTGTATTGAAATGTGTTGTTCATTTTTCAGTCATGTCCAACTCTTTATGGCCCCATCTGGGCTTTTCTTGGCAAAGATACTGGAGCAGTTTGCCACTTTCTTCTCCCATTCATTTTATAGATGAGGAAACTGAGGCAAAGAGGGGTAAGGAACTTGCCCAGGGCTGCACATCTAGGAGGTGTCTGAGGCCAAATTTGAACTCAGGTCTTCCTGACTCCAGGCGCAATACTCTAGCTGCTGTGCCACATAGCTGACGTTGTCAATGTTTGCTTAGTTCATAATAGCTAGCATTTATATAGCAGTTAAAGGCTTGCAAAGCACTTTACAAATGTTATCTCATCTTATCTCCCCTCCCCACTATGGTGGGTAATAGGAGTTATCATTGCCTGTATTTTACAGATGAGGATACTGAGGCAAACAGGGCTAAGGGACTTGCCCAGGGTCACATATCTACGAAGTGTCTGAGACCAGATTTGAACTCAGGCCTTCCTAACTCCAGGTCCAGTATGCTATCTACTGCACCATAGCTGCCTCAAAAATGAACAAACAAACCAGGAGAGAAGGGAAATGGTTGTGGCAGTAGGGAGCACCCTCTGGGATGTATCTCTAGATTTAAGCATTTCCCTCCCACTAAATGATGCTGTATTTCTCGCATGATTGAAATAATTCACCAACGATGAACACAAGAACCCAAAACACATTATACACATGTATAGTCGATCAAAACCAATTTCCACATTGGTCACGTCTTTACAAAAATTATCTTACCTGGGTTCTGAGTCCTATTGTGGCTCCTTGGTCCTTGGACTCTTTTCTTTCTTTCTGGCCAATTGCAGTATTTTTCCTTTGACCTGGAAGCTCTGGATTTTGGCTATGATGTTCCTAGGATTTTTCATTTTGGATTTTCTTTTAGGAGATGAGTGGAAGAGTTCTTTTATTTCCACTTTACTCTCTGGTTCTAAAAGAACTAAGCAATTTTCTTTTAAGATTCCTTGAAATATGTCACACTCTTTTTTTTTTGTCACAGTGTTCAGATAGTCCAATGATTCATAATTTTTTTCTAATCATTATGTTTTTTTAGGTCAGTTGTTTTTGCTATGAGATACTTTACATTTCATTCTTTTTTCCCCCAGCCTTTTGTCCTTGTTTTAATATTTCTTGTTGCTTCATGGAGTTGTTGGTTTCTATAGGATCCATTTGAATTTTCAGGGAGTTTAGTTCTTGGGCAAGGTTTTGTACCTCTTCTGCCAAACTGTTAATTTCCTTTCTAATTCTTTCTTCCATGGCTCTCATTTCTTTTCCAATTTTTTTCTCATCCTCTTTCAATTTATTAAAAAAATCTTAAACTCTTTTTTAAAAAAATAAACTCTCGCTTCATCTGTTTCAAGAATTCTAGTTAATGCCCAAGCTGTGTTTTTCTCTGAGGCAATTTAGTAGATGCTTTGGAGTCATTCTCTTCTGCATTTGTGGTTTGAGTGTCCCTGTCATCATGATAACTCATTATGGTGATGGTCTCTTTTTGTTTACCCATTTTTCCAGGGACTTGATGTTATGGATGGTCTCTGTGGTAGTTCTGGAAGAAGGTCTGCATAGGTCCTGTTGCCGCTTTCTTGGGGAGGACTTGGGGAGTGTTGTGTTATTCTAGTATCTTGAGGACAGGCTAGAGACATACAAGTTTTCGGTGCTCCCAAAGGGGTCTGATCCAGAGCAAAGTTTGATGACTGCCCCCTGATCTGAGCTTTGTAAGTTCCTAAACTGGGTGTGGGTCTGAGTATGAGTACACCGCTGTTGGTTTCTGCCTCCTTAACCAACTGGAAGGCTCTGTTGGCTCAGAACATCAAAATTGTAGGTCCCTCTTTGGACTGTGATTCTTACCCTGGTTATTTCTCTGGAGGCCTCACCTCCATCAGTAGGTGTTGGAAGAGATCCTGCTATGTTCCTGAGGTCTAAGTCACATCATCACAATTTGGGGCTTCTGAGCTTCCTCATTGCTCTAAACACTCTTCCATCCAATGATGCCGGCCTCCTAGCTGTTCCACAAAGAAGGCATTCATTTCTTGCCTCCAGGTATTTTCTCTGGCTGTCTTCCATGCCTAGAATGCTCTCCCTCCTCCATTCTGACTACTGACCTCTCTGGCTCCCTTTAAGTCACAACTAAAATCCCACCTCCTACAAGAAGTCTTTCCCAACCCCACTTAATTCCAGTGTTTTCCCTCTTTTAATTATTTCCTATTTATCCAGTATGCGGCTTGCTTTGTATATATGTGTTTGCATATTGTCTCCTCCATAAGACTGTGTGCTCCTTGAGGGCAGGGACTATCTTTTGTCTCTTTTTGTATACCCAGCCCTTAGAACAGTGCTTGGTACATAGTAGGCACTAACAATGATAGCCACGATAATGATAATTACCTTTTTATGTTTCTCTTCATTCCTCTGTTTGAACTTTGAAATTTCTCTGCAGCTCAGATCTTTTCACCAAGAATACTTGGAAGTCTATTGTTATTAAAAATCCATTTTCTCCCGTGTAGTATTGCACTCCATTTTACTGGCCAAGTTATTCTGGGCTGTTAGTTCGTATCTTTGATGCTAGAATACTGTATTCCAGTTTCTCTACTACTTTATAGAGGTGGCTACTAAATCACGTGTGATCTTGACTGACTCTTTGGTACCTGAATTCTTTCTTCCTGGCAGCTTGCAGTGTTTTTAATTTGACCTGGAATCTCTAGACTTTGGCTATGATGTTCCCAAGAATTTTCATTTCGGGGTTTCTTTCAGGAGGTAACTGTAGGATTCTTTCTACTTCTACTTTAACTTTTGGTTTTAAGAGCTCTGGGAAGTTTTCTTTTAATATTTCTTGAAATATGATGTCAGGTTCTTTATTGAGTCATCATTTTCAGATAGTCCAGTGAATCTTGAATATTTTATCTTCAATTGGTTTTCTAGGTTAGTTATTTTTGCTTTAAGATACTTAACATTTTCTTCCATTTTTTCAGCCATTTGAGTTTGAATTTTTCTTGTCTCATGAAATCCTTGACTTCTATTTGGTGCATTTGAATTTTCATAGAGTTTGCTGATTGGGCAAGCTTTCGTCCATCTTGTGCTAAGCTGTTACTTCCATTTCCAATTTTTGTTTCCATCACTCTCATTTCTTTTACAATTGTTTTGTCAAGCACCTTCATTGTATTTATAAAAACTTTTTAAAAATTCTTCTTTCATTTCTTCTAGAAATTCCAGTTGATTTTGTGCCCAAGCTGTGTTTTTCTCTGAGGCAATTCTTATCGATGTTTTAGAGTCATTCTCTTCTGCATTTGTGTCTTGAGCATCCCTGTGACCACAATAGCTTGTTATGGCGGGGATTCTTTTTTTGTTTGCTCATTCTTCCAGCCTACCTCCTGACTTCAGACTTGATGTTAGGACTGAGCTCTGTGGCACTGCTGTAGGGAAGGTCTGGGATAGTCTTGTTGCTGCTTTCTTGGAGTATTACATGATGTATTACTCCGAGATCTCAGGGACAGAGAAGCTTTCAGTACTCCCAAAGGGGTGTGATCCAAGGCAAAGTCTGATTGCTACTCCCCTAGCCAGAGCTCTGCATTTTCTTGACTTGGGTTTGGGTCTGTGTAAGAGCAGAGTGCTGCAAGACTCCACCTCTATCAGCTGCTGGAAAGCTCTGTTGGTTCAAAGTGTCAGAACTGTAGACTCCCCTTTGGGCTGCATTTTCAGCCTTTGTTATTCCTTTGAAGGCTAAGCTAGATGCTAGGAAATGAGATCCTGCTCTGAGTTTTGGGTCTGGGCCACACCACTGCTATTACTGGCTTCTTAGCTTCTTCCTTTCTCTGTACGCTGCACAGGACCTACCTACCTAGGACCATCACAGCTGTGTGCAGCACCCCTTCTTTCATGACCCAGGACTGGGTAGTGGGTAACAAGTCTGCCAGTTGGCATCTGCTCCCATTAGTGCCCCAGTATGTGTCGAAGCCATCCTTTGGGACTGGTGCACAGCTTCTCCCTAGGTGCTAGAGGGCTCCACACACTATGTATTCTTGCTCCAACCCTGTCACCTGTGTCTTCAGACCTCTTTGTTTCTCTATGCTAACCTGGGCTGGACAGAGGACTCACTTTGACTTTCTGGATTTCTCCATCAAGATTTGGTTCTGGTATATTTTATGGATCAGTTTGGAGGAGTGTATGGAACCTCAGCTGCATAGTTTCTTTCAACTCAACCATTCTGGCTCTGTCACTTGGTCTACCCTCCCCACCCCCACACAAAAAACCCCCCAAATTTTAGAAGAATTTCCTGTGTATCCATTAGGACTCGAAGTTATTTTTTTTCTCCCTTCTTTGGCAGTTCCTTTATAGTTTTACATTTCTTTTTCTGAGATTGAATTATTTATGATCTCTATTTGGCCTTCTGGTAGTACAGATATTTTATATTTTTGAGAGTGTTCCTCTTCTTTGTGTTCTCAATTTTGTTGGCATATAACTGTATAACTGGGTAAGAGCAGAGTGCTGCAAGACTCCACCTCTATCAGCTGCTGGAAAGCTCTGTTGGTTCAAAGTGTCAGAACTGTAAGTTCTGATAATTTTTAAAAATTTCTTGTGGTTTTGTGCTTTCATTTTTGAATTTGCAACTTTGTTGATTTGATTTTTCCCCTCCTATTTTTAATCAGACTGATTAAAGGTTTATTGATTTTATTAGCCTTTTAAAATAATCAGGTTTTAGTTTTATCATTTATATAGTTTTTTATTTTACCTTTTCTCTTCTAATTTAAAAAATATATGCTCTCATGCTTATTTTAGATATATTTATTGGCTTTCTAATTTTAAAAAACTCATATTCAGTTAATCTTCTCTTTTATTTTGTTAATGTGCATTTGTAGGAATATATTTTTTCTCTGAAGGCTGCTTTAGCTGCATTCCAGAAGTTTTGGAATGTTGTTTAACCATTTTCATTTTCTTTCACATAATCATTTTTTTCTATGACTTCTTTGACCCACTCATTACTTAAGTTTTTATTGTTATGTCTCCATTTGGAGCTCTGTCTTTTGCTTGTGGTTGTTGAGCTGATTACTGTTTTTATTGCATTATTGTTTGTAAGAATGTGTTTACTATATCTGTCTTTTGGCATGTTTGCAATATCTCTGTGCCCTAATTTATGGTAAATTTTTGTAAAAGTTGTATATGGTGCTAATGTGCATATTCTTTAGTTGTCCCACTTAAAAGTTACCATAAGTCTTTTACCTCTGATTTCCCCAGAAATTTGTTGAGATGTTTTACCTTTTTTTTTAAAAAAAATCTTTCTTATAGATTTATCTAAAACTGAGACTTGCCACTATTGTATTACTCTCGATATCTCCTTATAGTTTAGTTAATTTTTCCTTCATTAATTTAAATGCTAAGGCATTTGAATCATATCAATTGATATTGATTTGTTGTCTGTGGCTCCTTTTAGAATAATGTAATTTTCATGTTTAGGGCAGTTAGATAACACAATGGATAGAGTGCTGGGCCTGGAGTCAGGAAGACTCCTCTTTCTGAATTGAAATCTTTCCTCAGACACTTACTAGTTGTGTGACCCTAGGCATGTCACTTAACCCTATTTGCCTCAGTTTCATTATCTGTAAAATGAACTGGAGAAGGAAATGTCAAACCATTCAAGTATCTTTGTGAAGAAAAGCCTAAATGGAGTCATGAAGAGCTGCACGACTGAAAAAAAATGACCAAACAACAAATAATGTTGTGAATGTCTTTGCTTTGTTGGATAGCATGATTGCAACTCCTGCTTGCTTGGATTTACCAGATACTTAGTAATTTTTTTCCAGTCCCTTTTTTTCTTCTGCATATGTCTCTGTTTATTTAACATGTTTCTTATAAGGAGGCAGAGGCAGAAGAAGGAGTTAATGGAAGATCTTTCTATTACTTTTCCAATTTAGGATCCTTCTTTGTCTATTTTTACAGTTTGTATAATATTGGAATTAATTATTCTTTGAAGCTTTGGCAGAATTCATATAGTCCATATGGGGCCGGCGGAGCCCAGGTCAGAGCCTCCGGGCACTGCCATGTGGCTGTCACCAGGAGGAAGCTGGTGTCTCAGAGCCGCAAGCTGCAGATACTGGAGCTGCCAGTGAGGAGCTCCCGGTGGCCCGGCTGTTCCGGGGAGAGGCAGCCCAAATGGGTTTCTCCACTAAACCCATAAATCTATATTTTTTTTCTTTAGGAGTTTACATATGGATTTTATTTTTCTGAGATTGTGTTATTTGCACCCTATTTCTTGTTCTGTTAATCTGAGTATTTTATTTACATATCTATTCATCCACATCATTTGTTGGTTTTATTGTCATGTAGTTGTACAAAATTTTCTAATAATTTTCTTTCCTCTTCATTCATTGTGAATTCTTTTTCATTTGTGACATTGGTAATTTGGCTTTCCTCTTGTTAAAAATCAAATTAGCTGATGATTTATCTACTTTTTTAAAAAAAGTTACTAATTGGTAGAGATCAAACATACTTAACTTTTCTAAAATTATATACAAATCTCTATTACTCATACTTCTGTGTGAACTTCCTCCATAAACCCTAATGACATTAGGGTCCTGAGGAGAGGTTTGTTGCATTTTCTCCCATTAAAATGTAGTAATTTAATCCCTGTTTAGTCCTTTCTGATTATTCACTTGTATTTTACTTTTTCTCTTGACTCCTGTGTTTGTATTTCAGAGTTTCTCTTCAGCTCTGATCTTTCATCATGAATGCTTGGAAACCCTCTATTTCTTTTTATTTTTCAACTAATTAGTTTTTAGTTTTCAACATTCACTTTATTTGTTAATTGTAAGATTGTGAGTTCTAAATTTTCTCCCTCCACTCCCTCTCCCCTCCCGAAGATGGCATGTAATCTGATATAGGCTCTACATGTACAATCATATTAAACATATTTCTGCTTCAGTCATGTTGTGAAAGAGGAATCAGAACAAAAGGGAAAAACCAAAAGAAAAAAGAGAGAAAATAGTCTGCTTTGATCTGCATCCAGACTCCAGACCTCTTTCTCTGGATGTGGATAGCATTTTCCATCATGAGTCTTTTGGAATTGTCTTAGATCACTGCATTGCTAAGAAGAGCTAAGTCTATCAAAATCAGTCATTACACGTTGTTGCTCTTACTCTGTACCATGTTTTCCTGGTTTTGCTCACTTCACTCAGCATCAGTTCATGTAAGTCTTTCCATGATTTTCTGAAATCTGCCTGCTCATCATTTCTTGTAGAACAATAATATTCTATCACATTCATATATGACAAATTGCTCCGCTATTCCCCAATTGATGGGCATCCCCTCAATTTCCAATTCTTTGCTGCCACAAAAAAGCTGCTATAAATAGGAAGTCCTCTATTTCATTAAAGATCTAATTCTTCTCTTGTAGGGTTATACTCAGTTTTACTGGGGAAGTTATTGTTGATTGAAATCCTCTATCTTTGGCATTTTGGGTATTGCATTCCTAGTTCTCCATTTGTTTAAAGCAGTACCTGCTAAATCTTATTTGATCCTGACTGTGTCTCCTCACTACTTGAACTCTTTCTGGCCTGCTTGCAGTAGTTTTTCTTTAAACTGGAAGTTCTGGATTTTGGCTATGATGTTCCTGGGAGTTTTTGTTTGGGGGTTTCTTTCAGGGGGTGGCTGGTTGATTCTAATTTCATGTTATCCTCAAGTTCTCATAGGTCTGGGTACTTGAAATATGATATCCAAGTTCTTTTTTTGATCATAGCTTTAATTCATTCCGCTGATTCTTAAATTCCCTCTCCTTAATTTTTTTCCCAGTTCAATTGTTTTTGCTCTTAGATGGCTTACTCTACATTTCCTTCACTTCTTTTTTCACTCTTTTGACTTTGTTTTGATATTTCTTTTTGTCTCAGTCATTAATTTATGTTTGAGCCACTCCAATTTTCAAGCAGTCTTACTTGGGTAAGGTTTTGCAAGCCTTTCTTGTGCTAATTTTTAAATTCTCTTTCCAATTTTTCCTCCAAAGCTCTCATTTAAAAAATTTTGTTTCATCTATCACTCTCATTTCATTATTTTAACTCTTTAAAAAACTTTTCATTTATTCTAGGAATTCTAGATGGCCTTGTGACTAATCTGTGTTTTTCTTTGAGACTTTGCTTGTAGGTACAATTTTGGGGCGGAGCCAAGACGGAGGCTGCAAAGCAGTGACTGGCATAAGCTCCCTACCAAGTCCCTCCAAAAACCTATAAAAAAATGGCTCTGAACCAATTCTAGAGCTGCAGAACTCACAAAGTGGCAGAGGGAAGCAGGGCTCCAGCAAAGGACAGCCTGGATGGTCTCTGGGTAAGGTCTGTCCCACACGGAGCTCCCAGCTCCCAGCTGAGGGGAGCAGAGCTGAGCCAAGCAGAGCCCAGCGCGCGTGGCGTGGACCGTGGACCGACCAGACCACGAGCCAAGCGGAGAGTGCCTTAGCATCCTGAATTACTGAGCTGTGGCATGTACCAGACCTCACAACCCACAAACAGCAAGACAACAGAGAAGGTTAGTGGGAAAAGCTACGGGACAGGATGGAGTTTGCGGTTGGGCCACCGCCCCTGGGGCAGCGGAGGTGGGGCAGCTTTAGAACTACAGCTGCAGTTGCTTCTGGCCCCAGGCCCACCTGGTGGGAGGAATTAAGTGGCAGATCAGAGCAGGAGTGAACAGACTGCTGAAGATTTAAGCCCAGTCTGGGTAGGGGGTTCTTGGGGAAGGAGGAGTGCT
>CM053624.1:226048474-226157817 GCA_028646595.1 Phalanger gymnotis | reverse complement strand
GACAAAGAAGACCAAAATATACAGTCAGAAGAAGTTAACAAAGTCATAGAGCCTACAACAAAAACCTCCAAGAAAAACATGAACTGGTCTCAGGCCATGGAAGAGCTCAAAAAGGATTTAGAAAAGCAAGTTAGAGAAGTAGAGACTTTGCTTGTAGGTATTTTGGAATTATTCTCATCTCAGTTTGTTTCTTAGACATCCCTGGCATTAGAGTAACTATTTATTTATTTTGATTACTCATTTTTCTAGCATCACTTCCCAGACTGGGGTTTTGTATTAAGGTCCAGCTCTATGAACTTCTGGTGGTAATGTTGGGTCCCTGTATGATCCTGATCTATCTTATCTGACTTTCTGTCACTTCAGTCTCAGGCCACAGGGCCCTTAGCCATCTGATCTAGGGCATGGTCTGATTGTTGCCTTACTGAACTAAGCTTTCTAGACCCCAGTTTGGGTCTAAGTAACAAAACTGAAGCCTTGCCCCTGGGTACCATTCTAGTAGACAGTTGTTGACTCTGGGTCATCAGCTAACTAGAAGGCTCTGCAGATTCAGGACAGAGATGTAGGTTGGCCTTTGATCCTATAATCCCTACCTAACTTGACCTTGGGTGGCATGCTAGGATACAGCTCCAGGGCCAGAATAATAAAACTGCCAATCCACCCTTTGTCTATGCTGGTGGGCTGAATCTGTGATCCAAATCTGCTCTGGCATCAGAGCAACAAAACTGCAGGACCACCCCTGCTCTGAGCCCAGGAGCTGAATCTGTGACCCCACTCTGGGATGAGAGTGACAGCTGTTGGTCCACCCTAACCCATAGTTCTTGCCCTTTAGCTACACATCCAGCCCTAATCTTTGCTGAAGTAGTCACATATCTTTAACTGCTTGTTAGACATCTCAAACACATGTCCGAAGCAGAACTCATTATCTTACCACCCAACCATTTCTCCTCTATTACTACTAAGGTGCCACTACTATCCTCCTAGTTTCCCAGATTCACAACCTCATTGTCATCCTTGGCCACTCATTCATTCATCTCGTATCTCCAATCTGTTGTCAAATCTTGTTCTTTCTACCTTTATATGATGTCTCATATAGGTCTTTTTCTTGTCACCTAGAGCCCCAACCCTACTTTAGGCCTTCATCGTCCCCCATCACCACCACCACAGTCTTATAACTGATCTGTCTCATACTTCTCTAGTCCGATCAATCCTTCACTTAGCTACCATGGTGGTTTTTCCTAACATGTAGGTCTGATTATATCAGCCCCCACCTCTACCCAACTCACTTAGTCTCGATGACTCCCTATTACCTCCAGGATAAAACATAAAATCTTCTGTTTGGCATTTAAAATTCCTCATAACCTGGCCATTTCCTACACCTTACATTGCTATGCTTATGCTATAATGCAACTACCCTGGTCTTCTTGAACTTACTCAAACACAACACTGTCTGTACCCAATTCCTGGAGTGTACTGCGCCCTCACTTCCACCTCCTTCCTTGGCTTCCTTCAATTCTCAGTTCAAATCTGTACTACTGCAGGGAACCTTTCCTGGCCCACCCAGTTGCTGATGCCTTCCCCTTCTAGATTAAGTTCATCTACTGTAAATACCTTGCATGGTCCTAGTTATTTACTCATTAGACTAAGCTCCTTGAGAGCAGAGACCGTCTTTGGCTCTTCTTTGTAAACTCCATACTTAGTACAGTGTGTGGCACATAGAAGGTACTTAATAAATATTTAATGAGCTCTTTGAGGACAAGGACTGGGTTTTTTTTTAAACCTTTCTTTGCATTTCATTAGCTTAGCACAGATCCTGGTATATAGTAAGTGCTTAATAAATGTTTATTGATGAACTTAATGGCTCGAATATATTTGGATGAACCACTCACAAACAAAAAAACTCAAGTAGATAAATAACATCCAACTGTTCAAATTATGACATGCGGCTAAATGAACAACCTATAGATTTTGTCTGTCAATATATGTATTATGGATATGGAATAGAAATAGACAAGCTGTGCTCAGAATAAAAACAGGAGGAGAGTAAGCTGGAATGTTAACTTTTAATGACCTCTCTGTCTCTGTCTCTCTCCTCTCTCTCTTTCTCTGTCTCTGTCTTTCTCCTCTCTTTCTCTGTCTCTGTCCCCCCCCTTTCTTCCTTCTATACGGCCACAAATTGCGAATTCAATAGTCTCTGAGGAAAAAAAATATTAGTATTACATGGAAATAGAGATATGACATTTACAAGCAGAACACAACTTATAACAAACAAGGAGCTACACAGAAGGACCAGAATAAAGGTTATTGTAGAGGAAATGTATGATTTTATAAGTTGGTTTGGTCACACAGCAAGACCGAAGAATGGATGAATAGCCTGAATCCACTGATTTCCTTAAGAGGTCAGGACAAAGTAGGGATGGTCCTGAGCACTTTGAGTGGATTTCTTCTGGTGAATACATAGTAGGATATGAACAAAAATCACAGAGGATGGGTAGACATGGATGGTTTTGAATTTACATCATTGTAGATACAAATAGATGAGATTTGCAAATCCATTTGATAAGAGGTAAGAGGCAATGTATATGACACTGTTCAGAGACAGATGTCTCTTCAGGTGCTAAGCCAGCATCTAGTCAACTTAATTTGACTTTCCGTCATATTTTTTTTTAACTATATCGTCTTGAACTATTCCAACTTTTTCAGGCTCTGGTGATCTCTCCTAATTTGGCTTTATTTGTGCACTTACAGCACATTGTCTATGATAGAATAATACAACCCTAGACCTGGAAAGCACTTCAGAAGACCATCCGGTCCACTGTCTAGAAATGCTCATTTAATCAGAATGGTTGAGGAACAAGGCTATTCTGCTTGAGGAAAGATGGGGTTTGGTACCATGGAACTCATGTTCTGGTATGAGCCCTGCCAATGATTAACTGTATGACTACACAAGCCACAACCTCCCTGAGCCCTAGTTTCTATCTGTATAACAGAAATAATTTTCCTTACTTCTTTGTGAAGACAAATATAACAATGGATATGAAAGTTCTAAAGGCCCCTGGACAAAGAGAAGATAGCATTTTGTTAATTTAGTTACCACGTTATCTGAATTGCTAAATTTAAAAGATTAGGATACAAAAAGAAAAGTTTGAAAATCCAAACCACATAAACGCAGATGAATCTTTTCTTTAGTGACTCAGAATGCACTTTAGCACCTTACAGTAGTTGTCTTGCACACATGTTTTCTTCTCCCCTGCACCTCACCCCTTAACTCTTACTTTTATTTATAGCTTTGGTTTTTTGCAGTCACTTCCATTTCTGGAAAAAAAGTGTCCTTTATCCTGTGTAATAAGTTGAAAAAGAAAAAACCCGCACCACCAAAGTAGCCAATATTTCAGCTGTAATAAGCACATGTGATATTTAATCTGCAAAGGCAGAAAGGTGTGTTTTCTCAACATTTTTTCCAAATCAAGTTTTCAGGAGGTGAGGCAAACAGACCCATGTATTTTCATTGCTGAGGACTACAGATGCAGGCTGGGCTGAAATTGTACCGATCCTCTTAACATCCTCTGAAATTATTTCTGTGTTTCTCAACTAACTTGGCAGGACTCCCTCCTATGATCAATCAGTGAAAATTATGGGGTTAAACCAAACCAACACATTTAATCTACAAAGAAATTACCTGAATTTTGTTTGGCTTCTGCATAAGCAAGGTAACTTCTGAATCTACAATTTCTAAATGTTCTTTAGATGATGCAGCCTTTGGATAAGGCCTTTTGGGGGGTGGTGGTGCATGACAGCCTAGTTGTATGTGATTTCCATAGTGGAATGGCCTGAAGCACTTTTTCCAGCTGGTTATGAAATTGTTACACATGGGACAGAAATGGGAAGACCATACCGAGAAAAATGATTATTACATAAGCAAGTGTTAATATTGGGGAGATCTTGGATTTTTCCCTTCCTATTTTCTCATTTGAAGATTAGGTCAAAACTTAGTTCTCTGAAGGGAAGGGCTGAGGATGAGCCAAAAATCTTGGATGAGGCTTACCCAACTGGGAAAGCTTAGATCTGATCTAAAGGTAAAGAGATTCTAGTCTTAAGTGAATTCCAGCCCACTGTGCTCTACTCTGAGGTCTGAATGGAGGTGGACCCCTTTTGTCTAGATTGCCCTTTGGGGTGGTGTGGGTAGAGATGTCTCTATGTCCAAGACTGAGTGATCAGTCAATTCCCTCAGTCCATTAGAATAAGCCCACCTCTTTTTATAATATTCATTCTCTTATTAACCTTTCAAAGTTGATTACTGCCTGTTGGGAACATCCACTCTTCCAAGGGAGGGGTGGTGGTTTTTGGTGTACGAGAGGCCAAATGACCATCCTTTTGTTAGGCATAATTAATAAAATGATTAATTACCCAGAAATTGTATCTTGTGCACTTTTTATACATGACAATACTTATTGCTTCCCATAAAGCCTCTCACTTCCAAAAAGAAGTTAAGAGTGATATGATTGTCTGGGTTCTGTGGAACAGGTGATTAGACAGTATATGAATTTATGTTGTATTAACAAAGACTTTTTTCTGATTCATATACTTTCTTCTCTATATCTGGGAAATACAGTTTACATTTCCTAGGAATATTGTTCTCTCGTTAAAGGTAGGTAGTCATTTTTTTTTTTTAAAGTATCGCATTTCTTCAGAGGCAACCAGTACTCCAAGACTCAAGCAGATGGTAGCTTCTGTCCCTCAAAGAGGGACATCATTATTTATTCTTTTCTTCTTGGGTGGTAAACCAATTTGTCCCCTCAGCTATTGCTAGATTATCAGCCTGGAGATATAGCATCTTATAACCATTATACACTGTCTCCCTCCAAGGGGCCTATCTAGCCCTGATCTACCTTCTACTCCCAACTGCAGAGCACATACACACACCTCTTTTCCTGAGTTTTACCCAAGGGATCTGCTGTCTTTCAGCATCCCTTAGGGACAGATCTGATACCAACAGATGGCTAATAGTTATGCCATTCCTCTGCTCAAAAACCTGCTTTCTTCATTCCTTTTAGGGCAAACTACAAACTTAGCTTTGCATTTAAGGCTCAGCACATTCTGGTCCCAACCTACCTGCTCAGATTTACTTAATATTCCCTTCTCATGTATGCTGCATTCCAACCTATCAGCTGTTCCCTGAACTCAAATGTGCCAACTGCTGCTTCGTACATTCACGCAAGCCATTCTCCATACTTATATTCTCTTTCTTACTTTTATCCTTCAGAACTTTTTTCTTCAAGGTCTACTTTCTCTACGAAGCCTTGCCATTCTAGTCATTAGTGCTCCCCCAATGCTCATGTGTGTTTGCATGTTGTGTTCTTCCCAAAGGATCCTAAACTCCAGAGCAGAGATTGTTTCATTTTGGCTCTTGCATCCCCAGTGCCCCAGTACTTCATAGGTGCTGTTTGTTGTATTTAGGACTTGAAGTCCTATGGGCAGGACATTTCACCTTTTTGAGACCTTTCCTCATCTGTAAAATGGTGATTAAAACAAAACCAACAAAACACCTACCTGAGGGTTGTTGTAAAGAAAGCGCTTTTTAATGCTTAAGCAGTCTGGGAGTTGCCACCATCCAGACAGTTTGAAACTTCAATGTTCTTCCCATGGAACATCATTGCTAGCTTCTGAAGGAGCCACCCAACAGATGATTTTCTATGCCTCTCATGAGCATCCATATGTTCTCAGCGTGCCCTCCCCCTGACCATCCCACTGATACCATATTGTTTTCTTGCCTTTAATATCCCGCTTTCCTAAAAAAATGCTTTGTTGTGGTATATAAACTTCCTGATTCTTCAACTTCAAGTTTCTTGGATCATCTCAGTAACTAGCATATGAAGCCTATGAACTTATGTAGAGCATGGGCCAACAGAGAGAATGCAGAGCATCAGACTCCAGTCCAAGTCCTACTTCGAACAAATATTTCCCAAATCGTGCGGCCAGGAGGTGGTCACGACTCCACGTTTGCTAAATGCGGATGAACAGTATTTGTGCCACTGACAGTCTACTTGTGGTAAGTCTAACGTTCTGGAAACCTAAAAGTGTTCTAAGTTCTGATTGCCATCCTCGACGATTATCCGATTATCACCTGCGCAACTTGGCAAACGCTGCCAGATTCTAAGTTCAGTCTGAACAAATGATTTTCATTCCATTCAGTCAAAATTCAGTCCCTATGAATACTTTAGCACGAGGATTATGGGGTGTGTTTTGTTTCGCTTTGCTACAGATCAGTTATGTGTTTTATGACCATCTTCCTACACCCTTATCAGTGCTCTGGATTGAAGCCCTCATTATACTTTATGCTAGGCATCTTCTTAAGGACTTCTTGGACAGCAGTTCTTAACCTAGTGTCTATGACCCTTCTGCTCCCCTCCCCACTATTTTGGTCATTGTATTTCAATATAATTGACTCCTGTAACATTTTTACAATTTTATATATTTAAAAACATCACTCTCAGAAGGGGTGCATAGGTTTCACTAGAGTGCCAAAAGGCCCAGCCCACGAAAAAGGTCAAGAACACCTGCTGTAGGGCATCCTCATTTCCTTAGGCTCCAATTAACAGAGCTGAAATACTTCTTGCTTAGATTATTTGGCCTTTTGCAAAGCTAACTTTATGCCTTGAATCCTGAATCACAGGCTTTCTCATCCTAGGGGTAAGGAAAAATCTTTAAAAGCCATCTAGTCAACTTCTCTGCACCAAAGCATCTCTTACATCTCTTAACTAAATTAAATACTCTAAGGGACCGTTATTCAGATTATCATAAAGCAAATAATCTACATTAAAAGTGAAGATTGTTTTTAGAAGACTAGCTTTTCATGTTAGTTACTTTAGGTATATTTGTAATACATTCCAGAGGGATGACTTCCTAATGCCGCTCACACTGCAATTAAGTTCTTCCAAAATTTTACCTCTAACACTTTTCTGCTGCAAATTTTAAGTCCATTTATTCTTCATCCTTTATTTTAGCACCATCATGCAAGTACCTTCTTTCCCACCAAGAAGCACAACATAAAAAGTTACCTTGTTAGAGAATCTGACATTGTGTATGCTTGTCAGTAGAGATTATTTGTTACAGTTGACCAGACGGTTTCTTTGTTTTTCTGCTTCAAAGTTCATTACAAAGGCACCTGCAACACTTTTAACTTAAAGACTGAGGAGGAAAGAAGTTCCCTTTCCTTTAACAATGAAACAAGGTAACCTTATCTTTTGGCTTAATTGCTACTTTGGGACTCAGCCTGAGAGATGTGTACTTGAAAAAAATCATTTTAATAAATGAAACTGCATTTCAATATAATTGATTTTCTTTTGCTAAGCCTACGTTTACTTCTGCACTTAAAAACATTATTATGAGAAGGGGGGTTCATCAGCTTCACCAGACTGCTAAAGGGGACTCAACAAAAAAGTTTAAGTACTCCTGAAGGGAGTGATGGAGAGAAATGAGAAGAAAAAATGATAGAAAAACCCAGAGAAGGGGGCCATGCCAAGCAATATGGATAACCAAAGGACCATAGATGATATATGAAGGGAGGTGTACTTTAGCCTAACTTTCCACTTCACTGATAAGGAAATTGGAAGTCCAGGTAAGTAACCTACTCACATTGTGATTTGTCAATAGTAGGTCTAGAACTAGATGTAAGTGTATTGACGGCTATCATACAAGATATTCCAAAAGTTGTAGGTCCAGTGTGAAGCTTTAGTAGATTAAAATTGCACTAAGACTTCTGGAAAACCCAAAATAATTCTAGCTAAATTTCTACAGGTTTTCCTTTTCCTTTTAAAAACATACCCATATTTATAATGTGGAAAAACCGAATTGCACCCTTCCCATAGAAAGTCTCTCAATGCTAACATTTACACTTCAAACCCAAACTGTTTCATCTTAAAGAGCTGTAGCCTATCCTTGGATTTGAGTCTAGTTGGTCAATAAGCAACTTTATAAAGCAGCACTACATCTTATATAGCTACATTTCTTTTTGTTAAAATTCTGCAAAACCTGAACTACTTTCTCTTGTTAAAAATCTGTTATAAGGAATTACCAGGCAAATGAAAGATAAATTAACAAATGAATGTCATGTATAAAGGTTATCTTTTAAAAAACCTTTAAAATGCTTATGACATTCAGAAACTATAAGAAAATATTTCTTTAAAAATTTAGCAACACCTTATTAATTCCAATCCAATTAATCTGCTGTAATAGCTAAAGTACTGGACAAAATATTATTTTTGTACTAGCTATGGAAAAATTTGCTAAGAGAAATATTTAAACTACTTGAAACTAAATATTAAGAGCATCGTTTGCACAAACTGATTAATTCCACATATTGACAGAATTCACTAACAAGCTTTACAAACAATAGCCCGAGTAGTGCACATTTAAGGAGTTCTAACGGTTTCTTAAAAATTCTGAAATTTAGACTTGCCTTCTTTTCTTCATGGTATTTTATCATCTTGCCTCTATAAATAATATATAAGAATCCTTTTACATATTTCATACATACCTGGGCTTGATCCAAACTGAATGAATGTTGTTTCCTTTAAAATACTGCTGCTCGTTTCTATTTACTAAGTTAAAATGTTTTCAATGGCTTCTCTCTGGTTCCATCCAGGAGTGTAAGTGTTTTTCATGGAACCTCCTCAGATAGACTGTTCACTGTAACAACTGATTTTGAGATACAAGAAAGGCAAGCTTTGGCTCCGGTCATATTACAAACTCTTTTATAGACGTGTGTTTTTCTAATTTAGATCTTAGTAGTAATCTAAGCCCTTCCAACTAATACTTCTCAGGCAAATCCTTCATCTTATAGTCAACTCCAAAAATTCTAAACTACTTATAGAAACAAAACACCCCACCAATAGGCACACTGGAGAAACTGAGAACTGAGTTGCTTCAATCTTTTGACTCAATGGCTAAACTAATTCTAAAGGTCACTAGCCAATTGGAACCATCCTTGAATCCAAGCAGTTTTACCAGCTTTTATTATAAACACCAGCACATTTCAAGTTTCCTCTTTTTGATCACAAATATAGGACTTTCCCCCTCCCTTCCCCCCTCCCCACTTTAAGTATACAGCATGAGACACAGCATTGGGGCTTTCCATCTTTCTTACAGCAATTTCCTTCTGACAAGCTCTGGGTTAGTGTCCACTGACCACACCCTCAGCCCCATCTTTTGACATCTTGATTGCTTAAGACAGTTGCATGGGATGAGGAATCCAAAGATGTTGAAGTTGGTACAAAGAGTTTCGAATTGCAGAAAAACCTTTTAACAGAAATGCTCTTCATTTAACAGGTTAGAAAGACTAAACAAGGTGGGAGTATGCCATATTCACAGTATGGGGCCAATAGCTCTCCAGTTTCACAAATCACCAGCTACAATTATCTTTGTTGTTTTAACATACTGTCCGATACTGTCCCACTAGTAAAAAGGTAATACTGGCAGGGGCTAATATATGTAAAAATTAAGCAAGCTAAGCACTGCTAATAAGCATTGTTTATATCAGTGGGGACCTGGGGTATTGGGGGGAGGGTGTCTTGCATTCTTTTCTGATGCAAGTTTAGTTCAACTAATCTACATCATTAAAACTCAAATCATGGAACACTGTGCAAAAGTGGATTGCAAGGTTTAAGCCACTGGGAAAGTTTCCTCAGATTTAGATTCTGAAACAAAGCATTTTGAAAATATCTCCAGAAACAAGAGGGCCAAAAGGAGTATATTTGGGGCATGATTTTTATTCCACAGAAAACTCACTTGATCTAGAATTCCCATTTCATTTAGGGATGGGGATACCAGGAGAAACAGAATTCAAGTCATTAGCAACCTACGGTGCAGCAGACTAAACAAGATTAGTCTAACTTGAAATCTCTCCGTTGGTGATCCTTCTCTGAAGCGTATGCAATTTTTACAGTAATCATGGAATTAAAACGATCAACCCACTCATTATGAGCGTCTGAAAATTGGACCTAAGGGGGACCAACAGGGTGTCCCCATAGTACCAGAATGGCCATATTCAATCATATCATTGGCCTGGGGCCAGTTACAGAATTATTAGGAGGAAGAAAGGTGAACTTCCATTAATAAATTCCCTGACTAGAGAACCTTACTCCTTTGGCTCAGTTCCTAACAGATACTGAACACCTCCACAAGAATATGGGATTTAGCCTGGGTCAGATAAGCAAGAGCCAAATGTAAGGAAAGGATTAGGGCAAGCTCTGGAGGCAGAAGAGTCTATAATTACCACCTTTAATGCAAGTAGTACTATTTTGAGCCAAATGGTCAGACAGAACAGTTGGGAACCAAGGACGACACCTAAAGTAAACCTTCCTCCAGCTTTCTGCTTGTTCATGAAACCAGGCCTGGATCTTCTATTCAGGAACAATAACTGCCACCCACACTAAATAACTGGATGAGGCTCTTCAGCCAGCATTTCATAAGGGCTAAGGAAAGTAGGCAGGATGGGTAAAAAAGAAAAGTTTTATCCAAGGCCCTTTTAAAGAAATAGTTATTCATCTATTACATAACTTATGAATACCTGTAAGTAAGCGTTAACTGTATGGGATATAGACTGACCTTGCTTCACTCATTCCCAAGGAGATACTCTAAAAAGGCTGCTCTTCAGTGGATATGTTACCTAAATATGTCATAAATCAGGCCACCACTACCAATGCCCCAGGCTGCTTCTATGAGTGAATAACCAGAATCATGTCTTACAAAGAACAGAATCCAAAAAAAATATATAAATAAATAAAAACCTTAAACATTCTTACATGGATCTTAAAGAACAGAATACATGTTAAAAACTTCAGTAATTTATATCAATTTTAAGCAGTACTTTATATACAATGGGAAAAAAAGACATGCATAGTCCAAATACAATGTTGAAAACAGCATTTTCATAACAAAAAACCCCAAACACTAAGTGTTAATACCATGTACATGAATTCAAGAAGGACCACCCTTTTTGTCTGTTGCACACAGTTTATTTAACAATATGATATAATAAGTAAGAAATGAGTTGGTATTTTTACCATTCTATACAGTGATTGAATCTTCTTGGATTTTCTTATTTATAGTAATTATAGAGCTTGCATGATTTACACTAGAATTGCTTTTCCTCATTTCAAGTTTCACATAGAAGAAAGAAAAGAATGTTTCTTCTCTATTAAAATCAGCACGGTCTAAGAGTGATCATCCCTATTTTATCGTCTAAAACCAGTTTTATCAGAGAAACAAAGCAACAATTTCTACATCTGCAAGACAAGGATTTTGGCGTAAGCCAGTATGTATAGGGGTGTGTGTGTGTGTGTGTGTGTGTCTGTGTGTGTGCGTGTGTCTGTGTGTGTGCGTGTGTCTGTGTGTGTGTGTGCGCACACGCAAGAGTCAATTCCTATCTTCCAGGGGTAATACTTGGAACGCCCGCAGAGTTCACTATAGAAAAAAATCTTCCCGGAACATGTCAGAAAGTTACCGGGACACATTATAAGCTTGCATTATTTCAGGAATCAGTTCTGAATATTATTTTTTCTTCTCACTTTTAAACATAAATGTTTAAAGTCTTGAAAATACAAATAAAAAATATGAATATAATGAACTTGTTTTCCCCATTTAAAAAAAAGACATGAGTCACCATCAATGACAAAAAAAAAGAATCCAAACAAAACCACCCCCCACATCCCCCAACCCCCCCCAAAACAAAACAAAACAAAAAAAAAAAAAAAAAAAAACAAAACCGAAAAGAGACCAGATATTTAATCAACTGGTTTTTAACAAAAAATATATTCTTTGTATTGTTTCTTTAAACAGCAATTCGTCCTTCCATGGCTTGGAAGTAGCAGTTCCATCTAGGATTAAAAACAACCTAGACGCCTGGATTTTCAGTACAAAATGTCCAAGAACATGAAAAGGGAAAAAAAAAAGGTGATGCTCCCATAATGCTACAAACCCTCCACAAATTTTTCTAGTGTGTCTCCTGTGGTATCACCAACCAGGGATAATTCATTGGACAACGCACTCCTGTTTGGGGTGTTTAGTTGTGGAAGCATTGCACTCTGTTCGGGGTTACCCAAATGTCCCTGATCCATGGAGCTAGCCATGGTAACTGCAAGTCCTGGGTGGGGAGAACCAGTCTGGGGTGAGACGTGATGTGGTGAAGGCTGGGGTTGTATCCTTGGTGATGGGCTGGAATGTGGTGGCTGGGACTGGGGACGTGGAGACTGGACAGGGGCTGGAGACCGCACCTGGTTACTGAGGGAGGTGGCTATCTGTTGGCCAGGGAGATGAGATGCCTGTGGTTGTCCTGAGAGCATATGCTGCTGTGGGCTCATAGGATTAGGCTGGCCCGGGGACCCTATCTGCTGCTTCATTTGCTGTTGTTGTAGAATCCGCTGCTGCAGTGCTTGCTGAATATTGGAGGTGCCATCTGCCCCAAGGCCAGGCTGGCCCATTTGGCTCAGTTGTCCCATTTGAGCCATCTGGCCCATGGAGCCGCCCTGTATGGATAAATGCTGCTGCATCCTCTGTTGCTGCATGGCTTGGGGATAACCCCCAGGTCCTTGAGGCTGCTGGAACTGGCCATGTCCTGCCATTGCACTGGCCATCCCAGCACCTCCTTGCTGCTGCTGCTGCTGCTGCTGCTGCTGCTGCTGTTGCTGCTGCTGCAGCAACTGCCTCCTAATCATTTCTCTGTACTGTGGATTCATACTTGCCATGCTGGGATTGTGCCCTGTGTTCATGATGTTTATCGCCTGTCCCTGGGGATTCATGCCTCCCATTCCTTGCTGCTGAGGGGGGACATTAGGCCTCTGAACTCCTGCCTGCATTGCACTTATATTTTGTAAAGCAGGCTGTGCATGGATGATGGGCTGCTGCATTCCGGTTTGCTGCTGGATACTGGTTTGAGGCTGCATTCCGGGCTGGTTAGCCACATACTTAGCTGTTCGCTGCTTTATGAAAGCTGCCATGAGTTGAGGATTTGCTTTGAGGATATTCAGCACTTGTTGCTGTTGCTGTGGTGAACTGGGGGATTTCAGTGTCCGTAACAAATCTTGCAAGGCATTGGGTGGGATACTCCGTGGGGGCTGCACCCCTGGCATCCGTGGCCCAGCGACTGTCTGCTGTGCTGGCATGGGCATGACAGGTCTCTGAATTCCTGCCATTGGCTGCTGCTGGGGAATCGGAGCTGGTGGCCACTGGCCTGGCTGCATGTTAGACATCACTGGCCCTGTCACTGGATTTGGTCGGGGAACATTCATGCTAACTTGAGGCATCTGATTCACTGGCCCCACAGCTTGACTCACCATGCCCGTACGCCCTGGAGGCAGGCCATTATTGATGCTGTTGACTCTATACAGATGTTGCTGCTGCTGAGCTTCTCGCTCAATCTGACGAGCTGCTTCCACAGCAGCTGGAGGTGGTTGGGCAGGAGGAGGTGGTGCTGCCACCTGGTTGGTAGGTTTTCCAGTGGAGACTGTGGTTGGGGGTTGCGTTCTGGCCACATTGGGGAAGCCAGCTGGTGACATGCTTACAGGTGAAGGCTGAGGCTGCGGGGGAGGCTGAGGTGTCTGGGGGGTGCTTGGCTGCTGTGTAGGGGTACCAGGTGTCGCTGAGGTAGGAGAAGGCAAACTTTGCTGAGGCACATTGCGGGTGTTCATGGTGGCCATTCGTCGACGCATGAGTTGAGCCTGCTGCAGACGGTGCTGAATCTGCTGCTGTCGAAGCTTGTGTTTGATGTTCAGACAGAATGGCACAGGGCATTTGTTCTCTTGGCAGTGTTTGGCATGGTAGCAACAAAGGGCAATGAGCTGTTTGCACACTGGGCAGCCTCCGTTGGTCTTGCGCTTGCAGCCCTTGGTATGCTGAACAACCCGTTTCATCTTCTGACAAGATGGCAAAGAGCAGTTCGCATTCCGACATTGGCAGGCATGGACCAAGGACTGGATGCAACGTTGGATGCTCAGACGCCGGGATTCCTGGGGGCTCTTAGACTGCTGCTCTCCTTGGCTATTGCTCTCATCATCCAAGCCCAAACCCCATTTAACCATTTTGTGGTCATGACTCTTAGTGTTGTAGCAGTTAATGCAGAGGTCATAATCCTTTAAATGAAGAAAAAGACCAAAAAAAAAAATCAGCCTCATAATGTGGTATAAGACATTAAGACAAGAAAATAAGGCATATCACTACACTACTGATAAATATGGCCAACATTTATTATCTTCTCACCCCCCTTCCAAAATATGACTGTCTCACAACATATTCCAATTCTTATAATTATGAGTCAAAGATTTCTACTATCTTTTGGTTATTCTAATTTAACTAAAGTGATTCGACACCTCAAGCAAGACAGGCTAGTTTAAATTGAGGAGTAACACACTTTACATGTTAGCATTACCTCATCACCTTGATCCAGTGGTCCTCAAACAGCTTGGGGATCTTCAGTAGGGCATAATCAATTCATCACCACACACCCACACACTTTCCCTAACTCTGTCCCATTAACTTAGTGGTAGCCTATAAATTCATCTAAGTTCACCTCTTACTTTTTACACAGAGGAAAATTTACACTAAGAGAAGTTAAACTCATTGCATATTTGTTCACATGTGTGTACCTCCCCCCCCCCAAGCACATTCCTAGGATTCATTTTTCCTAAGGGAATGATGCAGAATGTGGGAGGATGGGAAGAAAGGACTACCAGGTTTAAAAAAAAAAAGACATATTGAGACATTACTATTATGTCCTCTCAAAAATTACAAATAACTCTAAATAAAAAAACTCAAATCATGTGAAAAAGCATTATAGCTACAGAAAATTGATGAGTTAACAAGGTATTAATGACTATTTCAATCTACCTAGAGACTGCCCCCTGCTTTATATTTCTCAAAAACGAAGCTGGTAAGTTTAAAGTGCCCTACAGGCTCCTGGTCTTGTGCTATTATTTTAAAGAGCCCACAGTGATCTAATGTAAGATTTGCTTGAGTGATATTAGCACTAATGTAGCTAGCTCCCTCAAGTCATCAGAAAGCTACAGAACAAGATAAAAGTGGTTTATGAATCCAGGGCAAAGGTGGTAAGCAAAGGGTGAAGCTTTTCCCTTCTAGCTTCTAAATAATTGTCTTAAGGATAGAATGTCTATATGCCAATTTTACCAACTACGATGCGACTGGGAAAAAAGTAGTCTTTTAAGTAAATTATTATCAGGCCTCAAAACTGAAAGGGCCAGTATTTAACTGAGAAATAGCTTTTTGTGTTCTCTAACTTACGACAAGGAGTACACTAAGGAATATCACCTAACACAAGACAGCAGTCCCATCAAAATGTCTTCTCCTCTTGGATGAATCCAAATTGTGTCTATATTCAAAGTCTTCCTTATAATAGCATTTCTAAGGAAATCTATTGCCTGACAAATTTAAAATAAACTTCATGAGATGTCTTCAGAGAAGACAACTTTGGAACACTGATCTGGACAAAAGTTCAGTGACCTAATTATATAGATTTAATAAACCTAGCTGGCGCGGCTGGTCACAGACTTGAACTCTTTGATCCAATATAGGTAACTACTGCCAAAAGCAAAGTATGTTCTGTTTAGAAAGGAAGAAGCATGGAACCAAAAAAGGCAACCCATTGAGTAAAGAACCACTGTGCGGATGAGAGGAAAAAAAGGTCTAATGCTTACCTCACAGACTGTACAGTGCCACCTGGTTTCTACATGGTGCTTACACTCATTGCAAGTGTAGACAAAACGATCTTGCCCTTGAGTGTGGAGCTCCACCAACATACACAACGTTGACCACTTGGATCGACGTAATGAAGAGAACTCCCAATGCTTGTCTCTGGCTAGAGTCAGGAAGGCATCACGTCCGTCCATTAGATCACAGCTGAGTAATGGATCAGGGTCCACGATGGGATGCAGAGTGTTTATTACAGGCCCAGCATGGAGGTGGATCACAAAGAAGACCTACAGTTTAAATGAGAATGTAATGTCAGTTAAACACCCTAAGTATTAAACAGGACACGAGAGTGAAGGGAGTGAAATTCCAGACTGGAAATGCCACAGAGCTTTAATCAATACTCTGCTAGAGGGAACATTACTTAAATGTTCTGTACTCCAGTGTCTTCATTTGAAAAGAAGGAAGCACTAGAGAACAGGACTAATCTGACATTCATCTTTATAGGTGACAAAGGGAAGATCAAGTTTTCATTTGACTTAGTTAATTCTGGGGAGAAATTATTTTATCCACGATATACTGCACACTGCTGGAACTTGTCCAGGGTGAATGGATACTTTCGAGCTGTAATGCTGGTGTGAGGGTTTAAATTAATGTTCAACTTCTCTGTAATGCATTCTCATCACACCACCAAGGAACAAAACATAAGTTTCAGAATCAGTAGGGAACAAAGCCTTGCAAAATTCTGTGCTTGCTATGGGACAGCCTGGACGAGGTGGGTTCTCCCAGTTGCCAGTGACACCCAGATAAATGGGATCTCCAGGATTTGACTGAAGGCAGACAATCAGCAGCATGCCACTGCTTTCAAAGCTGAGCTTGCAACTTCACCTCTTTGTGTTTCTCCATGGTGGCGTAGAGCTTCTGAGACAAGTCATTGGACACGTTGGGCATGCTGGGCTTCTTCTTGTTGGCTCTGCTGATGCTGCTTTTATTCTTGTTGGTTTTCTTGTTGTTCTTTTTCTTGGCATTCTTGCTATCACCCTGGCTGCCCTAGGATGACATTGCAAAGTGGTTAAACCAGTCCCTCCCTGGCCTGCCTAGGAGAGCTGGGCACTTTCAGGTACTACATGTGCACAAAGCTCCCTCCATTCTGATGGCTGAATTTGTCCATTATGATGACAATGAATGTAAAATTGGAAAGAAAGCAAAAAATGGGTATTTAAGAGTTTGAACAGAGCAGTAAAATACTCATGGGCAAAATTTTCCAGTTTTATTCATTTACTTTCCCCCCCAAATATAATGGCTATTTAGGAATTTTCCCACTAAACTTTGGAGATGACAGCTATGTTGTTTTAATAATTTATCCCTAAACCATCCACCACAGTAATAGCTGATACAAGATAATGAAGGTAAGAGTCAGAAAATACAAAATCGGAGACATTTTCCCAATTTATTTCCTGTGGCTCCTTCTATGAACTGTTGTGCAGTTGGGAGTCAGTCTGAACTTGCTACTAGACATAGGTCACCAAGAGCCGCCACCTACAGAGTAAGAGCTTCCCCCTTTATTTCCAGGCCCCTGGAACACCGTCTCTGCACGGCTTACTTAGAACGAACTTATACACAGAGCTTTTTTCCTATGGTTTGTCAAGAGAGGATGTTGCCTCTTTTTAAATACTATCACTGCCAAATAGTTAGACATTTTCACCTTTTCTTTATCTAGCTCCAATTCTATCCTCTGTCTAAATTACTAAAAAATAGTTTCAAAAGTATGTTGTACATACATCTTTCTCTTTCCATAAACCCATCATACTTAACAAGTTCTGCTGTGTATACCCTTTGCATACTTGTATATCCTTCTGGAAAGGGATTAATCAACTAAAAAAAATTTGTGAAACAGTTAACTTTACAAAGCTACTTTAAATACATTTGAACATTTCTTATAAGCAAACATAAACATTAGAACATAAAACATTGAGTTTCTATTCATTGTTTTTGATGAACCAGATACAGCTGGCCATTCAATAAACTGGCACAATAAGTATGACACAATGTAGAGTGCTGAATCTGCATTCGGAGGACCTGAATTTGAATCCTGGTTCTGACAGTTAAGTGAGGTTAACTGATAGATGACTTTGGCCCACAGTTCCTCATTTGTAAAATAAGGTCTAAATATATGGTATGAATAGAAAGAACACTGGTACTAGCAGATCTGTGGCTGTGTCACTAACTAGTCTTATGACTTTGGACCTCAAAGCCTCAGACTCCTCATCTATAAAGTGAGAGAGGTAGCTTAGATTCCTCAAATTCTTCCCACCTTAAAATTCTGTAATCCTATAAAACTGCAGTCTGAGTGATCTTATTCAAGTCTGGACACGTGGACATGGTCCCTTTCTTAGAGTTTCCTTAATTGCTACCCCAGTTTAGTCAGTCAATAAACATTTATTAAATACCCACTATGTGTCAGGCACTGTCCCTGGTGATACAAAAGAAAGCAAAAGACATTCTCTGTGCTCCAGGAGATTATAATTTAATAGGGAAGACAGCAAATGATTGTGTACAAACAAGTCATGTACAGGAGGAAAGGCACTGGAAGTCAGAGTTAAAGGCTTGGTGTAGAGGATGAGATTTTTGCTGGGCCTTAAAAGGAAACCAGGAAGCTGGTAAGAGGAGATGAAAGAGAATATTCCAGGGATGGAAAAAATACCTGGGGCTAGAGATGGAGTGTCTTGTTCATGGAACAGCAAGGAGGCCAATGTCTCTGGATCAAAGAGCATGTGGCAGAGATTGAGGTTGAAGAAGACTGGAAAAGTCTCAACTGGCCACAGTACTTTGGGACTTCTCCACTGTGTCCTGGGAAGCTCATTTTGGGGATAACGTCATCATTCTCTAAGATCTCATCAGCTTGATTCTCCAATTCAACACCACCTTCTGACTCTGACTGGAGGGTGGGGCCATGTACACCAAACCTCCATTTAAAGAAAGAGTTCAGCTCAAACATCTCTTCATTTGTCACCTACTGACACCTTTGGGAATTCACTATGCTGCAGCCTTTGGTACCTTTTCCGCCTCTCCACTACTACCCTCCTGCCCCTTCCTCACTGGTCCTCTTACTTTTGTGTTTTGTCTTTGCCTGTTAAGATTGTAAACTCCTTGAGGGTAGGGTCTGCCCGACCCCCCCCCCCCCCCCCCCCGCCGTGTGTGTGTGTGTGTGTGTGTGTGTGTGTGTGTGTGTGTGTGTTTCCCCAGTGCACAGCACAGTGTCTGGAAAATAAGTGCTTAATAAATGTAACTGAGAGGGCTAGGTTATAAAGGGCTCTGAATGAACAATAGAGGATTTTGTATTTGACTTTGGAGGTGACAGGGAATTTATTGAATAAGGGTGACACATGGTGGGACCTGCCCTTTATGTGGCAGGTGGTGGAAAAATGGGAGGTTACATTGGAATACTTGAGGCAGGCAGACCTGCCCATTAGCAGACTACTGCAGTAGTCAAGGAGGGAGATGCTGAGGACCTACACTAGAGTGGTCACAGTGTTAGAGGGGAAAAGGGAACAACACGCAAGAGAAGTTGCAAAGGTGAAATCATCAGGTTTTGGCAATAGATTGGAAATGGGGTTGGGGGTGAGAGGTAGTGAGGAGGTAAGGATGATTGCTAGGTTGTGAACCCAAGGGACCAAGGAGGATAATGTCATTCTGAATAGTAAAAGGCAAGTTAGCAGGGGGGAGGTTCTAGGGAAATAATGAGTTCCATTTTGGACATGTTGAGCATAAGATGTCAACTGTAAATTCATTCTGAGATTCCAGAAAGGCAGCTGGAAATGTGAGAATGGAGGTCAGTAGAGATAGTGGGGAAGGAGAGGTAGATCTGAATACTATCAGCATAGGGATGGTAACTAAATCCATGAGAGCTGATGAGGTCATGAAGTTAAGTTGTATAGGGGGAGAGGAGAAGAGGACCCAGGACAGAACTCTGAAGGTGCCTACAATTAGAGGGCATGATTTAGAAGAGGATTCAACAAAGGAGACAGAGAAGGAACAGGCAGATGAATAGGAGAAGCAGGAGAGAGTGGTGTCCCAAAGACTCAGAGGGGGTCTTCTGATAGCTTCCAGACAAAACCATCGTATAATCTTCCTAAAAATTACCCTACTCAAAAACCTTCGATGCTTCCTAAAATGCCTACAGAATAAGGTGTACGTAAAGTCGGTCAATATCATGTTCAAGGATTCCATGGTCTGGTCCCAAACTACCCTTCCAGACCTATTATCACTGAACTCTGCTCCACTGGCCATTCTCTAAGCACGCAGCAAGCTTAACCACTTCTGAACCTTTGCTCAAATCACTCTCTATACCTGAAACAGTCACTCATACATAGCTGGTTAACAAAATAATACGCATACCTTAAGATTTACCTTAAATGTAGTGATATGTTCATCCTGGTACATGGTTTATCTGTACACTCTGATAGTACGCTCTTAATGTGTACCACTCATATGACACAACATATACTGCACTATATTTGTATGTCTCATCTTTCCCATTAGATCTAACCTGAAAAGCAGGGAGCATATCCTGTGCAACACTATATCCCATGACACATTTGCATATAACACGAGTTTAAAAAACACTGGTAGGTTGTATGGATAACAAGAATAGCAGGTGACCACTAACACTGAATGGGCACTTAATTAAAGACTGTCGTCACAAGCAGAATAATGATCTAGGTCTAAATGAAAGGAGGGCAGGCTACTACTTAAGTACTTCAATAATCCAGCCTATTCACCCACAGGAATTATTTGCAAACAACAGTCAGCCTGTGATGACTCTATGCCCAGTATATCTATTCACTTCTCTCCTACAGTAGTTCAGACCTTCAGCACCTTCTGCCTGATTACCGTAATAGAGCTTTCTACTTCCAGTCTCTCTCCATTCTCCTATTTACCCTCCACACAGCTGACAGAGTCACATTTAAAGCAGTTTTGATCATGTCATTCTCTTGCTCAAAAAACTTCAGTGAGTACCTACTACAATGCTTAACTTAGCTCAATGTTGAATAAGGCCAATAACAACCTAGTTAACATTAAGATCACAGGACACTTACCTCTGTGGTTTCACTAGCTGCAGTACTCTCTTCTTTTTTTCTTTCTTCTTCTTCCTGTTCAAGTTCCTTAATGCTCTCTTCCAAAACATTAGGCCAAAAGTCGCCTTCAAAATACGGTAGCTCCTTGGCACTTGTAAGCCTATCCTCTGTTGCTTGTTTGAAAATGTCCTAATGAGTGAAGAATAAGATAATGATGTGGTCTCCACTATAAAACCATTCTATTTGCAATGCAGTGACCAATATTGAGATAGTACTTACTGATGATCATAAACAATGTTTTAATGAGATAAGCGATTTAAGATTAACTGGACAACAATGTGATTACTGGCACACACACCAATGGTGCACAAACTATAGAAATTGTACAATGAGAAGTTAATCTCCCATCAAAATTTTCAATCTATGATATATTTTCTTGTAAAATCAAATGAAAATCTGAATAAACTGTATTTATAAAATGCTTAATAACTTACTTTAAATGAAACATACTTATGCTTCTCTTTGAATTTATATTCAAATTTATATTATACTTATCTGCTTATATTTCTTATCACTCGTTAAGATCGTAACCTCTTTGAAGGAAATAGAGGCATGACATGAAGGCACTGTGATGTAGTGCTAAAAAGTCCCACTGCTGGGAGTCAGAATACCACAGGTGGAATTCCAGCATCAACCACTCGCTACTTGGTTAAGTGACTCCAAGGCAAGCCCCTTTGGCCTCACTGAGCATTAGCTTTTTATACTAAAAAGAACTACACAAATGCATGCCATTGTGGTTATGGTGGTTATTTTATCTAGCACAGTGTATTACATATATTGTATTCACCTACATAATAGACATTACATAAGATTTCCTAAATGAATGAAAATATGAAAATGAGGACAGCGCATATAATACATGAGAATAAGCTCCATAAAAGCACTGTAACTTAACACCAAGTACCTTGTAGTCATGAATGATGCGCTCAGCAAAGGCCTTGTCCAGCATCTTTTTGTACCATTCCTGCAGTCGTTTAGGTTTAGGGATTTTTTGATCAGGAGGGTGGCAATGAAAGATGTAATCATCTCCTTCACTTGGGGGACAGGCCCAGATATGTCCTGTAACATACCTGTAGGATATGGAGACTCATCAAAAGACCTGAAGTAATCCACTTAGTACTATAAAAATTCTCTCCTGAGCATATCAAGTGAGTTCATAGCTTCCCTCAAAGGGGATGAAATAAGAGTAAACGTATAATAAGTTCTGGTCATGAAATTCCCAGCTCTTAATTTATAACTGGGTATATCAATCCTAGGTTTACAGGAGTGAGATATTGTTGCATAAAAAAGTATAAAAATAAGAGGGAAATAGGGGAAGAGATTGCTAAAAGATACAACTTGAATATGCTAAAGTATAGGATTTCAGTGTTGAATAAAAATGGTTCAAAGGAGGCTAGAGGACATACTCTGGAGAGAAGAATTAGCATTTAGACTCCAAATAAGAAACAAATTAAACAAACTACCCCCCCCCAATATTATAAAAAATAAGTATAACGGAAATTAAGAGAAAATGAAAATGAAGATTTTCTTTTCTTTTCTATACTTCTTTCAAATGAAACTCACCCCAATTTCTTCACATATTCCAGATATCCAATTAGGATTTCGTGATAAACAGCTGTCCGAAGGCAACGGGGCCGGAAGAAATGAATACTATCCAGATATGAAATGTACACACGCCTGGGAGAAAGTTAAATTCAAGGTTTGCCTCAACATTTTTGTCAGCATTAGCATCCACCCTGGGCCAAAGTGGGAAATGCTGAAATTCTTGTTACTGTATAACAGTTGTCATTATTTGCTAATAAAAAACAAGGAGCAACATCATTGAGTGTAGCTAAATTAAAAGGAGCAAAAAATTATGCAATTTTTCCAACAGATGCGTGGTCAAAGGACAAGGACAAAGTTTTCAGAAGAAGTGTAAATAACCAAATGAAAAAGTGTCCCACATCGATGAAAAGAGAAATACAAATAATAGCGAATCTGAAGTTTAATTCACACCCATCGAATTAGCAAAAATACGGAAAAACAAAATTAATCAATATTAGAGGGGTTATGGGATATATATGTGTGTATATATTAAAACACACACACACACACACACACACACACACACACACACACACACACACACGTTGGAAATGCTGTAGGCTAGTACAATTACTCTAGAAAGCAAATCATAAGTATGTAAGAATTGTCACTAAACTGCTCACGTCCTCCGATGCAGTGACATACACTACCTCCAGGAAATCAATAACAGGAATGAGATATTCAGAATAACATTTTTTGGGATAACAAAAACCAGCACCAAAAATGGGCAATCACCAGTGAGAAGCAGCACGGCAAATCATGGTATACGAACACTGAAACTTTTCTCTGCTTATAAAATACTACCCACCTCTAGAGAGATAAAATGATGAAATCTGAATGCAGACTGAAGCAGACAGTTTTTTTACTTAATTTTTTCAAGATTTATTAGTAATTTTTGGTTTGTATTTGAGTAATATGGAAATATATTTTGCATGACTGCATGTATAACCTTCATCAAACTGCTTACCATTGAGGGGATGGAGGGAGAGAATTTAGAACTCAAAATTTTTAAAAAAACAGAATGTTAAAAACCGTTTTGACATCTAATTGGGAGAAAAATAAAATATTATTCAAAATAGAAAAAAATATCACTGTGCCATAAAAGATGACACATATGCAGACCATGGGAAGACTTGCATGAAGTGATGTGGAGTGAAGAAAGCAGAATCAGAAGAACAATATAAATAGTCCTAAAAATAAAAACACTAAAAGGTAGCTAAACTTAGATTAATTGCAGTGAACAATCTTTGTACTGGAGAAAAAGGATGTAACTTATGCTTGCTCTGCCTATCAGGTTTTTTTTTTTTAAACTAGTACATATACAGGTGTTTTATTTATATTTTAAAAAAATGAGTAACATTCTAGTACCTATTACCAACTGAACCCCACTCTTAAGGAGGTAAAACAAAGGTGGCACTTTCTGTTTTTTAATACTCCTTCCTACATTTACGACTGCCATAATAAAAATACTTAAAATGGCAATGGCAGTAGGCACAAATATTATTAGAGTCATAAGCTATGTTTAAAACTTCCCCTCACAATTCTTATTTGCCCATAGTCTGATTTCATTAAACTATGGTTCCATTTCTTCCAACTCTGTTCTGATACGTATTTGTCTATTACGCTGGTTACTACATTAGTCTGTCAGAACGTAAAAAAAAGAAATGCCAAGAATGGAAATGAAAGACTACCTTGTGTTGGGAGGGGGGCAATCAGAGCCATATTCCTGTACATGCATTCCAAAGAAGCATACATCCACGCCGTCAATTTCTTCAAAAGCAAAGAGTGCTTTGGTTCGATAAGGAAAAGATTCAGACATTTCACCAGAATCCACAAACCTGTAAGTTACATCTAACTTTAGAATTCTAACATTGCATGTGATTGCCTACATTTAAAACTTCACAAATATATTTTAAAATTTAATTAAAATATTGAGGTATAAGAATTTGGGGGCTGAACAACTTAAAATCTCACATAACAAAATTGAAAAGCTTTCCCAAAAACAGTACATGAAGAAAAATGACCAAAAACACAAGAAAATTGAGGGTTATTTTTCCTCGCCTGTCTTCCACCCAGCCCCCCCCTCCCTGACCCCCAATAGTTCCAGTCCGTGCAACCCAAACAAACCTTGATTTCATTCCAGGCTTGACTTCTACTGTTTTATCTGAACTGGCCACCACTCTGACAAAAACTTCACCAGCTTCAGGATGATTCTGACGTCGTAAAAATTTGTTAACTCTGTCTTCCAGATGGTTTCCTAATCGGGTAGTTTGTAGTCCTAGAGAGGAAAAAAAAATAACTAGGTAAGAGAGATTAATTATGAAGGGCTAAGCAAAATACTTCTGTTTTTTTTAAAAGAATGTCACTCCAAGCTGTTTCTTGAAAGCAGCAAACAAAAACCTCCCAAGGCCTAAGACCTAATTAATCTTCTCAATGAATGAGTTTGATTAGAAGACTATTTTCATCACCCTGATACAACAGAAGTTTGACATGATACAGTATACTGGAAAATGGATTCCTGTTTGTCACTATAGTTTATCACCATTAACAGGGAATTTTGGTTGTGAAGTATTGACCAAAAAGTTATTTTAAAAAAGGAGGGTAGGGGTTGGGGGGAGTGGGAGACAGAAAATAAACTTTGAGCTCTCTATCCCTTAAGGGGCTTTAGGGTAAATGAAGAAGTTTGGTGTCACATCTATTCTTGCTGCTAATACGATTCCATTCCTAAGATCAAAGTAAAGAACATGGCTTTTTAGCTATTCCTAGGTAAGTATGTGACTGGCCACCAAAGACCTGTTTCTATAACTCCCCTAGAGTTGAAGACACAACTTTGAAGTTTGTAGATTACAAAGCTGGGTCCATAAGAACAAATAACTTATGTAGATTCCTGAAGCCAGGTCTATCTTGTGAAGCTGTTATACAGAGTTCTGAAAAATTGTCAATTTTTGTTCTGGAAAATTTAGAATGTTACTTTGGCTGTAAAGGAATAGGGTTGTGGTCAAAGTATTAAGCAGATGTGAATTCGGTTACTAGGCCAACTCCCTATACTCAGAATTAGTTCTTAAGATACCACATTTTTAGGAAACAGAGGGGATAATAGATGGGACTCACTGGAAAAGACCATGATGTTGGCAAAGATTGAAGGGAAAAAGGGAACAGCAAAGGATGAGAGGACAGACAGTATCATGGAAACAACATGAACCTGGAGAGACTTTGAGAGATTAGTGGAAGACAGAGGTGCCTGATGTGCTACAGTCAATGGTGTCACAAAGAGTTGGACACAAATGAAGAACTCGACACAACCACCACTGCCACTATAAGCCAGGTACTGTACTAAGCACTTGAAAAAGCCCATGTGTGTATCTGATACAACTCCAAGGATATGAAATGAAGGTGTGGGCAGAATTACTTGATTGTAGCCCCAACTAAGTGGCACAGTGAATAGTGCCAGGCCTGGAATCAGGAACATTCATGTTCCTGAGTCCAAATCTAGCCTCAGACATTTACTAGCTGTGTGACCTTCAGCAGGTCACTTAACCCCGTTGACTTCAGTCTCTTCATCTGCAAAATGAGCAGGAGAAAGAAACACCAAACCACTCCAGTATCTTTGTGCCAAGAAAAACCCAAAGAGGTTCATGAAGTGTCAGATACATCTGAAAAATGACTGACCAACAACAGAGAACAGAGAATTGAGTTATACAATGTTAACAGTTCTCCTTGAGGAAGTAATGATAACTTATGCTTGCGCACAAATGTGGTTTTTTAACTGTTTATTAAGAACTATCCCATATGAGTAAGGAACTTTAGTAACTTTACACAACTAAGGGTCTGAGAAGCAAAAGGACTGGCCCATGATCAAACATTTATTAAGAGCCAGGGCCAGAACTCAAACTCAGATCTTCTGACTCTAAGGCCAGGGTTCTCTTAAGTATGTCAAGTAGCCCATCGAATACTAACTAATCATCTATGCTTCCACCACAGCATAAACAATTCTAAAGAAAACCAGTGTATATTAGATACAAAGGAAACGAGCTGACCAAGCAAATCTTATAGGACAATCAGGAGAAATTTATTAGTTTCTGAATGTTATTATTAGAAAACAACATACACTCATTTGGTTAACAGAAATGACATCAGCACACAAAATCTGGCTCCAAAGTCACACTATTTCAATGTATGTTTTTTTTTAAATACCTCGAACTAAAAGACAAATTAATATAACTTCAGCAGTTTTAAGGAAGAGCTTTTTTCTTGGAAATTTTGTCTTTCCATTAGTGTTGTATTATTGTGACAATTTTAAGAAACATAGAAAAACTCACAGAGATCAAGAAACTTTTGATAAACTTAGGATAAAATTTCTTCACCTTATTTCAGCAATAAAAAAAATTAAGGAAATAAGCAGGTCAGATAGTAGTATTTTAAGAAATAAAAATTAATTCTTAATTTTAACCTATTCTTAAATCTGTAACAGAGAAACCAGAATTCGCGTCTAATATTACGATTATACAAGGAGTATAATTTAGAGTTACCGCATTTCACATATCTCTTACATTTAGCATTTCCTACTTTCTACACCTTTATATAATATATGCATCACTATAGATCTACCATAGACTGAACAAGGCCTTGACATGCCATCTATTGTATCTTGGCATTAAGCCAAAGCTACATGAATTTTAGACACCAGTTGTATAAATTCTACTACCAAGAGATGAATAAATGCTTAACAAGGGATCCTGGGAATATGGCATAAGCAAATGTTTTCCATTGTGAAAATAAGACCAAATATAGGTGTATCAAGCTTAATGTTATTAATTAGTTCTTCGCCCACAATATTGAGCAGAAAAACATTACTGGGGTCAGGTACTTTAACAACAAAGTTAATTGTGCAAATCCAGGATGGCAATGGGAAGCGTGATGAAGCTCAGGGAAAACAATGGTAATGCACTGGCTTGGGTAACTGCTGTCCCTCTGACTGTAGACTTTGCAAGTTACTGCAAAGCTCTGTATTACTCTGGTGGGGATTTGCTACGGTCAGTATTGATGATGTTCTTGTGAATACTCTACACCATATACCTATACCTCTTTCAAGTGCTAAATGGAATGAGCTTCTTCTCTCCGGGAGTCTGTACTGTTAAGATGCAAATTATTGAGAAAAATAAAGACTACCTTCTGTGGTCAAGAGATTTTACAATTAGATCTTTACTTTTATCACTTGAATCGCTTGAATTTTGCACCAAAAAAGCAGGAATTTTTTATAACAATTTTGTCTAAATATAGTAAGTACCACACTGTAGGCAGTGAGTGACCCTTGGCGAGACTAGAGTTCTCCTTCCTAAATTACCCATATTTGAATAAAGTTAAAAATTTTATTTTTCATGTATATAATTATCCTATGCTCATAAAAAGCCAATGAGAAGTGGGAGTGGGCAGGTAAAAGAACCATACAAACACTAGGCCAAAATGTAAGCCGAGACATTTGCATAAACATGACTCACTATTTCTCTACTCAGAAACTGGACTAAGCAATAATTACTTTTAGCTACTGGGACCAGACTGGTAGTGCAAAAAATTAGGCTGTAGTCAAATAGACATTTTTAGTATACCAAAAAGTGTCTTTTAAACTTATCGAGTTACTCAAGAAGCATTATCAATTAGAATCAGAGGTGGGTAATGCTGTCCACAATACCAAGCCAAATATGAAACCCAAAAAGAAATTAAGATTTTGTTTTTCTGATTGCTTCTTGGTTATCATTTTCTGAATAGCACATAAGAGTAACTCGACGTATACAACCAAAATCCAAGACTGTCTGCTGATATACAGCTACTGTTTCAGAATTAGTCTGCCTGAAAGTGGTAGGCTTGGTCAGAAGTTTACAAGGTAGGCTGTCAGAATGAATCGTGGCTCCAACAGGTACCAGAAGTGGGACCCTGGATAGATCATGTCACTTGACTTCTGGGTATTTCCTTTTCATAATCTTTAGATAAAGACAACTAGATTTGCATGTTCACCTCCTAGGAGTACTGCAAACATCAAATTAAAGCATATTGATTGTAAAGTGCTTCATAAAAGAATCTCTCCTTACTAGCTCCTTTTCTGTTGCCTACAAACACTTAATATTACCACATTCTTAAAAAAAACCAAAACTTCATTTTGACCACATCATTCCCTCAAACTGCCACCCTTGCCAAACCTCAAGAAAGCAGTTTACGCTAATTGCCATACTTCCCACTTCTCAATCCCATGAAACCCTTCTGATCACTAGGATGAAAATACTTTCTTGAAATCACCAATATCCTCCCATTTACTAAGTCTAGTTTAGGTATTTTCTTAGTCTTCATTATTTCTGACCTCTCTCTGGCTTGTGACATTATGAACATTATTGAATACCTCCTTATTCAGCTTTCATGACACTGCTCTGTCCTAATTCTCCTTTTACCTCTCTGACTACTTCTCAGTCTCTTTTGCTAGTCATAATCCTTTTAAATGTGAGTTAGGTTTGACCCTGGCCCATATTTCTGCCATATTCTTCTCTATACGTGTTCTCACTGGCTTCCATACATTTAATAATGATCTCTATGCAGATGCCACCCCCGCCCCAGCCACTGTACATTTATCTCTAATTTCTCTCTTCTGAGCTACTATCCTTTTTTACCATCTGCCATGTGGCTGCCCCTAATAATCTGCTGGGTGGATGTCAAATGGCATAGTAGATTCGTTATTTCTAAAACACTAGTAGTTATCTCCCTATATCTACTTCTTCCTCCAAATTTTTATTTTTGTTGAGGAAATCACTATCCATCTAATCACACCTTGGGAGTTATCCATGATTCAGTTCTCTCCCCTGCATTAATCTCCAATCAGTTACCAAGTTTAGTGGATTCTAACTTCATAACATTTTTTTTTCCATCCATTCCCCAGAGAAGGTGGGGAACACTTACATGGCCACCACCCTAGTTTAGTCTCAAATGACCTCTTGGTTAGATTGCAGCACTTGCCTTCTAATTGGTGTTTCTGCTTTCAGAATTTTCTGCTTCTTTCCAATCTATCATTTATACAACTGCCCAAAATGATGTTATACAGGTTTGCTACATACTCCATTGTTTGGAACTCAAAGCCTTGAACAATCGGGCTCCAGCCTACCTTTTCAGGCTTATTTCAAGACATCATTCACTTAACCCTCTCTACTGCACCAAACTAGCCTCTGTGACTATTCCAGAACAGAGCATTACATCTCTTACATCTGTGAGCTGGCACAGGCTAATTTTCCATACCTAGCACACACTCTCTTCTGACTTAAAATTTTTAGCTTCTGGATTCAGATCAAGTACATTTGTTCTCAATCCTGCTAGATATTGGTGTGCCAACTCCTAGAATAAAATTATTTTGCATTTACAAATCTCTATGCTCTAATAGGTTCTCTGAGGACAGAAATCATTTGTTTAGCCTGTTGCATCTTTAGTTCCTGGAAAAGTAATTGAAATGAGAGGCACTTAATGATTGTTTAATTGAACTAAAAGTAGAGCCTTTAAAGTTAGGGACTAAAGCAGTTAAAGAACCATGAACAGTGGTCTACCAACATTTCAATGGGTTTTAACAATGTTCCAAATAAGCTAAAGAATAGTAAGGTTGAATATTCACTGAAAAAAGAAAAATCAAATGGCCCCTCTTTTCCCTCCCTTCTTTTTCTAATCCTATTCCTGTCACTTAAACTTTAACTAGCCACAACAGTACTTATCACGGTTACTGAGTTATTTTATGTTCTTCATTTTTTAAAAAGGGAGCTAAATGAATATTTTCTATTTCTTTCTGTATAAAAACCAAATTAGTTTAGTTATGATATATGACCCGTCAACAAAAACACTTCAGAGGCAGTGAGGGGCAATGTAAAAACAAAACAAAGCCTGAATCTGGAATCAGGGACCTTGGTTCGAAGGTTATGGTCATCACTTTTGTGATCCTGAGCAAGTTGTTTCATCTCTCTAGGTCTGTTATCTGCAAATCAAAATAGTTGGACCATGTGGCTTCTAATTTGAAATCTATGATCCCAAGATCCTGGTGACACAACAGATTTGTGAAACATAATTAAGTGCTTTCATATGTATTTAGCTTTAGTCTGTCTTGATCTCAAGTAGTATATAGGAAACCAGTTTTAAGTTACTTTCATGATCAGAAAGAAGCAGTTTTATACATAACTCAACATAGTGGGTAGTGAAAAACTCATTTATAGAACATGCCCTGAAAGTCTTGGTACAGTTTGAAGCTTTGCTAAGTTAGCAAAACTGCATCAAGGGTTTTGGGACACCCTGCATTTAGTTTTAGAACATAATCTTACTCCACTTCTTCTGAGATTTACTCTCCTATTTCTTTTTTGCTCAAACTGATACTAAAATTACTTTCATTTCTTGAACGTACACTGAAGTGTGTGTTAGTAGTTCACAAGGAAAACTCAGTTTTGAGATTAAAAACTTGGCGATAATTGAACATACACGGATTCAATACCATCAAAATCTAAAGAAAATACTAAGCTATTTTTCAGCTACATAAAGGATACCTGATGCTCTTTTGGTGCTGAAACAATGTTATTTAAATAAATGGTGAAGCTAAAGAAATTACTGAAAGAAGTATAATAAACACCAGCTCCATGACGTGACAATAGAAGAGAAAGGACTCCCAATATGCTATTTTTTAAAAAAAAAAGGATGCTACAAATTGAAACTGAGTGGCTACATGTAGTTACAATCAAATAAAACCATTCCTCCAACTGATGGTTAAATAACAGTCATACAAAAGATTCAAAGTCCCAAGTCCAACTGCTGATTTGAAGGTGCTGGCCATTAAGACCTGCAAGCAATCTGAACTGAGAAGATAAAAGAAAAAAGGCCAGGTGATCCAGACCCAGGTTCTATATGTAAGCTATTCAAAAAGAACCTTACCAACTGCTTCAGACTGTACATGATTTAGTGTGGAGGCTTTGTTTTTGGCTCACACATAGATGCGTCTAGATGCAGATTTGGAATGGACCTTAGCAATCACTCGTCCAAGATCCTCATTTTATAGATAAGGAACTAACAGTTGGATAAGTTCAGCAATTCAACTAAGGTCACCCAGGTGATCTGTGGCTGGGCTGGGTCTAAACCCCAGGAACACAGGCCAGTTCTTTTTCTACTGCAGGATGCCCTACCCACCATATTCAACATTTGGTGTCAACGAAATTTTTAGTATGATGCAAAATAATTCATCATACAGATAAGAAAATAAAAGTTGCTTGTAATTTTGCTCCTTCTTAAAGACACGTTCTAAAAAAAAAGATACGTTTTATCTATACAAACTTAAATTTAATCCATTTTGTGGTATCTTAATCATAGAATAAAAAACTCCTCACATTCACACGGTGCTTCAAGTATTGGTAAGAAGTTTTCTTACAATGCTTGAAGGTAATGAATAGAACGATTACACTTCTTTCCATTTTATGGATGAGGAAACAGAAGCCTTAAGAGATGAGGTGACTTGTCCATGATCACATACACACTAAGCAGATTAGAGAATTTGAACCAAGGATTCCTGACTCCAGATCTAGCATCATTGTACCCAGCAGAGCATTTTCCATCACACGCACAAGATAACATCTGCTGAATAAATGACTCTTATCCCAAACAGCATGAACACATATGGTATTTGGTCTCATAAAAGAATGATGATGACTGAGGAACATCAGGATTTGGTTATCTGCTTTTTTGGCTACCTTAATGGGATCTTCCTAGTAGACCTCCTACGTCAAAAATTCAATCTCATTCAAAACTTACTAGAAGTCATGTCTGTTGTCATGTAAAGATGTAACAAATGACTGACCTAAAAAAGCAACGTAAAGTATAACTATAGAAAAGCACAGTAATAAAAATGCTTAACTAGAAAGAGTGCTGTAACCTTTTGAGAGAGAACTAACTTTAGTTATGCTCAGAATAAGAAAAAAAGTATTTAAGAAGGTGTATAAAAAGAACACTGGGAAAACTAGGCAGCAATAACACACATCCAAACAATTTTTAATAGACATAAATCAGAAAAAAAAAAAACATTTCCACAAACTTACTCTTAGCACTGAACTTGTTTTCTTTGCGAGTTCTACCAGTTTTCTTTAAGCAATTGTCACAGACAAAGCTGTAAATAAAATCAATGACAGGTACAATTAGCAGAACCTAATGTGCAGCATGTGTTCAAGCAACAAACAACAAAGCATTTCCTTATCTACGCAGATGTATGAATATTTCTTGACCATTGAAAATCAACATTAAAAACTCTTCCAAGTTAACTCTTGGGGTTACTACAAAAGTAAGTTGCACTAAAATTTTGAGGGCTTTGCACCTTTAACAAATTCTACATGGAGATTCTAAGAAAATAAAATTTAGAACAAGTTATACAGTCATTGACAACATTAGAAACAGGCTCTACTTTTAGTTTGAAAAGCCCTTCATTAACTTTCCTATCAGAATCCAAGTCTGAGAAGAGAATGACTTACCCTGAAGGCCAAATAATATCATAGTGCAGAACACAAATCTGATGCATCTTCCGGCCACATTCCTTACAATCAACAAAGCTAAAAGAAAGAGAAAGCAAATATTCTTGCAAGCAGAACCACGCAACTATGGATATTTTAATGTCCTTAATATTGATTTTATACTCATTCTCTTATTTACTTATAAAACTCTGTAATTATCTATATACTTTTCATACACCTTACATAATCAATATTTATCAATGAGGTGACATACTGTGGACCAGGACCTTCCAATACTTTTTATTCTCCTGATAATTCATGGGTTAAAAAATGAGTGGAAATATTAATTCCACAATATAATTCCACAAATTATTTCTTTGGCAAAGCAACACACATGTGGAAAGAAAAAAAGTTACCAAAAAAAAAAAACCCATGAGAACGAGTACAATTTTCAGAATTTAGTATGATGTTTTCAAGACCAATATCATTTATATATAAGTAGCTTCTACAGATTAATAAAACACTACAAGGGAATTGTACCTTAAAGTTATTTATAAGCAAAAAGTCCCAAATCCAAGGATTATAGATAAAGTAGCCCAGAAAAATGGGTAAAAAAAAGTTCTAAAGAAGGAGAGAGGGGCAGCCGCAAGTAATGCTATAAGAGAAACCATACCACAAAGAGAAAAGGAAAAGGTCTACTTGAGGTATTTAAACAGGTCAAAGAACTGTCAACTTCTTGGCATATGATGGGGGCATAAAGGAAAAAGAAAGGGGAAGAAGCAACGTCAGGAGTTGTTATTGTTGTTTGGTCATTTTTCAGCTGGGTCTGACTCTCTGAGACCCCATTTGGGGTTTTCTTGGCAAAGATACCAGGATGTTTTGCCATTTCCTTCTCCACCTCACTTTACAGATGAAGAACTAAGGCAAACAGAGTTAAGTGACTTGCCCAGAGTCACATAACTAATAAGTATCTGAGACCAGATCTGTACTCAGGAAGATGAGTGTTCCTAATTCTAGGCCCACCACTCTTTCCACTGTGCCACTGAGCTGCCCCAAATGAGAGACCTACCAAAGTGAGCTATTTTTATAACTAATTCATATTTCTAAAGAAATTCATGGTTAGCAAGGATTTTTTATTCTCATTACTACCCTTTGAGAAAAACCATGTGTGTGTATGTAGGTGTATATACAAATTAATATTTATGATTTTCAATTCCATTTTGAAAATAAGAAACTGAGGGAGGTTCAGAGAAATTAAAAGTGAATTACCCACAATTACAAATAGCAGTAAAGTGGAGGAGCTAAGATTCAAATCAGATTCTCTTAACTTCAAATTTAGTGTTACTTCCATTAAGCCACACTATTCTCAATTAAGGACCCTCAGTTGAGGATTTAAAAGTAAAAATAAACTTTTGTGACACCAAAAATACATGTGGCATTTATTCTTCTAAGGTAGAAACTAACAATAACAAAAACCTTTCCTAAATAATACTATCTCATATAAGAAGGTGTTTAATACACACACACTCACACACTTTGCATATGCCTTGCACATACTTTTACATAAGGCAAATTTTATTGCTATCAGGAGATACTGTAACACTTTGGGAATTGTTAGAAAGGTCAAATTTCTTTCTTAAGAAATTTTATAATTTACTTACTAGAAAATACTATCACTATTTATCAAAAGACATTTAGTAAGTATATGGCTTTGTGTTACAGTTTTCATAACGTCAGCACAATCTATTTAGAATTAAGAATGAATCCCTTTTGAAATTTTGAAATGTCCAGTTTTGAAAAGCTGCACTTTAATTCTGAAAATTCTGCTGCGTAAAATTTTTAAAAATAGGATTTTAGAGATTTAAATTTATTAAACTGCCTATGCCAGAGTCACTTTTGCAGTCTTTTCTGTGAAAGGGCTATATAATCTTTCATACTAGTAACGATATCTTAACAAAAATTGTTTCAATTATAACCAGGTTGACTCTGGCTTTCAGGATATCTTTTTCTATGTATACGTGAAAACCTACATTTGTATGCAAAAGAAAATATCCAAGTAATCTGGGAGGGGCTGGTAGAAAAAAGAACCATCTTAAAAAATATAGATGCCGATTTGAAGTCTACACAAATCACATAACGTGGAAAGGAGGTAGAGATGTGGAAATCAGAATTTTCCCCAGAGAGAACATGGAATTGCCATGTAGGAACCTGGCACTTTCTAATATAAAACCATTGGTAGAGAGGGCCAGTGTGCAGCACTTTTCCCAAATAAGCAACCGACTACTAACAAACAGATCATAACACTGCCATGTTCTGCAATGCTTTATGAAAGTACCTTTAAAGCAACTTAACTAATATATGGCTGTAATTTTATTGAAAAGGAGCCTAGAATCATAGACAATTATAAGTGCAAAAAGTCTTAGAGCTCATTAGTCAAAATTTCATGTGAGTAAAATGAGATCCAGAGAAGTGAAGGAAAGGGACTGCCAAGGTCAAACAAGGCAGGGGCAGGACAAGAACTAGAAGTGAGGCATTTAAATTCCCAGGCCAAAGAGCTCCTTTACTGACTACACTCAATTGCCACTGCACACATAGAAAACAAGGAAGGAGGCTTTGAGAAATTACAATGACAAAAGGCCAAGTTAACTAACCTGTTTCTTATTCTCTTGGAAAATTTTGCTTTCTCAACCAGATATCTTTCGTAAGTCTTCCTTAACTATCAGTTAGAATGCCCTGTCAAATACATACACGACCCAGAACTACCTGAAGTAAAACTTTACATTCAAATAGAAGCAATATCTTTAAGCTACATAAATTATTGCCTCCAAAAAGTCAACACAAAATGGTTTCTTAATGGTGAGGGGCTAGTATTAGCCAGCTGCTATTTAAAAGATGCTCTATAGTATTGAAAAATACATTCTTTGAGAACAATAGAGCAATGCCTATATTTAAGAAATAATTTCACTGTAGCTTCATGTTAGTGTAAGAAAAAACCTTAAAGAAATCTCACCACAAAGATGATATATTTCACATTTTCCTAAGAGGAGGGGAAGACTTCTCCAATATCATTAACAGTCTTCTCTCAATTTTAAAATGAAACACCTAAACATAAAGAAATGGCTGTATACTCACGGCTCAGGATCTAGTGTATCATTTTTCTTCTTTTCAAACTGATCCTTTGAAATAGTCCTTTAAAAAATCCACCAAAAGAAAGATAAGTCATCATGATGAAATGTTACCTGAAGTCAAGTTTCTATTAGTTAGGGAGTAACAAACCAATAAAAGTAATAGTTAATATTTATACAGTACATTACCCTATATAAATCACTTTCTTCACAAAAATCCTTTGAGGCAAGTAGTGAAACCATTTTACAGAAGAGCAAAGTGAAGCTCAGATGAGTACATATATGTAGCTTACTGAGGGTAACATGAACAGTAACAGGCAAGGTCTCCTTCCTTCAAGACTGGGACTGTTTCAGTTATTATACCCCATCAACTTCCCTTAACGTGCCATATCACTCTGGCTGGCCGCTAAAACTCTTAAGCAGCTGTAGAGAAACTGAAATCTAAAGGAAAAGAGACTATGTCATCACCAACCAGTCCATTCCACCAAGAGTGCCCATCTGTTCTTTTACCACCAGAATGAAATTGCTGTTGTTCAGTTGTTTCAATTATGACTGACTCTTTGTGACCCCTTTTGGGGTTTTCTTGATAAACATACTGAAGTGCTTTGCCATTTCCTTCTCCAGATCATTTTACAAATGACAAAACTGAGGCAAAGAGGGTTAAGGAACTTGCCCAGGGTCACACAGCTATCAAGTATCCAAGGCTGGAATAGAACTCAGTTCTCCAACTCTAGGCCAGTACTCTATCCACTATACTCCTAAGGCAGAGTATGACACAGTGGATTTGAGGATCATTTCTTCCATGAATTTTTGGTCGGATCTTCCTATACAATCTGTTACATGAGGTATCTATCACAATAACCAATATGTCTTTGATTAAAACAATTCTTGTTATCATTTTGCCACTGTTTGTGTATACCTAGTGAAGATAAATTGGACCAAAAATAGCAGAGGCTATACTACTTTTAAAATGTCTTATTTCCCACTAGTAGGTAGACTTTTTATTATCAACCTATCAAGGATCTTGGTGTGGGAATGCCCTCCACCAAAGAAGATCAAAACCCATCTATAGTGGAGTAAATAAGTCTTGCAAAGTGGCCTGAAGCTCAAAAGCAATAGGTAACTTGTTCATGGTCATAAAGCTACTAATAATGAGTAGGATTTGAATGCAAATCTTTTTATCTCTAAGGCCAAGGGGGAAAAAAAGAGAGATTGCTTATTGATACTAAACTCTCTGTTGCAAGAAAAATATTTATAGCACCTTTAAAATGAAGGTTGAGGTTTATCTATTTACCATACACTTTCCTAATAGTGCAAGGATTTAAGGAATGGCAGTGGTGTTATGATAGGCAAACTATACATAGACATTTTTAAAGCAGATGTCCCCTCACCCCCAATTACTATTTTAAACCAAAGTGGAAGTTAATAAAGAAAACACCCTTCATTTTCTCCTACCCCCCCAGTCTATGGTATTCCAATCCAGAAAAGGTTATTGACGTGGTCTTCTAAAGTACTATTTATTGAATGACAGTTTCTTCTGGATCGTCTCTAAGGAACAGTAAGCAGCACCATATAGAGAGAAGCTATGGCAAGATATACCTCATAGTAAAAAATTCTGTAGTTAAGGAACCGGGAAGAGATGTTTACTCTCTTACATACACACAGCAACACATTATAATGGGAACTCCCTTTTATTTTACAAATAACAACTAATCGAGTCAGAACTAGAAGAGAATACTTGACAAAGCTCTCTAGATATGAGATATCACACCATTCAAAACTACAGGAAAATCATGATAGTACTTACGTCTGGGGCTGAGAAGGGTCGTCACCCAGGGTAACATTCTCCCCCTGGATCTCTGTGAAACACTTCTCACAGAAATGATACCTGTCAGCAAGAAGGCCATACTTGGGTGAACTGGTCCATCATAACACACAGCCACCCAAGCAACGAAGCCACCAATCAGAGCAGGGCAGATCACCACGACGAAGGGGGGGCGTTGTTGGTTGATTGATGGGTCAGTGAGGACAATGAAAAGGAACAGAGGGGGCAGGTGGGGAAGGGCAGGATTAGAGAACAGGGAAGGGAACAAATAGCACAGACATAAAGGTAAGACGCAAACACCAAGACAACACATAGCAGAAAGCCAAGGCAAAGCATTGATTAGCATTCGGTCTCATTTCATACATTACAGGCCATCATCACTAACAAATGATAGATTGTCAATCAGATTCAAAGACTTGGAATGATTTGCAGGATGCTGTTAATACTAAAGCTGTGTGTATCCTAAATTTAGGAATTTGAAGCTTGTTATTATTTAGAAAAATTTAAATGACTCCAGGCTTTGAGATTCAACGAATTTGAACAGAATATTCTGCTTAGAATATTCTGATAAAGGGACTAAAAAAATAAAGATTAAAAACAGCTTTTGGGTTTTTTTTTAACAACAAAAATGAAATTTATGCTTGAAAAGCAAGCATTCTATAGTTTTAGTCTCAATCTTAAGCCAGAATTTTAATAATTTAAAATGTATGAAAATGTTCAATACCCAGAACTGGTTTTTGCTTTTTATCAATTTCATTAATTTGGTATAAACAATTAATATAACTGCTTAGCTCATTGGATTACAATACAAATGAAACCAAATCCATATCCTAGACAAACATTTAACAGAAATGCAACTGAGAGGGTCAGAGACTTTCCAGCCATTTATAAAAAAGTATATGTGAAAAATATTAATATATTGTACAGGCAATACAATATATGTAAGTGCATGAACAATCTCTCAGGACTTAAAATTCAATTCTGAACTTTAAGAATTTTGGTCCCATGACCAATCAGTAGCCAATCTGAGACACTCAGCAATCTACTGATGTAACTTGGTGGCAATCCAAATTAAGCAAATTTAGAGTATAATTGTAAAGTTACAATCTGCATTTGAAAAAATTATCTATTACACAGTATTTTTTTTTCCTTAAGATGATCTGGAGCTTAGGCCCAAGTTGTCAAATAAGGACGATTAAAAAAAATAAACTACTAAATGTTTGGAAAGGACATGATTTAAAACATGAATGAAAAAACTAAACAAAAATGCAGGTCAGTGCTGCAATAAAGCAGGGCGGGTTCACAAGAATACTGTCAAAATAAATAGGCTTAATGAAGGTGAATTTTATGAGCAAAGAATGAGGATAAGGCAGCGACGGCAGCACAATCAAATGCAGTTTTAGTGTTCAAATGCTACATCTAAAAGATGCTAAGAACGATTAGTATTAATGACACTGTAACGAGACTCAGAGTGCCACACTGAACCAACAATTTGCAGGATGAAAAAAGGGCAGCTTAGAGGTCCCCATTCACTCACTCACATACACATAGCTACAAACTATTGTGATCAAACTGCTTATTTTTGTGGAGATGTTGTTTGTAGATTCTGATTCTATTCTCAATGAAAGCAGCAACATTCTTTTTATTCATTGTCAAGCTAATCAAATGTAGCCAATAAATGAAATGTAGAATTTTTAAAACATGCAAAATGATTCATACTTTTCACACTTGTTTGATGAGGAAGGAGTAAGAGAGAGGCGCTGCAGACAACATTAGCATTAGTGAAGATTACAAGTAAGATCTTTCTTCAAAAGGCATCTCCTACTTTATACTAACTCAGATTTTAAATTCTGCCAAGAACATGAACTCTGGCCAGGGAAAAAAAAGAGATTAACTTTACTGTAAAAAAAAAAAAAATGCTGTCTTCATTTTTATCAATCATCTATAGCAATACCCTGCCTAGTGACTCCTTTGTGAACGTGCTTACATATCATGGAAATAGAACCATACTGGAAAGAGACTTGATTCCTTTAACACAACTTTCGTGTAGAGAATGGCATCACCTCCACTAGGCAAGAATTTAACAGTACTGAAACTACAGACTGACTCACCGAAGTCAGTACACAATGTTAATCCAGATCTCTGTGTCATCACATGTTCCCCCTCCTTCCCAAAAGAGTAACTGGAATTGGGCATTCTAATCCGTTTTTTGATCAAGCACACAGCAATGGAGGGCTAATGAAAGTGAGAACTGAACAAACAGCCACCAAAACTACATTGCTTAAAACAAAATTGTCATTGTAATTACATGTAAGTCTGAGTGATTTCAAGATGCATTTAATTAACAGACATGTTTTATGTTTGCATTGAGAGCACACTAAATGAACTTAATTTAGCTAAACAACTGAGGGACATAACTATCATCAATTTCATTTACCAAATGGTCAAGTTGATGCACAGTAAAAAAAAAAAAAAAAAGTGGCCGGTGGAACGCAAGGTACTGAATTGTTTGTTGGCCTTCTTGAGTTCTCTACTTTTGAACCTGCCCAGAAAAAATTAAGATAGCAAAAAACTGAAGAAATGGACAGAGTGACAGAAGCTGAAACCTAGAAGGACTAAGAAATCTGCCTGCTGATTTCAGGTATGACAAAAACATCTCAAAAATTTTATAATCTCTCATCTTTTAAAGTCCTAAAGGGAAGCTGCCCAGCAAGCACACAAAGGCTCAGAGTCAATTTATAAACAAAGAGCCTGAATGACATAATACATTACTTTATGAAAAGTCTAATGAATATGTACAAGAAAAATACAACTTAACATAATCTACTGTAATATATGTGTGTATATAAGCACATAAAAGTATAGAACATATATGTTGGCATCTGAACAATGCAATTGCTTGGTGGCAACCTTGGTATAAGGGAAATTAATTGAATACAAGTTTTCAAATGCAGATTGTTTTATGTACTTGTATCTTATTTGTATTTTCTACCTTAAAGCTGAATAAAGGTACTGATGGAGCTAGGAATCACAAAACTTGCAAAGTGGAATTTGTGTGTCATTGTTATGCATCATGGTTATGCATCATCTACACATAAGGCAGTACTAATCTGAATTACTATTAGACTTTTTAAAAATGTTTATGAAAAAAATGAAAGTGCACATTTCCATATTAGTTAATATATTAAGAGTATCACTTGATTATTTAAATCAAGATCCTCTCTTTTAATTCTTAGTACACAAAAGTTTAGGATTCAGATAACTTAGAATTGTGAGGAATAATATCACAAGTGTCTAGAAGTAATCTAAGTTGAGAATAAAAAATGTAAATATAGACAAATCTTCATTGTCTAACGAGGACATCATTTTCTGAAAAAGTATTAGACCTACTAAAGGACATGCTGATGACTAAAATGGCAACCTAATTAAAAGAAATAAATTCTATATTCCAAAAATGCATAGTCTCAAAGATGGCTTTTCCATAAATTAGCATATCCCAAAATTTTGTTGGACTCTTCTAAAGAACTGAATATGATAAAAAGTATATTAAATGCAGGTCCTATTGAAAAAATATAACTGGCCCTTTAATAAGATTATGAATTTGAAGGTGAAGGAGACTTTAGAGATCCTGTGGCTTTCAGAAAGAAGACAACTGAAGCCTAGAGAGAAGTGAAATACTTGCCCACAGTCAAAAGGAGGAATAAGGAGCAGTAAAAGGATCCAAACTAATAACTCTCTGAAGCCAAATCAAGTGTTCTTGCCATTACAATAAAGCTAGAGAAATTCTTAATAATCCTGTGCTAGTAATCTTAACCAATCAATTAATAAGCATTTATAAGAGCCTATGTGCCAGGCCCTGAGCTAGGTGCTGTCAACAAATCACTTAATAGAAATATTCTATTTCTTCGCTATCAGTTCTATAAAAGGGGAGGGGATCCTGAATCTAAGCAAGGCCAGTCTATGAAAACTGAACAAGTAGTCCAAAATAACTGTGACAAGGGAATATTCAAAGTGACTTGGGAACAGTTTTAACTTGTTTAACAAAGATTAACTTAAAAAAGAACTTAAACCATTGTGTAAATGGCTTCAGGAGATGCCTTTATGTATGGGGGTCAATCAAACCAGCAGCAGTTGAAATATTACCTGCTTGGTTTCTTTTAAATTTGCTTTGGTTTAACTTAACTGCTAGTCTTACAATTTCCTCAACATCTTATCATTAACAACTTACATTTATTTCAAAGTACATTTGATCCTTATGAGTTATTGTTCTCTTTTTACAAAAGAAAAAACTTGAGGCTTAATGGAACAAAGTGGGACCAGAAAACTGGTACTGAAATACTGATTTGTGATTTCTTAGTAGTGTCTTTTCCATTATTCCATGCTGCTTTTCACATCTTAATGGAACCGATATAGTTTCCAAGCTTTAACATTTGACTTTTATTGATAAAAAAGATAAAATATACATTTTGAACTCCAAAAATGGGTCAAAATATTAACAAACATTGCTGCATGAGTCAAATTTCAACTACAGTATCCTCTGATGATATACTTATGCTTTTTCAATCTTCTAGAATTTCATTTTAGTGAATAATATTTGAAATAAGTAGTCCAACAGGGCTGAGAAATATTTATTAGAGACATTCTTGTAATAAAAGTGTTTAATGTGAATTTGACATATAGCACATAGTAAGCTATTATTTTATCTGGAAAAAAAAGTTTATGAAACTTGGAATGAAATAAAATTGACAAAAACAGTAACTCAAAATCCTAGCAAAGGATTATTTAGCCTAAACACGCTGCTCTAAATAGGATAGGAAAAGGTCCAATTCTCCAACTAAGATATTTGCTACCTTTTTGGAGAATTTTTTTTTTTTGTTATTAATGCCATTTGAGATTAAAAATTATTGAAAAAATCCATTAATGCCAAAGTCAATGCAAAACAATACAGTAGAAATGGATAGCAGAGACCTACTCATCTCTCAAAAATAATCCAGTTCTGGTTTCAATAATGGAAGTTAAAAGACTAACAGGCTGGATTTGATTTTCATTATGGACCATCACACACTACAATAATAATTAAAACACACTGGGAAATGAGCTAAAAATCTAAAATTAAGTGTTTGCATGTTGTAAATGGTTGGGTAACAAGAAAAGTAAAAGAGCGTGTGCGCGCGCGTGTGTGTTTTAAAATTTCCTTCAAGATTTAAGACTATTTTCTCTAAAACCATTATAAAGAAAATCATAAATGCTTCTCAAATATCTCAAACCAAAACAATAATATTAAAAGTTACTGTTGAAAAACAATACAATATTAGATGTTTTGTCAGTGGTACTTATTAAAAATGTAATAGTAAAACGTACAGATTTCTCATTGAAAGATAAAGCAAGGCTTTGCATTTTTACTTCGAATTTTATCTGAGAAATACAAAATGAACTCGACCTTCACAATAAGCTTGTTCTTTAACATATACCTCAAATACTAACAAGAATCACACACTAAAAACTTTAGATTTTTTGTCCTTTTTCTTCTTAAACTACTGCACTTCGGAAAGACATGTGCCTTAAAAATGAACATGATTTTAAAGTAGTGTCATACAGTTCCATACTTAATAACTTTCGCAAGAGAAAACAGTATGGTAAAGGCTACAGAGGACATGAGCTTGAATGAATGACAGTAAATTAAATTTTGAAGTGTTTTTGTCAAATGTTATGTTAGGCTACAAAGAGATGAGCATGCTTTGTCACAGGATCTTATATCCTCAAAATATGCAGGAAAACTGCTGGGTGCTTACCTATTCTGATAACTGTAGTAGGCAGCATCACGAGGAATTGTACAGAGCTGCTTACCATAGCAGCACAAGGTCTGTGGAGAGAACTCATACTGCAAAACAAAGGAGAGAGAACTAAAACTTTACCACATTTACCTTCATCACATTCCTAAACTGACTTTAAAGACTGAGATGTAGCCAAGCACACCTGTTAAAACTGTGCACACTGCTGAGGAACTTTACGAAAGTGGACTGATCTAATCAGTACTTCTTAAACCATGCATCACAATCCACAGTTTAAGAAGTTCCGAAGGGGATCAAGAGTAGGAGAAGTTTAAGAAGCCCTGATCTAAGTTATTAACTGGAAACAGGTGAAATAGGGAAGAGGGTGAGGGGGAACAAGCATTGATGTAGCACTGAAGTAACAAATGCTGTGCTCCGCACTTTACAGTTTATTTTTTCATCTGATCCTCACACCAACCCTTGGAGGGAGATACTGTTATCTCTATTTTACAGATGAGTAAACTGAGTCAAACAGAGGTTAGGGAATTTGTCCAGGGTCACACAGCTAGGAAGTGTGTGAAGGTAATATTTGAACTCAGGTCTTCCTGATGATATACCCAGTGCTCTATCTATGGTACCATCTAGCTGCCTTTGTCTTAGTGAATAACAATTAGTTGCTCAATGCTTCACCAGGTTCAAAGAAACAGAAATGGGCAGTCAAATTTTAAGATTACATTTCCTCAGATTTTTTGCCTTGATGACTTCAAGCAAACTCATCTTTTAACAAGTGATTGTCCAAATGATTTTGCTCTAATCATTCACTGTAAAAATACTCCGATGGAAAATAAGAAAATTAATCAAGCTAAAATACTGAGATGACCTGTGCCAAAGAAAACGCACAAAAGACATAATCAAGAAAATATATGATGAAGAATGGAGGTAAAAACAAATGATACTAGGTGGACAGTCATAGTTTATAAGAAGTGCAAAAAGGCTTAGAGGAAGATATGTTTGTCAGATATTCTCAGGAGCACATGGATAAGAATTACATAGGAGGAGAAGTCATGGATGAGCAGAGAATGGCTGGAAGCTGTTATCCACACTGATGACATCAGAGACTCCCTGAAATATCTAAGGAACTTAAACTTTAGGATCTGGGAGGATTTGTCCAACAGTCCAATGCCCCCATTTTATAAACAGAAACTCCACCAGAGAGCCTTGGAGAGAAAAGTCTTATTTCCTAGATGATATTTAGGTTGCAGGTAAGAAGAATGCTTGTGGATATTTTCCAATTTTTTGAGGTGTGATGGGGTTCCATAAATTTTTGAGCCAATCTAGTTAACTTTAATTTTTTATAAATTTTTACCCATATGCATGAGTGACTTTTAACTTGATTAACCAGGAAAAGTTATTTTTGTAGCAATAAATAAAAACTGTACCTTGCGTCCACAGCAGTATCCAAGGGACTGCATGACAGGGTCAATTTCTTGTTCGAAGACCTCTGCAAGTTTAGTACAAAACTTATAGACTCTGGAAGTCTTACGATTGTAGAGCCACGCATTGTTAAACATTAACCAAACATCATCCACATATTGCCAAGGCTCTTGGTACTGCCCTGTATCCAATTTCCTCTTAATGGTGGAAAGATCCATAGGGTTCTTCACAATGTCAAAATAATCCTTTAAAACACAAGAAAAATCATCCTCTTATTGTTAAGATTATCATATGGCATGACTCCAGCATGTACATTAATATCCCTAACATGGAAGGCAACAGTGAAAAACTAGACTGTATTAAATGGGACTTTGAATAAAATAGCCATTGTTGGTGGAGTTCCCCCAAAACCTTTCAGAAGATTTGGGTATTTCAATGTCTGAGACACTTGTCCGTACTTCCAGAACAGTTCCAAATGTCTATTTCCCCACTGAGGGAAAGAAGGAGGAAACAAGCATTTATTGAGCAGCTATTATGTTGTAGGCACTGTGCTAATCACAAAGATAATATTAAAAACATCATTTCATTTCATCTTCACAACAATCCTAAGAAGAAGTAGCTAATATCTCCATTTTACAATTGAGCTGAGGCAGACATGCCTCAGAAATGAATTGCCCAGCTAGTAAGTGTCCAAGACTGGATTTTTGTTCTAGACATTTTCATACTTAGCTGTCAACAGTGCAGTGAGAAAAAAACAATTGTACTTCTGGTAGAGAGGGAAAACTGTGTCATGAAAAAAAGAACGAAGAAAACAACATTAACTTTTACTGTAAAAGTAAATGTCTACTAGACATTAGAATATAACTTTCATTTTAGTAATCACTTGAAAGAAAAAATTAGACTGAAAATGGAAGATTTAAATAAAATAAGCCTTTAATTTTAAAAATTTCATCAAGTAAACAAAATAGTCAAAGTAATATAAAATCTCCTTTTCACATTTTATCACAAATGAGACATTTGCCAAGAGTCTTAGCATAGCATAACAGAATGCTGTGGTAATAAAAGAGAAAGCAGAATGTCAATACCACACTAGTCACTTTTTAGCAAAACTTGATTCACTGCAGAGAATTTAGTCAATAAAAATACTAAAAGTCTCTCAAAGCCATCACCCTTTTAAGGAGGTACGATTCCACTCCATGAAAAAGGAAGAGAACATTTCAAGGAGATGCCAGTGTATTTTGACTCAAACGAGTATTAAAGTTTAGAAATACTCCACTGAAAACCTTTCTAATAACATTAGGAATTAGTTGAAAAAAGTAGAGGGTAAAGATTTCATTTTTAAACTTCTTAGCAATTTTAGATCACCATAAATAGAACCAATCATAAATTCCATACATTAAAAATGAAAAGGAAAGCTACTTCTTAACATCTATTTGAAAAAAATTCTTAAAATGAGAATGCATTTTTAGTGTCAACTCACTGGAATTCCTAGGAGCTGAGGATCCACAGGCTGCCTAAAGGGTAAAGACTCTGGATCTTGTCGATATAATGCTTCTAATGTAGGCATGAGAGCCTGTCGCAACTCTTCTGGTTTAAAGACTGGTAGAAAAAAATGACAGAAAAAGTAAATGTTGAAAAAAGTTTTGCTTAGAACCTTAAGATTAAATCACATTCTTAGTGATAAAGCCACTCAAACAATATTTTCAGACACTTAAATGGTTTAATGAAATGATTATATAATGAACTAGTGATGATATAACATACAACACAATGTTATTCAAATATAAGTACTAACATGTAAGCCCAATAAACTGCTCTTGAAATTCTCCACATGATGCTTTTGAAAACCTTTACTTCCAAAACAAACTGATGAGATTCCTGTTATATAATAACTATACATTCCATTCTGAAGCTACAATTCAACCTTCTTCTAACTACTTCTGATTTTTAAAAATTATATCTACGTCATGATGTCAAAGGCAGCACAAGTTTAGCAACTCAGTAAAAGATTCTGACCGTTCACTGTTTACCGAAGTAAAAAGTACATCTGCTAAGATGACATTCTGGATCAAAATGGGTGATAATTAAACAAACTTCAATTAATCAGAGATCTGGATGGGTCCTTAGGAGTTGTTAAACCTAAACTACCATATACAGATAATTTTTAATTCTAGGAGAATTTGAAAAACACTAAAGCTACAAAAAAATATTTGGCCTATAAAGATTTTTATAGTTCTACCTGTTGTTACTGGTAATCTCTGCCATACTGAGTTTTTCTATTTTCTTTTTCTCTTTTTTTTTGGAGGGGGAGGGCAGGGCAATTGTGGTTAAGTGACTTGCCCAAGGTCACACAGCTAGTAAGTGTGTCAAGTGTCTGAGGCCGGACTTGACCTCAGGTCCTCCTGACTCCAGGGCCGGTGCTTTACTCACCGCACCACCTCACCGCCCCTAAGTTTTTCTATTTTCTATGACTCTTCCCCACATAACTAAGAATATAAACACCTGCCTGCACAAAATGCAGGCAAAGCTGGTTTAAAAATTCAGGTTCTTTTTTTTTAAATTTTTATTATCAGTTTTAGTTTACAACACTCAGTTCCTCGAGTTTTTGAGTTTCAAATTTTCTCCCCACCCAAGACAGCATGCAATCCGACATAAGTTCCACATATACCTTCGCACTAAAATGGTTAAGTTGTAAAGACCTATAACCCATGTAATCAACCATGAGAAAGAAGAAACAAAAACAGAGAGCAAATAGTTTGCTTCAATCTGCATTCAGACTCTGTAATTCTTTCTCTGGACGTGAATCGCTTAAAAATTCAGATTCTTGCAAAAGTAAACCAAGATATCAGAAGGAGGACATATTACATCTGTTGGCATATTATACAGGAAGATAGGCCCATTTGCCTTAATCCCAAAAGGGTTACCTTGATCTTTTCTTAGACCTTTGGTAACCATTATGTGGGGGTCAGTGTTTATATGACATAAGTCAGTAATCGAAGATAATCCAAAAGATTCATCAAACTATCTTTGGTAGGATTATGCGAAGTAGTGGAAATGGAACCATATCATGAAGACATGTGTTAAGATGTGCACCTGACAAATTCTGGCCATGTGACTCTGGGCAAGTCACTTAATCTTTAAGTCCTCCTAGCAATCTAGATTATATATTGCAGAACAGGTATGTCTCTTTGTATAGAGTTTGCTCAGCAAGACTGGAAATCAAAGGTCTACATCCTTCACCCATGAGGCAGTACCTCTTATTTGTTTGCTGAGACTGGATCACTCTATCTTGCTTGAAATGTGGCAGCTGTTCAAGTGTCAATCAAGACATGTGACCTGCTGAATGTCTGAACCAGGCTGGTTTGCCTCTCCTTAGGCAATCTGGGGGCAACACCATACTGGGGGCAAACTTATGAGGACATCCTCAAGAAACTTAACTGATGACAGCTCAGAACTTCTCAGCTCAAACAACCCCCCAACTTCAGCCACCCAGGAGGGGGAAGCACTTATTCAAATGCTTACATTACGTGATAGTGAAGGTGTAATACCTTATGTCCTATCAAACACATTCTTGATTCAATCTAAACATCTAAGTTCTGAACTACACGTCACTAACTTTTCCTGGACGGAAATAATGAAGCATCTAGTAACTTTAAAAATCTGAAGGCAGCTACCCAGTCACTTATTAACTTTTTCTTCCTATTAGAACATAGCTATTACCCCAATATAATCCAGAATGCTTCTATTTGAAATATGAACAAATTAAATTTGATTGGAATTAAGCTTAAGGACTTTTCCTGTACCATACAGATCAAATATAGACTGTGCTTTCCCTTTCCCTATTGATCCTGTCTGAAAATGGACTTGTATAAGAAGATTATTTTTTTCCTTTTTAAGTGTATTAAAATATATTCTTTTCCATTCAAAGATTATCTGATTTTCAGGACAGAGGACATAATTAGCAGTGCAGTGATCTATGTTTGAAACAATACAGTTTCTAATCACCATGAACATGAGGTATAAAACCTAGCCTAATGTTAATTCACTGTTGTACAGAGGGATCAAATACAAAGGACTTCATGTAAAATCGTATTTGTATGAGAGCTATCACTTCTCAATTCAGAAGGTATTTTTAAAACATCTATTGCATACAAGGCCCTGTGACAGATATGGAGGAAGCAAAGAAAAAACAAAATAAAATAATCCCTATCCTCAGGGTGCCTCCAATCGAAGGAATAAGGAGAAGGGAGCACAAAATATGCATACATACTCCCTCATGAATTATCTTCTATGTGTCATGGGTAATTCAAATACTTTCTTGCCATATAACTTAATTTTATTTCTTTAATTAAATGGTGAGTTCCTTGAACAATAATTATCTGTTATCGGCATCAAGCATCATGTTACAAAAAATAAGTGCTTAAACATTTGTTTAAATTTGATTAGGATGTAGGTCCTGGTTTTTCCGCTTTTTTCAGAAGATGATCTTAGCAGTTTTTCTAGTCACATTTTCTGATTTATCAAGTTCATTCCTCAAGCCAATTCTGTTTGGTAGGACTTCCTGATTCCTAGCCCAGGGTTCTATCTACTCTACTACCTAACTTCCTCTGAACAGAGGAGACTAAAAAATAGTGAAGAAATGAGGAGAAAGAAAGGCTTGGATGTTACATTAGCTAATGATGAGGTGCTATATGTGTGGTATATAAGACACTACTATATAAAGTTCTAGACAGTAAACATAAGATTTTATTTTCTCCCTAGGAAAGGGAGAAAAAGAAACTTCTAATATGTCACAAATGTCTCTAAATGTAGCCCTCACTTCCAAACTCCAGTTGATTGGTTGGCCCTTAATAGATGCTCATTCATTCATTCAGCAGATCACCTGAAATTTCATTGCTATGTTGACTGATTCAGTTTTTAAATTCAACACCTTCTCAATTTTCTCAGCTGCTCTCTCCCATCTGACTGAGGGCTGGAGAGGGGAGCAATAAACTCTTCCCAAAGTCTTCCTTTACAGAGGAGGTTCAGAACTTCGCAAGAAAATCTCTATTTTCTTTCAGCAGCTTGCTGCCTTTCTACACCATCTTTCCAGCCCCCTTTTCTGCCTTCTTTTGTGTTTTGTCTTCCCCCATTAGACAGAAAGCTCCTTAAGGACAGGGAGTATTTGTAGTAACAGGGCTTAGCATGGTGCCAGGTTTAATAAATATTTGGATAAACTGAAGTCATTACAACTGCTCACTGACATTCCCATTAGTTCTGGTAATTCAAACTCATTATATCTAAAAGGACCTTCGCAGTCATTCCGTCAATCCCTCTCCTGATTTAACTATTTTAGTCAACGGTATCCTCATTATCTCCTAGCCATTAAGAATTAATTACCCCAGAGTTATGTAATTCCTTAATTTCCTTGTCTCTCTTACTTAGCCACCAAGTTCTCTCCATTTTTTCTTTGAAATGAATGTTCTATCTAAATCCTTTCTAGGGTCACCTCAGCTTTTATCACTCACCACATGGACAGGTTGTTCCCACAGGTTCTGAAATGGTCTTCCTATCTCTTTTTTTTTTTTTTGCTTTCTTTCAAACCAAATACATGTTACTGCCAGATTAATCTTTTGAAATATAACTTTGATCAGGGTATCAAAGGGACTCCACTATGTAAATGATGGAATTCAAATGCTTAGTGTAGAACTTAAGAATCAACATTCAGGACATACTTTTTTAAACCTCCTTCCCACTACTCCATGAATACTCTGTTCCATTCTAACTGCTCTACTTTTCCTTTTCTCCTCTGTTTCAAATATTACCTATTCTGAAAAGCAAGCTAAAGAGTTAACTCCTTCATGAAACTCTCCCTGACAAATCTAGCCAAATGTGATTTCTCCCTTTTCTGATTTCCTATAGCACTTATTTTTTGGTATTACTTATTTGGCAATCATATCATCCCTTATGACATCTTTTATATCACATTTTTATATTACTACCTGACAATTTTTTAATGTCTGTATGTCTTATCTCCTCAACTAGATTATAAATACCCTGAAGGGAGTGACTATATTATTTTTGTAAACCCTTAGTTACTAGCACAGTGATTTAAAAATAACATGTTAAATAAATAGATAATAAACAAATAAATGCAAATGGCAGTATATGGAAGAAAAGGAACTCCACTGAATTCAATGAGAGGTGCTCGTTGCTTGCAGGCAGTCAATGAACCACAGATAATTTGTGGTAAATGAAAAGGTATTTCTCTCATGAGGAGAACAACTGGTTGAGATTAGCAGATGTCAAGATGTGTTTTTCATGTGGAAAATGGTAATAAAAACAAAGAAAACAACTTATTTCACTTCTCTACCATATATATTGTCATTAACAGGGTACAATTCAGTTGTTTACTTTAGTGTATTACCTATTTTCATTAATAACAACCTTCTAGACAAACGAAGTTATCAAGAAAGAGGGGTGGGGAATGGGAGGCGAGGGGTTGGACAGGTTTTGTTTTCCTAGCTTACAGAACAGTGTGGAAATGCGATTCAGCGCACCCTATGTGAATCTACCTACTCTTTTTACGAGGCTGAGAAGGTGATGTGGACTGGGCAGTTGTGCCACTGTTACTATTCTCCTCTTCTTCCTTAGGTTCAACTTTTACTTCTGCTTTCTTTTCTTCTACCTCCATTGGTTCCTGTTTAGGTTCTGTTACATCAGTTTCTTCTTTTACCTGGGAAGACCCTTGCAAATCTTCCTCCATCTTGAAAAACAAAATTGAATTGTGAAAATGAAACCTGAATTTTAGACAGATTTTCCAAAATTTGTATACTTATAAAAACTTTTATCCAAATAAAAATTTTTCCTCAAGTCCTATGTCCTCATAATCATAGGTAAAATGTATTTTGTGGTGAGGATATAATGCATTACATTCGTTATAATGTGGTATCTTACCTGGTCCTAGAGGTCTTAAGCAATTACCTGGGTCAACTCCTAAAATTTATGATACTCTCTAATTTCTCTCAAGATCTGGTACTAAATTATTTAAAATGAATATATGCTACTCAATTGCTGCTATTCAGGCATTTTTAATGTGGAACAAAAATATATTTTATTAACAGACACATGATAACACTACCTGCTAGTTCAGGATAATAACAGAATATACACTCAAAAGTCTAAATTGAAAGGGTTGAAAGTAAAAAAAGAGGAAGAATGAATTACTTTAAGTTAGAGCCTAGCTTAGACTTCAAACTGGAAAATATAGTAGTCATGTAGTAAAATTTTAAATTCTATATTATCTTTAAATCCTTATTTTCACATATATTAAGTGAACTAAATTAATTGTGCAGCTTTAGTTAATAAGCTTTTACTGGACACTTCAATGAGTTTATTATAAATTCTGATACCACATTATATCTACTAATTTAATTGCAAAGAAGTCATACACACCTCAGTTCTAGATTCCCCCTTTGTTTCACTAGGATCAGGCTCAGTTTCTTCAGGTTTGCTTTCTATTTTAATTTCCAGCATTGGTGCATCAGTTCCAGGCTGTTGGGAATTGGTTTCAGCACTAGCCACAGAGGCTGGAGTGGGAACTCTATTTTCAATGCTAGCGGCTGCCTGGGAAAGCTTTGACACAAAATACATAAACTAAAATCAGAAAATAAATATAACATTCACTTATCCTTGGAGAACAAAATGGAGATAAAGATGGTTCCAAATTGAGCAAGGTACACATTGTATATACTCTTAATGACAGCAGATACAGCGAAGCAGATATTTTTACCAATCGCCAGCTTTTCAGATTAAAAAACCGAGAGAGAGAATTTTAAGTCAGCAAAAGTTATCAAAAGAGTCAAGAAAAGTCTAGTTTTCCTGACTGAGGCTCAGATATGAACACAGAGCCAAACGTAAAGCTTCTGTCTGGTGGAGACACTATATTACATGGTTTTGTGCAATTATATTAAAGGGAAGGTACTGTGGGGTATAAGGCTGAAGTGTTGAGAAGTGGCAGTTGTGGCAAAACAAAATTCGAAAATATAAAAACAGCTTTAAAGTTATAAAAATTTTGTGAGATTACTGTCAATCACAGAACTAGCTACCTCAAAATGAATTTCATCCAACAAACCAAGAATGAAGGTTTATGATTCTCTTTATTAATGAAGATTACTCTTTATATAGAAAATGTTTCTTTAGTCTTTCTATATTTGGGTGATTTCAAAGCATATGGTACTCACCGGAGTGCCAGGAGGTTGGGCATGCACAGATGTTGGCTGCTGTTGAGATGGTTGTGGGGTGGGCACAGACTGAGGCTGTACAGGTGTCTGAGGCTGAGGTGTGACTTGGACCTGAGCTGCTGCCTGAACTGTAGGGGTACTTTGTGTTTGGGTAGCATTAGGTACGGAGCCAGGAGTTGGGGTAGGTGTCTGTCCTGAAGAAGAAACTGGTGTTGAAGGTTGTGTAGGGGCTGCAGGCTGAGGAGGAGTCATTCCAGGTGTCTGATGCTGGATAGGTGGCATGCCAGCTGTTGTAGAAACTGGAGGTGGAGTCTGATGCAAAGGGGACTGGGTTACTGGTGTACAAGGTAACTGACCACCCTGTGGACCCAGGATATTCATGGTGTTAGGAAGAGCAGTGTTGGGTACTTGTCCCTGCTAAAGAAAGTAGAAGATGTTAATACCTTTTGTCTTCCAAAGGGACCTTACAGATGAAATCAGTTTACACATGAAGAAACTGAAGACTAGAGAAGTTAAGTAATTTTTAGATGCAGCAGGTATAATAGACTGTACTCAAGAGTCGGGAGAGCCATGTTTGATGATATCTAAGACATTTAATAGCTGTCATCAGGGCTAACCTACTTAACACCCCTCACAAATTAATCTTCTTCACATACAGATGAGAGGATATATTACTTTACCAACCTCAAGGGATATGGAATACAAATGTTTTGCAAACGTTAAAGTGCCTAGTGCATGGGTGGCAAATCCCTGGGATTATAATCCTGGTGTCTGACTCCTAGCTCAATGTGCTTCCTGCTATAATACTATATATGGAGACAAAAAGGAATTAAATTCTGGAAAGACAGAAGTTCATGTCTCAAAAAATAGAATTATATTTGTCTTAAACAACAGTAATTTGATACAATGTAAGAGAAAAAGGAAAAAAAGTAGCAGGATTAAAACTACTTTTAACTCAATATATTACACCGGAATAAACCAGTTATCACTAATTTAAAATATTACATAAAGAAGTGCTGTCCGTATTATAAACTTCTTCCCTTAGCAGTAAAAACTTTTAATAATCTGGCTCCTTTCTATCTATCCAGACTTACCTCAATCTATTTCATACTTTGTTTTCTTGGCTTTGGTCAAAGTGAACTACTTGCTTTACCCTGTACTCATCTCATACTCTCCAACCTCCATCATTATTCAGAATTCTCTCTATCTAGGATCCACGTGCTCCATGTCTGCCTTTTAAAGTACTATGCATCTTTCTATATCCAGTTCAAAATGTCACTTCCTCCATGAATTCTCTTTCCTCTCCTGGGGTTCCCAAAGCACTCTGTTTGCACTTTTATATTCCATTTTGTTTTAGAGCTATGCATGTGTCTATGTATCCTGCAAATCCCTTGCTAGAACGTGATCAATGAGGGCCATAAATATCTCTTATTTAACCTGTCTCCCACAGAGCCTAGATTGAAGTGGAATAGACACAAAAAACCAAACAAAAAATAGATTCACTCTGTGTGGAATTAAGGGTCTCTTTTTCACAACTGTTCATTAACCAAAAATTTGCTAAGATCAGAACTGAGCACTTGACAAAGATCAGATTTTCCTTTTAAGCTTCTCCTATATTCCCAATGAACTTCTACATGTCTTAATCCACTGGAGAAGGAAATGGCAAACCATTCCAACAGCTTTGCCGAGAAAACACCATGTACAATATGGTCCAGAGGGTCACAAAGAACCAGACACAACTGAATAACGACAATAGCCTAAACATAGGCTGCTTTCACATAAAGTTTCCCTAAAACAGTATTATACAAAGTTGACCCATAAACAGGTTTTTAACAATTCAAGATAAGTAACAAAATTATTCATTGAAAGTTCATTCGATTTAATATTGAATAAACAACTAAGTAAAACAGATAGAAAAGTAGGAAAAAGCAAGCTAGCAAATATATGTTTTAATGATACAATCTCCAAAAAAAAGAAATGAGATTGAAGGAAATAAAACTCAACAGGACCTTCATCTGAATGTACTTAAAAACCCATAGGCCAAAATTCATTTTACCTGTGCTACCCCTGCTTGTGCTGTTGACTGGCCCATTCCTACGCTGTTGACATTCATAGCCCCACCAGATGACGGAAACTGATTTTGTGGCAAGAACTGACTCTGAGCAGGAGCCTGACCCATCATGTTATTGGAATGAGCTCCCATCATGTTCTGTGGTTGAGGCATCCGGGAAGGAGACATTGCCATCTAGAAATAAACAAGACATTACAACAGCTTATAAGAAAAATTCTAAAACACATTCTTAATAGATTAAAATTTTTCTCTTTTGATCAAATATATTAGAATCCTGGAATGTCAGAGCTGGAGCCTTGAAATGAATACTCATTATACCAAGGAGGAATTTTCTGAGGCCAGTGATGAAAATGGACTGGTCCAAAGTTAACTGGAGTTGGTGATGGTGCTAGAACTACAGATGAACATCAAACTGTGATTTAAAATTACAAATACTACGAATACTGCTATAACTCATTCTGAGTGAAATTTTAAGAAAGCATCAGAAGAATTTAAACTTTTCAGTGCTAATATTTCCTACATATTCATTTATTCTAATTATATATGAAAAGCTTCTCGTTTCTACATCCACCTCTTATATTCCCATGAGGTTCAAAGTTCACTTGATTCTTTAGTAATAGTGAAAATATTTTAGTCAGAGATCTTACTAGGACCAAGACAATTAAAGAGCTGGCTTTAGGGAAGTTTAAACTGTTTTAAATTCAAAAGAATAGGAGTCATGTGTTCTTTAAATAGTACCTAAACTTTTCAAGTACTTTTTTAAAAAAAAAATTAAGGAAATTCAAAGTTCATTTAATCAATATGGTGAAAAAGTAGGAACATTAAAGAACTCTGATACAAACCGCTGGAACAGAGCCCATGTTGTTCATCTGGACAGGGTGATTCATTGGGGAAGCTGCCCGAGGTCCCATGGGTGCTTGTGACATCTGAACATTTCCTATGGACAATGGATTAAATTGATTCATTCCTGTAAAGATGCACCAAAAACAGATTATTAGGAAATCAAAGCTTCCAAAATGAAGAAAGTACAAGAACTGGGGGATATGATCTTAAATCACAGAGGAATGGGCAGGGAGGGACAAGAAAATCAGGGAGAACAGTGAAAATTTGGAGCAGCAGGTGGAAAAACGGAATAAACCTCCTGTGGGGAAAGAAGTACTAGGAAAGAAAGGGAAAGGCATTAGATGGGAAGTAATGGAAAAGAGAGTTAACACTAGTGGAAAAGGAACATAATCTGGCAGAACAATATTTGAATGGTTTGGGGATAGCTGGGGATTGTTCTGATTAAGAGTAGAGAACCGTAAGAGCAAATCTACGTCAAAAACCTCTGAAACCTAAATCGTATCTACTATAATTAGGTCTTCAAGAAGAGGTGAAATATTTGCACCTGCCTAGATGCAAGGTACCGTGCATGTGTTCAGGACATAAAAACAAAATCTCCGACTTTTAGAAGTTTACGTTAAACTAGGGAAGTGAAGAACATCTACCGGTCAAGTAAACATAAAGTATACTTGAGTAATATAACCCAATTTCAAGAAGGAGAGAAAACTAGGGGTTGTGAATTAGTGAAGGGTTGGTGAAGCAACTGTATTGTGCTTTGAAGAAGCCAGAGATTCTAAGAAGTGAAGGTGAAGAAAGCACAGTGATTTTCACAATGGAGACAGCCTGTGCAAAGTTATAGGAGGAGATGAGGATAGAAAATAAGTTTTTATGTGGGCAAGTTTGACTAGAACAAGAAGTCAAGTCAAGTTTAATCAAGTCCTGAAGTACTTAGAAAGTGCCTACTTATGTATTATGAACTGAGCTAAGGGAATTAAAGTATGAATAAGATTGTAAGATAGGTGGGAGCAAAATTTTGGAAGGTGTTAAAGGTCAGGCCAAGGAATCTGAATTTTATCCTACCAACAATTGGGAATTTTGAGTAGTGGAATGACATGGTTAAATCTCTGCTTATGGATTATCAATTTTGCAGCTGTGCAGAGGATAAATTGGAAAGGTGGGAGAATGGTAAAAGAACAATTAGGGAGCTAGCGCAACACAACAGGCGAGATGCCAAGGATGAAGATTATGAGTCAAGAGAAGGGGCCACATCTGAGCGGTACTGTGGACATAAAAATAACAATACTTGTCTACTGACCAGATACATGGGATGGAGGAAAAGAAGAGGATGAGAGAGAAAGAACGAGAGAAAAGAGATAAGGACACGCCAAGGATAACTGCAAGAATGATGGTATCTTGGACAAAAACGGACAAGTCTGAAGGAGTCTGAATTCTGACATAGAGGAAAAAATCCATTTCTGATGAGGGAGCTAAAGAAGGGGATGGAGTTACAGAGGTAGCCTAAGGGTGCAGGTCAAAGTAGCAGCTCTGATTTAAAAAAAAAACACATTATGCTTTGCTTCAATGAAGGAAGTACTCAAATTGATGAGATCTCTTATCCATTGAACACCAATAGCAGTTAACAGAGGATAAATGAAAACAGAGGTATGGGGCCCCTAAAAATATTTTAGGTATTACTAAAGGTCACAATGAAACGAGGCTGACAATGAATGCACAGAACACGAGGGCTTTTGAAATTGTATTGGGAGGAAAATGAAGAGAAACAAAGAGACAGATCCAGTGCCAGAAGCTTATGGATTTATTACTGCAAACGGAGAGAAAGTACAACTACTTCACTTATTTTGCTTCTGTTTTGTCTACAAAAGGAAAAGTTTTCAGACTGAAAAGGATACACTAAAAATAATTATCAAGATAAATCTAGAGACCATAAGAGAACATTTTACTGCCATTTATGAGTTGAAGTTAGCAAACCTGGACAAACTACATGTTAGAACCAAAAGAACTGCTAGATATAATGATGGAGCTGTTATTCACCAAAAAAAAAATGAGGAAAATGGGAGAGGTGCGACAAGACTGAGAAAAGAGCATGTAATGCCGTGATATTCGAAAAACAGGAAAGAATTTGCAAACTATAAGCTGGCATGTCTAATGTTGTTTTTTGACAAAATTCTAAAAAGTATTATTAAAGGAATGGTGTTATATGCACTTAGAAAAACAAAGGGTGATCACTAAGAGCCAACTTTATTGAGAACATGGCATGCCAGACTGATTTCATTTCATGAATATAGTATGCCCATGTTTTCCCAAGGAATTTAATGGTCTCACAATAGTCTTATGAAAAAGATGGAAAGTTGTAGGTAAGATAGGTGAAATAACCTGATGAAGACCACATAGGTAAAAAATGACTGAATCAGAACTCAAAATCAGGTCCTCAGAATGAGAAATCTAGTATTATTCCCAAAGATGGCACCAGACTATATACAGAACATTAACGGAAATTCAGAATTCATTAAATGGTTTGATCCCCAAAGTCTCTCAAGCATCAACATCAGCCTGTAGACAGCTCTCAGTGGAATGCTCTCTTCTTGATTTATTCAATGTTTTGGATGAACGAATAGATGATATGCCTCACTATCTTGCCAAGAACATAAAGCTGGGAAGGAAAATTAATGTGTTGGAATGTTATCCTAAATCAAGATCCTACCCCCTCCCTCTCAAAAAAAAAAAATCTTCATGGGAGAGACTGGTACTTAAGATTTCTAAGACTGAAGTAAACTGGATGGGAAATACGTAAAGTCTAAATGAAAAAATCTGTGTAACATGACAGGCTAAGAAGCTCATGCTATTTTAGGCTGCATCAATAAAAGCGGTGTCCTGAAACACTCAGGTGACAGTCCTGTTGTAGCCTGTCCTAGTAATTCCACATCTGCAGTTCTGTACTCAGTTCTAGGTGCTACATTTTAGGAAAAATAGTGATGAGAAAAAAAGGTAATTCAAAGGAAGTTGACTAGGATGGAGAAAGGGCATCAAGCCCATACCCATATGACATTTAAATTAAGGAAGTGATGATGTTTAACTTGACTCAGGACTGAGGTTTCTTCTGCTATAAAGGCTATGATCCAGTTAAGTAATAAGACTTAACACACAACCTGATAACAAAACAAGAATTCCTTTAAAATTCATAGCTGAAGTCCCTCTGCAGAAAAGTTCTATAAGGGATTCCCATAATACTGGGGCTCACTATATCTTAAGACATATACAATAATAATTTATGTCACAAACCACTTATTCTTGTTCAAATTTCACCATCATATACTAAGTTCCTAAAGAGTACCTCCTGACAGGAAGAGGTTCTCTTACATGACAAAAAGATCTGTTTTGCAGAATTTTACAACTTAAAGAAATAGAAAAACTTAACTAAGAACTATTATTGTCAAATCCTCCAAACATATAAAACCATTTAAATATCAGTTATCTAGAAAAACAACTCTCTAGCAAAGTCCCTATACCTAACATGTCAAAAACTGAAATTTCTTCCTTACGAAATGAGAGCCTCTCAGTAAATATTCTTGTTGTTACCACATGGTCCATGAGGATTCCAAAGTGGTAGTCATCTCTGAATATCTATTTCCTTCAACTCTCATATCCAACTCTACTGTTTCCAGTACTGGCAATTCCTCCATTGTTTACCATTTCCACATTCATAACATTCATATTCACCTAGCAAAGCTACCTAGATGGCCTATCTCTTTCCCTTCCCCAACTAATCTATATACAATGTAAATAAACTGGCCAGGACTTGTGGAGGCAACTGAACAAATTTGCTTGTCTTTCCTCCTTACAAAATTGCTTTGGTATTTGTCATTTCCCCCACCTTTTCCTTCAAATAATGTCCTTATTCCCGTTTTCCAAAAATCATATAAAAATTCATCTTCTCTGACTTTCTAACAAACCAAACACCAAATATACAGATTTGTAGAGCTTAGTAGTTATTGTTTATATCGTCCCTTTTAGATTTACCTGCTGCATTTGATATTGTGGACTATTCTCTGCTCCTATCTTTGATTCTCCTACCCATCTGATTGCTCCTCCTCACCTTCTTTTGCTCACTCATCCATCATTCATATTATACACTAAACCAGAAGTGGGGAACCTGCATGACAGATATCCCAAGGTACCATGAAAGCCCTCTTCTCTGCTCCTTCTACATTCTCACTTGGTAACCTCATCAACTCCTATGGGTTTAATTATCTTTTTGCAGATGATAACACACACACACACACACACACACACACATTTAATATGTATATACATAGCCCTAGTCTCTCACATTCTCACAAAACCAATTGCTTAGGAGACATTTTAAATTTATGTCCCAAAGACTCTCAAACTCAACACATTCAAACCTAAACGAATTTTCTTCCCCAACAAATCCAAATCTCTTCCAAATTTGCCTATTTTTGTCAAAGTCACCACACCATCATTCTGATCTCACAGGGTCATGACCTTGGCTTTATCCTTGATGCCTCACTATACATACATACATACATATATATACACACACATATATATATATATACACACACACACACACACACACACAAAAAAAACCCCTGACTGGCCAAATTCTATCTTCACAACATCTCTAGAATCTTACCTCTTCTCTCCATTGACAGAGCTATTACCCTTATTTCAGACCATCATCATCACCTCTTGCTTAGATTATTGTAAATCTTCTTAGTTGTCCTGCCTCATGTCTCTCAATATTCCAATTCATTCTACATACTGCTACCAAACTGAAGGGCAAACCTAACCATATGACTTCCTTCATCAATCAACTCCAATGGCTTCCTATGGTTGCTAGGACAAAACGTGAACTCCTATGTTTAGCTTTTAAAGCACTTCACAATCTGGCCCCAGTCTGTCTTTCCAAGGCTTACTGGACATTACTCCCCCTCCCACAATCTAGTGATCCAGCCAAACTGGCCTGCCCTCTAGTATTCATGCCTGACACTCCATTTCTCATTCCCATGCCTTTATACATGCCTGAAATGGAATCCTTCCTTACCTCTGCCTTACAGAGTCTGTCTCATCTTTTAAGATTCAAACTAAGCACCATTTTGCCTTTCTAGATTCCTCTCAACCGTTCATGCTCTGTCCCAAGCTACCATGTATTTAATTATTTTATATTTATTTGTATTTACCAGCTTTATATTTATACTGTATACAATATATTTGCTTTTGTTATTTCCCTCATTATAAGGTAAATCTCTTGTGAGTAGGGATTATTTCATTCATTTTATTTATCTCCCAAATAGCGAGCAAAGTTCTTGGCACAAAGTAGGCACTTAATAAATGTTCATCAATTATGTACTAACTATTCCGTCTTCCCCATAAGATTGTAAGAATCTCAAAGGCAAAAAGGTCAAAATTGTCTTATAAATCATTCTGCACATAAAAAGAATTTTCAATAAACTGAATCATAGTTAGTAAGTTTCACAGAGGAAAAGTGAAAAGAAGAAAAAAATTATATCAATAACTGGAAAATGAAAAAAGGAAAGCCAGAATCAAGTAGCTTAAAATAAGATGCATAAGAACAACTACAAACCTGGAGAAACCTGCATACGGTTCATAGGCACACTTGGCATGGCCATGGGTCCATCTGTAATGATAACAAAAGAACCAGTTTTAAAAATGTAGGATAGAGAACGTTATTCACGAGAAAGGAAAGACTAAAATTTTTTTTAAGAGTCGGCTGGTCTAATGGTACGTATGCTATACAATAACCATACTTAGCATGTTTTAAAGAGTCTATAAAGAAGTTGGAATATTCAAATACATGAAAAAAATGATGGTTGCTTCTACTAGTGGTGATAAAAATAGATAATAACACTTTATGGTTACAATACATTTTTATATATACCATCTTGTTTGAACTTCACAACTCTGAGGTAGGCAGGACAAAAAGGATTATTAAATCTATTTTGCATTAAAGAAAATTAAACCTGAAATGTGAGGGTTCCTGAGAGCACAGAAAACATGAAACGCATAGACTACTGGTCCCCAAGAAGAGAAATAAGAATATACCTGTCTCCTGTCTTTGCACAGGTAGGTTACTGGTGTAGAACATTGTACATACTATTATACTAAAATGAAGGGTTGCTGAACTGCTCCCTCCTCATCTCCCACCCACTTTAAAAACCTTTATTATAAGAGATGTTCTTAGGGTGGGTGAGCACAGAGGACTATAATGGGAAATTAAAGCTGTCTAAAAACCATATGTATCAGTAAATTAAAAACAAACAAACAAATGGAATGAAGGATAAAAAAAACCATTACTTACTTGGAGGTCTCACGGACTGTGCCTGGCCCATGCCAGCAGCAACCTGTGCAATACCTGGGGGTTGGGTCCCCGGTGTCTGTAAAGCTGGCTGATTAACCAACATCCCTTGTTTATGTAAACGAGACCTTCGTTTTTCTTCTAATTCCTTTTGTATTTTGTAGATTTTCTCTGCTAACAAATGATAGTATTCATCCTATAAAAAAAAAAAAATCAATAAAGTACTTAGATAACATTCCATATAAAACAATTCATCTTTTCTAGATGTTTTAACAGAGAAATGAACAAGGAAACCCTTGCAAAGAGACAACTGTGCATTATACATAAAAAAAATGAATTCACATATATTTAATTTTAAACAAAAGCATGATTTTTTTGTTGATTTTCTTACCAATTCAATAATTGAAATATAATCAGAATGACAAAATAGTGACTCAATAATACCTCACAATAAAAGAAGGGATATTTATTATATATTCCATAATTATAACAAGGTATTCCACTAAAAAAAATAATTACCCAGACTGCTTTGCTCTCCAGCAACTCTGTAGAAAAAAAGATTTCAAGACATTCCAGATTGCTTGGATAGTCGGATATCAAGGTCTTCAAATCCCTACAGAATTAAACCTACCCTGCTATTAGCAGACTCATACATGTCTCCTTCCACTTTCCTAGCATAGGCCACCAGATTCTCCATGCGGCGATCCTTCAGGGCTGCTGGGTCAGGTGTTGGAAAGATGGCTTGGACACTAAAAGGATAAAATATTTAATAATACACTTTGAAAATGATTTCCTAATCCTATAACTAAGTAATCTCACACAATTTCTACAAATGAGAAGTATCAGAGGGCTACCTAGAGTACTATAGTCAGATTTTACAGATCTATTGCTTGGGGGGAAGGAGGGAGGGAGAGGGAGGGAGAGGGGGGGAGGGAGGGGGGGGAGGAGAGAGAGAGAGAGAGAATATGAATATATTCTGCAAGTATCTGTTTATTAAGAACTATGCTGAAAATTATCATAACACTTTACCCAGTTTAGACTAATTCCAAGATGACTGCTTTACCAAGAATAATTTGTTAAAAGTGATCTTAAAGACAGTTTTTTGAGGGGTATGTCTTAAATTTTACTGGTGAGAAATAATTAGGCACTGACTAGTGTACCCTAGAGCTTTGGAATGAGGATAAGGAGATTATGGCAACAAACTAACAAAATCTTTATTCCATCGCAGGTGGAAAAGAAACTAATTTTCATACCCCCAATATATCTATTAAAAATGATATTGATGCCATTAGTTATTTACATTACAGACATTTACAGATAACTAAAATGCCCTATTTATGTACTTCTCCCCTCATAAAGAAAATCAATTGTTTCTAGTACAGATTGCTTGTAGGTCCCACAAGAGACACTGAACTAAGTGTTATCCAATTAATTTTAGGGTTGTTAAGAGTTTCATCAATAACTCCAATAATCCTTTTTAGCTTCCTGAAACAGGAGGTAAGTCCTCTGTAGGTGTTAAGAGTGCCATAATGTGGGGTACAATAACGTTGAGAATGTAGTTTGAGAGTCTGTTAACTGATCTGAATCACTGTGATATCTGTGACTAATTTGTCCTGGAATTGCATCACGTTCTATGAAAGATTCACAACTAAAGGAGTAGAACTGTAGCTTCTACTTACAGTTTATGTACTAAATGGTTCCTCAGGTCCTGGGTGACATGTTCGTGCCAGCCTTTCCTAACTCCAGTACTAGAAGGAGGTGCAGCTGTAGGCATGGTGCTGAGGCTTCCAATATTACCAGAATTGGTACCATCACTCATTAATGGGCTAAAACGAGAAGAAAAAAGACCCTTCATCCAGCTACTGTGAACACTAGCACAGATTTCCTTTCAGAATGTTATCCTTTAGCCCATTTAATTTCTTCTATCATATACAATATTATTCTTAGATAAGTATTTTAAACTAAACTAGTAAACCTCTTAAGGCATTATAGTCACCCTAAGTCAACGAAAAAGTTGAAACCATTTTATGTCACATGTTTATAAAACATGCTTCCTTCCTGAATGCCTCAGTAGAATAAGAACCTAAAACAAATGAACAAAGAGAAGCTGCTAACAAATGAGAAGATAAAAAGAATGGAAGGAATGGCGTGGAAGAGAGCAAAAACAAAGAATATGATGTATCTTCATGAACAAAATAAAATACAATAATACTTAGTTGAATGGTCTATTATAATTCTAGTTTTATTTAAGCATTATTTGGATTAAATAATAAACTGTATTGTTGAGTCACAGCCAAGTAATACATTAGAAGGGCACACCTGAGTTAATAAAAACTGTTTTTTTATATGTAGAGGGGGACACAATTACAAAAGCATTTGCATCTTAAATCAAATCACTAAATATCTGCCAAAAAAACAAAGACGCAACAATACATCCCTTTTTTATAACCAAGCTGGGACCAAGGCGAGCTACTTTTGCTTGAATGGTAAGAGCTGGTGCCAGAGTACCTATCTCCTATTCCCAGCACAAGGAGAAGATTTGGAGGCCCCCTGCCCACCACAGAAACCCACTGCCTGGATTTTCCTGAGCCATCGCAACAAAAGCATAGTCCTAGGCCTCCACTTATGCCAAGGGTCCTGCCCGAGTATCTTTCCTTCATTGGACTCAGGAGGGTCAATCCTTGAGTTCCAGGTCAGACTGAAGAGGTCTTTTTCTAGCGCTATTCAGGGACTGGGTTTAAAGAAATCTTAAAGGCCTCCTCCTAGTCTCAAAATCTTCTGTTCCCAATTTACCGTCCTGCTCAAAAGCTGTACCTATCTTTCCCTGTGTCAGCAAAACAATGCCACAGACTCTAGTTTACCAATTTGCATCAGGACAGGTGGAAGCCAACAAAGTTCCTACCCTGAGTGAATAAATCTCTAGCTGCCTAAGGGAAGAATGGTCTTTCTACCATTCTCTACTTTTTCAATGCCTTTAGCTCAGTTACAATCTTCCTTTCATCTTAAACTTTTGTGACCTCACATTTGCTCTTAATGCACTTAGAGAAACCTGGCATCCATCCCACCAAATTCTACTTCTTATCCTCTCATGGCTATTCCCATTCCAATTCCTGCACTGTAAGTTGTGACTTACACCTTTAGTATTAGACATACCTTCTCTCTCATAACCCCTGAATCCATGAGCCGGGAGTGAGGCGCATGCTTTGTTCTCTGCGACTACCTTCAAACCCTCCCCTCAAGCTGTAGATGTCTTTGTTGTTGTAGTTATTATCAGCATTTTCAGTGCTTACAGATGTTTCTTAACTGAGGCAGACAGAAGTTAAGTGATTTGCCCCGGGTGATGTATCCAGCATGTATATTTGAGGCTGAGTTTGAGCTCAGGTTTCCGTGACTCCAGATTCAGCATTCCCCTTCAACATCTGGCAGCCTCTACTCCCTCTGGCTACTTCACTCTATCCAGAATATCCACCCTCTAGATTATTGACCCCTGTTCTCAAGTAGTCCAGTACTTCATAAAGTTTTACTGACCAACACAACCTCTCACATTTGAGGATTTCAAAATATACATGCCTGTCCCTTAGAATACCCAGGAATCCAAATTCATCAAAATCCCCATTCTACCTTGACCTCACCATCATCCAAACTATTTAATCTCCACGATTCAAAACATCAAAATTCACCTATTACTTCCTCCTACTCGTTCTATGTTGGCCCCCTAATGCTATTCTTTGTCCCCACCATGGCCTCCAGCCCCTTCGTGCCTGCCCCTACTGCTCTATATTAGTTCTTTTCCTCTGTCTGTAACCACTTCTCAGTCTCTGCTGCTGATCATAATTTATCTTTCACCTGATAAATGAAAAGTGCTCCCCAAAGCTCTGACTTATGCTACTTTTCTTTCCTTCAGAATGTCATTCTTTGTACTTCTATCTTATGTGCCTAGTACAGCACTGAGCACACAGTAATTAATAAATACTTCGTGGATTAAATGGTGATTTCACCAGCTTTTGTAAGTCTTTTTATCATCTCTATGTAGACAGCGCCCAAATCAACCAATCTATCATCTTCACCATTCTTCTCAAATCTAGTTCCATGTATCACCAACTGACTAACGGACATTCTCACCTTGATATCCTTTTAGGAACTTCAAACCTGACTGAATTCATTACCTTCTGCTGAGATCTGACCCTCCTCTACACTCACCTGCTTCGGTTGAAGACATCGCCATCCTTTCACTCAGTCAAGCAAACAATGGAAATTATCCTCAATTTCTACCTTTCCTATTTACTACCTATATTCGACCAGTTGTTAAGTCACGTCTTTCCCATTCTCTCTACTTATATGGCTAATACTTGCCAAGATTATAACAAATACCTCTTAACTAGCCTCCCTGCATCCATTCACTTCACTCTCCCATTTATTTTCCACAAAGCTGCCATAAGTCTTCCTAAATTATTCCTAGGTATAGTCATGTCAGTTTCTGACTTAAAAATCCTCAATGCCTCCTTACTGCCTGGGCAATAAAATACAAACCCTTTAGTTTGGCATGTAAAGCCCTAACTAATCTGCCTTTTGAGAATTATTTCATACACTTTAGATGAGTCCATTCCCTTTTCACTTATATCTCTCAGAATTCTTTGCTCCCTTTAAAAGATGATTCCTTTAGGAAGCTTCTCTAGATGCCCCTAATTTTAGTAATATCTTACTCCTATTAACTTATGATTATTTATCTGTTTGCTTAATTTAGTCCTCCAGTAGAAAGCAAGTTCCATGAGGGCAAGTGCCATTTGTAGTTTTTGACTGTGTCTACTCAGAACCTAGCACACAGTAGACATTTAATAAATGCTTAATGAACTGAATTGAAGACAGAGAAATTTAATGGTCAAGTTATTAAATGGCACTGCTAATAGATAACCAAACAGAAAAGACAATCCAGCACCAGAGAGAATTATATTAGCTTAAAAGAAAATATATGACAAACTAATTCAATGCTAAATGATACTTCTCTATAATGATTAAATATGAAATAATCATGGGTTATTTTAACAAAGAAATAAACCTATGTAAGGAAGAACCTAGTCCTCCTCCCACTTCATTTTAGAGAGATAAAATAAAAATGAAAAATGTTGGTATGTGGGCAGAGAGAATGAAATAGAAATTATTTTCTTTGTATACATCATAGATTACACCTCTCTCACAGTGTCTATTTCTCCTTGATCCATTATTTCAATCAACGAGTATTTGCTAAGCACCTAATAGGCAGGTGCCAAGCACTGTGCTAGGGACACAAATACAATGAGACAAATAATCCCTACATACAAGGAGCTTTGGTACCTTTAAACATTCTTACCTCAAGAATTCAAATTCTCCTCTTGAAAACAGATACTTCTCTGTTAAAATTATAGCAATGAGCCCAATCTCAACAAAGAGCTATCTCCAAAACCCTTTTGTTTGATATTCTCCTCATTTTTATATATCTATATCTCCATGTCATAATGGACATAAATACTTACAAAATGTGCCCTCAAAGCATACAATTTAATAAATGTCCCCCTTTTCCCTCTGTTATCCCTTAGGAAGAAAAATAAAAGATCTAAATTGTCTATAAATATATTTTAAATTGTTACTGAATTAAATTTGTTTTGAAATTTTAAAATTCTATCAAATATGGCTAATAGCAATCATCCGTAGAAAGCATGTATAATGTTTTCGAATGAAAAGCATGTTTCTTCAAATACCAAATATCCAATCAGTTTCAGAAAAACCCCAGAACTGCAGAATATTCTACAGCTCTTCCTGCAGTGAAATTTCATAACGATGGACAGAAGTGAAGATTCTGAATTGCTAGTGCCCTAGCAGTATTCTGTTCCCATTCTCATTTATAAAACAACAACAAACATTTCTTCCTTTCTTATTGCTACTTATACATAAGTGAATTTCTTCCTGGTTCTAAACCTATTATACATTTACATTACATGATACAAGTTTACATTATTCACATTACATACAGTTAGTTGTGAAAATAAGAATCAAATGAATAATGAGACTTACTTTGTTGCTCCAAGGGAAGTTGGAAGAGCAGTTTCTGAAATCAGATTTGGTTGTTGGTCTGTTGCAATCCCTCCAGCTGGAATGGTCATCGGATTATTACCTTTGAGAAAGAAAAATTAGATGAATGAGGTACAATTATATTTTTAAAAATTTCAGTGAGAAGATGAAAAGATTAAACTACCACATTTGACAAATAATTTCCAAAATCTGCTAAGTAATGTCTTTTGCATATTAGAAAAACATTAAAAAACAGCTCCAAACTATACTTCTAGCAGTAATGGTGATAGATTTGTGCTTATTGGTGCATATTTTTTCCTCTACTCCAACCTGGTGACCAGTACTGTAACTGGTGTTGGCCAAAGCCATGAAATGCAATAAACTTGATCAGTCCAACTAGCTTCATCGAGATTACGTTTGAACAAACTGGAGTGGCAAGACAGAGGTGTGTATGTTACGTGTCTCATGTGAATATACAGAATCAAGGAATTTTTAATATAGAAAGGGTCATAAAAAACATTTAGCCTAAATTTTTCATGTTACAAATTGAGAACAGAAAGGATAGCAGCTGATTATGTACATATCATTTTTATGTACATGTTATTTAAAGTTTTCAAAGCAACATACATAACATTGTATCACTTCAGCCTTATAGCAGCCCTCTAAGTTAGATATCACAGTTACTATTATTCCAAATTTAAGAGAGAGATTGTGGTTTAGTGAAGATAACTTTTTCATGGACATATAACTAGCAAGTATCAGATTTGAAGTTAAAACCCATGTCTCTCTCTTTAATGCAATGCAAATAGTGGAAATAACACTATGCCATGTTGCCACAAAAAGAGAAGTGGTTTTCACTGTCATGTAATTAAAGTTAGAACAAGAACACATCTTCTGTTAGTTTCTAGATCAGTGTTTCCAAAATAATGATTTTTATTGACTATACATATCATAACCAGCATCCCTAAGATTGGCAGACCACAAGCAATTTCAATAGCAAACAGATTAGTGCTCAGTGACTGTTAATAAATTTCTCTTTACTCCACCTCCACATGCAGTTATGTGAATCATATAATATTAGATTCAATAACATAAGCAATGAAGTTCATTAGCAACATAGCAACATCCAAACTGAAACAGCCAAGGTAAATAAAAACTTTCAATGTATTTATTCAGTCTATCTTTTTAAAGGCATGTTCATTCATGAATAAAAAACCAAAATTCCATTAAAAAGAGAGAGGGCATGGAGAGGGGCTAGATTTGAGTTTAGGTTGTAATTCAGTTTACTGCACTTGGACAAAGAGTATCTTTCTGGTTTCTTCACCTACCCAATGCATTCAGAGTCCTCATCTGCTGGTGAGTTTGAGGTTGTGCTGGTTGCTGGCCAGATACTTGAGGCTGCAACTGTGTCTGTGGCTGGTTGCCATAGGGTAGTCCAAGAGCAGCATAAGCCCGTTGCATGGAGCTGGGATCAATTGGATTGGGGTTACTTAGAGTAGAAGTATTCTGTTGGCCAGAACCAACAGAACCGATGGCATTCTGAATTCCACTTGCTGGAGATCCCAGGATGGCTATTTTTTTGGGGGGGGAGGGGGGAGACAAGGAAAGGAAAGCAAAGAGAGGGTAAAAGGCCAAAATAATTTTAAAAGGGCACAAATATCATTAATTCTTAATAAAATTACAAATATAATTTTATTAAGAACACAAAAACAAATTATATAATACTAAAACACAACTATCAAGGAAAAAAAAAAACCCTATGGGAAGAGCATTACCAGACCTCAAACTATATTATGTAACATTAATCACCAAAATCAGTTAGTACTGATTTTAAAATCAGTAAAAGAAAAGTCAAGCAGTAGAAGAAACTACATAAGCAAGAAATGAAAGCAAATGAAAATAGTTGTCCAGTATTAGAAAAATATTAAAAACATACATCATCAGGATAAGCTTAAAAGTTATTAGATGTTCATTCAACAAGAACTTCTGGTAAAATTGGAAAACAGATTGACAAATAAAATAAGCAATTTTCAATACATAAAATATAAAGCTTACATGTGAATGAAATCAATGAAAAGAAATAGTATAATAGGGAAAAATATTTGTACCAAATAGAGCTGACAGAAATGTGATGTCCAAAATAAACAGGAAATTAATATAAGGTACTCCTTAAAAGAGTTGGTCAAAGGACATGAATAGCTTTCAAAAGAAGACTGAAAACTCTAACTTCTAATAAAATGTTCCAAATCACTAATAATAAAAGTACAGACAAAAATAACTGAGAGGTAAATTGGCCAAAAGGGAAAAATAAAGGTAACAGTCAGTGGGATTACAAAAAAAAGGCACACTGATATACTATTGTTAAGAGATGGGAAGTGGGACTAACTTCTGTTGAATCTGGAATTTTGTAAAAAAGAAATTTAAATGTTAAAAAAAAAACTTTTATATCTCTTGACCCAGAAATAAGCCTGCACACATATGCTTAAGGGGGTGAGAACATGAGGAAATGAAATTATGTCACATGTCAAAATATTCGTAGCAACATTCTACATGACAGAAAAGAAATGAAAACAAAGCTGATGCCCATCAAGTGGGAAACAGCTGGGAGGAAATAACCTATGGCATATAATGTAAAGCAATATCACTGTGCATTGAGAAATGACAAATGGAAGGAATGTAGAGAAACTTTGGAAAGACCCATAAGAACAGATGCAAAGTGAGCAGAACCAAGAGAGCAATCATGATGTAAATAAAAAGATTATAAGAAAGCTTAAATTTATGCACTGAAGAAGGGTCCAGATAATAAAGCATACTTCTCCACTCACAGCAGAAGGAGTCAGGAGACAACTACTGGAGAATATTATACATGTTGACAGACACAGTCATAGCATCAAACTTTCTGCCTACTTGTTTTTCTTCGTCACAAGGGGGTCTGGGCAGTGAAATGACTGTGATATAAAGACAAAAGGCACCAAGGTTTTCTGATGTTGTTATTTTTAAAGAAAGAAGATATGATGGGGTGAGGGGCTAAGAAGATGTGTGTGCATGTAATGCACACGTATAGACACAATACATAGCTTGTATATATAATGTGTACAGTGGCATGTATACACAATATATGTTGCATACACACACATATACATGTGTAAATCAAATACACTGATAAATTTCAGCCTTGCAGGACAACACCTAAGCAAGCAAGCTAAGAAAACTCAAATTTCTGTGAAATATTCTAGCTATTCAAAAAAGCAATTTGGACTACATCCAAAAAGTAAGTAAAGTGCATACCCTTTAACCCACCAATATCACTATTAGTTCAATAGCCTAAAGAGATTAAAGGAAGAGGGAAATGAACCATATTTATAAAAATATTTATAGTAGCTTTTTTGCTGTTGTAGTATAGAATTGGAAACTAAGAGGGCATCCATCATCAAATGGGGATACAGCTAAACAAGTCACGGTATATAAATACAATGCAAAATTATTACTCTGTAAGAATGAGGGAAGATGGTAGTAAAGAGAACAGAGACACTGTACAAACTCATGCAGAATGAAATACATAGAATCAAGAGATCAATTTATGTGGCAACATTATAAAGAACAACAACTATGAATGAATGAAAAATTCCTTAAAATTCAGAACTTAAAGCTTTAAAAAAAAACCTTTAAATTTCCACACTGAAGAATACAAGAGACCATAAAATCACACTAATACAAGCTTAATAAGAATGATTCTGTTCAGGGTTGTTCTCCAAAGAAATCTGAATTGTTTATAGCCATATAAATAAAATCTCTAAATCACTAATAACAAAAGAAATGCAAATGAAAAGCAGCTCAGAGATAATACCTCAACTGAGAATTCATGAGAGAAATTTCCATAATCTTCATCTTTAAGACTGGCAAAACTGACAAAAAAACAAAGGTGAAAAAGAGAGGTTTTGTGGGAAAATAGGCACATTAATGTATTACTGGTGTAGTCGTCAGTTGGTCAGCCCATTCTGGAAAGCAATTTGGACAACTACTAAAATGTGCATGCCTTTTAACCCAGTGACATCACTATTCAGCTAATTCCTCAAAGATGTCAAAGAAATGGGGAAAGCTCCTATTTGCACAAAAAATGTTTATAGTAACGCTTGTAGATACAAAGAAATGGAAACTAAAGGGAATGCCCATCAAATGGGGAATGGCTGAACATATAATGGCACACGTATGTAACAGAACACTATTGTTTTATTCAAAAAGATAATTCAGAGAAATTTGGGAAGACTTGTGAAAGCAGATGCAATGAAATGAAAAAATCGAGAATATAATTTACATTACAACATCAATATTGGAAAAACCAACAATTATGAAAAACATAACAGACTAACTACTGATAAAGAATGCTGCCCATTTTAAACAATTTTAAAATGATGCCTCAAAACAAACTCTGAAGCAGCAGAACTAACAAAAAGACAGAATGAAAGAATTTTCTACCCAAAACAATTTAGGTCAGTAAAAAAGGTCTGTCAAAATGGGGTGAGAATGAAGTCCAGACCAGACCACCATGCCCCCACAAGCCAGGAGGAGCAAGCAGGCCCTGGGTGTGACTGAATGAGCAACAGTGGCAGTTTCTGGAGCTCTCAGCCCTCAGACAGTAAGGGGAGTCAGACAACTAGTCACAAGAAGGTTATTGAGAGCCTTTCCTGGCACCAGTTACAGGACTCTATTGCACTGCCTATACATTGTCAAAGTCCTGGGATGATAAAAAGTAACAGGAAGAGTCCTTTATCAGACTTCCAGGGCAAAAGAGTATTTCTGGACATTCACAGACCAGAACATAGACCAGGAGACCAGGGACTACACCTCTGCTTAGATCATATAATGTCAGAAGGACGAAAAACTTACAAACTGCCAGAACTAGCTCTGAAAAGAGCAACACAAAAAATCTGAAGCTCGGGACACATCCCCTCCACTCCACCCTCACCACTCCGATCCTTCCACATCCCCTTAGGAGCAGAGCCCAATTCTAACTTAAAGTTAAAAGTCAAGAAATAAGCTAGAAAAATGAACTGGATGATAAAAAAGGTACTATGTTGACAAGGAAGATCAAAACACAAACTCAGAAGAAGACAACAAAGTCAAAACAGGCATATGCAAAGCCTCAAAGAAAAATGTGAATTGGTTTCCTGCCCAAAAAGAATTCCTGGAAGAACCCAAAAGGGATTTTAAAAATCAATTAAGAAAAACAGAGGAAAAAGTTGGGAAAATAAATTAGAGTGTTGCCAAAAAATCATGAAAAAAAAGAGTCAACAGCGTGGTAAAGGAGCATAGAAAAAAAACAAAAAACACTGAAGAAAATAACACTTTAAAAGACATAATAGGACAGCTAGGTGGCGCAGTGAGTAGAGCACTGGCCCTGGAGTCACAAGGACCTGAGTTCAAATCCAATCTCAGACATCTGACACACTTACTAGCTGTGTGACTTTGGGCAAGTCACTTAACCCCAATTGCCCTCCTAAAAAAAGAGAAAAAAATAATTAAGAAAAAAGGATTTGGAAAAGCAAGTAAGAGAAGTAGAAGAAAAATTGGGACAAGAAATGACAGTGATACAAGAAAACCATCAAAAACAAATATAAGATTCAAAAGAAGCTTAAAAAGGTAAACAGAAAAGAAAAATCATAAGGGATTCAATAAGGTTATACTATTTACATACTTACGTGGAAAGTTAGTACTTGTACCTCCTAAGAACTTAATCTTTATTAGGGAAGTATGAAGGAGTATACATAGAAGAGATGGATATGAGTTGACTATGATGGGATGATATCTAAAAAAATAAAATTAAGGACAAAGGGAAAGAGAGGAAGAATTGGGTAAATTATATAAAAGAGGTATAAAAGAGTTTTTACAGTGGAAGGGAAGATGAGGGGTGATAGACAATGCTTAAACCTTACTCTTATCAAAACTGACTCAAAGAAGGAATAACACACACTCAGTTGGGTATAGAAATCTATCTTACCCTAGAGGGAAGTAACAGTGAAAGGGGATAGGAAAAAGGAGGGAGGGGAAAATGTATAGAAGGGAAGGCAGATCACAGGAGGTAATGGTCAGAAGCAAAACACTTTTGAGGAAGGAGAGTGATAGAGTAGGGAGGGATGGATGAAACTGAGGGGCAGGTGGGAGGACACAAGACAATAGCTAGCAGGGATGGATCAGTGAGGAATGTTTATGTTTGCAGGCAGGAAGAAAGCAGCCTGTAGACTGGGACAGATTAAGATAAGTGAAAGAGTTGGAATGATAAAGGGGACAATCTGCTGGAGAAGAGTGGATGGAATGGGACCACCAGTACATGTAGAAGGGTCTGGCCTGGCAAGGAGAAGGGCCATCTCTTCATGAGACAAGGGCATAGGAGGAAAAAGAGATAGATGGTGTCAGTGATGTGAGGTAAGGAGGACAGAAAACAGAGATCTCAATTTTTGCAGTGAAATATGAGGCAGGGTTTTCAACTGAGAATTCATGAGAGAAATTTCCATAAGCAAGGAATGGCTCAGTGTTTAAAACTGTAAGAGGTCAAGATGAATATTGAAAAAAGTTTTGAGAGTAGCCTTAGGAGAGCTAGGTGGCCCAGTGAATAGAGTACCGGTCCTGAAGTCAGGAGGACCTGAGTTCAAATTCAATCTCAGACACTTCACACACTTACTAGCTGTGTGACTCTGGGCAAATCACTTAACCCAAATTGGCTGGCCTTCTCCCCTCCCCAAAGAAAAAGTGAGATCATTCAATCAAAAAAAAACATTTTCAAAGCACCTACTATGTGCCAGGCACTGTGCTGGGACTGAGAATACAAAGAGGCAAAGACAGACCCTGACCTCAATGACCTTACAATCTAATGGTACAAACAAATATACACACAGAAGCTATATGTAGGGTAAGAAATAATTAAAAGAAGAAAAGTGAGATTAGGGAAGGCTTCTGGTAAAATGTGGGATTTTAATAGGGACTTAAAGGAAGCCAGGGAGGTCAGTATCTGCAGCAAAAGGAAAACATTCTACGCATGAGGGACAGTGAGAGAAAATGCCCAGGGCTAAGAGATGGAGTCTTACTCATGGAACAGTCAAGTGACCAATGTCACTGGATCAAAGGGTACACGTTGGGGAGTAAAGTGTAAGAAGACTGCAGAGGAAGGAGGAAATAGCCTATGAATAACTGAATGCCAAACAGCATTTTGTATCTGCTCCTGGAGACAACAGAAGCCACTGGAGTTTGTCAAGCAGGGAAGTGATATGATCTGACCTGTTTCAGGAAAATCACTTTAGTGGCTGAATGGAAGATGGACTGTAGTAGGGAGAGACTTGAGACTGGCAGACCCACCAGCAGGCTACTGCAGTAATACAGGCATGAGATGATGAAGGCCTAGAGAGCTGGCAGTATCAGACAGAAGGGGGTGTATTTGAGAGATGTTGCAGAGGTGAAATCCGTAGGCCTTGTCAACAACTTGTAAATGGGGGGCGGGGGGGGAGGAGGAATAGTGAGGAATCCAGGATGACTCTTAAGATTGTAAGCTGAAGAGATTGAAAGGGTGACATTGCCTTCTACGGTTAAAGGGATGGTAGAGGGGAGGGTTTAGGGAGAAAGATAATGTGTTCTGTTTTAGACATTGAGTTTAAGGTGTCTACTAGGACAACCAGTGTGAGATGCCTGAAAGGCAGTTAGAAATTTGAGAGAGAAGGTAATCAGAGAGATTCGGAAGAAAGGATTGGCAAGAAAGGTAGATTTTTAGAGTCATAAATCCATGGGAGCTGATGAGATCACCAAGTGTAGCAGTACAGAGGGAGAAGAGAAGAGGACCCAAAACATTTCTGCACAACAATACGGGACACCTGCGGTTAGAAGGTGTTATCTGGAGGAGGATCCAGAAAAGGAGAAAGAAGTAGAAGTCAGATAGGTAGGAAGACAACAGGGAGAGAATGCTGACCTAAAAATCTAACAAGAAGAGTATATGAGGAAAGAGTGGTCTTCTGTGTCAAAGGCTGCAAAGAGGTTAAGGAGAAAGGATTGAGAAAAAGGTCATTGGATTTGTCAACTAGAAAATCATTAGTAACTCTGGAGAGAGAAGTTTTCAGTGAAGTGATGAGGTCAGACTAAAGGTTTAAGAAGAGAATGAAAGGAGAGAAAGTAGAGACACCTATTGTACAAGGCCAGGAGGGTGCAGATGGAAGAATCAAGTTGTGATATTCTTCAAGATAAGGGAGATATGGGCTTGTTTGTAGGCAGCAGGAAATGAGCCAGTAAAGAGGAGGAGACTGAAAATAAGTGGAAGAGTTGGGGATGACAAGAGGGGGCCATCTGTAAGAAGAATCTGGATGGAACCGGATCACTGGAACAAACAGAGGAATTAGCCTAGGTAAGGAGTAAGGCCATTTCATCGTGTGAAACATGAGTGTAGGAGAAAGTGGCAGAAGGCACCTGAGTGATAGGAGATGAGGAAAAGGGAAGGAGAAAGAGTGGCCTCCATTTTATTTGGTAAAGTATAAGGCAAGGCTCTCAGCTAAGGGGATGGGGGGAGAGCCATGAAAGGTATAAGGGAGGCTGGAAAAGCTATTGTGAAGAATGAGATAATGAGCTGATAAGGTAGGTACAGTAAAATTGCCTAGCAGCAATGAGAATTCAGTGGAGGTTATGTAACATAAAAAGAGAGACTGTAGAGAGTAGAGGCATGAATACGTACTAGGTAAAGTAGAAGAATCAAGAGTAGACTATCATTTTTTCCCTTTTTTATTTAATATTTTTAGTTTTCAGCATTGATTTTCACAAGAATTTGAATTACAAATTTTCTCCCCATTTCTACCCTCCCCCCACTAAGATGGCATATATTCTGATTGCCCCGTTCCGCAGTCAGTCCTCCCTTCTGTCAACTCACTCTCTTCCCCCGCCACATCCCCTTTTCCCTTACTTTCTTGTAGGGCAGGACAGATTTCTATGCCCCATTGCCTGTGTATCTTATTTCCTAGTTGCATGCAAAAACTTTTTTCCTAACATCTGCTTTTAAAACTTTGAGCTCCAAATTAAGAGTAGACTATTATTTCAAGAAGTTTCATAGTAAAAGGGAAGGGACATACAGTATGGTATTTTAAGGGGATGTTAGGGTCAAGAGAACGTTTATAGGCTACAGAGTTTATGAAACCACTAGAAAGGGAGAGATGGAAGCTAGTTGAGATGGAAGGAGGATGATGAATGGGGTAAGCACCTGCAAAAAGAAATGAGAGGGGCTAGGTTCAAGAGAATTAACAGAGGACCTAATTTTGACAAAGAGTGTCATTACCCTTTGAAGACTGGGGCAAATGAGAGAACAGGTAAAACTATAGAAGTCTTTGAACTGTGGAATAGAAAAGATGAGGGAGTTTACAACAAACTGATGTGGTTTATTCAACATGTGAGATGAGTTCATCTACCGGGAACAGATGTGACTAGGATTTGAGAAAAAAGGGATATGCTTTAGATTAGATACTGTGGGCAGTATATTAAGAGTCAGTCAAGGAAACAAAGGAATGCCATCCTGTAATGATAGTCTAATTGACAATAGAGGGACATCAATTTATAGTGGACTTAAGTCTACAGAATTGTGTAACAATTCTCTAATATTTAAGAGGGAAGAAACTAGACAGTGAGGGTTAACACAAGGGTGGGTTTAGTAAGGTATCGTAAAAAACTCAGTAAGAGCTTTTTAATGTAGACAACAATGAATATTTGAAGAGGTCACCCGTGGTATCGAGACTGGAGAGAAAGGGGATGTTTGAGCAGGGATGATGGACTGGAAGATCAGTGTCAGCAAACAGATAGTCTTTAGAATTATAGGGATTCAGTGCCAGTGAGGTGGCAAAAGTATCCATACAGAAAACTATTAATTAATCATAGGTTATTTGAAATCAAATAGATTGTCCAAGCAGCTGTTCCCTTCAGCTACCTGTATTCTAGATGTTTTATTGATCATCGGCAATAAGATGAATGGAGATGAAACCTACGTTAGTCAGTTTTTCTATTTTTTTTTTAGCAAACCTGGTAAGCAACTTGATGCATCAGAAGACTACAAATTCTCTATTCCAGCCTAGTTATAATTAGCAAATATTTACTAATGAAATAAATTAGCATTTGTTAAGTATCTACTATGTGTCAGGTCCTGTGCAATGTACTACAGATACAAAATGTTTAAAATTTCTTTAAAATTTTAAATCTGTACTCTCAAGGAGAGACTACATATATAGATAAGGAATATGTGAACAATAAGGATAAGGGAATAATTACGTTTTACATCAGCTTCTTCTCTATGAGAGCTTAAGCTTAAGGGCCAAATGAATGTTATAGATAACAGTATGTTAAATGAGATCAGAGTATCGTTGCCAGTTCCTAGAAACAGGCATTGTTTCATGACTGCTCTTTTTTCTCGGATTAGAGTATATCTCATATAAGGGCAAAGACTGTCTTTTACTAAATTTGTAGTTGGGGAGTGGGGGGAGTTTGGTGCCTCTGAAATACTTACAGGTGCATTGATCTTACGTGAACTAAAAGTTAAAATGAAGTTTGATAACGTTTTGTTGATTTCATTTATCAATTTGATCCATTTAGTGGACATAATTATTAGTTAGCTGTACTACAACGGCAATCTCATCTCCGTTGTAGCTCTTTCTAAACAGCACTGTCAAGGGATAAGAAACAAAATCAACAGGTATTACCTGTGCTCGATACTTTACAATCTCAATAAAAGATTTTGAGATATGACAATATAGATGCTTTCTTTGCTGAAACTTAAATTCAATTCCATTCATTCATTCCATAAATTTTACTTAGAGGCATATTAAGTTTTACACTGATACTCAGAAGGATTCAAATGACAACACAAGGTCTCTGTCCATAAACACACAACAAATTTTTGTTGAATTTGTTGAAAGAAATCATAATCTGGAGAGGCAATCATGCCCAAATTTAAATCTAAATTTAAAAAAGAAAAAGATAAGCAACAAGTTTTATGAAAACAAGATGCAAAAATATTACTTGCCTGTACTCTAAGCATCTCCAATGGAGAATAAAACTGTAAAATTATGAAATGTTAGCTAAAACTACACATTTGTTCCTGTTTTACAAAATTATTAGACCTGAAATATTTACAGTAGCCCATAGTACTATGAAAATTCCACCATTCAACTCCTCTTAATGGCATCGACTTTAAGTTCTTTGCATCTAAAAAGAAGATATATATATCTGTACATGGTAAAATACCACAAAAAAGGTTTAAATGGTAAGCAGGGAAAAAGTAGCTCTAGAAAGAAGCTCATCACCTAAAAATTCTTTAAAATGACTGTTGGTAATATTCATTAATACTATGTCCTGAATAGTCCCTTAAGAAGTTCACATTCTAAGAGAGGGTGACATGTAAATAATTAGATATACACAAAGGGTAGACATAATATAGATTAAAAGTAATCAACTACTTCTTTATCAACTTCATTTCTACAATTCTTTAAATTTAATGTTCCTCCAATAATTTCTCTTCAATCCCCTAAAGAGCAGAAGATTTGGTCCCTGCCTCACTTCTTTTCACCATTTTCCTGCTTAGAAAGTGGAAATCAGTCAATGAATCCTTTTGATCCCTTTACCTCCTAATGTTTATTCTTAAGTTAACTTTTACAATCAACTTTTAAACTTAATAGGCAATAAACAAATTAGTGTAGGGATACCTAAGACATAGTTTAAAACCATCCTTTAAAATGTACTTTTAGTCTACTGTGACAATTAAGAGATCATTAGCATTCTCACCAAGCAGACTAATTGGAAGTAAAATCTACAACACAAAAACACCTGCCTCCCCCAAATTAATAAAAAGAATTATAGCAAAGCCCTAATTATTATTTTATGACAAATATACAGATCACAAATAGGTCATGTACAATTCTTTTAAAATTATCACTCTAATTTTAACATGCCCTGATATCTCAACAACATAGCTACTAAAATATTAACATGTTAAGCATTTTTAACATGTCACTATTTAGAGAAGACATTTTTGAAGAGAACCAGCTAAATCACAAAGTTTCTATGATACTTAAAATGTACCAATGTAAAATCCAAATGAGACTTGCACATAAAAAGGTACCATAATAAAGAGGTACACAGCCTATGAAGGTAAGGATACTATGTATGCAGAAATGAAGACTGGGGACTTCAAGAACTGAGCAGCTGGAGTGGGAAAGAATATCTTCAGGTACATAGGATAAGTGGAAAGGGTAGCAAAGGGCAACAGGCAAAACAAAGAGTGAAAGAAGAATGTGAAAGGAAGGTTGAGCTCCTCCTCCTGGTTCACTAAACAGATCTCTGACAAAAGAAATTACCTTAATACCCACTCTTTTAAAAACTGAAGGCATTAAAAAAAAATCTGATCTTTTCCCAAACTTTTCCTTCTTTCTTTTACTTAAAATTGGGATGCTTCAGATTTCTGCTTTGAACACTAAAAAAAGCCAGGGGTTAACTAAAGATAAATATAATTTTAAATTAGGAAAAGGACAGAACTCTGCACAAAGGTTATTAATATTCTTAACTAGGGCTCTGAGCTTCTGTGATTGGACTATGCGGACCTGAGAGCCTTCATACTGTCCCTAGTGTGGCACAGATCGGTCACTTAATAAATGCCAGTAGATTAACTGATCCATTACACACATTAATTTTCCAGGTAAGTAATGACTTAAAATTTCAAACACTTTTGCTGAAAGTATTACTAAAATGTATTGCATTCTTCATTGCTTTTTTTTTTTAATTCATGATTTACTCTTAAGGCCAACATTGCCACAGAACATATGTTCAACAATGTAATAAACTTTCAGAGGCTCTTGTCTTACTGTCAATATTTGTGATATCTTTTCAATATCGCCCTTCTAATCTGCTGTGGTCTGAGAAATAAGTCTAAGTAGCACTGTTAAAAATTATTTGTAAATTATTACTCAATCATCAAATATTTATTAAGTACCTACTATGTGCCGGGAGCTAGATATACAAGGTTTAAAGCAAAACAATCCTCAAGCAACTCACACTCTATAAGATGACACACATGCCCATATACAAGTGTATATAAACCACAAACAAGGTAACTTTGAAGAGGATGGCAGTACTGGGAGGGCAGGGAAGAACAGGGCTGGGGAAGGAAGGCAGAAGGGCAGGTGGGGAGAAAATGCCTTAGGCTTTCAGGTGGTACTTCACAAAGTCTCAAAGGATTCCAAGAAACTGATGTGAGGAGAACATGTATTACAAACATGGAGAAAGTTAGTGCAAACTCAAAGAAATGAAGAAAGGAATTTTGTGCCAAAGGAATAAGACGACTAGTTTAGCTGGACTGAAGAGAGCCCAGAGGTGCAATATGTGTAAAAAGGCTGTTAAAATGAGAATGGACCAGGTATTGAAGTGTTTTGAATTTGAATGCTCCAAACAGGTATTTATATACTGCATAAAGGTAGAGCTAACTAAATAAGCTCAATAATGGCTACAGCCCTCTTCTAGAACAGGACTTCTTAAACTGTGGATTGCAAAAAATTTGACAACAGTAAAAGGTTTCTGAAAATGCAACAACCAAAAATTAATTCAAAATCAAATGTGTAATGAATCTGAGGTGTTTCTGGCAGTTTGCCCATGTTGCACTACAGCCTTGGCTCTGAACACATAACATGCACACTTCGCATAGCCCATGCCATCAACACCACACAATGCCAACAAATGCTGCCAGAAACACATTCAAGACTATTGTATGTTATGAATTGCAATGTTTTCACTGTACGTAAAAAGTTCTCTGATCTTACTGAAACATAAACTTTTAATATTTTCCTACTATCATTCCCAAACATGTAAGTATCAAATTAGTATATCTTTGGATTGTATTGTGTTAGAATGTTTGATTTTTAATACTGCTATCTCCTTCTGTTATAGAAACATAAGTGTTTAATTGCCGCAAGTAAAGACAAAAACCCTTTAATATTTCTCCACCATTACCTCTGTATATGTGTATGCAAGTGGGAATAGCAAATTTTAAAATTAAGCACAAACATAATTTCATACACTAAATCTCGTATTTATTTGAGAAATTATTAGCAATATTTATATTTTACAACAAAAAATTTTTCAGTTATGGATAAGTGGCTAAATTTCGACATAAGAGGTAAAAATATTGATGACAATGTGGTAGAGTCTTCACTACCAGGTTGTAGGACACCTAAATTGACAACAAGAAGAAAATACATTGAATCACTTCTGCAATATAGATTTACTTCTAATGATGATGATGGTGTGTAAAAGCCTCTAAATCCAAGAACTATTTTGAATGATTTTTAAAATGTTCAAATAAAGAAATACAATGTTTTGAGAAATTTGTTACTATCAATGAAAAGTATTTACTTGCATCTTATGAAACTTATTTAAATTGCAGAAACTAAAAAGCCCTACCCAATAGAGAAGGTCTTATGTTACCTGCCACTATTAAAATGTCAGTTAACAGTTCATGGGGAAAAAGTATAGGGATGAAATTTGTAAAGACCAATTCTGGCAGCTTATTACCAGGCTGAAGGGAAACCCAAAGTTTGCAATTCAATTACAGGAAACAATGGATATTTCTAACTTGGCACAGTTACTTTATGTTAGATGTATTTATAAAGGAAGCATTTATGAGGAATTATTGTTTTGTCACCCTTTTAAGGGCACACAAGAAGGGAAGATATATATCTTAAAGTTGATGAATTTTTCACAAATGAAAGTTTACAGTGGAAAAACTGCTCTGGAGTCTGTACAGATGGTGCTGGAGCAATGATGGGCAAGAATGTTGCATTTGCAGCAAAAGTTGAAGCTGGTGGCAATGATCCATGGGGAGACACTTGTAGCCAAAGAATATCACCAGAGTTAGATGTGCTTCGTGATACTATCAAAATCATTAACTTCATTAAAAGCCATGCCCTTAACAATTGTTTGTTTTCAAAGCTTTGGAAAGACATGGACTCTTATTGCAAAAGCTTATTACGACATGCAGAGGTAAGGTGGCTCTGAAGAGGGCAAAGTAAACAGATTATGGAATTCAACAGAAATTGAAAGATAAAGTTGCTGTATTTTTGACTGAGTAGAAATCCAATTTTGTTCACTTTCTTAATACTAACTTATGGCTTTCAAAATTGTTATTTGTCGGATAATTTTGAAAAACTCAGTGATTTAAACATATCGCTTAGAGAAAAAAATATAACATATTTATGTTTAAAGATAAAATTGAAAGTTTTAACAAAAAAGCCAACATATGGAAGAATAGGGTAGAAAATGGTTCTTTAGAAACATTTACAGGTACAGATGATTTTACAATTGAAAATAGCCTTATTTTAAGAGTTATAAATTTTCATCTGCATTACCTGGAGACACAGTTTCGGAAATACTTCTTTTCAATTTTTGCTTCTAAAACATTAAGTTGGGTTCGTAAACCATACTAAATTGAAATAAAAAATGTCAGTCATCTGCCATTAAAAGTTCAAGAAGAATTTGCCAAGTTATCAAGTGACACAGGCTTAAAATTTAAGTTTCCTAAAAAATCATTAAATGAATTTTGGCTTGGGATTAGGATAGAATTTACAACAATTTCTGAAATGGCCTTAAACATTCTTCTGCCACTCTGTAACACACATTTTTACAAAACAGCATTCTCAGCATTGACAAGTTTCCCTGACAAAACAAAAACAAAACAAAACTGTTATTCTGCAGTAATCATGGACGGCGTTGATGAGCATTTCACATTTGTAAGCTACCAAACAGCAATCATGACACTGAAGCTCACCTACCACACCAGGCAAGGCAAAGGACCTTAAATAAGAGTATACCAAGCTGAATCTGTTAACTATCAAACCCACTATAATAAATACAAACTCTGCTTCGGCCCTCATACAGAATAGTTTCTTTGGGAGCCATGATTAAATCAAAGCACGGACGGTTTCGGAATGCTATTTCAAACACAAACCAGGTTTAGAAACTCTTTCGCTAACGTCCCTCTCTAGACAGGTAGCCTGTGTCAGTTAAGGAGTCTAGGTGAGTGCTGGACACTGTCTCAAGAATTTACTTTGTTCAGGACATTTTCCATGGAGTCTAGTTAAATCCAGAATTCCCAAACGTGTCTTGAGAAAGACTTGAGTCTCTTAAAACAATTCTAGAAGTGACCCAGAATACTGAAGGGCTCTTTAACCTTTAGAAATAAGGACTAAGCAATACTAATAACCAACAAACATTACTTACCAGGGTTGCTTTGGGAATCATCAAATCAGTATATTTTTAGATATTTTCACTGGTCCTTGGTAAGACCAGGGCAATACCAAAAATAAAACTTCTTAACTCAATACAGAAACAGATATGCTTGATCTTCACTTAATTGGGTTGTCCAGGTTTTCTCAAATGTAAGACTACAAAAATGTACGGATGCTTACTCAACTAACTATAAGATGGGCAACATAGGCTGTCAATAAATTGAAAGGGAAGAATTATTTGTATTAGATAAAGTTTACTAGAGAAAATTCAAAGTCACAAATCATAAAAGGTTGACCCTAGGCCTGGCCCTCCATCCTCTGCGCCACCTACCTGTCATTTTAAACAAAATTCTAAGTAATGCATTCTCCCTGAAGTGTTTGCCTCATCTTCTCAGTGAAGTTTTTTTCTCCAATAACACCTACTCACAGTGATTGTCATCTACTTATTGAAGGATATGCTACTTTGTATTATAAGTGTGTGTGTGTGTGTGTGTGTGTGTTTATGTGTGTATTCCAGCTCCCCAGAGAGATCCTAAGTTCCCTCAATCAAATGTCTTACATAATTCTATGTGTCAAGAGCTTATATGCATCAGGTAATTCAATAAACAGTAATTGTTAATTGCTGCTGTTGTGGTTTGTCCTTCGTTATAGAAGAGGATCATGGAATCAGGAAGGTGATGTCATGACTTGCAAGTAAAGTGAGGGAGGGCTGTGCCAAGCTACCAGCCTCACCTCCTCCTATGGAGCCCTCTGGGTCCAGTGGCAAGATATCCATTGAGATGAATGGAGATGGCCCCCATAAGTCTATATAAACAACAAGGAAGGGGGGAAGGGGTGTAGATGGGAATGGCTTACGGAATTTCACTCTCATCTGGACTGGTGAGAGGAAGGAAGAATACATACGTAAATAGATGCATAGATGCATACGCACAGAGTACAGAATACATTCAATTATTTAAGAACATTATTCTGAGAAGGGCTTCACAAGCTTCACCAAACTTCCAAAGGACTCTGACACACAAAAAGGTTAAGAATCTCTCTTCTAGCTCTAAAATAACCCAAACCACAGATTTGCACAAATAAATGCTAAGCAAAAAAAAAAAAAATCTGTTAACCTGTCCCTTCTCTATCTTGAAATTTATTTTAGTTTCTGAATTTGTTAGCAATTTCAATATATCTAACATAATAAAGAAATCTCTAAAGGGATTATCAAGTCACACCTATCTGAAATAAACTTATTCAAAAATAGGTGGAAAAACCCAATTTAGAGCCAAGAGAATGTTCTTTGTAATATGCATACATTCAGTTTACTAAAGTGCTATCTGTCTTGAATTATGTTATTTGACCTACAGACTTTATAAAAAGATGTGGGTAATCTACTCAAGTACCAACAAAGTGTGAAGGTAAAAAAATAAAAGCTAGAATACATTTTTAAAAATACTGTATCGTAGACTATGTCAAGGTTAGATAACTACAAGTGAAAATACCTGTACATAAACTGGCCCATGACAGTTTTTGATTCTTAAAAAAAAAAATAATTGCATAATAAAGGAAAGCTGTATTTATTTGTTGGTAGTTTTTAAGGTAGTAAAAGAGAAAGAAAAGTTTATCTTTATTCAACTGGAATTTTTTTAGACAGGCAAAGCAACAAAAACAACGAATAAAACACAGAGGTAACAAAAGGGATTCACACACTTATTTCAAGCTAAAAGAATTCCTTCTTTGCCATTCAGTCTGTATATTGAACTCGACTACAAAAACACATTATAAAAACTTTTGTTGAAATCAAATATATTCTACTGAAATCTGAAACGTACTTTTAAAATGGAAAATGTATTTTGAAGTAAGGTTCATTCATCTTATGAATCAAAGTATCAAAAGAGTGAACTGTAGAATGATGATAATCCCTATCTTCTTCAATGACTTTAAATTATAAAATCATTCTTCTAACACCCTATATTATGACTACTAGAAAAGCTGTGGTTCACCACTTGAGAGCAACTATACTGAATCAATTTTCACAACAGTCATAGTTACTAGCACACTGGTTGTTTTCTTAAACCGCATGAAATTTTTTTTTCATAAAAACCACATAAGACTGTCAGAAAAAAAAAACACAGAAGTTTGTAATGACTGTGGCAGTGCATATTCAGAAAGATAAAAATTGCTCAGAAAACCACACCCCGAAACCTAAAGTTGAGAGTAAAATGTCTATATGGCTTAAAAATGCTGTTTGCCATACTGTATACTATCAATAGGAAGTCACTGATCAAAAAATATTGATTTCCAGAGTCAACAGACCTCATACAACTAAGTTGTTAAATATCACACATTATATTTATTCACAAATTGAGGGTGAGGTGGAGTGGACAAGAATCCTTTAAAACATCCAACCACACCCACACCCAATCTATGCAGTTCTACACTACTAATATTGGTGGAAATAGCTAAGAACAGTATTTTTGGAGAAGCAACCAATATCTGTTCTACTAGAAAAATTTAGATAAAAGGTAAACATCACTTACACAGTTCAAATGCTTCTGAAATATGTATATGCTGAAATCTGTAATTAACCTAAATGAAGAGTTTGCTCCTTAAAGGAAAATTATCTTGTTTTTTATGTGAAAAGTTCGTAGTAAAGAATTCTCTTTCCACCATGCCAATTTATCTGTTGAGTAAATCCAGATATTCATCATAGCTACTGTGAGATAAATGTATAATACCTTCTCACCTACTGTTAATATCCAGGTAGGGATATCCGGGTAGGGATATTGAGGGAATGATAACAAAACTCAGTACAAGAAAACATTGTTATCTTTAGCACAAATAATCTGTAATACTTTGCAAGAACAAAGGTGCCTGAAAACTCTTCATTGCCACATCAAGAAAGACTGAAATAAAAGCAGATATACTCTACGCAAAAGTGAAGACTTCTGGAGGATGATCAGGAAGAATAAGAGAGATGCGATTCAAACGCAAAATATTAGCTTTGAAAAAATAAAAGAAGCTGATTTGCGCTTGTGAAAATGGTGAGGTATTTACTGGAACGAGAAATGAAAATTTTAAAGGAGAAAAAAATTAGATTCACATATGTCTCATTACTCAAAGTGGAGGGACCCAACTGAAGATAACAAAATGACACAGGGACTCCTCCGAAAAGGTAGGAAAAAAGGGAAGAGGGAGACAATTTTATACTTTATTACTCCCTCCCAAGACTATACAGTCAGACTACACACTAAGGTGCTCAACTACACAGGGCGAGGTCTATACCAGAGCACAGAAGAGGCAGTTATTTTGGACTTCTTGTTAAGTAGTTAATCACGGATGTCAATTGGGTCAAATGTTACATGAATCATTGGTCTAATCATGCCCCAACAGATGTAATGACAAAGGAACTACTTGAGTCTAAATGTATTACTGAAACTGCTACAGAAGCACATATGTGTATTTGATTTCTAAGATGGATACAAAAATAAATATATTTCTCACAAAAGTGACAAAGATGAAGACTTTTTCTCATTTCAAGTTAGCATGGGAATGATCATGCCCACATGGAATGATGTTATTTTGTTCTAAATTGGTTACTCAAATTCTTAGATACACCAAATCTGAAGTTGATGTGCCTCCCCAAAGTGGAGAACCTCAGGTCAGGTACAAAGGTAACTGACTAACTTTCCTCTTTTTAATGAGCCCAAATCCTAATATAACAACACATAAAATTCCAAAATGCCAGTCTAGGAAAATATGCTGTGCAAGTATAGTGCATAAAACCAAATCTGCTCTACAGTAATAATACTGATTCTTGATCTTGTATCTGCATTATACTCCAGGGCCAGCAGTATCACTCTCCTCTTTCTTTATATCTGTTTTTTCTCCCATGAAAAACAGGTTGGGTTCTAAGTTTTACATTCATCTTCTACAATGATCACTTACGTTGTTGATTTCGCTTGTCACTGGCATTTTTCAAAGGGAGGCACACAGGACAGTCATGCCGTGTGCAATTCTTCCAATGGGAGATGATTTGTCGAGAAGATGCACAGTGGGCAACTATGACAAGAAAAACAATGAAATATTATTTTATAAACCAAATTTTAACCTTTACTTTATATTTAATTGAAAAGGTTTCAACAAAAATGTAAATATGGATATATTTCAGTTCTTGCAGCACTGTACTCACTAATCACTAGACAAAGATTTCACATTAAAACTACCAAAGTTAATGAGCATTTATTGATTCTTAGTACCTTCTACCCCCTTTGCCACCAAACTCTGCCACTATCAATGCTGAAGCAGAAGGCAGTCCACAGAGTACTGAGGGTCATTTTGTACTTTTTATATCTGTTACATGGGTTGCCACACACAAAAAATGTATAAATTTGTGGTCAGCCTTCTGGTGATGAGGCGTATGGGATGTAGCTAACTTGGTCCTTAGACAATAGACACACGCAGTCTAATTACCAATCCCATACTTAGAGGCACACCTCCAAATCACTAAAAATACTAGATTCAGATGTCTGTGAATTAACCCAGAAGACAAAGAAGTTGACACTGAATAAAAGGTCAGCTAAAAGCTTCTCTTCAGAGAGGCAAGTTAATGTTACTGGTTTCATTTGCATTCAAAGACACTATTTCATGGAATGCATGGGATCTACTCGGCATTTAATAAAATAGTACAAAATTAACAGGCTATCATGAAGATATTTGCAGCTTTTAACCCAACATATAAGGTAGCAGATGAAAAGGTAGAAAAGTTTACAAATAATTTGCAAAGACCCTCTGATTTAAGCCAGCATAGTCTGATATTCAATAATTTCAAAGTAAAGGTGAGTCCAGGGGAAGAAAAAAATATTGTAAAATATGGCTCAGGAACAAAAAATAAAGAAAGATTTGTATATTGCTCAGAAAAGTCGCATCAGCAAATCATAAATATTTTAAGAATAGATTTGGAACGGACTCAGACTATAGAAGCTTTTTTTTGATGACAAAGAAGATCAAAACATACAGAAGAAGTCAACAACAATGTCATAGAGCCTATATCAAAAGCCTCCAAGAAAAATGTGAATTTGTCTCAGGCCATGGAAGAGCTCAAAAAGGATTTGGAAAAGCAACTAAGAGAAATAGAGGAAGAATTGGGAAGAGAAATGATAGTGATGCAAGAAAATCATGAAAACACGTCAATGACTTGCTAAAAGAGACCCAAAAAAATACTGAAGAAAATAACACTTTAAAAAATAGACTAATTCAAATGGCAGAAAAGCTCCAAAAACCCAATGAGGAGAAGAATGCCTTGAAAGGCAGAATTAGCCAAATGGAAAAGGAGCTCCAAAAGACCACTGAAGAAAATACTACCTTAAAAATTAGATTGGAGTGACTTTATGAGAAATCAAGATATTATAAAATAGAACCAAAGGAATGAAAAAGTGGAAGACAATGTGAAATATCTCATTGAAAAAACCACTGACCTGCAGAATAGATCCAGGAGAGATAATTTTAAAATTACTGGACTACCCTGAAAGCCATGATCAAAAAAAGAACCTAGATATCATCTTTCAAGAAATTATCAAGGATAACTGCCCTGATATTCTAGAGCCAGAGGGTAAAATAGAAATTGAAAGAATCCACTGATTGCTTCCTGAAAAAGATCCCAAAAAGAAAACTCCTAGGAATATTGTCACCAAATTCCAGAGCTCCCAGGTCAAGGAGAAAATCCTACAAGCAGCCAAAAAGAAACAATTTCAATATTGTGGAAACACAAACAGGAGAACCCAAGATCTAGCAGCTTCTGCATTAAGGGATTGAAGGGCTTGGAATATGATATTCCAGAGGTCAAAGGAGCTAGGATTAAAACCAAGAATCACCTACCCAGCAAAACTGAGTATAATACTCCAAGGCAAAATATGGATTTTGAATAAAATAGAGGACTTTCAAGCTTTCTCAGTGAAAAGACCAGAGCTGAATAGAAAATGTGACTTTCAAACACAAGAATCAAGAGAAGCATGAAAAGGTAAACAAGAAAGAGAAATTATAAGGGACTTGGTAAAGTTGAACTGTTTCGTGTACATTCCTACAAGGAAAGATGATGTTTGTAATTCATGAGACCTTTCTTCAGTATTAAGGTAGTTAAAGGGAATATACATATATATACATACACATATACATATACATATACATACACATGCACATATAGACTGAGGGCACAGGGTCAGTTGAATATGAAGGGATAATATCTTAAAAATAAAATCAAGGGGTGAGAGAGGAATATATTGAGAGAGAGAAAGGGAGAGATAGAATGGAATAAATTTATCTCACATAAAAGTGGCAAGAAAGAACAGTTCTGTTGGAAGGGAAGAGGGAGAAGATAAGGGAAAATGAGTGAATCTTGCTCTCATTGGATTTGACCTAAGGAGCAAATAACATACACACTCAATTGGGTATCTTATCCTACAGGAAAATAGAGGGGAAAAGGGGGGGGAGAGGGTTGGAAGGGAGGGTGTTAGAATGGAGAGCAGACCAGGGGAGGAGGTAATCCAAAGCAAACACTTTTGAAAACGGGCAGGTTCAAGGGAGAAAACTGAATAAAGGGGGACGGGATAGGAAGGAGCAAAACATAGTCTTTCAAAACATGAGTATTGTGGAAGTGTTTTGCATATTGATACATGTGTGACCTAAGTTGAATTGCTTGCCTTCTTAGGGAGGGTGGGTGAGGAGGGAAGAGGGGAGAGAATTTGGAACTCAAAGTTCTAAAAGTGATGCTCAAAAAAAAAAAAGTTGTTTTTGCATGCAACTGGGAAATAAGATAAACAGGCAATGGGGTATAGAAATCTAAAAATCTAAATCTAAAGGGAAAGGGGATGGGGCAGGAGGGAGTGGGGTAACAGAAGGGAGGGCTGACTGGAGAACAGCAATCAGAATATATGCCATCTTGGAGTGGGGGCAAGGGTAGAAATGGGGAGAAAATCTGTAACTCAAAATCTTGTGGAAATCAATGTTGAAAACTAAAAATATTAAATAATAAAATACACAAAAATATGAAAAAAAGAATAGAGTTGGAAAGTGCTGAAAGATAAAAAGAATGGCTATAAATATTAAATTCACTATCTTTAATAGGCAAGAAACAAAAGATTACTGCATATCATATCAGAATTAGCTGTGTATAGTCAAGTTAGACTCATCAGTGTAAATGCCAGCATCAATACTAAATTAGAAGATACTATAGGAGATTATATCAGTTCCAGCTAGACCTATTTTTAAAAGCTGTCAACTTGGAAAAAATGGGAAATGGGCCATTGTAAAGACACTGCTGCCACAATTTCTGAGAGAAGTGTAAACAATGCAAAACAGAGGCTAAAAGATGCAAGAAACTCCTCAGACCAACAGAAATATGAGGAAAGACATGGTAGCCAAAGGCAACACTAGTTTTGTTTATCAAAATTTTATGACAGAGAACTGATGAAATATTACATCATTTCCCCAAATAGTAAAAAGCAGCTAAAGAGAAAACAACTAAACAACATGTATTTATTAAGTGCTTACTATGTGCCAACAAAATATATAAATAAAAAAAAAAAATCAATGTCCTCAAAGAGCACAACTTCAAATGGGGGAGACAATATGAACACAAATACATACATAAAAGACACATACAGGGAAAGCAAGCAATCAGAAACATGACGGAGATAGCGAAAGGTCTCATGCAAAAATTTCATGTTTTGGTTGCATCTTGAAGGACACCAGAGATTTTATGAAGCAGAGGTAAGCAGGGAAAGCATTCCAAGCATAGGAGACAGACAGCGTAAAAGCACAGTGAAAGAAGGCTGCACAATGTGTGTCAGGAGCAGAAGTAGGCCTCTCTGGCAACACCACAGAAAGCATGGAGAAGAGTATGTAAAAGAGTGAAAAGACAGGAAGGATCAATGAATAGATTAACAGAATAGCGTACACACACAATTTACAGCAGCAAATAAACATAATAACCTTGTATTTGACAAGTGTGAAGACTTAAGATTTTGGGATAAGAATTCATTATTTGGCAAAAAATTGTTGGGAAGACTGTAAAGCAGTATGGCAGGAACTGGGCATAGATCAGTACCTTACACCATTTACCAAGATGAGGTCAAAATGGATACATGACCTAGATATAAAGAGATATTACAAGAAAATTCGAAGAACATGGAACATATTCCTTATCATACTTAGGGATAAGTGAACAATTTATGAACAAGAGATAGAAAGCAAAGTTAGGTATAAAATTGATAATTTCGATTACATTAAATTAAAAAGTTCTTGTACAAATGAAACAAATGTAGGCAACATCAAAAGTAGGAAAATTTTATACACAACTTATCAGATAAAGGTCTAATATGTAAAATATATAAAGAAGTTGGTCAAATCTATAAGAATATTAGCCATTCCCCAACTGATAAATGGTCAAAGGATATGAACAGGCAATTTTCCCATTAAGATATCAAAACAATTTATAGTCATACGAAAAAAATGCTCTAAATCATTATTAGAGAAATGCAAATTAAAACAAACTCAAGATACCATTTTACACCTATCAGACTGGCTAAAATGATAGAAGAGGAAAGTGACAAATGCTGAAGGGGATATGGAAAAATTGGGACACTAATTCATTATTGGTGGAATTGTGAAATGATGTGATCATTTTGCAGAGCAAACTGGAATTATGCCCAAAGAGTTATTAAACTACCTATAACTTTGACCCAGCAATACTATGACTACATGGTCATCCCTGATGATGATTAGGGAAAAAGGAAAAGAACCTCTATAGTCTAACACATTTATAGCAGCTTTCTTTGTGGTAGCAAACAACTGAGTATTTCAGGGCTTCCTATCGCTTGGGGAATGGCTACACAAGTTGTGATATATAATTGTGATGGAATACTACTGTGCTATAAGAAATAATGAGCTCCTAAATTACTACTGATTAGAGAAATGCAAATCAAAACAACTCTGTGGTTCCACATTATACCTATCAGATTGGCCAACATGACAGAACACGAAAATGATAAATGTTGGAGATGTGGAAAAATTGGAACATTAATACATTGTTGGTGGACTTGTGAACTGATCCAACCATTCTAGAGAGCGATTTGGAACTATGACCAAAGGGCTATAAAACTGTGCATACCCGTTGACCCAGAAATACCGCTTCTAGGTCTGTAATCCAAAGAAACCATAAAAACAGGAAAAGGACCCACATGTACAAAAACATCTATAGCAGCTCTTTTTGTGATGGCCACAAATTGGAAATTGAGGGGATGTCCATCGATTAGGGAATGGCTGAACAAGTTTGTGGTGCATAAATGTAAAGGAATACTATTGTGCTATAAGAGATGATGAGCAAGAGGACTTCAGAAAAACCTGCAAAGACTTCTATGAATTGATGCTAAGTGAAATGAGCAGAACCAAGAGAACACTCTACACAGTCACAGCCACATTGTGCGATGGCTGACTTTGATAGACTTAGCTCTTCTCAGCAATGCAAGGATCTAAGACAACTCCAAAACACTCACAATGGAAAATGCTATCCACATCCAGAGAAAGAATTCTGAGTCTGAATGCAGGTGGAAGCGCACTATTTGCTCTCCTTTTCTATTGTTGTTTTGTCTCTTCTTTCTAGTGGTTCCTCCCATTAGTTCTAATTCTTCTTTACATCATGACTAATGTGAAAATGTTTAATATGAATGTAAAGGTAGAGCCTATATGAGATTGCACGCCAGAGAGGAAGAAAATTTGAAACTCAAAACCTTATTGAAGTGAATGTCAAAAACTTAAAATGAATTATTAAAAAAGAAATTAGCTCAATGATCGTAGAAAAGCATAGAAAGTCTTACACAAAATAATAAAGAGTGAAATGAGCAGAACCAAGAGAATACTGTGTATAATAATAGCAATACTGTTTTAAGAACTGAGTAAAAAAATTATTTTGACTATTATAAATACCCAAATTAACTCTAAAGGACATATGAAGAAAGATGCTGTGTACATCCAGAGAAAGAAGTGAAAAATAGAAGTATGTACAGAATAATTTTACACATATAAACCTAATTATGTCTAATGGTGGCCAGGGCCAGGGGGAAAAAGAAGAAAAAAGGAAAACAAAAAAAGAAAACTGATCATTTTGTGGTACATTTGAAAGGAATGGTGAGTTGTACACAGCAGATCTGTAGTTTCACAGGCAAACAACTTTTTTACTCTTCTATGCTATGGAAATGCTTGTTTATTCCATAAATTAAAAATGAAAAATGTTTTTAAAAAAGGAATATAGAGTGGAGTAAGAGCCAGGGGCAGAGCTAAACAGTATTTACATTATAAAGACAAAAAAAAACTTTGAAAAGACTTAAGAACTACAATCAATACAGTGACCAATCACTATTCCAAAGGATCAATGATAAACTCAAAAAGCAAAATGAGATACATTTTTAGACATGGTCATGGGAATTTATTTTGCTTATCTATGCATATTTATTGCAAGGGTTTTGGTTTTCTTTTATTGAATGGGAAATCGTTGTGGGAAAGAAAACAATCGCTTGTTATTGAAAAAAAATTAAAAAATAAAACCAATACCTTTATGCTCATATATATAAAAAAATACATTCAACAAGTAAGCTTATACTATGTGCTAGGAATATAGTTAACAGTCACTTTCCTCAAGTACTTACATTCTACCATGGGGAAAACACTACACACAAAAATAGGTATATACTAAAGGTATATATTGAATACATACAAAGCAGGTTTTTTTATTAGGGGTGTGGTACATAGGAGGAGAGAAAACAGTAATAATTTAGTGGATTTCGAAAGGTCTCTGGGTTGTGTTCTTAAGGAAGTTGGAGAGTCTACAAAGTGGAGATAAGGAAGGAAAGTAGTTCAGACATGAGGAACACAGTACACTATGCAAAGGCATGAAGGTGGAATGCCACATATGGAAACCAATAAGTAATCCAGGAGTCATAGGCATTTAATTTGCAAAGGCAGGTCGGAGCCTGATGGTAAAGGGGTTCCAGTGGCAAAAAGAAATATTTGTTATGTAATCCCACCTTTTTTTCTTCAGGGGGAAGGCAAGGCAGTTGAGGTTAAGTGATTTGCCCAAGTTCACGGTAGTAAAGTGACAAGTCTCTGAGGCCATATTTGAACTCAGGTCTTCCTGACTCCAGGGCCAGTGCTCTATTCATTATACCACTTAGCTGCCCCTCATGTTATCCTAGAAGTAACAGAGAGCCACTGAAGCTTTGTGGGACAGGGAGTCAGACCTTTGTCTTTAGTAATACGAGTTGACAGGGAAAGACTAGAGCCTAAAAAGATGGTGGTATCCTGGGCAGAAATAAGGAAGTCTGGATTTGGGGTAGGTTGAGGGCAGAAGTAAGGGCTCTGTTTTTGACATACAGAATTTTAGACGGCTATGGATCATTCAAGTGAAATGTTCAACAGAAAGTTGCACAACTGGAGCTCTACAGAAAGGAAGGTTAGAGGAAAAGATTTGAGAGACATCTGAATTGAGTTGATAACTAAACCCACAGGAACTCTTAAGTTCACTAACACAGTACATAGTGAAAAGGATCCAAAATGTCAAGAGTAACCTTTATATAAATATGAAAGAAGGTGTCGTATTTCACAAATGACTTTCCACAATAGATCACATATTCAGTCACACAAGGAACAGAGGCGGGGACAATTTAAGAACCTGCCAGGCATATCTGTTAACTGTCTTACCAACCCCAAGACTCAGTAGAATAAGTCTTTAAAAATTCTTATCAAATGTCTCCTATATGTTAACCTTCAAGTTTCACAATCCACAGATTATCAATATTAACTGAGCCATTAAAAAAAGAGGAAACATGTTCACCAAAAAATGGTTCTGGCTGGCCAGTGTCAAAAGAAAACGTCTTGCACAAAAAACAAACAGGAGGTGTCCCTACTGATGGAGAGATTCTATTGGTCTTATTGTACTGATTACAACAAGCCCTGGAAAAACATAGCACTTCTTCAATGAAACCCATGTAATTTAGTTAACTTGCCATTTTTTAAGACTATCCTGGTCATCTATACCAGGCAAAACAAAGTGGTTGATGGATGCCAATTGTCGAGATTAGCACATGCAATCTGATGGAAAGTACTTAATTCATGAGTATATAAATATATAGAGAGATATAGATATCTTAGACAGATGCTACAAACAGATAATGAACTAGATCCAGAAATGAAAGGCGGAGGTTGGGTCACATCGCATTAGGAAAACGATATATCCAGTGAGAGTAAGATGCTGTTTACTGTCTCAAAAGGTACATCTATATTCACAATTCTGATATATGACTGAAAAGCATGGATCATCATCCCCTACAACAATAAAAATTATAGGTGATCAACAACAGGACAAAAATATAGATAGTAGGTATATGAATGCTATCATAATTATCTACAGTGTAAAAGATAAAGGACAAACAAGATCAGCTTACTGTGTGTGTTTGTGGCAGAAGTAAGGAATAACAGACGGACCACTTAAATATTGTATCGATATTATTGTTGAATCATTCAGTTGTGTCTGACTCCTAGTGACTTCATTTGGAGTTTTCTTGGCAAAGACACTGGCATGGTTTGCCATTTCCTTCTCCAGGTCATTTTTATAGATGAGGAATGGAGGCAAATGGGGCTAAGTGACCTGCCCAGGGTCACAAAGTTATTAAGTATCTGGCACTAGATTTCAACTTAGGAAGATGAGCCTTCCTGATTCCAAGCCAAGTGCTCTATCCATTGGGCCACCTAGCTGCACTAGTGAAGTGAATACCCAAACAAATAAGACCACAAATCTAAGTTTCCATAAAGATATAATAGCAATGAAATTTCTAATTAAGAAAAACCAGGTAAACCTCAACTGATACAAAGAATGTACTACAAGAGTTTATAAGCCAGGTGTCTGAAACCAAGCACTTAATTTCCCATGAAAACATTACAAACGGCACTTGGGCTCAGCACAACAAAACCCAATTTCAACTGTTAAATAAATAACTGAGATGTTGAGCATCTCCAATGAAGAACAGCATCAAACAACACCATCACACTGCTATCAAATAAAACATAAAAAAACTGATCTTGAGTGATGGGATTTAAGGAAATGCAGAATGAAGTAAAGAATTATAGGTAAATTCCGAGCATTGCTCATATGCCTAACATGATTAGATCGCAAATAGAAACAATAGAAAGGGACAGAGAAGGAGCAAGGAAGGAAGAGGAAATTAAGAAATGGGCAGTGAGGGAGAAGAAATTTTCTCATATCAACTAGTTAAGAGTTAAGACAGAAAGGAAGATAAATATTTGTGTACATGTGAGATAACTACTTCATGTAAAACTGACTGAACTTTAAAAAGTAAAATGCAGCTAGCTGGCACAGTAGATAGAACACTGAAGCTGGATGTAGGAAGAGTTGAGTTTCAGCCTTAGACACTTCCTAGCTATGTGACCCTGAGAAAATCATTTAACCTGTTTCCCTCAGTTTCCTCCTCTGCAAAATAGGGATAAAGATAGCAACTACTCAGGGATAAAGATAGCAACTACTCTAGGGTTGTTGTGAGGATCAAATGAGATAATATTTCTAAAATGCTTAGCACAGTACCTGGCAAATAATAGGTAGTATATAAATGTGAGCTGTGAGGTCTAATAATGACAGGAAAATTCAGGGAGTGAAACTAAGAAGGTCCCCTTAAAAAGGAAAAAAAAAACTGAGTGAGAAAGACAGGTTGAACCATGTCACTTGTTATTTAATACTTAGCAAAATTAGGTTACCAGGAAGTTTAGTGGTTGTCTGAAGAGGGGAGGGGGGCCAATCTAGGACAAGATACATAAGGGCAGCTGGGTTTATATATTCAAGATATTTAAAGATCAAATGTTCACAATTTGGATTAAGGTCAATCATTCAATAGAAAATTTATGACCTCTACACCCTGATAAACACAATGTTGCAAAGATAAACAAAATTTGCAATAAAGGAGGTAACAACATACACATACCCTGCTCTCATGTTAATTAAATAAAAATAGGATGCTACTGAAATAGTATTGCAGAAGGTAGGTACTTAAAATACAATGTCCTATAGGAACTTCCCATGATGACCCTCAGAAACTATGCCTCATTCTCCTATCCAGCAGCTAATTATTATAATGGTATTTGCTACGTACTGTTAAGAATACAGAAATGCAAAAACATCTGCCTGGGCTACTTCAAATAAGGAAAAAAATTTCACGGCAACTTTCTTGCAAGTGGGATTTTAGAAAAATACACTTACCTTGACAAGCTTTCCCAGCTTGACAATGTGTCATGTGATTTAAAACATTTTTCATGGTTCGACAGTGTGGGAGAGAACAGGCCCGAACCTCTCCATTTGCTTGTTCTCGTCGCTGACATTTATGAGCATGAAGCAGGAGTACCAGCTGCTGCTGTATCAGTTTGCGTTTCTCGGGATCTGCAGTAGGTCCAGTTGCCATTGCTTGTGTTTGTACAATTCCTACTGGCTGTACCTGTGTTTGAATCTGAGACTTAAAAAAAAGAAAAAAGAATTAATGAGTGAAGGTTAAAATTGATTTAAAAAGGTATAATCATGAAGTATTGAGGTCGAATTAATTATATCATAACCTTTCTTCACAAGTAGCTTTAAAAAACTTGACCAATTGTCATATTCAGGTTGCTAATAGGTATAAAAAGGAGAGACTGTTTAGGCTGCTATTTTTGTCTGTATTAACACTTAATATTTTATAGATAAATGGGCATATGTCTCTTTTCTGATAACATACACAAAATAATATAAAAATAAAACTTTTATTTATGTCATATGACAATACATAATTTAAAAAAACACAAACTGCTAAAATAAAATAAACTGAAGCATTTTTAACAATTATCCGTAAAAAAAAAAAAGTATCACAAATGTATGCTACTCATAAAAGGTTTAAATGAGATAATTTATCAGTCTTTTCAATTTTTATCAAAGTACCACCAACAAACATTATCTTCTGAAAAATGATTACAGTGATTGAGATGAGGGGAATTTAAATTTCCATGAAAGGAATTTCCAATATTTTTTAATCATTATTTATTTATTTAATATTTTTAGTTTTCAGCATTGATTTCCACAACAGTTTGAATTACAAATTTTCTCCCCATTTCTACCCTCCCCACTCCACTCCAAGATGTCATATATTCTGATTGCACCGTTCCCCAGTCAGCCCTCCCTTATGTCAAACCCACTCACCCCATCCCTTTTTCCCTTATTTTCTTGTAGTGCAAGATAGATTTCTATGCCCCATTGCCTGTATATCTTATTTCCTAGTCGCATGCAAAAACTTTTTTTTTGAACATCTGCTTTTAAAAATTTGAGTTCCAAATTGTCTCCCCTCTTCCCTCCCCACCCACCCTCCCTCCCTAAGAGGGCGAGCAATTCAACATAGGCCACATGTTACTATACTCCATGATAAAATGAAAGATAAGTTGTACTTGGAGGGAAAAAAATACCAAAAGAATTAACTTTAGTACCTGTATGGAATAAAATAGCATACCAAAAAACAACAAATCTGTCAAATGATATAGCCAAAAATCAAACAAACAAAAAAACAGAAACAGTTCCAGTATCAATAAAATTATTCAAAAATATTTTCTCATATCCGTCACATTAATACTAACAATTAAAATGAAGCACAGTACTCCCAATGTCCCCCTCACTGTAAACAGAGCAAGGGGGAGAATCCCTAAAGCCTTTTCAATATGGTTATTTTCCATGAGGCTCCCTTGCCTTCATGTTCCAACTTAACATTCGGTGTACAATTTTACCCTCCCCCCTTCAGCACCAAAAGCAATTTATTGGCTCCTTCTTTTAACCATACTATTTCTATTAATAATGTATCATCATTATCTCTGATAAACAGATTAAAAAACTGTTTGATGTTTCATTTTTCAGTCATGGCCCACTCTTCATGACTACATTTGGGATTTTCTTGGAGAGTTACTGGAGTAGTTTTGCCATTTCCTTCTCCAGATCATTTTTACAAACGAGGAACTGATGCAAACAGGATTAAGTGACTTGTCCTGGGTCACAAAGCTAGTAAGAGTCTGAGGCCACATCTGAACTCAAAAGAAGAGCCTTCCTGACTCCAGGCTATCCACTCCATTCATTGCTCCATCTAGAAGTCATCTTTGAATCCTTCCCTTTTCCTCATACATCGTATGCCCTCGCCAAATTTTTCCCAAATTCTCACTTTCATCCACTCCACCTTCTTTCTATTCTCACTACCTAGCCTAAGCTAAAGACTTTGTTACCTGTTTCTTAGACCAGAGGCTTGGGGGGTTGGAAAAGAATCAAGCAATCAGTACATGGGAAGACGCATCACATCTTACCTTCTCAGCAACAGCCCACCCTGGGGCTTCTCTCAGACTCAACCACCTTCTACTTTATCCTCTAACATTCTCCCACTCTGCCTTCCTTTCATTGTATGGGCTCCTAACCTCCCCACTTAAGACCTAGGCATCTGTTCACTCCATAAACTGCAGCAGCTGCCATTGATAAAATTGCCCCTTCCTTTCCTCTCAACATATCTCAACATAACAGAAAATATAAGTCATCCCCTTCATCCTTTTGTTCAGGGTGGGATAAAATAGTTCCTCTAAGTTATAATCTATCACTCCAGATCTGTTATGTTATACCTTTGCCCCTAAACTTACCACTCTTCAAAATTTCCTTATTACTGGTAAGAATACCATACTTTCAAGTACCCAGATTTCATGACCTCTGTGTCACCTTGCACTCTTCATTCTTCCTCACTCCACATATCACATCACTTACCAAATATAGTCCATAACATCTTTCCCATCTGTCCCCCTCTTTCCACTCACAAAGTTGCCATCACCAACTGCTGGAAGTATTTCAATAGCTTATAAACTGTTCTCTGGCTCAGGTCTGTCCATTGTCCCAACTATCCTCCACACCACTGCCTAAGAGTATTCTAAAGTGCAACAGTGACCATGCCCCTTCCGTATTCAATAAACTCCACTGGTTCCCTATTGAATTTAGGATCAAATATTTATCTCATCCTTTTAAAAGTTTCTATCTCTTCAGCTACATTTTATAATATACACAATTATTAATAATAGTACATGTATATAATTTTAATTAAATATACTCATATTGAGGGTGCTTACACAATTTTTCCTAAAGGTTGCATGATCAAAAAGGTTTGGAAACTACAAATGCAATAGCCTTCTAACCAATCTCCTCATATCTAGCTATTCCTTTCCATCATCCATACAAAAGATTTATTCTTAATATGCAGTTCTGTTCACTTTATTTCCTGTTTCAGAAAACTTTATTCAATTCCCACTGCCTGCCTACTGAATAAAGTTCAAGCTCCTTTGTCCCGACATACTTTTCTAACCCCATCTTCCCTTATTTCCTTTCAAGTTTTCTACATCATAGATTCTAAACAGGAAGAGGCCCCCTTAAAGTGCTCTAATCAAATTCTCTCATTTTACAGATGAGGTCCAGAGAGTTGTGTAGGGCTGCACTGGTAATAAGAGGGCCAAGATTCCAAAGCAGGTCCTGTGCCTCCCAATCCAACATATTTTACACTACACTGTGGTATCTCCAGCCAAATCAAACTAGTACTTCTTGAGCACTTCCTTCCCATACACCTCCTGTAAGAGTGATTTTCTTTATCTGGAGGGCTGTGTTCCACTTTTTCATTTGTGGCAATTAAAATATAATGGATAAGATTTGAATTTTATTTTCATTTTGAATTTAATAAACATGAACATTGCAATACAGAAAAAAAATATATGAAACTGAGTACTTCTTACATAAACCCCACTATTTTCTTTAACATATATGAAAAAGTAACAAAATATTTTACTTTTCTGACATACCATCTGACCTTTCTTCTTTTTGTTGCTTATTTTATGAATATTTCATCGTAGTTCCACTTTTTTTGCATTACTATCACTAACCACCTACGCTCCCCCTACAATGCCCCCCTCCCAATAAGTAGAGTTAAGCAAAACAAATCCATACAATGGCCCTGACTGAAATTGTATGTCTCAAGTTGAGGGGCTCGATCTTTGTGTCATGAATCTCATTTGGTGGTCTCATGAAACCAAAAGACACTTCTCCCAAAAAATTTTTCAAACCCTATTTGCCTCAGTTCCTCATTTGTAAAAATGATCTAGAGAAGGAAATGGCAAAACTACTCCAGTAACTTTATGCATATGCATAAAATACATATGATAAGAAAAGAAACAAATTACGTGAAATACAATTATCAAAATATTTTTTGTAAGTTCATGGATCTTAGGTTAGGAATCCCTCGTTCTAGTCTATCATCTCTCCGCCAAGAAACATAATTACTCATTATTAGCTTTCTAACATCCTAACTCCTCATTGCAATAGAGCTCTTAAGTCTTTCAAAGTTATTTTCTTTTAGCTTATTATGATCATTATATAAACCACTCTGGTTCTGCTCACTTCACTCTGCATAAGTTCATATTAAGCCTTCCCAGGTTTCTCTGAATCCATCTTTTTCATAATTCCTTATAGCAATGATATTCCATCATTTCTTCCTGGTACCCATCCTGTCTGGCTTAATTAAATTGCTAACTTCTCCAAGAAATCTTCCTTGATTTTCTAGCCTCCCTAACCTAAAGAGAAGTACGCCTAAGCTTTAAATTCCACACTTTCCATTCACTTGTTTTCTCACATGTTGTTTCCCTTCATTAAAATGAAAGGTTCGTGAAGCAGAGGGACTATTTTCACTTTGTGTTTGTATCCCCAGCAACTTGTATTGTACAGTTTGCTGAGGTGAGATGAACTTATGCCAAAATAATACTTAACATCGAAACTGTCAAAAATTTAAACTGTCTGAAACTTTATGGAGTACCTTATCCAGACAAAAGCGGGTATAAGTAAGGCTTATAAACTCTATGCGTTGACTTTTCTCATAATAAGCTAGTAAAAGAAGCCATAAAAATGAGTGCATGGCTATGGCTATCAAATGTTAGTCACAGTAATGACCACCTTACATTTTTATACCCTTTACAGTTTGCAAAGTGCTTTCACATAAATCTGAACTATTATTTCAATGATCACTTTGAAAAGACAAATCAATTGGAGGCTAAATCATTACCTCAAGAATAAACTATCTCCTAGACAGTGAATGGGTAACATAACACAACGGATCAGATATTACGATTAACAAGTCTTCAAACTGAATTCATAGTAGCCCATATTCAAGAAACAGGCAAAGAGGAGTAGCAGAGTAAGTGCTGGTTTCAAGTCCTGCCTCTGCCTGACGTACAGTGGCTATACAATCCTAGGCAGATCACTGACCTTCTCAATGCCCAAGGCAATTATCGATACATTCTGGAGAAGATGCCATCTACTCTGGTAGAAGTTCCTCACCCTACTGGTGAAATCACAGGTTCCACCCCAAAATAAATGATTATCTCCAAAGCATAATCATCTCTAAAGCAATAAACCTTAGATATAATTTATAGATATTTCTAGATTGAAAGTGAAATAAAATGAGCCACTTTATTTACACTGTAGTTTATACCTTTCCATGTAGATCCCTTAAATTTGCTATTTACTAAGTTCATGCAATCTGGAATTCATTTCTCAGAATGAGACTTATTACCTTGCTCATACCATGCATAGGGTCAATTTTTTGGCTTAACTAAACTGCCACCTTTTCCAAGAAATCTTCCTTGATTTTTTAGCCTCTCCAACCTAATCATAAGTACACTTGCCTTTAAATTCTATACTTGTCATTTACTTCCTTTTTTTCATGTTGTTTCTCCTCCATTCATGAAAGGTCTGTGAGGTTCAGAGGCTGTTTTCTGTCTTTGTAAACTCATTATCTAGGGATGTGTGCACTGCACAGACTAGGTGCTTCATAAAGGTTTCTCTTTAGAGAGAATTGGGGCATTGGTCAACTTAAGTAGCAATCTCATTTGTAGAACAGTTAAGAAAATCCACAATAAAAATTCTTTAGGAACTTTATTCAGTGATTATCCACAGTCAAGTACCCTAATTAATTACTCTTCCTCAGCTTAATATATTCTTGCTATTTGCAACAGAAGAGTAGAACCAGAAGAGCCTGAAGGAACCTCAAAACAAAGAATGCTTGACAAGATGGAAGAGAACTTAGAAATCATTTATTTAATTCAGTAAGCTGGACCAGCAGTCCAGATAGTTCTTGCAAGGGAGTCACAGAATCAGAAGACACACTAACTTTTGTCACCTGGGACTCTCTTTAACTCCAGCAAAATATACAGCATGATCCAATAAATACACACACCTACCTTTTGTAAACTGAATTATATGCTTCACAGATGTATCACAATTTTGCAAGTGTATGCAGATGCTATTATGATTAATAAAATATACATTCATTTATAAGTGTTTCTGAATTCATGAAATATTTTTAGCCACATAGTTTCTCATTCAATGAATTTTGTAGTACAATTATTATCAAGGAGCAAACTGCAAGAATTTTTGACATTTCAAGGGATCTATCTTGATACTGTTCTGGTCTAATCATTTCATTTCTGAGGACAAAACTGATGCCCAAAAGGCACACAGTTAACAAGTACCAGGCCCAGATACGAAACCAAGGGTTCCAGCTCTAGATGCAGTGCTCTTCCCTTTAAACCAGTATGATTCTCATACCGTCTTACTATGCATATAGGCAAGGTTATTATGTTGACAGATTGTGCATAGTACCTGGCCCACAGTAGATGCTTAACAAATACTTTTTGAATGATTTCAGTGTGGTGCTCAACTATTATCTCTCTCCACAAAATAAGAGGTTTTAAGAAAACATGTAGGTTAGCTAAAAGAACTTTCATGCTAAAGTTAAAATCTGAGGGAGGCTTAGCATATACTCTGCCAAGAAAAATCTTTAAGGACAGTTATCTACCTGCCCCAAATGCTTTAAGTTAACCATTAAGTAGCCAAAATATGGCTTTAAGTTTCTCCAGTATTTTGACACCAAGGAATATTTCATAACCAATTAACAGAGATTAATGATTACTTCCAAAACTTTGTTTCTAATTCAATCACCGAAGCAGAATTTACAAATGATGGATTATAGTTTCTAAAGAAACTGTTGCCATGTTTAAGGTGAAAAAATTAAGATCTGTAGCTTCCACAAAAACTAGGCACTCTCTTTAGTCCTAATATAGAGGTAGATTATCAAAAGTGGTGGTCAAACAATCAAGAGAAATATATAATAGCAAAAGCATATAAACAGAGTTCTCCGAAGAAAAACTGGTAGCCATTAACAACCATGTGAAAGAATGTTTTAAATTACTAATAACAGAAAAATACAAATCAAAACAACCAAGGTTTCACCTCACAGCCAGCAATTTAACAAAGATAAACAAAAGAAGGGAACAGAGTCAATGCCAGAGGGATTGTGGAAAGAGTAGCAAGCATATCAATGTTTAATGGTACAATTGTGAACTGTTATATTCAATGAGAAAATAAAACTGGAATTTTAAAAAATTATTAAACCAGTAGCTTTGAAAATATGGCAAAACAAATGCAATGGAACATTACTACAATATTACATTTGGAATCCATGGTAAGATTCTCCATTTTTAATGGTCCATATCAGGGGTCCATTCAAGAGGTCCCAATACACATGAAATTCCTCCTTATGAGGTAAATTCTGTTCTGATTCTATACTGTAGTGAGGTATCTAAAAGGGCAAATGTTACACAAGTGATCATATATGACATAACAGGCTTGGAAGAAATTTTTATTTCACTGGATTTCTAGAACATGTAGAAATCACTACACAAGCCGGACTCAAAAAGAACATAAAGAAATTGTGAACCTACAGATACTTAAATGTCACTATCTACCCAACATTTGAACTAGGAAATGGAGAGACTATATAGGAAATCATAGAAATCCTCCCTGTAATTAAGGCATCTAGCCTAATACAAAGAGAAATCGGTAAAGTTATATTAAAATTTGTGAGGAAGCGAAATTAAAGAATGTTATTGATAGAGTGGTTAACAGGATCACAGAATCACAAAGCTGACAGGGAACTCAGAAGTCATCTACTTGAACCCAAACTGAGGCCAGGAATCTACTTTAAAACAACCCTGATAAGGGGTTGTATATTCTGTTTGAAGATCTCAGTTGATGGGAAACTCAGTCCTTGCAAGGCAATCCTTTCGGTTTCTGGACAGTTTTATTTATTAGGAAGTTTTGGGTTTTTTTGGTTTTTTTTTTCTGAAATTGAGCTCCTATAAACCTTTCTGCAATTTGCACCCATTGTTCCTAGACCTGCTTTCTGGAGCTGAGCAAAAATAGTCTAATTTCTTTTACACAAGATAATTATATTCGAGATATGAAGAGCTAGCAGACATCCCCAAGTCTCTCCCTTTTAAGAACAGAAATCTGTAGTTTACTACTATAGTTTACTTTAAGTATCCTCATATGGCACAACTGAGTTCCCTCACTTCCTAGCACTTTCCTTTGGATTCACTACACCACCTAAAAGCTGAACATTGTATCAAAGATGTAGTCTGACCAGGGTCAAATTCAGTCGAACTATGGCTCCTTTATTTCTGGACACAATGCTTTTATTAATGCAACCTGAGACTGAATTAGCTTGTTTGCTTGCTATGTCCGTACACTGTTGACTGATTTTGAGCCTATGGTACACTGAAACTACCAAGTTCCTTCTATAGCAGCTACTGTTTAGCTCAATCTCACATATCTTGTATTTAGCCTCTTCATTTTTATACTAAATGTAGGACCTTAACTTTGTCTTAATTAAATTTCATCTATATGATATAAAAGTCATGTGAGATGGCTTGGTGAATTGTTTTCACATGTTTCAGAGGAAAAGAATATAACACAGAATGCAAGCAAGGGAATGCTATTTCATTCCATGGGCTGTGAAAGCTTGGAGTGAGGAACAAGTTATGTGGGTAGAAAGAACGATAAATAGCTTTGCCTGCCAGGAACATCACTTTATGTTGATAACAGAAAACACAAAGGTGGGAAAGCCAAATGATGGTAGCAAAGATGTTCGTAATTAAGAAGTTGAAATTTGAGAAACTATTATTTATTTCTGGGCCATGGCTATAACTTAACATGAATGATTAAAACAATTCATAAAACAGTTACTGATGCTATGCTACAGAAGAACTCAACCAACCAACAAATGTTTGTTAAGTGCCTATTATGTACTAGATGTTGTGGAAACAAAAATGAAATAATCCCTGCCTTCAAGAGCTTGCCATTCTAAGGGTAGAGGGAGGGAATATAAACAATATGTGCACACAAAGGTACACAGAACAAATGCAAGATAATTTAATTTAGGGGGACACCAGAAGCCAGGGGCATCAGGAAAAGCTTCAGGTAGAAGGTAGTGTTTCAGCTAAGACTCAAAAAAAAAATTATTCTAAGGGGAAGGAAATAAGGAGAAAAAATGTCCAGACATGGGGGACAGTATGCACAAAGGCACAGAGAAGGGAGACCGTGTGTTGTGTGTAAGGAACAAGAAGAAGATTGGTCTGGACTGACCACGGAATGTAAAAGAGGGAGGAATATGCAATATAACAAGGTGAAAATATAGGTTAGGTCCAGGTTAGGAAAAGTTTTTCAAAGTCAAACAAAAGAGTTCATATTTGTCAATATTCAGGGATTTTACTGAATAGGTGAGTCTCATGGGTACTCCTACATTTCAGGTAAATCCCTTTAGCAGTTATGTGGAAAATGGACAAGATAAGGAACAGACTTGAGGCAGGGAATCAGCTGGAACCTGCAAAAGCCCAGGTGAAAAGTGCTATGAAGCCATACCAGATATTAAACTGTATTATAGAGCAGCAGTCAGCAAAACTACCTGGTACTGGCTAAGAAACAGTCATGGATCAGTGGAATAGGATAGGTACACAAGATGGAGAAGTCAACCACTATAGCAATCTACTCTTTGATAAACCCAAAGAAGCCAGCTTCTGGGATAAGAATTCACTATTTCACAAAAACTGCTGGGAAAATCGGGAAAATGGTAGGGCAGAAACTGGGCATAGACCAATATCTTACACCATACACCAAAATAAAGTCAAAATGGGTTCATGATTTAGAAATAAAGGCTGAAACTATAAGCAATTTGGGAGAGCAAGGAATAGTTTACCTATCAGATTTATGGAAAAGAAAAGAATTCATGATCCAACAAGTGATAGAGGGCATTACAAAATGCAAAATTGATAACTTTGATTATATTAAATTGAAATGTTTCTGTACAAAAAAAGCCAATGCAACAAAGATTAGGAGGGAAGCAGAAAATTGGGAGAAAATTTTTGCAACTAGTGCCACTGATAAAGGCCTCATTTTTAAAATATACAGGAACTGAGCCAAATATATAGGAATACAAGTCATTCCCCAATCGAGAAATGGTCAAAGG
>CM053624.1:226030238-226047974 GCA_028646595.1 Phalanger gymnotis | reverse complement strand
CAAAACATAGTCTTTCACAACATGAGTATTGTGGAAGGGTTATACATAATGATATGCATGTGGCCCACGCTGAATTGCTTGACTTCTTAGGGAGGGTAGATGGGAAGGGAAGAGGCGAGAGAATTTGGAACTCAAGGTTTTAAAAAAATAGATGTTCAAAAGTAAAAAAGGTTGTTTTTTTTTTCATGCAACTAGAAAATAAGATGCACAGGCAATGGGGCATAGAGATTTATCTTGCCCTACAAGAAAGGAGGGGAAAGGGGGATGGGAGGGGAATGGGGTGACAGAGGGGAGGGCAGACTGGGGAACAGAGCAACCAGAGTATACGCCATCTTGGGGGGGGAATGGGGAGAAAATGTGTAATTCAAACGCCTGTGAAAAATCAATGCTGAAAACCAAACATATTAAAAATAAATTAAAAAAAAAAAGAAAGCAAGCACCAAGACCAGAAAAAAAAAATAATACTGCTTTTAATCTCTACTATCCAACCCTCTCCTTATAACCAAACTTTACCACATCAACATGACAGCACCCAGGAAGCATAATTCTTCATATTCGATTGCCATAGGGAAACTTCACATCGAACAGTTTGTCATTTACTTCTTTCATGGTCCTTCACAGTCTCTTGTATAACAGTATATGGTGAGTAGCCAAGAAAGTGAATAATGATGAAGAATTCAGGACACATAAAAATGTGGAAAAGTTCTTTCCTGAAACCTTCCACACTAGATAACTACAAAGTCAAGGCTAGCTATTTGACATCCCCAGTCTTCCCAAATACCATTTTGTACCTAAAACTGCTCACCAGGTGGCAGGGAATTGAATATGGTTAAGATCAGCACTAATTATAACCCAAAGTAAACACTTCCAGTTGTTCTGCTCCGAATGGCTGAGAATAAGTTCCTACAGAAGAATGATAAAGGTGGTCTCACATAAATATAAAACCTGTGATCAGAGGAGTGTCGGTCATCATTTGGACATAATGTAATTCTACCTCCCGAAGAAAAGTCACTTTATACTACTTGGTGGAAAGGAGTAGGGGGCAGGGGGAAGAGAAATATAATTTTCCATTTTAGTAGGGCTATACAACTAAGAAGAAAGACTGGCAACAGGAAACTAAAGAGCAGTGACCAGTAAAAGACAGATAAGTAATGAATAGAACTTGAGGAAAAAAAGACTCAAAAAGGCACTGGCAAGAATTGCTTATGGAACGGGCCTTCAGTTTAAGGAAACAAAAACGATAGCTACAATGGCTATAACAAAAATGCTTGTCATTTTTCTGTCTATATAATGTAAATATCTCCACCCCCATTCCCAAATTGTTCACATCCTAAATAATAAAATAGACTTCCTACTTTAAACAAGACAAAAGATTGTTATGCTTCACTTTGATTCACCATGAAAGAGAGGTAGGGAAAATAGGATCACACTGTGGTTCCAAGGCCTAAATCCTACGATTCAATTAATTCATTGTGTAGTTGTGGTATGAGAGCAAATTTTTTTTCTCTGGTCCAAACCTGTGATTTCACTGGCATAACACTGAGACAGGCCTGGAAAGTTGCTGGTTCATTGAGATAAGTGACTTGTTCAAAGTCATACAACCATTCATTAAGCATCAGAGACAAAACTAGAACGCATAAATAAGACTGGTACTCCTAGATACAAAACCAAAATGGAAATATAATATCAGATCAAGATCAGATCTGTATCTAGAAATCTGAGAAAAAGTCACGGTGATGCAACACATCCACATAACTGTTTTTCTATTACTGCTCCAACTTTTGTCTTTTTTTTAAACCAACTTTTGACAATTTTTTGGGCATAAGGAAGAATCTCAGAGTTTCTTTAATTTGCAATTCTCTAATTACTAGTTATTTCCATATGATTCTAGATAGTTTGGATTTCTTCCTTTGAAACTTTCCTATTTGTAAACCGTGACCATTTATTAACTGGCAAAAGGCTCTTATTCTTAGACATTTGGATCAGTTCCTTTATTTTGGAAATCAAACCTGATTCAGAGAAACCTGATGCAAATATTTTTTCAAGTGATCTGCCTCCTTTATTATCTTAAAGTAGTTTTACTTGTAATTGTAAAAAACTAAATAAAATAACTGAATGGACACAGCCAGAAAAGAAATATAAATTCTAAGAGTGATGTAATGAAATATTACATAAAAATGATATATATAAAAGCTCAAAAAAGACACACAAAGTGATACAAATTGAGTAAAAGAGAATCAGAATGACATACTAACTTGCCTATATCTTAAAAGCCAAGAAATAATTGGTTAATGATTTTCCCAAGTCAGTTATCTGCCTGCGGTCAGACCATATACTAGTTCGAAGTCAAGTCCAAATCAACAAATCAGATGAAAATCTGATGAAATCTGATGAAACAAATCACCAAATCAGATGAAAGGTGCTTCATAAACGTATATGAATTTCAAGTTTGTCTATTCAAGAACTCTGTTCACATACACAAAATAGATAAAACAGTAAATTGCTCACAGCTTACTATATGCAAGACAGTGCTGCTAAGTGCTTTACTATTATCTAATTTGCTCCTCACAACAATCCTGGGAGATAGGTGCTATTACCTACTAAAAGCCCCATTTTACGGTTGAAGAAATGAAGCAGACAGTTTCAGGTTACATGACTTGCCTAGAATCCAACCCCTAGCAAGTATATCTGAGGTCACATTTGAACTCAGATCTTCCTGCCTTGAGGCTCAGCACTCTATTCACTGGGCCACCAAATGAAAGACATTCATTTTTACTATCTCCCTTTCTTTAAAATGTTTTACTTCTCCTACAAAGAGGAAGCCAATGACCAGAAAAAGAGCACCTCACATGGCAAAATGGCTTTTCTTTCATTTTTAAGTGGACAGAAGTAGAAGCCAAGTACAACACTGGTTTAGAAAATGGACTCAGTTGTAAAACTAGATATGAGCATAGTCGAAGATTGATTATATGACTTCAGAATGCCCAGAAAGATAGTAGAAAGAAAAAGGAATGTGTACAAAGCTTGGTAAGAATATTCCAGTTAGGCAGATCATCCCAAGAGCATTTATAAAGGTGGGGCAGGGAGGACAAAGAATAAACAACAAATAAATGGAAAATGGAATAGATTTATCAACTTTCAAAAAACATTTTATTTTTATCCCTGATGATAGTAGAACTAACTAGTAGGGACTACATCAGCACCTAGGTACCTAACAAAATCCATTCACTGGGCATATATTTAAAAACTTTCCAGCTTATAAATACTAGGGCTCACATTCTGCTAGCACAGTCTTTAAGAAGTTAAGAGTTATCACCATATTATAACAAAGCACAGAAATGTGACATTTTGAAATAAAAGAAAATGTAATAAAATGATTTGATTAAACGATATAATTTCTAACCATCTATGACTGAAGAAACATATTTCCTTTGACACAGCCATAACTATGCAAAAAATGTTTTGTCTAAGGTAGGATTTTTCATCCGACTTCTTCACACCTCACTATTTACAAGCACAAATTAAATGGATATGTTAAAAAAAATTTAAAGGAAAAAGGCTAGAAGCATAAACTTGTCTAACTTAATTCCAAAGATTTATTTAAGGGTGTTAACTTCTTTTAATTAGCATTAAGAACCAGAGTTAACCAATGGCTATGGCCATATTTTCCTGAAAAGCCAAAAGTGCTGGGGTGTTGTTGTTGTTGTTTGGCACTCTACCACAGCTGGATGGAGGCCAAAGAAAACAGTTTTCATGAAAAGACATACTGCATTCGAGTTGTTCTTTATCACATGGGCTCTTGGAATCCTTCCAGTTACTCATCTTGGACAAATAAAGAACTGAAATACTAACTTGTTAGAAAGCCACAGATATTGCTGTGGCCATCAAGAAAACATTTGTGTTAAATATGAAAATAGGTAAACATTTGGAACTGAAAATCTGGAGGAAAAGATGTAGATACTGCTAGATGTACTGAGGAAGCCCAAAATTGCTGCTGCTGTTGCTACTAATACTAATCTACCACAAAATAAATGGAATGATTAATCAGAGAAATATGTCAACCTAGAACGACTGGAAATGTCCCTTAGAGGGAAAATATTAGGCAGAAAGTTGGGAAATAAATACCGCCCAAATTCTGACATGATGCAGGATGGGCAGGGTCTTAAGTTAGTTGGAACGGTAAAGAACACAAAGTAATGGAGAATCAACTTTATGTTCAAAAAGATTTGATGGGAAAACTGGATGGATGTTTAAAGGAGAGTAGGTCTGGAGCGATATGCCATATGTACAATAAATTACAAATGGATAAATGATCTCAAAATTTAAGAGCTTAGAGGGAATGGGAAGGTTATAGTTTGAGAAATCTATAACCAGGTTTAATACTTACTAAAAAAAGAAGCAAAATAGATAATTTAGGTTATAAGGATAAGGTCTAAGTCTATGATTTCAATGGTATAAGGAATCTGTCAAGTAAAGAAGCTCCCTTTCTGAATACAGGTGAATACTTTTTTGACTTGTCTCAGACATTTGACTCAGAACTTAAGTGGATTATCCAACATCACACAGCAGGTGTACGTTTTTGTGCGTGCGTGCGTGCGTGTGCGTGTGTGTGTGAGAGAGAGAGAGAGAGAAAGAGAGAGAGACAGAGACAGAGAGAGAGAAAAAGAGAAGCAAAGAGAGAGAGAGAGAGACAAAGACAGACAGACTGACATGCTGGCCCTGAATCCCAGTCTTGCTGACTTCAACCAGCTCTCTATCTTCTACAACACACTCTTACTTTCATTTTATGAAGAATACTTGCACAAAAAAAATTGGAAGAAATGAATATGGGAAAATCTCTGCTCAAAATATGTCTGATAAAAAGTCTGGGAACAATGAACAGGGAATTGATATAAATCTGAAAAATTATGAGCCATTCTCCAATTGATGTGAGGAAAGAATATGAACAAACATGTTTCAAAAGAAACAATATCCTTTCAGAAAGTGTTGAAAATTATTAATATGATAAATACAAATTAAAACAATGAGGTATCCCCTCATATCAATAAAATTGGCAACAGTGGTAAAAAAAAAAAAAAAAAAGGAAAGAGGCAGCTAAGCAGTGCAGTGAGTAGAGTAGGGGCCCTGGAGTCAGGTGGACTGGAGTTCAAATGCGGCATCAGACATTTGCACAAGATGTGACCTTGCGGCAAGTCACTTAACCCCAATTGCCCAGCCTTCCCCCCTCCAAAAAAAAAAAAAAAGGGAAAAATTTAATGTTGGTAGAAATATGGGAAATTATGCACAATAATAAATGCTGACAGACCTATGGGTTAACTCAACCATTTTGAAAAACTAGGTATTATGCAAGAGAAACTATGAAACTATGAACTGTCAATCTCACTATAATTTATACCCCAAGGAGATTTGGAAAAGAAGATTTCTGTATGAAAATATGTACAGCAACACTATTTACAACAGTGAAAAAGCAGAAACCAGTGTTGCGGAACAGGAAACAAATTGTGATGAGGTCTGAATCACTCTCCCATTCAATAAACACAAGGGGCTCCCTATTGCCTCTAGGATATAATTAAGTATAAAATCCTATTTGGCTAGGTGGCACAGTAAGTAGAGCACCGGCTCTGGAGTCAGGAGGACCTGAGTTCAAATCCAGCCTCAGACACTTGACACACTTACTAGCTGTGTGACCTTGGGCAAGTCACTTAACCCCAACTGCCCTGCCTTCCCCCCCCCACTCCAAAAAAACTCCCACAAAATCCTATTCAGCTTCAACAAACTTTTATTACCTGGCCCCTTTCTACCTTTCTGGTCTTCTTATACCTGACTCTCCTCTATATATTCTATAATCTAGAGACTCTGGCCTCATTGCTATTGTTCACACTCTATCTCCCAAACGTGTCATTTTCTTTCTTTGTTTTTAATAAATTTATTTTTTTTTGTTGACAATACTCAGTTCCACAAGCTTTTGAGTTCCAAATATTCTCTCCCACCCTCCCCCCACCCCAGACAGCATGTAATCCAATGCAGGTTCTATATATACCTTCATGTTGAACTTTTTACATAGTGGTCCAGTTGTAAAGAAGAATTCTAACCAATGGAATGAATCATGAGAAAGAAGAAATGAAACCAAAAAAGAAGGAAAAAAAAGAGAACAAATAATTTTGCCTCAATCTGCACTCAGACTCCACAATTCTTTCTCTGGATGTGCATGGCTTTTTCCATCATGAGCCTTTTGGAGCTGTCTTTGAACCTTGCGTTGAGAGGCACTAAGTCTACCAAAGTTAGTCCTCACAGATACCCTATGTCTGTAATCGTGTATACTGATCTCCTGGTTCTGCTCGCCTCACTCAGCATCAGTTCATATATGTCTTTCCAGGTTTTAATGGAGTCTGTCTGCTCTTCATTTCTTATAGCACAATAGTATTCCCTTACATTCATATACCACAATTTGTTTAGCCATTCCCCAATTGATGGGCATCCTCTTGATTTCTAATTCTTTGCCACCACAAAAAGAGCTACTATAAATATTTTTGTACATACAGGTCTATTTCCCACTTGTGTGATCTCTTTGGGATACAGCCCTACAAGTGGTACTGCTGGGTCAAAGGGTATGTACATTTTTATAGCCCTTTGAGCATAGTTCCAAATTGCTCTCCAGAATGGCTGGATCAATTCAAAGGTGTCATTTTCACTGGCTGTCTCATATGCCTAGAATTCTCTCCCTCTTCACCTCTACCTTCCTGGCTTCCTCCAAGACTCAACTAAAATCCTACCCTGTAAAAGAATTTTTTTCCCCGTCCTTTCTAATGAGAGTGCCTTCCTTCTGAGGTCATCTCCAATTTACCTGGTTGGTAACTTATATGTATATAGTTTTTTGCATGTTGTCCTCCGCCCCACCCTCCCCAACTTGATTGTGAGTTCCTAGAGAGCAGGGACTGGTTTTGCCTTTCTTTGTATCACAGGCACTTAACACAGCATAGCACATCAAGGTACATAGATGCTTAATAAATGCTCATTGACTTGACTTCTTGACTGGAATATTACTGTATCTCAGGAAACAAATATGAAAAATTCAAAGGAACATGTGAAGATTTGTGGGAAGGAATTCAGTCAACAAAGCAGAACCAACAAAATAACACATATAATTACTAAAACTATGCAAATGAAAATAATGTTTAAGACCAAACAAAATACAAAGAAAAAACTATAGACAATATTGGAACTCCTTTACAATCCATACACCTGCTCTAATAAACCAAAAGAAAATTACTAAAGTGTAAAATCACATGCACTATAGATCATTCTTATTATGTTGTTGCTTTACTTTATTGGATGGGACTACTCATGGTGGAGGATTGTGTTGGTGATAGAACATAAGCTATGTATATGTCAAAACAATTTATCAACAATTCTTGTTTTAGACTTAGGGAGATACTTTAATGGGAGGGAACAGATGGGAGGATCAAGATGGACTATATTCAGTAAACTGCATAGTATTTGAACTAAATGTTTTTTTCCAATTATGAGATTCTGTGACCTTAAATTGTTCCCTACTACAAAAGACAATTTGAACACGGTTATTTTCCTGGTAAAATAATATGACTGCAAATAATTAAACTCTACAGTCTTGGGAGAAAAATAATTATGAACATGTGAATGGCAGCACAAAGATATATAAGAGGCATAAGCAGGCTACAATATTCTATCAACAAGGAACTACTTGATATGGTATTGATAGGGTCAGGTAAGACCAAAAAAGAGATGGGAAGGTATGTCTCTTTTTGAACTTTAAGTTCATCATGTCTCTGGTCAAGAGGTAAATTACATATTTCATCTTTCTTTGGGATTCGTTGTTTCTCAATGTGTTGATCAAAGTTCTAAAGTCTTTCAATCTTCCTTCTGTCAACGTTATTACTACATAAATCATTCTAGTTCTCACTTCACTCCACATCAGTTCATAAAGGGACTTCCTGGTGTCCTCTCAAATTGCCAATTTTATCATTTATGGCATCATAATAATAACCTGTTATATTAATATACCACAATTTGTTTAGCTATTCTCCAATAGCAGGACATTCCCTTAGTTTCTAATTTTGGACTATCACTTAAAGACTTGCTATAAATATGTTGATATATTATAGATACTTTTCCTCTTCCTTTGGGGACAGAAGCTTACTAGTGGCACAGCTAGGTCAAACGGAATTTAGTTTGGTAACTTTCTGGGCACAGTTCCAAACTGCTTGTCAGAATGACTGCATCAATTCACAGCTCCACCAACAGGCCATTAGTGTACCTGTCTTCCCACAGCTCTTCCAACATCTGCCATGTTTTTATACTCTTTGCCAGTCTGACAGGTGTGAAACAGAACTTTGCTTTACTTTATATTTCTCTAATTAGCGATTCAGGGCATTTTTTTTTTTAGCTTGGATTACTTCTTTTGCAATCTGTCTGTTCATATTCTTTGACTATCTATTGAGGAATGCCACGTAAGTCTTATAAATTTAAATCATCACCTTGCATATCTTAAAAATAAGATCATCATCAGAGAAACTTTTTGGAAATTTTTCCAAGTTACCACATTCCCTTTTAATTTTAACTAAATCACATTTATTTGTACAAAAACTTGTAAATTTTATTTAATCAAAGTTATTCATTTTATCTTGTGTCACCCTCTCTGTCATTTGCTTAGTTATAAAATCTCACCATCCATAGATCTGAAAGATAATTTCTTTCTTGCTCTTCTAATTTATTTATGATGCAATTTTTTACATCTGGTTCCTGTGTCCATTTGAACTTTATCTTGGTACATGGTCTGATGTTTTGATCTAAACCTAATTTCTGCCAGATGGCTATCTAGCTTATCCAGCAGTTTTCATCCAATACTGAGTCCTTCCCTCAACAATCTGGGTCTGTGGGCTTCTCAAACACTATGCTACTATTTGTTTCTTTCTGTATACTGTGTACTTAACTGATTAGACTCTTTCTTTTAACTAGTCCCAAATGATTTTAAGAATTCTTGCTTTGTAGTACCATTTGAGATTTGGTACTGAGAGATCCCCTTCCAATCATCTAAGGAACCATGATTCTGAGAGGCTCCAGACCTTCAGAAGTAATATAACATGCCTGGAATACTGTCTCCAAACATAAATGCAAAAGAGAATTATAGAATCTGAGTTGGAAGGGGCCCTGGAAGTCACCTAGAAGTGAAGGGGTCTCAGAAAACACTCAGAAATCAAACTGATAATCAAACAAGAAAAACCTCTTCCCCTACACAAATGGTCATAAAGACTTTATTTGAAAACTTCCAAGGGCAAAAATTACTTCCCAAGGCTGCCTATTCAACTTGTGGATAATTCTAATTCTTACAAAGTTTTCCTTATACTAAGCCCAAATCTGCCTCATTCTCCTATAGCTCCATAAAAAGCCAGAGGCAAAGATGAAAAGGGTCAAGTCCATGTACATACAGAAGGAAAATGAAAAAGGAAAACCTTTTAGCGAAAAGTAGAAAGTCAACCTCCAGTTCTTGACTAGCACCCTCAATTTGTCCAAAGAATTTTGTGGCAACTTCTTTACCACAATGCTTTAAGCTTCTGAAGCCTAGGTAAGTAGTCCCACCTACCTGATGTCTGTAATGGGTTTCTTGAATAAGCAGTAGCCATTCCTCCGGCAAATGGGACTACTCATCATCCTTTAAACAATTGCTATGTTTTTCTGCCTTTGCTCAAATCTGACTGAAAATTCTCCCCTTTTCTACTCTATTAAAATCCAAACAAAAAATTTAAAGCACTTAAAAAAAAAGACAAAATAAAATGCCAATTGTTAGGTATAGAGTCCCTGCCCTCATGAAGGATAAAGTTTAGTAGAAAGATTTGACACAGGGGGCAGAGCCAAGATGGTAGCTGGAAAGCTGGGACTTGCCTAAAGTTCACCCACCAGGAGCCTCCAAACATCTATAAAAAATGGCTCTGAACAAATTCTGAAACTGCAGAACCCACAAAATAGCAGAGGAAGCAGGGCTCCAGCCAAGGTCACTCTGGATGGTTGCTGGGTAAGGTCTATTGCACCCTGCTGGGAATGGAGCGGAGCAGAGTCCAGAGTGGGCCAAGCCTGGCCCAACCAGACCCGGGAGTCGGGCAGAATAGGCTTTAGTGCCCTGATTCAGTGAGCTATAGCGGTTACCAGATGGAGGTGGTGCAGCTCTGAGGCTGCTTCCAGAGCTACAGCATCAGCTGCTTCCAATGTCCCTGGCTCACACTGTGGGAGGAATTAAGTGGCAGATCAGAGCAGGAGGGCAGAGCCTGCTTAGATCTGAGTCCCCGAGTGGGTTGGTGGTTCTTGGGGGAGGAGGAGTGCTGCTGTGGCAGAGCTTGCTGTGTAAAAGTAGCTCTGAAAACAACAGCACAGCCCCTCAAGCTTGGGACAAAGTACTCTCTACTCTACAAGCAGTCATACCCTAACAAAAAGCTCAAGGGTTAAGTAGTTGGCTGGGAACATGAACAGGCAGCAAAAACGGAGTCAGATTCAGACTCAGACTTTGGAATCTTTCTTTGGTGACAAAGAAGACCAAAACATACATCCATAAGAAGTCAACAAACTCAAAGAGCCTACATCAAAAGCCTCCAAGAAAAACATGAACTGGTCTCAGGCCATGGAAGAGCTCAAAAAGGATTTGGAAAAGCAAGTTAGAGAAGTAGAAGAAAAATTGGGAAGAGAAATGAGAATGATGCAAGAAAACCATGAAAAATAAGTCAACAACTTGCTAAAGGAGACCCAAAAAAATACTGAAGAAAATAACACTTTAAAAAATAGACTAATTTGAATGGCAAAAGAGCTCCAAAAAGCCAATGAGGAGAAGAATGCTCTGAAACGCAGAATAAGCCAAATGGAAAAGGAGGTCCAAGAGACCACTGAAGAAAACACTACCTTAAAAATTACATTGGAGCAAGTGGAAGTTAGTGACTTGATGAGAAATCAAGATATTATAAAATAGAACCAAAGGAATGAAAAACTGGAACACAATGTGAAATACCTCATTGGAAAAACCACTAACCTGGAAAATAGATCCAGGAGAGATAATTTAAAAATTATTGGACTACCTGAAAGCCATGATCAAAAAAAAAAAAAAAAAAAGAGCCTAGATATCATCTTTCAAGAAATTATCAAGGAGAACTGCCCTGATATTCTAGAGCCAGAGGGTAAAACAGAAATTGAAAGAATCCACTGATTGCCTCCTGAAAAAGATCCCAAAAAGGAAACTACTAGGAATATTGTCACCAAATTCCAGACCTCTCAGATCAAGGAGAAAATACTGCAAGCAGCCAAAAAGAAACAATTTCAGCATTGTGGAAACATAATCAGGATAACAGCTTCTACATTAAGGGATTGAAGGGTTTGGAATATGATATTCCAGAGGTCAATGGAGCTAGGATTAAAACTCACCTACCCAGCAAAACTGAGTATCATGCTCCAAGGCAAAATATAGACTTTCAATAAAATAGAGAACTTTCAAACTTTCTCAGTGAAAAGACCAGAGCTGAATAGAAAATGTGACTTTCAAACACAAGAATCAAGAGAAACATGGAAAGGCAAACAAGGAAGAGAAATCATAAAGTACTTACTAATGTTGAACTGTTTTGTTTACACTCCTACATGGAAAGATGATGTGTATAATTCATGAGACCTCAGTATTAGGGTAGCTTAAGGGAATATACATATATATGTATATATGTATACACACACACACACACAAAGGGCACAGGGTGAGTTGAATATGAAGGGATGATATCTTAAAAAAATCAAATCAAGAGATGAAGTTCATGAACATGAGAGTGGAACATTTGTGGTAATAACAAGGTCATGGTTATCATAATGAAAGCTTATATTTATATAGTGCTTACTATCCCCATGTGATCATGCCATTCTCAAGGGTCAACTTGACTATAACCAATTTCAGTCTGATGTGCTAACTTTAGAAGCTAATTCCTATATTCCACTATAATCTCTAATACAGAATGTCCTAAGGAAGACTAAACAAGATCCAGGTGGGTAGCTGAAATAAAGCAACAGAAAATGAAAAAGCATACTGGGAAGTAGCAGATAAGTAGGAAAAAAGCTTTAAAGATTACAACCAGGGGCTTCAAGTAGTATTTACCCCAAAATTAATTTTGTAAATAAAAATTTAAAAACACACAGAAGTTAAATTTCAACTACATCACTGATGGAATAAGAATTTTAAATTCTCTTTATAAAGGTTCCCATATATACCAAAATATTTATAGCAGCACTTTTCCTGTGGTGGCAAAGAACTAGAAATACAAGTAGCTGCCTGTGGAATGGAGGATGGCTGAATAAATGGTTGGTTGTATGACAGTTATTGGTCAGTAAGAAATTGTGTCTCTGAAGACACACAGCAAGACTTATGTGCAGTGATGCAAAATTAAAGGAAAATAATGTAAGCAATGACTTCAATAGTGTTAACCGAAAGGAGGAAAAGACCTGATACTGAATGCTATGTAATCATGACAACCAATGTTGGCACCGTAGGAGACAAGAAAAAACTTATCGACTGCCCCCCATTCTTTGGAGAGATTAGAGCAGGACTGCACAATCTGCAAACAGGCTACTTGTGGCACACCAAAAGATTTCGGGCAGCCAGCGAAGAATGTAGAGATGTTTTCCTCTACGCTTTTCACCAGCCACCTGAAATCCTTTGGCAGGCTGCAGAGTGCGCAGACCTGAGTTAAAAGACTAGGGTTGTGGAATACTCTGTGTGCTGTTATAGTTAGCTGTCATCTTGGTCAATTTTATGAAAGTACTTTTCTTCTTTTTTTTATTCTTTGATTCCAAGAATTGTTCTCTGGAGACTTGGTCTATATTCAAATAGGATGATCCAAAACTGGATGTGTATGGTATGAATAAAAGTAGCACTTTATATCATAAATGTAAAAAAAGCCCACAAGCCAAATTAAAAAACAAAAAAAACAAAACACAATCAAATTACTCATTTATTGCACACATTTTTAAGGCTGATGGATCAGGGGCAAGCCACTGTGGGAAATAGACAAATAGAAGAGATTACATACACTCAAGGATTCTACAATAATTATTTGTCCTTGAAAGATTTTTATAAATTCACCTATGAATCTGTCTGAGCTGTGCATTTCAGAAGTATTCAGCAAGTTACAAAATGATAAAATGTCTCTGACACTTGATGGATTTGTGACCTCATTAATGTGGGTACTCTCTTCAATGATACAAAGTGAAACTCATCCATAACAACTTATCCTATGTGACTCTTGCCCATAGCCTCTCAAAAATTTTCCATACACAGTCCAATCAAACATACCAGGGGCTGTCAATACAATCACAATACTGTGGCTAACAACAAAGCACATCAGCTATCCATCAGGTTATTCTTCACTCTTATTACATTACTGAATTGGCTCCTTTTCCAATCATTTATCTTTTATATCTCTTCTCCTGTGCAAGTTTTCACTAGCTGGATCCACATGACCAACGTGAGTCTCTCCACTGTCATTTATGTGATATGCAATTATAATTCTTCAGAGAATGTGATATTCAGTGCTTCATAACCATATGGTATCTAGAAGAATAATGTGACTCTTTGTTTTAGGCAGAAGTTTAGCATCACCAAAAGCACTGCAGCCCACTCTCCTATTCATTTCTGGCCCTGGTTCACTGTTCATCTGCAGCATCAGTTCAAGATCTATGATATATACTGATGGAGCAGCGCTATGGATTGCTCATTCAACTACATCTCCTGATTTAGACAACAGGAATTTTTCATCCACTGTCTTTATTCTATGCAGACTGGCTGAAAGTTTTTAATGATTTTAGTTTAAAAATTTCACAATGTTCTGAATTTGGTTCACCATCTATAGGGAACAGATCTTTTATACAGAATCTGCCCTGACTACCCTCCATGACAATGGCAGGCATCTTTGGCAAACAAGTCTCTCTGCTTTATGGCTTACTTGATATTCATAACAGAAGACTGAACAAAGTCAACACCACTCTTAGATGTTTCAAGGTTTCTTGTACTGTTTTAATACATACATCAGAAACACCTTGTTGGAGAACGTTTAAAGAGGCATTTTTTCTGTAATACTATACTTTTTATAGTCGAGGAATAAGCACAAGGGGATCATGTATTCTCTGCATCTTTCAGTTAACTGCATAACTGTAATAGTGTGGACTCGTAGAGAATATAATGTGTTAAAGTAAACCTGTTCCCATCTCATATGTTCATTGAGGATGCCCTCAATATGTTTTAGACTTTCACACTCTTTAACCCATTCATTCTGTTGTTGAGGACACACCCTAAGAATGTAGTTTTAAAAAAAATTTTTTTTGTGGGAGTATTATTTGACCATAAGAGAAAAAGTATGAATGGAAATGAATGGACAAAGAATCCTGACAGACTGAGGGAAAGAGAAAAGGTGACTTCTTAAAATATCGAAACAAATACATTTAGATATAAATATAGTTAACTACAAAACGCATCCAAGAAGAGCTGCGTCAATTCACAACTCTCTCAACAATGGATGTGACTATCTTTCTATAATCCCTTCAACACAGATTATTCTCAACTTTTGTATCTTTGCCATTTTGCTGTGTGTATAAGAAGAAATCTCAAAACGCTGCTCTCATTTGCATTTCTCTTTATGATTGATTTGGAATACCTATTCATATATGTCAATAGTTTGCAACTCTTTTGAGAATTGTTTTCCCTCCATATCATTTGAGTGCTTAGCCAAACCAGAAATGGCTTTTGGACTTAAAATTTTTGTATTAGTTCTCTATATGTCTTGGATACAGTAAACCCTCATCAAAGCTAGTTGATACAAAGAAAATCCTTCTAAAATTGACCATTTCCGTTAATTTAATGGTTAATTTTGACTTTTCCATTTCATACAATGAAAATGATCTATTCTGTCTTTTTGATCATACAATCCATATGATTAAGAATTACCAGGGCAATAGCTCTGAAAGGTACTTAATCTGGTCTTATTCTAACTGTTTTCACCATCTGACTTATAATATTTGGGCTTATTTGAAATAATTTAGCCACATGAAACAAAATGTTGGCCAAAACCTGGTATCTGATAAAATAACTTCCAATGTCACAAAAGTTCTTCTCTAATATGGAGTTCTTCCCTAAGTAACATATGTTCGCTGATTTTTCAAACACTGGCCTATTAAGTTCAATTGTTTTTCTTCTTTCTTATATCTCTTCCACTGACCAACTCTTCTAGGTTTGTTTTTTTTTAAACTCTATTAGTTTTTATATTAAATATTTAGTACCGTTCCTAGCACGTGGTAGAGGCTAATAAATTCTTATTGACATAAAAAGACTAAAGGGCACAAATGATGTCAGTTTTTTTGTTTGATGTAATGACTGGTTATAATGAATTTTTTCTTATTCTTCTTTAATTTTTTTTAATTCTTTGTTATATGGGATAGTTCCAACAACGAGGAGGAATTCATGAAAAAGTCAAGATGAAAAAAATACAAAAGCTATCAATATAAATATATTTAAAAATAACAAGTGTTTATTGTATTTAGATTAATGAATGCCACATTTCATTGCTACTATTTTATAATATAATTTCATGTCTATTTTATTCTGACTTAATTTTTATTTTTTCCCTATCATTCTCCTTCAGATTCTAGGTCTTTTGTTCCTGATACATTCATACATATATATATATGTATGTATACACACACACACACACATACATGTAGATGTAGAAAAAAAGTAATAAATCACTTTAGAATCCTCATCGATTTTTCTTTCTCCAGGCAAATATTAGGACTGCTTTTCAATTGACCTGTTGTTTAAATTTGCCTGTCTTCAGATTGAGTTGGTTATAAATACAAAAGCAAAGCCCTAAGAAACCAAGCTTCAACCCATCTCCTGACATAGAGACAGACTAATACATGCAGAAGGAGACACCTTTCTGGACAGTGCCAATATAAGAATTTGTTTTGCTTGACTATACCTGAGGATTTTGCTTTTCTTTCCCGGGGGGGGGAGGGGGGGGACGTGTCATATTGAAAATTTTTTAAATTTTAATTTAAAAAAATGTCTAAATAAACCTGACCTCAGTATAGCATTTCAATTCTAGTACCTCACTAAGTGACAGGGAAAAGAGTATCATTCCCTCCTTAAGTGACTTGGCAAATTATAGTTCAAGAATTGGCCCGCCAAAAAAATGGAAAAAAAAATTGCCAAAAACCAATCCACAAAAGTGTATGGTAATAGTACATCTTCAGCTACCAATGACTTGTTTTATTTCTCGAGTAAAAAGAAATAATTTTCTGAATTTCCAAATAATTCATCAGATTTTAAAATGAAAACTGAAAGTTCCTTAACCCTATTAAATTCCATCTTCCTCCTTTAATCTTTATCCCATTTATCTTGTCCAGTCTTTTCTTCTTTTTAGTCAATCTATTTGTTTATCATATTGTGATATGTAGCAATAAAAAGATGAAGTTAAAATTGTTCAGTGATATATCCAAGGCCTCCCATTCTATCCTTCCTTCGTCTATTTCCTTTGTAGAATGATCCAGATAAGCAGAAAGAGGCAGGACAATGTCAAGGACAAAACTTTAAGAACCCTTACCAAAGAGACAAACATGATATAGTGGATAGAGCTCAGAATTGGAGTCAGGAAGAACAAGCTGCAAAACCCATTTCTGAAACTCTCTGCGGAGTGGAGCCAAGATGGCAGAGTAGAACCAGCCCAGCTCTCCCAATGTTATCCTCCAAACACCATTAAAATAACATCTCAAATCAAATTCTGAAGGGGAAGAGCCAACAAATGCTGAGCATTTTTCCAGACAAAGACAATTCAAGAAGTACAGAGGAGAAGTCTATGAAATTGGGAAGGGGGCTGGCCTGGAGCCCACATGGCAGCTAGGGCCATGGAGATGGCAACAGCAGCTTCAGGAGCTCTCAAACCAGAGGCAGTAAAGAGACTGGTACACTGGTCAGAAAGAGACTACAAGGGATCCCACTGATAGCACTGGGTGCAAAGTGCTATTTAGAAATTCAGTTGCCGAAGATGGCGGCTGGAAAGCAGGGACTAGCGTGAGTTTCCCGCCAAGTCCCTCCAAAAACCTATAAAAAATGGCTCTGAACCAATTCTAGAACTGCAGAATCCAGAAAGTGGTGGAGAGAAGCAGGGCTCTAGCCCAGGACAGCCTGGATGGTCTCTGGGTGAGGTCTATCACACATGGAGCTGGGAGCGGAGCAGAGCAGAACCCAGCATGGGCAGCACGGACCAAACAGACCAGGAGCCGGGCAGAGTGTGCACTAGCGCCCTGAATCAGTGAGCTGTGGCAGTTAGCAGACTTCTCAACCCACAAACACCAAAGACAACAAAGAAGATTAGTGGGAAAAGCTGTGGGGGAGAGGGAGTTTGCAGTTTGCCCACACCCCCACCACACAGCAGAGGTGGGGCAGCTACAGAACTACAGCTGCAGTTGATTCTGGCTCCAGGCCCACCTGGTGGGAAGAATTAAGTGGTGGATCACAGCAAGAGTGCAGAGCCTGCTGAAGATATCAGTCCAGTACAGGTTGGGGGTTCTTGGGGAAGGAGGAGTGCTGGTGTGGCAGAGCTGGTGCATACCCCCAAGCTTGGAACATAGAACTCTGTACTCTACAAGCAGTCATACCCCGCTGAAAAACTCAAGGGTCAAGTAAGTTGTCTG
>CM053624.1:225972627-226029738 GCA_028646595.1 Phalanger gymnotis | reverse complement strand
ATGTGTATGATCCATGAGACCTCAATATTTGGGTGGCTGAAGGGAATATGCATGTGTGTATATGTATGTGTATATATGTATATGTTTATATATGTGTATGAGTAGGTATATATGTTTATATGTGTGTATATATATACATGTATGTGTATGTATATATATGTATGTATATATATTTACAGAGAGAGGGGGAGAGGGCATAGGATGAGCTGAAGATGAATAAGGGATGAGAGAGGAACATATTGAGAGAAGGAGATAGGAAGAGATAGAATGGGGTACATTATCTCACATAAAAGTGGCAAGAAAAAGCAGGTCTGTAGGAAGAGAAGAGAAGGCAGGTGAGGGGGAATGAGTGAATCTTGCCCTCATCAGATTTGACCTGAAGAGGGAATACCATACATACTCAGTTGTGTATCTTACCCCACAGGAAAGAAGGGTAAAGGGGATAAAAAAGGAGGGACGATAGAAGGGAGGGCAGATAGGGGGAAGAGGTAATCAAAAGCCAACACTTTTGAAAAGGGACTGAATAAAGGGGGGGATAGGTTAGGAAGGAGCAAAATATAGTTAGTCTTTCACAACATGAGTATTGTGGAAGGGTTTTACATAATGATACATGTGTGACCTATGTTGAAATGCTTGCCTTCTTAGGGAGGGTAGGTGGGGAGGGAAGAGGAGAAAGAATATGGAACTCAAAGTTTTAAAAGCAGATGTTCAAAAAAAAAAAAGTTGGTTTTGCATGCAACTGGAAAATAAGATATATAGGCAATGGGGCATAGAAATCTATCTTGCCCTTCCAGAAAGTAAGGGAAAAGGGGATGGGGAGTAGTGGGGTGACAGAAGGGAGGGCTAACTGGGGAATGGGGCAATCAGAATATATGCCATCTTGCAGTGGGGAAAGGGTAGAAATGGAGAGAAAATTTGTAATTCAAAATCTTGTGGAAATCAATGCTGAAAACTAAAAATATTAAATAAATTAAAAAATTTTTAAAAAAATTTAACATAATAGAATTTTATTGCACTACAAAAAAGGTCAAAAGAGATGATTCCAGAGAATCCTGGGAAGTATGAACTGATGATCCACAGTGACATAAACAGAAAAAATTTATACAATATGGTAAGGAAAAACAACTATGAAAGAAGAACTCTGATTAGTTTTTTGATGGTTATTGTTCAGTCATTTTCAGTAGGGCCCAACTTTTTGTGATCTCATTTGGGTTTTCTTGGCAAAGATAATGGAGTAGTTTGCCACTGCCTTCTCTAGTTCATTTTATAGATGAGGAAACTCAGGCAAAGAGGGTTAAATGACTTCCCCGGGTCACATAGATACTAAGTGTCTAAGGCCAGACTTGAACTCAGGAAGATGAATCTTCCAGCTTCCAAGCCCAGTGCTCTATTCATTGTACCACCTAAGAAATCTTATCAAAGCAAGGGCCAAACTACAGATCCAAAGGAACGGTAATTTTGGGACATGGCTATTAAGTAGGTTTATTTTGTTTCCCTATGCTTATTTGTTACAAGGATTAGTTTTCCTGGTTTTAACTGGAGAGGCCAGTTTAGAGGGACAAAAAAAAGGGGGTAACAATAGTAACACCAAAAATAAAAAAGTGGGTCACTGAAATATTTTTTAAAATTCACAGAAAAGAAAGGAAGTTGAAGAGGATATACAGACAAGCAAGGCAGTTTTGGAAGTAATGTGTTCAATTATATTCAATTCTTAAAAGAAGCAATATGTGATAGAGTCACAGTTTCAAACAAAATCTTCTTTTGGGTTCTACTTTGTATATAGAAATGCTGCTTTTATAGAGGAACGGTGTTTTAAGTTCAGGAAAAAAAAAAAGCACTGTTAAAGTCTGCCACTTTCCAGCTCACTCACTGTTCATGTTACCTGGCTAGGGGTGGGGCGGGGCAGGAAGCATAGTAAAGAGTATCACAAGGAAGGAAATTACCTAGTATTTAATAATCATTGAGGAATAGCAAAGTCACCAATATTATCTTGTTCCTTTGGATCAGGCTATTTCAAAGAGGGCATAACCTCAAGGTCATTTTTAGCATAATGATCCCTCTCCTCAAATTAAAATCCATTAATTTATCTGCTTATTCATAATAACTGCCCAGGAGAATGTAAGTTCCTTGAGGGAAGGACTGTTTTTCTTCTTTACTTTGTAGTCAACACCTAACAGTGGCTTCCTTGCATTAACAAATACCTATGAGATTAGATCCAAGCACATTCTGACCAAAAGCTCTTAACCTGGTATCATCGTGCAACATAAAAAAACTGGATCAAAATTCCAGTGACAAATATTTTACTCCCCCAGAAATATTCAATCTATATATTCAAATATATGCATTTAGAATGCTTTCTTGACTCTTTCCTAATTAGACCACTGAGTACAAGTACAGGAACACTTAGTTAGCTGCCATTAAGAAGTGATTACTTTGTGAAAGCACACTACTTTCAATTAAATAAACATTTATTTGGCAACTACTACATACATGGTAGTATATTCTATGTCCTGGGGATACAAATATAAAAAAAATTAAATAGTCCCTACCCTCAAGAAGTTTACATTCTCCTAGTGGGTATGAGTATGAAGATAAGTAAATACAAATTATTTTCAAGAGAGTGTGTGCCAACAACTGAATGATCAGGAATGCACTTCTAAAACAATTTTTTTCCATAATAAAGACTCCCCTTTTCCTTCAGCTGATCCTGATATGGCACAGTTAAGGTTCTACACCATTCTGGTTGTCATGCTAAGGACATTATTCGGCCAATCACCATACTTTATAAAATGTGGTAAATAGCTGTTTCATGTAACTTAAATCTTGGAAATGGAGGCACTATAGTTTAACAATTTACAAGTGGCTGCCTTTATTGGAAAAAATCCTCATATCAAAGACTCTTATTTCTGACAGTTAGCTATCTAGTATTTTTTTTATAACTGCTATTCTATGGCATTTACCCTGGCAAGTTTTCCTCCTCCTCAGCATCTAATTTATGCCTTCAAAAAATGAACAAAATCACACAATGAAGGAAAATAACAAAGAACTCTAAAAGGCAAAGTGAGTTGTAAATCAAACCTACCTCTTTCAGAAAAAAATCAAACCAAAAATGTGAAATACTATAGAAAATTGCATAATCAGAGAATAATTAGGATGATCACCCTGTGTGCCAGTGATCACATTTTCCAAAGAGAACCACAGAATGACAGAAGTGGTGCAGTGCAAAGAAGGCCGGTTTTCAGGTCAAGAGGGCTTACTTAGGTTTGAATGTCACTTATTCTACATCTATTTCTTCACTATAAAATTAGGAGATTAGACCAGCCATCTCCTTCAGGTACCTTCCAGCTCTAAATCAATAAATCTGTGATCATTTAATATCCCCTCATTTTAAAGATAAAGAATTAGTCAATCAGAATTAATGAATATCAAATATCTACTATGTACCAGATGCTGCTAAGCAGGGCAAAAATTGACTAGTACCTCTCCTGAAGATACTGACTAAGATAGGCAGATGACACAGAGAGCTGCGCCTTTAGTCAGAAAGCTGAGTTCAAATGCAGCCTGACATTTAATAGTTAAAGTGACTTTGGTAAATCACTTAATTTCTATTTGTTTTCTCCTCTGTAAAACAGGGATCATGATAGCACTGAACTCCTAGAGTTGTTGTGAAGAGGAATGAGACTTAGCACAGTGCCTGGGCCAGAGATGGTGCTCCACAAATGCTAGCTATTGTTCTTATATCACTGCCACTAATAACAATAATCTGAGGCAGAGCTAGGCCAAAGGCAGGTCAGAAACAGGGTTTTTTCCTTTTCCACCCAGAAAAGGGTCTGTCATGAAGCTTGCTAAGGTTAGCTGTAATTATTCTATTTGTAATTATTTCAAATTGAAAGCCAAACAATAGTTGATTTTTGAGTTTTCTATGAACCAAGAGTTTAAATTTTTTAACATATTTACTATATTCATATATTTGATAACTATTTCAATATAATTGATGTCCTTTGTAATCTATATATTTTATTCACTTGAAAACATTCTGAAAAGTGGTCCTTACCTTCCATCAGAATATAAGAAGTCTGTGACACCAAAAAAAGGCTAAGAACTCTTGAATAAATTAAATGCAGAGGAGGCTCATCATTTAAAAGTAACTCTAAGTGTGACTAAAATGAATATATCCTTTGACCCAAAGTTCCACTGCTAGGAAAGCACCACAAGGAGATCAATGACAAAAAAGAGAGGTACCATACCACACCAAAATATTTATAGAATTACACTGTGTTGTAGAAAAGAACTGGAATCAAAGCAAATACTCATTAGTTAGGGAGTGGCTAAACAAATCTTAGCAGCACATGAATGTAGTAATAAGAGTATTCCTTAACATACACAAGGCCTACAACAATAATAATATAACAATCAAAGCTGAATGCGAGAAATCACAATGAACTAGCTTGGACTCAAAGAAGTGACATTAGAAACTGCCTTTCCTCCTACTCCTTTCTTTGTAGGATGCTGCTTTAACATCAGACTTAGTTCACAGGTTGGTTAGCTTTAATGTACAAGGCACTCACCACACTGCCTGGTATATATGTAAGCTTTGTAACTGTTAGCTAGTATTGGTATTATTTTATTTCTCTTTTTTCATTATAAGAACAACATAAATAATTTAAAAACAAAAGGTCGACGAAAATTATTTTTAAAAAATAGCATCTGCAGTTCTTTTCTAAAAATTAAAGATGCTTTGAGAAACTATGGAATCCCCATCTAATCTGTTTTGTAATAGGTAAATTTCAAATCATTTAATTTCAGCCAACCGCTTCCCACAAGTTGTGCAGAATATCCTGACAGGTTTAACAAGTTGTGCATGCCAAATTGAGTGCAGAGTTTAGGGATGATCCAAAGCTAGGCCTATAGGAAGAATGGTCTGCTCTCAAACCTGGAAATCACATGGATAATCCTAACAGCAGGGTATGTTAAGAATGGGGCTGGCCTAGAAAGCACTGTTCAGGCTGAACACACATGATGGAAAGACTGCAAAGGAGAAAAAAATGCTACAAAAAGGGGTGTTTAAGAACTTAAGATTTTAATCCTGGCTTTGCCACTTGCTTATGTGTTACCTTGGGCAAGTCATCACACACCTGTTGGGCCTCAATTTCCTTCTCTGTAAAATGAAAGGGCTGGACCAGATCATGAATTTTTAACCTGGGATCTGCAAATATGGATGGAGGAAAAACTACATCTTTATTTTTACTAACCCATAACTAAAATTTAGCATTTTTTCCAATTATTTAAAAATAATTGTTCTTAGAAGGGAGTTCTACAGGCTTTACTAAACTGCCTAAGCTAAGGGGTCCATGACCTCCTAAAAAAAGGTTAAGAATCCCTGTACTAAATGATACTTAAGATCCTTTATAGCTCTATATCTGTGATCATGTGAACCCGATCTTTTGTCTAAATAGCAGTGGTCTCCAATGTCAAGGCTGATGTATGAATGGGAAGATGGCAATAGCCAATTAAGGGCCTGTTTCCAATACAACCATTACTGCTCAATTGGACCCCTATTTGTCTCCTTCCATAGAGGATACTCCAATATTCACTGAGCAGTTAAAACTTAATCACAATTTAGGCTGCACATTTAAAATTCCCTCCTTTCCTCCACCCCCAACAGCCCATTACCAGCAAGCCTCCCTCCCCTCCTGCCCCATCCTTGGAAATGGTAAATGACTAAAAGCTGATAGAATGTCTTTTTTTTTGGGGGGGGGGGGGGCAGAGGGTGAGACAGAGGATGGGACAGAGAGGATAGAAAAGGATAAGCAAGCACATATGGATTTCAATCTGCATCAGATCTCGTAACAGTATCTTTCCACTAAAACTCCTCTTCTGAACTCCCCTGTTTCTACAGAGGGCACCACCATCCTTCCAGTTACCCACTTTCTTCACAACCTTGGTATTACCCTCAATTTATTATCCCATACACACATGCAATTGTTAAGTTTTGATTCTACCTCCACAATATTAATCATAAAGATCACCTTCTCTCCATTCAACAATCCCCATCCTGGTTCAGTTCCTCATCACCTCTCGCTGAAGTATTACAATGGCATCCTGACTCAAGTCTCTTATCCTCTGCACAGGTGCCACAGTGAATTTCCTCAAGCATAGGTTTTACCATGTAGTCACCCACTCTACTCATACTCCAGTGACTGGATCTCTAATGACTCTAAGATCAGATATTAATTTATCTTTATCATCCTTCTTAATTTTTACTTTTGTGTTATAACATATATAAGTTCTATAAGCACATATAATTATTAGTATAGTAGCATATGCATATAAGTAAGTAAATAAATACATATGGGGGTGGATGCTCAAAAATTCTTTACTGGTAGGAGTGATTAAAAAAGTTTGAAAACTGCTGCCTTAGAGAACTCACCATTTCAACCATTTTTAGGTTTTTGGCATTTTCAAAAAGATTTTCAACAATACAGGACTAAACTTAAAACACTGTCAATGAAAATTGTGGTACATGAATTTAAGGGCAGTAAGCAAAGTCAGGAAAACAATACATACAAGGACTACAATAATGTAAATGTGAAGAACAACGACAACAAAACAATCAAAATTATAAAGAAAAAGCTTAGCCACAAAGAAGACATAAGAAGACACTTTCTCCAGCTCCTTTGCAGAGATTTGGATCCATGAGTCACTGAATACACATAAAGCTAGGTACCAATTAGTATAAATAACGAATCCCAATTTCCAAGAAGTGGGAACATTATTCAAAATCACACTGCATGTTTCCAATGGTGGCCAATATGGTAAGCAATAATCACACTTTAAATCATTTAAACTTCAAATAGTTAGAATTTTAATGCATGCAACCACTATACCACTGGACCTGGCTGTTCTGTCACAACTCTTTCAATATTTATCAATCTTTTCAACTGGTTTAACCGAACCTCTTTTCCTCTTCCTTTCTTTTTTAAAAAAATTCTTTGTTAAAAGAGAGGGCTGGGGGGGGAGGGGGAAGAGAGACAGACAGAGAATGCAGGGGGGAAATAGGCAATGTGAAAACAAAAACATTATTAAAAAGCCACAGAGGGAAAAAAAAAACAAAACAATCCAAGTACTATTTCTGAGTTTGGCTTTCCAACCAGTTTTGATGCCATCTGATGGTATTCTTTTAGAATCCTTATCTCTCCATCTCCATAAGAAGTGTATCATATACTTCAACAAAAGCTTTGCTAAAATCTAAGTTAACTGTATCCATAGCATTTCCCTTGTCTATTAGTTTAAGTAACCCGATATAAAAAGAAATGAAGTTTGTCTGTCATGACCTATTTGTTGTTCATAAAGCTATGCAGGATCTTTGCAATCACTGCTTCTTTTTCTAGATGTTCACTTAACATCCCTTTAAATGAATCTTTCTAGAATTTTCCCAGAAATAAAAGTTAAAATCACTGGCCTATAAGCATAGAGACTATTGTCTTTCTTTTTTTGCCCTTCCTCAATCTTATGCTAATTCTGTTTTCCACAATCTTTCAGATATCACTGACAGTAGCTCAGAGATCCCATCTGCCAAGTTCTCTCAAGACCCGTTCATCTGGGCAGAAAGAACCCTAATAAATGCCTGTTGATTGATTACACCTCTAAATCTTTAATCCTACAATATATGAAACTCTAAAAGCAGAGGTCAAAGGCTGGTCAATTTTTGAACATATTTAAATGCTTTCCTTAGCACCCAAAGGAGGTAAAAAATATCTGCAACAGAAAAGAAATCTTTTAAAATTTAAAAATGAATTCTTCCAACACAGTAATAATAATGCTTAAGAGGTACCATAATAAACTCTACTTCTTCAACTATGTAAGAACAAAAATTGCTACTATATTTTTAATGGCACCCAGAATAGAACATTATAAAATAATTTCAATGTCATCTTCACTCTTTTTAAATATACAAGGTGTCACAAAAGATGAAGTGCAGTTTTAAGCTTTGACAGTTTAATGTTTGTTATTTTACTAAATAATTTAGTTGTTTAACAGATTTTTGGGACACCCTATATAAGAATAGTTCTATTACTCAGACACTGGGATTACTCACCTATAACCTTCATTCTCCATAAGAATATATGAGACTGTATCAGATTATTACAACCACCTGTATGACTGGGATATTGATAGTTAAAGGGGTTAATTACATTAGCAACAACATAATAATAGCTACCATTTAAATTGTGCTTCCATGCTACAGACTTACAACTATTATCTCATTTGATCCTCACAACAACCCTGGAAGGTGGGGGCTATTATTATCCCCATTTAAAAGATGAAAAAAGTGAGGTAAACAGATTAAGTGCCTTGCCCAGGATCACATTATCTCGTAAGTGTCTAAGGCTGGATCTGAATTCAGGTCTTTCTGACTCTAGGGCCCAGCACTCTATCCAGAATGTCAGCCAGCTGCCCCCAAATGGGTTTTCCTTTCTCTTCTCCCACCGTGCCTAAAGTTTAAAAGAATCTAGAATTTTAGAGGGAGAATCAGCAAAGAGCAAATTTTAAAAACCCTAATATTCATATGTCACTCATGACAGGGGAAAATGTCATTGGAACAACAAAGTAAATGAGAAGAAATAATAAAATTCAATGTCATGTAATTATAATGATCAAGCTTGGTGCCATAGAAGAGAAAAGAAAATGTACCATCTACCTTTCTTTGCAGGGGTGAAGGACTATGGCTGTGAGACAATGCACATGCTATTGGGTGTTAGTTTTGCTGAACTGCGTAAGTGTTCTCCTTAATCTTTGTTATAATTTCAGGTTTTTTTAAGAAAGAAAACAGGAAGGAGAAGTGGGAACACATATATTTGGAAATCAAGGTAACATAAAAACTAAAATGTCAATAAAAATGGAATGACTATTTTAAAGGATCTGTTTTTAACTCTTCATTCATTACTTTTGGAAGGCCAGAAACTTCTTCCTACACCAAAGGGCCATTTCCACACATTTTCCACAATAGAAAAAGTTAAGTATCTTTAAAGAGCATATTTTGTAAATCAAAAATGCTATTTTAACAACATTTAATGCAACATCTAATGCATACTATTTTTAATTGCTCCATTCAGAATTCCCCGGCTTTCTAGAAGGATTAAAAATTTATTTCCCAGGAAGAATAAATCTCTCTCCCCCAAGTGATCATAGTGTATTAAAAAGGTTTCCCATCAAGTTTTGACACCTTTTGCAATTTGACTTCGGCCCCCACCACTGTACTAAAACTGCTTTGCCAAATTAAATACCTTTTAAAAAAAATCTTTCTTTATCCTTACACCTGCTACCGTAGAGGATCCTTTCCTACTAAATATTCTTTTTTCTCTGGCCTACAGGGAGGCCACACTGTCTCGATTCTCCTTTTAACCACTTCTGTCTCATTTGCAGACTCTTCCCCACTCCTTAAAGTAGGTGATCAATCTTTATACTTCTCTTCTCTTCCTACACCATAACCCTTAGCAATGTCATTCAATCCCAAAGCTAAGCAGATGACTCCCATATGTGATCCAGCTCTAAACCTGACCTCTCTTGGGCTCTACATTCACCACCTCCACCTGGATATCCCACCAGTATTTCAAATTTAACATGTTCAAAACCTGCCCTATTTTCCCTCCTAAACTTGCTCTTCCCAACTTCACTATTTAACAGCATAACCATTCACCCAGTGTTCCAAACTTCTAATTTTGGTTTTGTCTTCATCTCTCACTTTCTGATCATCTTTCAGTCCAATTCACATCGGAACCTACCAAGATTACCAAAAAGTACCTCTACATTTCCATCTCTTCCCCTACCATCCATCTGAGATACTTAAGAGCTTCCTAAGAGTCTTCCTGCTTCCACCCTAATGTACCCATCATTATATGGCCAGACTAATCTTCCTTAGGTACAAGTCTTACTGGGTTTGGTGGCTTCTTAATGGACACCAAGGAAAGGTTCAAACTTCACACAATTCTCCACAGTATGGTACCACCCTCCACTTGCAGCTGCATCTCATGTTACTTCTCACCCGACAAACTATACTCTAAATGTAACAACCTTCTATACTATACGTTGGCATCTTCTCATCTTTACTCAAGTGTTCTTTTATGTCTGGAAGGTCCTCCCTTCTCTCTGGCTAAATTCCTATCCTTTCAAGTCCAACTGAAATGTGACACTGGATAGATCAAAAGGTTCCTTAATTTCCTCATCTTCAAAATGAGAGAATTAAGACTAGATGATTCGTAAGATCCCTTCCAGCTTGAAATTCTAGAAAATAGGACTTTCTCGATTCTTCATGAAGTTTTCTGGAATCCTCCCCACATCAGTCACATCCTCCAAATCTCTCACAGAAGCGTAAATGTAGTGTAGCACAGTAGAGAGAGAGAGAGAGAGAGCTGGCTTGAGATCCAGGAAGACCTGGGTTCAAGTTCTGCCTCTAATATATACTTGGCTGTGTTCCTGGACAAATCACTTCACCTCTTCATGCTCTAGGCCAGGGATGTCAAACTCAAACAGAAAGTTATTGACTTAGAAAGAAGCATATGGACTTAGAAAGTCACAAATTAACATCATCTATATGTTGTATGTATTTTTATTTATCTTGTTAAATATTTCCCAATTGCATTTTAATCTGATTCAGGTTACATCTGGGAGTTTTTTGGGTCACAGTGCAAAATTTTTCACCAAATTTGACCACTCTGTTCTAGGCAACTCTCTAACCACAAATTTGATAGAGGGAATTTCTGCATTACTCATCATTGAAACTACAGATCCGGATTCTATCCCTACTCTTATCCCTAATCTCTTCAGTTTCAAAACTTTCTAAATCACTTAAGTACTAGCCTATTAAAGTTTGTACCTTTGTTTGTACCTTATCTCTCTACCATAAAGTTCCAGGAGAGCAAGCACCATGGCCTTTTATAGTTCCTTCCAAACCTAAATCTATGATCCTATCTATGTCTTACCTATATTTTGTTAACTTCCCCTGCACCTATGTGGTGTTCTACACAGAGCAGATTCTAAATAAATCTTTATTGCATGCTGAATACTTGATTAAATTAACAAGAAAATTTCAAATATGATGTATACCCTACATTTGGGTGCCCCCATTAGTCATTGTACAAGAATAACATTAATATAGTCAAATTCAAAACCCACTGTTAACACTGTAAAACCCCTAGTAGAATACCATTTGGCCAACGGCTTACACCATAAGTCACATGGGTAAAAAATAACCTGGATTCCTACTTGAGCCCTAGCAATTTTAGTTTTTCTGAATCTTCTTAGTATTTAGTCCTATTGATAAAATGCACATACACTATTCCTATGAAGTAGTCTCAAAAAAAATTCAGGGAAAATTTTTTTTTTAAGAAACCAACTAATTAAAAGATTAGGCAGTGTTCCATGCTGAAGGACTACTTGTGTATAAACCATGCCATCAAGTAGAAAGAATTAAAAACCACGTAATGACATACACTTACCTTTGTCATGGCCCCTGCCTGTGCCGTGTTCAATCCTGCATGACTGGCCATTTGCGGTGAAACCTGGGTCAGTGTCTCTGCCAGCACACTGCCTGCATTTCCTGGCATGGCAGGAGCAGAATACTGCATCCCAGCTCCTCTTCCTCTTCCAGCTGCACCAAGAGATCCATTCATTACCTGCCCCTGGCCTTGTTGGGGCTGATTCATTAAACTATGGCCAGAGTTACTATTGAGAAGGCCTTGGTGTGTCTGATTAAAATTAGCATTCATGCAGATCCCAGGTCCAGTCTGTGATGTAGCAGGGCTGCTAGTCACCAACCCTACTTGTTTTTGTGCTTGAGAGTTCAGTGCTTGTGAAGCAGGGGGTGTAGGTCCAGAGGTGTTAGTGGCCTGCTTTGGCAGGCTTGATGCTGAAGAGTCTCCCTGATTCAGAGGGCTCTTGCCCATGGCACCTAGATTAGCAATATTAGCACTGTTCGGCTGCCCTTGGGCCTGGCTACCAATTCCTTGCTGGACAGGGCTATTGGAGTTCACATTTCCTATTCCTGGGTTTAGACTAGAGCCACTGCCTCCTCTCAGAAGCTCTGAGAGTTGTTTGTGTTTGGAAGCTGCATCTGGAACAAGGTTCCCACTGTTTAAAAGGCTTAATTCTCCACCATTGGGGATCAGCTCATCAGGAAGATCATTTTCTAAGTCAAACAGTGACCCAAAATCTAGAAATTAAACAAAAATACGTATCAAACACTAAGCAACAATAAATTTCATGCAATCATTATATGTTTTTACTGTGGAATCTTTTACTATAGTTTGCATGTTGGACTGATGGAATATTTCTAAAAAGTTTTGAATTGTGTTTTATACTTTCCAGGCACACACATCATCATTAAAAAAAAATACACTTAAAAGATATTTATATTTGCTTAGTTGTATTTAAACATGTTATGTTTCTTGAACTGTTTTTAGACACTTCAGAGATGATACCCTCCCCCCTCCAAGCAAAATTTACCTACTCAGGAAACAGATAATCCCCAAAACAAACATTAGAAAGTACCACAGAGTCATTTCATTTGTTATATCAATAATCTTAGTTACAACAAGGAGGTTTGTCCTAAGATCTCCCTGATCCTATCCCGTGTCACCCACCCACAGGTGATCCTAGTTCTCCTTTCACAGGGATCAGACAGACTGATTAAAAGGATTCAAAGGGAACTTTCCAACTATCTTGACATAGTCTCAACTGTTTTTTGTTACATTAGTCTCAACATTAGTCTCAACTGAGTTTTGTTAAATGTATACATACATACATACAACAGATCACACACACAAATCACCAAAACCAAAAAGTTACTAAGCCTTGTCCTAAATCTTTTTAGACATGAAGATAGCTACCATATTTTAAAATAACTATAATAAAAAAACAAGATTAGGCATTCCAAGTGTTTAGATCTGTATATGGCAACACTAAATGTTATTACTAAAAATGCTAATATTTAAAATGCTTTCTTACCCAAAATACTACATAGCAATAATACATTGGCAACCCCGTCAATGAATAATAAAGGTTTTTTTCAGCATCCTAGTTCCCTAACTTATTACTATATTACTCCAAAGAGTAATATAGTATCCCCATCATTTCCTAAGGCCAAAATTTCTACTTAGCTTTATACCTCCTCTTACCTGGAAAGCACAGGCCAAAAACAGTAATGACAAAGAAACAAAACTTTCAAATATTTGACATTTTTGTTTTATTCTTCTTTAAGAATTTGCAGATACTCCCCAGTAGTTACTGATACCTAAACTTTTGCTTGCTAAGGGAGAAATGCCTGAAGAGTCATTTCTTCCTAGAAATCTGTGATTAATAGAAGCAAAGGTAAATATATATTCCCAAAGCATATTTCTCAAACAATGCCATAACTGTTTTTACTTTTTAATTCATGTTTTATCTTAGAGATACTAATGCTATTATTCCAAAGCCCATTTGGATCTAAAAAACACACCTAACATTTTTTTCACCTCTACTCTTTACCAGAAATAGTGCTAATGACATGCTAATGACAATTTTTTCCAAACATTAGTTAGTCCAATGCATTCAATGAGAAAGTATGGCTTGAAATCATAGAAAGCAGAAAGTTTCCAGGATTCAAGATTCAGGACTGAAAGCTAGCCCTTGAAATCCCAGGGCAATATTCAATTTGATGTTGCTATATCCAAGTGCCTAACAGCCGGCTTTAATATCTAGTACAAAGGTTCTAAATTTTGTTTTCATTCCTACAAAACCTCATTAAAAACAAGTTGAAATTTAGAGTCAACAGTGACCTTTTAAAAACCATCATGAAGCTTTTGTTTTCTGGTAAAGCTTGGATTTAAATATTTTCTGAAATTTCATACTAAGACTTCATTTGGCCCTCTGAGCAAGTGAACCATATCTCCACATTGAACAGGAAATTTCTCCATCTTTTGATCTCGACAGCAGCAAAGTTGGAGAGTTCTGACAAGGTAGTTAGAAGGAAAGTAAAAAATGACAGACAGCATGTGCTTCCCAACTTTATATATAAAGGTGGAAAAGTACTCAGTCTTCAAGGACTTGGAGAGAGGTAAGGAGAGGAAAATGAGCACCAGGACCAGGAATCACAGCTCAACCACTGAAATTCCTATTATGCACAAGGAAAAAAGTCTTTCATGAACAGACATAAAATGATACCTCGTTTTTAGCCCGGGGGACAAACCAACAGCCCACAGATACAGGGAGACCTAATATCAAAGGGAAGTTTACCTCCATAATACTAAAGGTAAAAGCTATTTTTAATGCTATGAATACATTCAAAATAAATTCTAACAAATCAATAAATCCATTATCTACAGCTAGAAAAACCCAATTTTAATCACTCTGCAAAGACAATTTCAAGTCATGGAAGTAAAGGATGTGGGTGTCAACCAATAAGAAGGATTTATTAAGTACTTACTATGTGCCAGGCATTAACCACTGTCCAAGCAAGCACAGGTAGCACATTAAGCAGATACATTTTGCAAATGTGTCTAATCCAAGTGAATGAGTTTGAAAAAAAAACTATAAAACTCTCATTTCATAGAAGAGATTTTTCATTTTGTGAGAAGTAAATATTCTCTTAAGGTAGTCCAAAAGTTTATATTTAGACAGTCTTTTGAATTAGATTTGGATTAAAAAAAAGAATTGTTTTCTTAATGTATGAGCATTTGGCAGAACTAGTTCTTTTGGCAAAAGCATACAAATAAACAAAAACTATGTAATTAGTTAATTTCCTGTTCATCATATTGTCTACTGGTCAAAACAATTCTCAAAATTTTAAGGACAATTTCAGTACCAAAGTAGTAATACTGACTTCACTTGCTTGGAATCAATAGGAAATACTGTCCGTGACTACCAGAAAATTTATAAAACCACTAGTATTAATCAACTTGCTTCTCTAGTCAGAGGTTTGAACTATTTTTCTCAGAGGTTAATTACTAATTTTTTCTCTTTTTTTTGATTAACTGAAAGGTAGAAGATGTTGCCATAGAAATACAAAGTTAGGAAGTGCGGTGATTTGCATGATAATCAAAAGCATCCAAGGAACCAATGTAAAAACTTTACAGGGGGACAAAAAATAGATGATTGAAAGAGAGTTCCAAGTCAAATGTTTTCCCTTCACAATTAATAATGACTAACCTCTACTCACCTTGAATCATATTATATATATATATGTATATACATATACATATATATATATATTACATATATATCAGGCTTTCTCTCCCTCCTTTACTGTTTTATCGATAATTTTTCTTTTTTCATATCAATGTTATCTCCCAACAATGCCCCCTAGGCATACAATCTTCCCCTTGCAACACATAAATATAATCAAGTTTCTCTACCAAGAAGAGGTAGGTATGCTTCGCCATCAGTGCTCCAAAGAAAAAAAGTAACTGCATTAGAGAGCTCTGAAATCTTTCAATTTTGTTTTCCTTTATATTATTTACACCAGCCTTCTTCATTAAAGACTGATATAACAATCAGCCATAAAATAAGACACACTGTAGTTGCTAGCTGCCTTTATTTAGTGGTAGGTCTTAGAGATATAAAGAGAAAAAAATAGTGACTATCCTCAAGTGGCTTATTATACTCTAATTCTAAGCCAAACTCGGGGCAATTTAAAAACTAACAAATCAACAAGTATTTATTAAACACTTACTATGTGCCATGCACTATGCTAAGCACTAGAATACAAAGTAAAGCAAAAATAGTCCTTACTCTCAAGAAGCTCATGGTCTCATAGGGAAGACAACATGCAAACAGCTTGTACAAACATGCTGTATACAGGATAAATTGAAGATGATCTCAGAGGGAAGGCACTAAGAATAAAGAGGACTGGAAAAGACTTCTTGCAGAAGGTGGGATTTTAATTAAGACTAACTAGAAGCCAGGAGACAAGGGAAATGAGGAAGGAAAGTTTCAGGCATGTAAGCTAGCTAATGAAAAAGCCCAGGAGTTGAGAGATGAAGTGGAGTAAGGTGTAAGAGGCTGCAGAAGAAGAAAGAGCCAGGTTATGAAGAGCTTTAAAAGCTGAAACAAGGATTTCATATTTGATTCGGAAGCCACTGAAGTTTATCAGAGTGATAACATAGTTACCACCTTGCACTTTAGGAAGATAAATTTGACTGCTGAGTAAAGGACAGAGTAGGCAAAGAACTGAGAGAAGTCCAATCATAAAAGAAGCCCAGGTATGAAGATAACAAGAGCCTGTCCCAGAGTAGTGGCAGTGTCAGAGGACAGAAGGGGGCCTATGCCAGAGATGTTAAGGAAGTACCTGACTTGAAGGGGAAGCAATGAACTGAAATGAGTAAAACCTAGGTGAAACCTGGGTGACTAACTAGGTAATGGTCAACGAAAACAAATAGTGAAACAAATTCCCTCTTCTCTGCATAGTGGCAAGGGACTACTAGGGCAGAATATTGTATACACTGTTACACATGTTACTGTTATACAAAACTTTATGAAGTGCTTTTCTTTTTTTAGAGCGTTCAATTTGGAGGGATGGGAGTTATTTCCAGAAATGATTATGATGAGGGGGGGAAAAGCATTAATAAAACTTTTTTTGTTATTAAAAAGGGGGAAGTGGTGAGGCAGGAGTAGTGAGTGGAGGTAGGGAGAGGTATTTTATGATAATCAAGACTGGAGAGTAGAGGAGACCTGGATTTGAATCTACACTCTGACACATACTAGCTGTGTGGCCTTGGACAAGTAGCTTCCTTCCTCTGTTCTTTCAGGATCTTCTTCTACAAAATGGGGTGATTATACTGACATTCTCACACTATGTAACTCACAATGCTGTTTGTTGTGGAAAGAGTGTTTTACAAATTATAGAGGGAAGCCCAGGGTGGTGGATCAGAGATCTAGAATGACATGGGTTCAAGTCCCATTTGTGACAAGGCTACGATCCTAGGCAAGTAATTTAACATCTCAGGACCCCAGGCAGTCCTGAGACCATAAATTGCAAAATAGTAGAAATCTTCATTGACAGAGAAGTTTCTCCAACGGATGGAGTTTCACAGATAGAGATCAAAACAAACATTATACATACATGAACTTTTAATAAACCTGAAACAATGTGGCCAAACTAAGGTCATTTCAGAGTACCACACATTATCAAGCACATATCACAGAACTTTGCTATAACAATAATTTCTATCAGCAAAATGGAGAAAATATATGTATCTACAGTACCTAACCTAAAGGCCGCTGTCAGGTTCAAATGTGAACTATGCAAAGAGCTGTGAAAACTGTAAAACCCTACATCAATGCCAGCACTTATTACTACTACTATTATTTTTACTATTAAACTAGTTGCCTTCTGCAAACACAGTTGTGGCTAACATGCTGTTTGATACAATCGATTAACATTAGATGGGACATACCTCCATTTTAATCACAGAACGGTATTGGAATCTTGGGATTTTCTAACATTTTTTCTCCTCCAGTGTGATTCTTTACTGAAGGGTTCTCACTATTTGTCCTTGCCATTCTCTATTTCCCTTTTTCTTTGGTTCACAGTTCTGACCAAAGCAGCAAAATGTTACTTCCACTGCAACAGACTACTAAGTATTTCTCTTAAGTAATTCTGAAAAGTATCTTTATCTGTCCTGAGAAAGCTAATAGAAATTCTGATTCCTTAGTAAAATGTAGCTGAAAAATTTAAGATTAAGTACACAGTGTGTACTTCAGTTAGCAAAACTTCCTTTTCAACAGTGTGCCTAAATGGTAAGATATGCCTTAGCTAAGCCCAAAATTGTTCCTTGCAACAGTTAGCATTAAAGTGGTTACATCGATAAAAGTTTACATTGTCAATGGGTTATTTGTAAATGAACTAGACAGAGCCTATGCATTGTAACCACAGCACTTCTTTGTTCAAAAAGCTCCAGTGGCTCCCTTTTACCTCCAGGAACAAATATAAACTCCTCTGATTTGGCATTTAAAATCCTTCAAAAGCCATCTCCCCCGTGCAGAAGTAGTGGTTCATAGTATGGTCAGATTTTTTTAAAACTGATTTTGCTTACTTTTTCCTCTTCTATCTTAAAAAAATATTCTTTATTTTTAAGGGATGGCTCTCTGAAAGGGGGGGAAGAGAAAGGATATGAGGGAAATGCAGATAATGTAAAAACAATGATTATCAATATAAATCTATTTTTTAAAAAATAAAGTCCTTCACAATCTGGCCTCTACCTACTTTTCAAATCTTATTGCACATTACTTCCCCTCCACAGACACTGAAATCCAGTCAAATTGGTCTTGCTGCTGCTCTTAATAGGTGGCACTTTATCCCTCCATATCTTATCACAGCCTATCTCTCATGTCTGAAATGAACTCCATCAATCTCCACCTCTCAGAAGACGGATAGTGAGGAATTTCCTTAAAGGCTAAAGCCCAAGCAACATCTTCTCTATGCCTTCTCCTGAAAATTATGTGGTATCTATTTTGCATATACCTATATATATAACATGTCAGTCAGTCAACAAGCATTTATTAAGTACCTACTATGTGCCAGGCACAGAGAACAAAAAGGCAAAAAAACTAGTCCCTACTCTCAAGGAGTTCTTAGCCTAATCAGCGAGACAACATGAAAATAACTGTGTACAAACAAGTTATACACAGAATAAATTGGAGATAATCTCAGAGGGAAAGATTAAGGAAGGCTAAGAAGGCCTTCTTGCAGAAGGGAGACATCAACTGACACTTGCATTCTAGACTTGGGAGAACAAACAGTATAAACCCTAAGTCTGGAAATGGAATTCAAGGAATAGAAAAGAGGCCAGTGTCATTGGACTTACACAGTACATGGAGAAGAATGAGAAGGCTAGAAAAGCAGGAAGGAGCCAGGCTACATAGGACATTAAAAGCCAAATTTAGGATTTTATATTTAATCCTAGAAGCAACAGCAACTGAAATTTATTTAAATAGGGTGGCAACATACAGAGTCAGACCTGCATTTTACAAAAATCAATTTAGCACGTTTTTGCTCCTTTAGGGAATAGAAAATTTTCATTTTTATTGAGCCTGGCACGAAATAGGTGATCAATAAATGCTTACTGATTGACTAACTAAACAAAAGTAAAAACCTCACTAAACAAAATCCTCATAATTTTCTTTTTAACAATTAAAATCTCTACTAATGTCCCACCTCCAATAACTAAAAGTAACCCTAGTTTGAAGGTTATGGTAACAGATTACAACTTCTGGCATGTTTGTTACCTAAGGACCAGCCTAACTATGATGGAAAGCCACTGTATAATAAATTTTTCTACTAAAGCAACTTTTAGAAGCCATCTATACTAAGAGGAGTTGTAATCTTGTGCTGGTAGAGGAAATAACCGCAATAATGAAATTACAAAACCTTGAACTACAGAAGGCCAAAATATATCTTTTCTCTAGGTGTTATACTAATTGATATAACAAGAAAAAGTGTTAAAAATATATCTGAACAATGACTATAACCTAAATGAAAAGATCATTAAAAGGAAGTCAAACTGGGTAACTAAAAAGCCAATCCAAAAAAAGAAATTAAACACACCTCCCTCTAGGGGAGGGGAAAAATCACCCTGTCAGAAATGCTGCATAAAATTGTCGGATGAAATCATTGCTTTGATTGCTTTTACTTTTTTTGGTTATAAGGGATAAAGGTCTCTTGATGATATAAAAACAAAACGCATCCATAAAATGTATTTTAAAGAACAAATGTGTGAACTAACATTTCAAGAATCCTCAAGTACTTTAAAAAAAAAAGAGCACCTGGAGATAAAAACCTGTAGTCTGCAAGGCTTTGTGTCCTGAGGAAGCAAAGGCAGAAGACCCTCTGAAAAAGTCCTAGGGTGGTGAGAAAGGTGTAAGGGAAAGGCTGAATACTCATACCAGAACAACCAGTCTAAGCCCAGGGGTTTCTAATTCTCAGAGTTACCAAAGAGGTCCCAGGAGATCAGGCACCTTGAAAGCCCAAAGCTATAAGGTGGGGGCCTAACCCCTAAAAGTGAAAGAATACAAGGGGTACAAGGAGAGATCAAATAAGTGTCACTCACACACACTCACTCACACACAGAAAAAAAACACACCAGAGGGTAGAGACTGGCCCTAGCACAAAGCCCCAGTTCAGGCACTAAAACTAGGGAAATTAGTAAATCAAATAAAACACCAACAAATATCAAAAAATACTCCCAATCTAACTCCATTACAAATGTAAGAAGAAACTCAAGAGGAAAATGGACTTTCCACAAGGACTATATGTACCTAGATGAAATATGAAATTAAATCCCTTGAAGAAACAATCAGAAGAAAAATAAGCTGCTTAGAAGAGAAAGTGGTAAACCTTACCCAAGAAATGGACTCCCTGGAAAATTAAAATGGACTGAACAGAAATCAATGACTCTCTGACATGGAAGAAATACTGGAACAAAATAAAAATACTGACAAAATACAAAATGAGATACATGGTATCAGAAACAACAGACTTGGAAAATGAGTTGAGAGATAATTTAAGAATCGCTACACTTTCCCCAAACCATGATTTTTTAAGAATCCCAGATACTTTTTCAAGAAATCATAAATGTAAAATTCAAGAATCTAGTAGAACCAGGGGGCAAAGTGAAGGCAGAAGAAACTCCATCAATGATCTCCTGAAAAGTACCCTAAAGGGAAAATTCCTAGGAATGCCATAGCCAAAACGTGTACTGTAAGCATCTAGAAAAAACAGTCTCAAGGAACTACAATCAGGATCACACAAGACTTGGCAGCTTCTACTAAAATAATCATAAGCATAATAAAAATAGCATTTATATGGTATCATAAGGTTGGCAAATTGCTCTACATCTCATTTGATCACCACAAAAACCCTGAAAGGTAAGTACTATTATCTTCATTTTACAACTAAGGAAACTGAAGCAGCAAACAGGTTAAATGATTTGTTCAGAGCTACGCAGCTAATATCTGAGGTGGAATTTGAACTCGGGTCTTCCTGGCGGTCTAGCTCTTTATCATCTAGTTTCCTTAAAGACAAAAGAAAACAAGACAAAACAATAGCAACAACAGAGGAGACTTTAAAATACAATATTCCAAAAGGCAAAGGATGGAGTTACAATATAAAATAACTTGTTCTGCAAAGCAAGGGTGAAAAAAAAATGGATCTTTAATGGAACAGAGGATTCTCAAGCACTTCTGAGGAAAAGACCAGAGCTGAGTAGGAGCACTGAAACACAAATGCCAAGTCCAGAGAAACCTAGAGAGCTAAATTTAATTTACTTAAGCAATTGGAAGGGGCTATATGATAATGGAGTAATAACATTCTAATGGGGGAGGGAGGAGGCAAGGGAGAAGAGAAAAAATAAAGGTCCCTTCAGAACCTTAAAGTATTCAAAGGGTACTGAGGGAGTTATTAAGAAAAACAGATTCTAGAGTTGGATTGGCTCTGTTCTAAGTTTTAAAAAAGAAAAGAAAGGGTAAAAAGAGGAATACAACAGAGTAGAAAAGAGAAAGAAGGCATTGAGGAACTTGATATTTACCATAATTGGGGTGAGAAGAGTATGTAAACATGGAGGAAGAGGTGAGGGAAATTGGCATTAGATGAACTTTAGCCTTATCTGAAATGCACAAAGCAAAGTAGAACATACAAACATGATTTGGCATAGAAATAGATCAAACTCAACAGTGGGGGGAGATAAGTGGAGGGTTGACAAAGAGGACAATGAGGAAGAGGGAATAGTCACAAGCAAAATGAACTTTCTGATCCTGAAGCCAGCATTAAAAGAAGAGGTGTCTGAGGTTGCTTCTTGGACAAATGAAGGATGGCTGAACAAATTGTTATATGTGAATGCTGCAGAATATTATCTTGCTTGCAATGCTGAAAGAGATGATTTCAGAGAATCCTAGCAGGCAAAGTGAAGTGAGCAGAACTAGAACAATTCATATAAGGACAAAAACCCTGTAGAGAAAAACAACTATGAAAACTCTGATCAAAGCACTGACTAACCATTTCTCCAGATTACTCATGTTACCTACCCCCTGACAAAGAGGTGATGGAAATAAGGTGCAAAGACATTCATTTCTGGATGTAGTCACTGTGGGGATTCATTGTCCTTAACTACACTTATTTGTTAAGGGTTTTCTCTTTTTTCCCCTCATTTTTGACTGGGGAAAGTAAGACGCGGCCTGAGCAATGGGGGAAAAAAGGCCACTGTAACATGTATCATAGAAGAAAGTTGAAGAGAAAACACAGACAAGTACAATTTTTTAAAGTAACATAGAATTTAGAATTAATTATATACTATTTTTTTAAAAAGCAGAAAGTATGTAATAGAGATTCTTCTGCCATGTGTATAAAGATGCTCCTTTTCGGTGTTTAATTTTTTAAGCTTAACATTTTATTTAATATTTCAGGGGAAAAAAAGAATGTAAGAGTACTAGATTTTGTGTCAAAGAAACTAGGTTCAATTCCTGGCTCTGACACTTACTAGATTTATGCCTACAGGTAATCAATCGACATTTATTAATCAACTACTTTGTGCCTGGCATTGTGAAAGGACTAAGGATACAAGTACAAGGAATGAAACAATCCCTCTCTAAAAGATTCTACTAAGAAAAAATCACTTCACCTCTGTGCAGTATAGCATAGTGGAGAGCATGTGTTCCTAGATCTTCTGTCAAAATAAACCTGAATTCCTACCTGAATTCAAATCTCACCTCTGACACTTATAGTCTGTGGGCAAGTCACTTAAAACTCATTTAAGTCTCAAGTTAAATCCCTCAGTTTCCTCATCTGTAAAATGAGTATGATATTAAGAGTACCTACCTCACAGCATTGCTATAGGGCTCAAAAGAGAAAATGTACATAAAATGCTTTAAGTTCTACATGGCAGTTTATTATGACTATTATTGTCTCCTGCTCTGTCAAATGGAAATAACCATGTTATACTTACAGTTATCTTAAGAAAGGCATTCTGTAAAACAACTTAACCTCTCAAGGGCTCAAGTAACTCTATAAAATCATAAATTATCTGCTTCCAGGAGTCAATCAGGAGACCTAGGCTCTATTCTCAACTCTGTCACTAATAACTTATTCAGGTCTATGAGCCTAGGCACCTCTCTGAGCCTGTTTATTCATTAAAGGGCTGCACTAGAGATAATCTCTAAATACTGCCCATCTCTAATACTTGATGACTTTATGACACTTTACTAATAAATTTCTATTCATTTTACCCATATCAAAGAGCATTTATCCAATATATTGATTTGAATTGATCAGTATTAGAAAAATAAAACTGATTTTTTTTTAATTCTATGATTTACACTTTTTCACCAATTTAGATTAGGCTGATCTCAATTACTGCAAATTAATGAGGTTTTCCTCTATCTATAAGACATTACATTATATCCACAACCATTATTCAGAGATTGGTTCAACTTTATACTTCTGTTTGTCAGAGATAATAGAACTTTTAACTAAGACTTTCATTCACCCTTTTGTCTTAAGCGATACAATACACTTAGACCAAGTAAGGGGTAGGACTTCCTCCAATTCGCTAAGCGATATTTGTTACACTGACAGCACTATCTGTCCATCAACAATTTTGGGACCTATGATATTAATGGGAATAAGAGAAATAGGTGCAAATGAAGAAAAAGGACAGAGATGTATTTTGAAACACAGAAAAGAAATACAGAAACAAATTTAAATCAGCATAATATAGAAATGCTATGGAAAAGTACAATCATCAGAGAAGGGGTAATAAAGGAAGCTCATGAAAGGCAACAACTGTTTTTAAGAGAAAAGGCATAGATTATCAGGGAGAAAGAAAATGAGGAATGACATCGCCAAAACTACAGAAATGAGAACAAGCAAATTAAGCATGAGTAAGAGCAAGTAGTGTTGTTTGAAGTAGATGATTACATGAAATTAAGTTTCTATAATGGTGGAGGGCCTAGGAGCTCGTATAAAGAATTTTCAACTCAACAAACATTTATGTGAATTTGGTATGTAATAAAAGGCTATTAAAAGTTTTCTGGATGGGAAATTTATATAAATTAACTTCATATGACCATGTAAATAATTTTTTGGTAACTATTAGTCATCATTATTCAAATCTTTTGATGCCAATATCCATCGACTAATAATAGCTACCACTTATACGATGCTATAAGGTTTGCAAAGCACTTTATAAATACTATCTCATTTAATCCTTAAAACAACCTTGGAAGGTAAGTGCTACTGTTATTCCCATTTTACAAAAGAAGAAATTGAGGAAGAGATTAAATTACTTGCCCATAGTCACTACTGAGTGTCTGGGGCAGATTTGAATCTTGGTCTTCCTAACTCCAGATCCCAGTGCTCTGTCCACTGTGCCAACCAAATGCATACATCTGTCTTTTAACAAGGAAAGAAATAAATGTGTTGGGTCTTAAGAAATGCTAATATATGAAGATCCAAATTTAGCCATCTATATTATGATAGAAGTCATACAGAGACTTTTAAACAGGAATTGTAAGTTCACTGATGAATCATTAAGTAATTGAGACTTTGAAGAAAGGGTTAAGGAAAGAGAAAGAAACTAGTGTTAGAATTTGTGGCCAAGAAAAGAACAGCCTGAATACAAAAATCAATTCACATGACTATTACATAAACTGAAACTTGTGTATATACACATGTATATAACTTATTCAAGTGCAACAAATTAGGTCTTATATTAATTACATCATATGCTTTACATAAAGGAGTCTGGCTTACCTTTCATTTAACTATTTACCTCACATGACACTGTCTTACTTTCTCCCCAAGTGGTTCAAATAGTAACTCTCAATAAAGCTTAAAGTGCTGCTAGGATGTATACAGAAATAAAAGAATATCCTCATAATATTTGTGTTCTTAATAGAGACTTGAATGGATAACTTTTTCTGGCCATTTGTAGCTGAACAAGTAGAAACGAATCTGAGTGTAGACTGCACTCGTAAAAATGATTCACATTAGAATATATCAAAACAGAAGATATCACAGTCCAATTTCTTCCCTCTCATTGGATTCTTATACTGAACTGAGGCACTGTGTACTAATTTCCTATGTTCACTTTTACAATCTCATTTTTTCTATGAACTACAAAGCTAAAGTATTAGTACAGCATTCAAGTGTTTAGAAAAGTCTCCTTGAATTTCAGGAACTATAAGTTGCTACTTTTAATCAAGTGATAAAATACTGATGAAACTATTGGGGGAAAAGAGATGACACTCTTCTATCCAATAAATACATTTTCAAAAAATATGAACTTTCAAATTTGCAAACCACTACATAAAGTGGTTTGTGTTTATATGACATTAGAAAACTACTCTAAAGGACTCTTTTAAACGAGAGCTTCCAATGCTACACATTCAGAATACTCTCTCTCCCCCCAAAATTACACCCAACTCCCTATTTGTGAAAAATCCTAACTATTTCAAACTTTTATGTTGGTTGCTTATCACCATTTAGTTTGATTAAATGTTACTAAAAAGCTTAAACCAAATGTATTTGGTATTCTGCTATTTTTTTTTTTACACATGCAACAGTCACATAGCCTTTTTAATTAAAGTTAAACTGTGCTTAACTAGGGTTTCACAAAACCTACAAAACAAACATGTGGGTTTGATCATCTGACTGAAAGAAACAAATACCCAAATTTACAAAACATAAATTAAAGGCAGGATTTATGTAAGTACAACTAGAAAATACTCTTTATAGAAATAGATCTAAACAACTAAAGAGAGATTCATTATTTGTGATTGGTGATACTACTTAAGTTTAAATATGTATTGCCATCTACCTAAACTAAAAGGCTATTCTATTAAACTGGATAACAAAAATGCATTTAGAAGATCAAAAGGTAAAAAATTTAAAGAGAAATAATGAACAGCAAGAATAAGTCACATCATTATCAGAGTTCAAACTATCCGATAAAGAAGTAATCATTAAAAACCATTTGATATTGGTTAAAAAAGAGAAAAATTGATCAGTGGAACAGACTAGGTAAAAAAGACCCAGAAGGAATTGGCTATAGCAATCTAGTATTCAGTAAATCCAAGGATACCAACTCTCAGGTTAAGGACTTTCTATTTGACAAAAACTAATAGGAATATAGGAAAGTGATTTGGAAGAAATTAGGTTTAGCCCAACATCTTAAACCAAATACCACTTTAAGCTACAAATGGATACAAAATCTAAACATAAAAGAATAATCACTAAAAAACAAATTCATAGAAAGAAAAGCGGCACCTTACACAACTATGGCTAGGAAGAGAATTCTTAACATGAGAGAGATCACAAAAGGTAAAACACAGAGAATGAGGGGATCCATGGCTAAAACAACATTGCACATTAAAAGACCTCGGATTTTTAATGGACTAAAGTTCAATATTAATTTCAAAAAAAAAAACCAAACATGGCAATCAAAAATCCTAATAAGCTCTTCTTGCACCACTATCCTGGGACATCTTCCCATCTCTCACACTCTTTGCCTTCTGTCCTCTTCTTTCATTTATACAGTGGCCACCCCTCTAGTTTAGACCACCTTATCCCCTGCAAGGTGAATTACTGCAGTAGTCTATTCCCAAACCATAGCTCCGAATACATCACTCACCTGCTCAATTAGCTTTACTTAGTGCCTCCCCATTGCCTTTAGTAACCACACAGAATCCCAAACTTTTTTTGCATTACTCTCACTCACACACTCTTCCATTTAGCTAATTTGATCCTCTTGACACTTTTTACAAACAATCCATTTCCTACCTCTCTGCAGGCTTTTCCTCATGTCCAGAATGCACTGCCTCCTCATCTCAGCTTCTTAGAATCCCCACTTTCTTTCAAAGCTCAACTCAAATGCCATTTCCCTATATGAGATCTTTCTGGATTTCCCCAGCTGTTATTACCTGTCCTTCACTCCACCAAAATTATCTTGAATTTATTTTAGACACATATTTACCTAGAGTGTATAATGCTTTCTTCCCACAAAGAATGTAAGCTCCTTGAGGGCAGACACTGTTTCCTTTTTTGTCTTTTAACCCCAGAATCTAGCATACTGCCAGGCACATAGTAATTGCTAATAAATTTTTACTGACTGAGCAATCAAAGGAGATTAAAGTCTCACGGCATTCAGATCTGGATACTGTGTCTAACTGTGGAAGCTGCATTTAAGAATGACAGAGAACTGATTAGAGTAATGCAAATCAAAACAACTCTTAGGTACCACATCTCTCCTGTCAGATTGGCTAAAATGACAAAACAGGAAAATAACAAATGTTGGAAAGGATGGGGGAAAATTGGCACACTGTTACATCGCTGGTGGAGTTGTGAACTGATCCAGCCATTCTGGAGAGCAATTTAGAACTATGCCCAAAGTTATAAAAATGTTCATACACTTTGACCCAGCAATACCACTTCTAGTATCCCAAAGAGATCACACAAATGGGAAAAGGACCCATATGTACAAAAATATTTATAGTGGCTCTTTTAGTAGCAAAGAATTGGAAATCAAGGGGATGCCCATCAATTAGGGAATGGCTGAACAAGCTGCAGCATATGAATGTAATGGAATACTATTGCGTTATAAGAAATGGGGAAGATACGGACTTCATAACAACCTGAAAAAACCTACACAACATAATGCTTTGTGAGAGGAGAACTAGGAGAAGATTATACACAACCACAGATGTATGGATTCTGTGAGGACTAACCTTGATAGACCTCACTCTTCTCAGCAATACAAGGTTCAAAGACAACTCCAAAGGACTCATGAAGGGGAGAGCTATCTACATCCAGAGAAAGAACTATGGAGACTGAATGCAGACTGAGGTAAACTATTTGCTCTCCTTTTTTTTCCTCTTGCACTTTTGTTTTTTTTTTTTTGGTTTTGTTTCTTCTTTCTCATGATTCATTCCATTGGTCATAATTCTTCTTTACAACTTGGCTATTGTGTAAGTAATTTCAATGCAAAATTATATGTAGAAGATATATTGGATTCTATGTTGTTTTGGGGAGGGAGAGGGGGAAAGGGAGAAGAAAATCTGGAACTCAAAATCATGCGGAACTGAGTGTTGTAAACTAAAAATAAAAAATCTTAATAAAAAAACAAACAAAAAAAAAGACAGAGAGCATATGGACTACATCCAGAATTCTAGAAAATGGGAGAGAAGGGCTTAAAATCATGTTATAGAAGCTTAACTAGGGGATCTGGTCTGAAGAAAAGAGGACTATGTTGGGGGAAACATTACCCTTCCCTTCCCCCTACCTGAAAGTACCTGAAGGGTTGTCATGTAAAAGTGTGAATAGATTTGTTTCTTTTTCGCTCCCAGATGACAAAACTAAATATACTGCTTGAGAGGCAGACTTTGCATTGATACAAGAAATGCTTTCTAACAGTTAGATATGTCCAAATATGAAAACAGTTGCCTCTGAAGGGAGATATCCCTCTCAAACCTCTCATGGCATCACAGAATTTTCTATTTAGAGCTACACGAAACCTTAACAATTATCTAATCCAATACCTTCATTTTACAAATGAGGAAAATACAGACCAAAGAGCTGAAGTGACTTGCCTACAAGAAAGTGCATAATACTGATATTAAAAGCCTAGTCTTCTGATACGATAAAGGTCTTCTGACTACAAATTCAATACTCCTTATTCTACATATAGTCAAACATAACTGAAAAGCAGCCACATCTAATATCTAAGTCTCTCTATAAGATATTGTTAGAGAGGAAAGCAGTGCAACTTTTGCTTTAATCTTGGAGTCAAAAATAATTTTGCTTTTTCAAATTTAGAGTTAATAATTATTATATATGGTATTACATATGCAGCTACTCATTGTCTCTGTCCACTGGAGATAAAACTAAAAGGCTAATTTAAATTGCTGCATCAGTGATTTAGGAATTTTTTACAACTGACAATCTTTAAACTAGATTAGGTTATTAAAGGAAATCATCATATTTCCTCTCCTGGAAAACTCAAGATGTTAGGAGTTGTTTCAATGCTGAGAGAAAAAATGGCAAGCTGGTATAAGAACAGCATTTCAGGGTATAAAAACTAAGGGAAAGACTCAGATGTTGAAAAGACAGAATGAACTAATCAAAGCAAATTGGAGAAAAATTGAACTAAAAATGTTAAAAAATACCTTTCCCCACTAAATCCACCATTACTCCATATTTCTTCTTTCCTTTGATAACCCCACGGACTTAGAGGGCTCCCTTCTCTTTCTCTGTCACTCCTCAAAGTCAATTCAAGGCCAAGTTTTGCAGATTCTACCTCTATAACCTCTTCAATCATGTCCTCCTCTGTACTTTCATAAAAACTACTCTAGCTCAGTTATTTAACAGCCCTTGTCTCAACTATTTCCAAATGCCTCCTAAAATTGGTCTCCCTGCTTTGTCTCTGTCTTCTCTAATCCATCTTCCACAAAACTGCCAAAATGATCTTCCTAAAGATATACAGACCTAAAGGTCTATAACATTTCACAGCTCAAAAATCTTCAATGGATCCCCAACTGACTCTAGGACAAATCCAAATCCTCATCCTGGCATTCAAGACCCTCGACAACGTCTCCCACCCACTTTTCCGGGTTTATTTTTATATTACTTCCATTTTGGCTCCCATTAAACCAAACTACTAGTTGTTCCTCAACCTTGGCAAACCATTTACTGTGCATGTCCCTTCCTACCCCACGAGTGGGAAGTGGGTCTCCCTTCTTGCCTCTCAGAACCATTATCATTCTCCAAGGCTCAACAGGTGTCATCTCCTCCATAAAACCTTCCATGATCCACTACCATATCACTACCCACTGTTAAATGGGTAGTGTGTGTGCAAATGTTATTACTCTCCAGAACACTGTGACAGGAAAAAATGAAAAATACAAAGAACGTGGAGAAACCTGACGTCTGAATAATTCACACAGAGCTAACAGAACAATTTATACTACAATCACAATAAGGATTCAAAACTGACCAATGCAGTATCTAAATGTGACTGCAGAAGACTGATAATGAACCTTGCTTCTTGGCAGACAGAAATAAGTATACATTTGCAAATCTGTCCAATTCATTTATTTTATTTCCTTAGCTGTATTCATTTGTTACAAATGAGACTTTTATACCAGCAGAGAGATATGGAAAGAGGGAGAGAGGGTGGGAGGAAAGTAGGGAGAGGGAGAGAGAGACAGAGAGACAGAGAGAGAGAGAGAGAGAGAGAAAAGAATGCCAACATTTAAAAAAGAAAATGCTTTTTACAGTTTCTAAAGTGTAGTCTGGCGTCCTGGTGCAATGGGAAGAACATGGTAGACCTAAGGCTTAGAACTCAGAAGACTCAGCTATTGAATTAGTTGCACTACTATTAACTAGCTTGGTGATCCTGGGCAAATCTCATCTTCAGGTGTCAGTTTATTATTTGTAAAATAAAGGAACTAGATTAAATCTCTAAGTTCCTTCCCAACTACAGAAACTGTACAATTCTTGACACTACTCATGTCATACTATGCTGTTCAGTGGGGACTTCAGAATGCTGCCAGAGACCCAATGAAATCTGTACTAGTTGACTAACCACTTTTTAAAACTCTTCATCTTTAAACTTCGGTGAGGTCTCCCAGAATGCATCATTAGGTAGAACTAAACCCTGGGCGAGTAGTAGTGTAGAATGAAGCCCTGATGGAAGATATGATTCCATAATTTTTCCAACATAACTATTTCAACTTAACAGGATGGTCGTAATTTGGTCAAACTATTTTAACTATTTTTTCAAACATATTACACAAAAAAATTACCATTACTTTTGACAAGTCTGCACAAAAATTCATGGTACATGTATGTTGTATTTTTGCATTTGAAAAATAGTTTTTTGGTTATGTTTCAATTATGTTTAAGAAATATGCAAACAAATCAAAATAATTTAAGTACAAGAAGTATACTCCAACCACACTGTACCTTATACGTTTAAGTTTGACTGCTTCAGGCCTCTATTTAGCCTATGAAATCAAAAACTGTCTTTTTTAGAAGGTAAACTAATAGTGTAGATAAAAACGAATTCTAAATTTTAAGAGAACCCTATTTGGTAATTTGTGAAAAAAATTCTACCAAATCTCAATTATTTACACCTCTATGAAGAGAATATTTGAATAACTGTGAAAATCAGACAATCGAAACAACTGGGTCAAGGCTGTAATAAAATGGCCCATGACGCTGCCCCATACCTGTGATACATATGAAAAGCAAACATAAAAATACAAAAAGATTCTTAAATCCAGGTCGGTAAGTCCTCCATAGTCATTACTTCATTGACTTGTGATAGTTACATCGAGACATCTGCCAAGTACTATATTGTTTTGGGTTTACATATATTGACTCCAAACTTATGATAGCAAAGGCCCATCTTTTCAATACAAACAATTTACTAGGGTGGCTTTATGGCATCAATCTAGAATACCAGGTATGCCAAACAACTAAAGATAAGCTTCACAGAGAGGGAAATGGCCAGGCACAATGATATGCGTGAGTGAGCAAGATGCAACATATATAACTGAGAACTCCAAAGAACAAGATTAAAGGATATAATCACAGAATTCCATTAAAGATAGGAATGGGAAATCCCTTTAGTAAGAATAAAACAAAGAATGAGGGTTGCCAGATAGAAGACCACAGTTCTCCACCTACATCTTCTTGCTGCAAATTGGGCAGATCACCTGCAGTAAACTTCTGGGAGAACAATGAGTCATATAGGAGATCCAGGAAGGGATGGCTAGCAATCACTGGAGGGAACTCTCAAATCAATTATGGTCACAAATATATTTGAGTACAGTAACATCTATATACCTCACTTTAAGAAAAATCAATATATGTAAGTTTCTTGAGATCACAGTTTTTCTTTGTACCTGATCAAGTGTTTGACAAATGTTTGTTGAATACATGTGAAAAACGAGATTTACAAAAGAGTATCATGTTTAAGACAGGTCTTCTTGGATAATGTGTCTCAGAATCTTGAAGTGAAAAGCAGTCAACACTGATTCAACTCATACCTGAGCAGGAAACACTTTGCAACACCTCTGCCAAGTGCCGTCCCATTTAAAGACCTCTAGTGACAGGAAAAGGTGCTCCTTTTGATGTATTCTCTTATACTAAACCTTAACCTACCTCTACAAAATTTCTACTGCTTGTTTCTAGTTCTTACCCAGGTCCAAATAAAACAAATCTAATTCCTCTTCCATGTGACAGTCCTTCAAATACTTGAAGAGAACTATATACTTTTAACTGATGTTTACAATGCTTTCCAGAAAAACCCTCAGGTCCCTTTTTTTTTAAATCCCATGAACTTTTCATCCCTGTTTCCTCCATCTTGTTCTGCCTTCAGAACCTCTCTATCTAGATGACCCATCAGTACCTCAAAATCAATTATGTCCCAAAATCCTGATTATCTTTGCCATTCTACCTGTCCCTCTCTCCAACTTACACCTTCTCTGTAGCACCACATGGTCTTAGGTTTCCCATGTTTTTAAATCTGGGATTATTCTTAAGCATTCCCTCTCTTCTAACATCCACTTAATTACCAAATCCTGTTGATTCTACCTCAGAAATCTCTGTCACCATTTCCTTTCTATCCCCACTGCCACCTCATCTTATTAATCCTCATTTCATTACCACCATCCTAGACAGCTGAAATAACTTAACAGGTTTTCCCATGATCAATCTCTCCTTTGAATTTCATATGCTATCACACTAATCTTTCTTTTATGGACAGTTATGGTCATGTGACTCCCCAATCGAACATCTTCAATGAGAAGCCTCAGCTACATTTAACCCAAGGTAAAGGCCATCAAGGAGTTCATAACTGGCAATAGTGTGAACGCCACAGCTGTCAGGAACATCTGGGAAGTCAGCATCTTCCACTCCAATGTGCTTCCCAAGCTGTATGTTAAAACTAGATTAATGTGTGATCTACACAATCCAGAGGATGGACATAATCCTGTGAAACATGTGCACCCCCTTCCAAACTTGGATCTATTCTAAAACTGGTGCTGTCTGCCCCATCAACACTCTGAACTCTTCAGAGAAAAATAAAATGGCCAAGCTACCTACAAAATCAAAATCTTCCCCGGCTCTCCACATAAAAGTTCTAACTTCATTACCTGGCATTCAAGGTCTTCCTTAAAATCCAGCTCTACCCTAATTTTCTCATGTTATTACCATCCACTTACATTGTCTAGTCCAAGGATTCTTAATCTGAGGTAAGTGAAAAAAATTTTGATTTTTTTTTTAATATATTTTGTTAACTATTTCCTATTGGCTTCCTTTGCAATCCTATTTATTTTACTTTACACATCGAAAAGTATTATTCTGAGGAGTCTATAGGCTTTGTCAGACTGCCAAAGAGGAACAAGAAAAGTTAAGAACCTCTGATCAAGTCAAATATGCCCCCTCTCTGCTCCTCAGACCTCCACGTCTTTCCCTTCATACCACGTTCTTCCCTTTTTGGAAATGCCCTACCTCCACCTGTCAACAGTATGTAAAAATTCTATTTACACACAACTTTACAAAAACAAATCTATGGCAGAGTGTCAAATACTCTTGTGCGGCACTTTGGGAACTAGGAGAAAAACTATTTAAAACAATCTACTACCACCACATCAATCCTTTTTCCTTCGACCTCTTCTCCCAATATCTACTTCTGAAAAGACATTAGCTTTCACAATAGTATGTTATAAGTCGGTCTAAATAAGTTCCATACTCCTTTAACAGTGGGCCAAAGTTTATGGAGAATGAAAATGTAATGCCTGACAAAATATACTACAAAACATATAGATGGTAAGATCATAAGTTTAGAGCTGAAAAGATCTTAAAGGCCATCTTGTCCAACTATTTCATTTTACAGATAGGAAACTAAGGTCCACGAATTAAATCACTTGCCCAAGTCCCACAGGTAGTAAATGTCAGAACCAGGACACAAATACAGGTCTTCTGGTACCAAATCCAGCACCCTTTACATTGTACCATGTTGCCTCCTTAAAGCTCTAAGTAGTTCTTCAACATGTAATTTGGATGCTTCATGTATCTCCTGAAACTCCCCCTCCTTTTGTCACTTCCTGATTAATTAGAACTTCTACCTTCAAAACTTAGTTCCCGTCCTACTTCCTCCAGGAAGCCTTTATTACCAACTCCTTGATTACGGGGCTAAAGCAGGGATAACAGGTAGATGACCAGAGTGCTCTACGCTACTCCCTCTTCTCTCCCCAACCCAAACTAATCCTCCTATAGCATTGCCTATAAGATAGTACTTTGTTTTACAACTTTCTAATGCACTTATGTAATACTGCATATCTTTTACCACTTCCTAGACTGTAAGCTCTGTAAGACCAAGGGCAATTGGATCTAAACTTTTTTTTTTTTTAAATCACCTCCTACCTAGGAAAAAACACCTGCATACTGTAAATCCTTGTCTTTTCTTTTTTTTTTTTAAACAAATGAGCACACTTTTCATTTGGCCCTCACCAGGTACTGTCTCCTAGTATTACCTTTATGTATGCCCCCAATCCACGCTTGTAAACAAAGCAAACTGTGAGAAAAGAGTATCTTAAGCTTCTTTGTGGCTATAGAACCTGGTGCAATGCTACTCAAATGTTAGATATGACATTAGAGGGGTATTAAATTGAGAGAAGGCCAAGATCATCCTCCTACATTCAGTCATTGTAAAAGTTCTCTAGACCAGCTTGTTTCCTTCTACTCTAAAATCATAAAATGTCAGAGCAGGAATCAACCTTCAAGATCTCATAGGCCTCAGAGGTGAAGTGATATGTCCACTCTCACATAACTAGTAAATACAAGAATCAGAGCCAGGACTCAAATTCATGTCTTTCGACTCCAAGCTTAGTGATCTTTCCAGTAACAGTCCTCTCGCTCCCCTTGTTTTCAGATTCTTTACAGACTCAATTTACTCAATATTCCCACTATTCTCCCAAACCCAAATGTTCAATCTCTAAAACTACACATATAGCTTATTAAACACTCCTAACTCCAAGTTATTTCCAAATTCTCCCTGGGACTGCTACTAGAAGCTTTCTCCAATTGTAAGGCTAGTAAGTGGTTTTCTCCACTTCCATACTCTCTAGGTCTTACTTCACTTCCCTTTCTCAGGAAACACATCGACCCTTTTGCTGATGTATTTCATGTATTAAATAGTTGTTTATCTGCTTAATATATATCCCTAACATCTTTATCCATATCATTAGGACCTGTCACAAATTATTAGCTACTAGACAACATGGCTGTTTAAGTTGCTTTGTAATAATACCTTACAAAGGACCCCATACAAATAATATTAGTGATGTTGATTAAGGTTTAAACCAAGGATGAGAAGTTTGTCTGAAGAATTAAATTTGGGTTATTTGCATTACCTATCGACAAATATAATTATTAAGAGTTTTGAATTTTCTTTTTTCATCCTCAGAAACCAGAAAATCTCCCTCATTTGCTCCTAGAGTTGGGCAGAAAAAGGAAGAAAAATTGACAAAAGTGAAAATCCTTTTTCTAAGGAACTTTGCTGGGATTAGCAGTACATAGCTGGAAATAGCTGGGTGTTTATATCTGGAAAACTCTTTATGGCAGCTAAAAGTTTATGTCCCTTTATACAATCAAAGCTTAAAACAAACTAATGTGCTACAAAGCAAAAATCTGCTACTACTAACAGACTTCATTAAGGTTAGTCAGTTTGAGGGCACAAATTTCTAAAATCCTTTGTTTTCCACTTAAAGACTTCACATTCACATGCCAAAATTAAAAGGAAAAGGGGAAAAGATTCTATCTTAAGAATGTTCATAAAACAATTTCAAAGTCACCTACACTGTGCTTTGCTGAAAAGAAATGATTAAATTATGGTTTCTATATTTCTTAGGAAAAAAAACCAAAAGAAATAAAGATTTAGTATCATATAAATAAACTCCAAGTCAATCAACTAAAAATTTTTATTAGCTAATTACAAGCACCATTTCTCCCACTGGTTTAAGTTTTTCCTTTAACTGTTCAAGAACCTGTGCAAAAGAGCATTTGTCATTCTCAGTATTAGTAATAGTAAATATTACATGCTGTTTAAAAAAAACTGGTTGGGAGATGCGGCACTATTTAAAAACAAAGGCAAGCTAAAGTTTCTGTTGCAAATAGTATGCAATTTTTTTTGTTGTGTTAAGTTACATCAGATACAAGTGTTCTCACAAACTGTTTCACTTCAGAGTGCACATCTAAAGGCATTGCAGCAGCAACATAAGTCAATTTAGATTCATTCATTATAAAGTGATTTTCAAATGTTACTGAGATGAAAAGGTTTCATTTGAGAAAGAATATTCTTAAACTAGTAACTACAAGACAAAGTTGCGGTACAAAGACATTTTCAAAAAGAGGAAATATGAAGCCTTCTCAAAGCTGTAATAGGGAATAAAGTAATGAGCACATTTAAAAAAAAATTAGTGACATGAAAAAAAGTTTGTTGATGCTATTATGTAAAGAAGCCTTCAAAGAAGTTGTCCTAATGAATATAAACATGGTTTTACAATAAGACATATTCTGAATGACAATGAAATTTTCTAACAAATGCTAAGAATTTTAAGTTTTAAAAGCAGATGACCACTTTGTTCTTAAAATAACCTAAATTAAGTTCAGTCAAAGGTGGAGTTTAATTTTTAATGGGACACATGGCTTGCATGTTTATTTAAAACGATCCCTAATTGTTAGAAATATAAAATTAAATACATAGTAACTTTTATATTACTAGTAAAGCTTCGGGTTTAGGAGAGTGGAAAGATTTAAGTGGATAGAGTTTCCAAAGTAACTTAATATTATCCCCAGAAACAGGTTTGAATTTTTAAAGATTAAGTTATCATTACAAAGTGCATCACATAAAAAGTTTCTGGATTTCATTACTTAAAAGTTTATTACTATCAGTTAAAAACTATGGTGTTGCTGTCTTCCAGATTCAGAAAATATTTCTAATAACCAATCTTTCATCCTGGATATTTCTTTCCCTTACCAAGATGCAGTCCTGCCACACACACGTTTCAACACTCCGAAGCAGACACACTCATTTGATATCACCACACAAAATAAACACACTGCACCTTACTTTTTTTTTCCTCCTTGGAAAAGTCATTTAGCTTCGAGAGAGCCGTGCAAGGCTGTGCCCTAGCAAATCAATCTGAATCGGAGTCCCTCTTTCACTGCCTTCCGATCGTTTAACTCTCTTCCTTCAAACTTGGAAGAATTTTTTTAGGCAATCAAGATAAGGGTGGAACGAGGGTGGGTGAAGAGTTAGTGGGGAGATGAGAGCAGTTTTACGTGGAATCCCTTTGCAATGCCTAACCAGAGAAGGTTCTCTTCTCTTCGGAAGCCCACCACCACCTCGGCCATCGCTCACATCCCACTCATCCTGGATAAGATCCCAAAGCCTTTCCAGGGACAAGCCCCCTCCCCTGTTCATCTGTGATCTGAAATGGCTACTTACCTTTGGCGTGGAAAGCGACAGGTAATTCAGAACAGGGTCCACGGACACTGAGCCTACTGCCCTCACTGCAGGCTGGGCCTTCTCCCAGGTCCCAGAAACCTACACTACATATCGACCCTCTGAGCCTCCCAGGACACTTGGCTTCCATCAGATTCACTTCTCTCCCCTTCCCCTCCGGCACTCTCAACCATCTTTCTCCTCCCCTTATTAAGGCCAACTCCCCCCTGCCCCCCCCCCAAAGGCCCCCTGTCCTCACCTGTATTGTCACTGGCTGAGAACCCAGGCGAGTTGAGTTTGGCTCGTTTGGGGTTGGGCGGTCCGTCCAGCAAGTTCTCAGCCATTTTAGCCGGCTCTCGAAAACAGCCCGGCGGCTGGGGGTAGAAGCTGCTAAGGGTCCGGGGCAATCAGAAGACAATCCGGAGCGGGGGGTTGGGGAGGGTTCGGAAAGCAGCCTCGGCCGGACCGGCACCGAGAGGGAGGGGAGGTAGGGGGTGCTGTCCGAGTGTGTGTGAGCGAGTGTGAGATGGGGGCTCGGAGGGGGGAGGCAGGCAAGTGAGCTGAGGGGCCGGTGGAGAAATCACAGCCACGGCAACAGCGCCCCGCAGCGCTCACCGCCCGCCCCCGGCCGCGGCCGCCGCTGCTGCTGCTACCGGCCGCGGCTCCCTCATCCCCTCCCCGCCGCGGCAGCGGCGGCAGCGGCCCGGGACTCCCCCCCCCGCCCTCCCGAGCGCGACACTCCAAGGAGGGGGGGCCGAGGCGGCCCAGCTGCCCCCCCGGGGCCCAGCTGGCAGCGACGGTGCCGGGCTGGGGCGGCTCAGTCAGTCCCGGGGAACATGGTGCCTCCCGCCCGCCTGCCTCCTCCTCCTCCTCCTCTTCGTCCTCCTCCCTCCCCCCCTTCTCGCCCCACTTAATTAATTAATTCTCTCCCCGCCCGGTGGGAGGGGGGCTTCGGGGTTCGCTCCCCTACTCGGTTTGAGGAGCTGGAGCCGCCGCCGCCGCCGCCGCCTTGAGGAAAAACAATGCGCGAAGCGGAGCCTCCGCCGCCGCTGCCGCCGCCGCCACCGCCGCTGCTGCCCCCCCCACCCCCGTTCCGCCGCCGCCGCCGCCGCCGCCGCCGCGGCTCCGGGAAGCCGAGCCGAGAGCCGTGCGGGGCCGCCGGAGCTGGCGCCGAGGGCCAGGCGGAGCAGGCCGGGCGGGCGGAGTGGGGTGCGCGGGCGGTTGTGGGGCCCGGAACCGGCGGGGCCGAGTGGATCGCGCTCGAAGCCCCGATCGGATCCGCGACAAGATGGCGGCTGTTGATTCCTCAATTAAAAAAAAAAGAAAGTTTTTTTTCTTCTCTTTTCCAGAGCCTGAACGGGAGGGGGAGGGGGCGGGGCACGCTGGTGCGTCACCGCCACCCCCCCGCAGCGTCACCACGCACGGCCCCCGCCCCGCCCCCCTCCACCTGCACCCGGGAGCGGCCGGAAAGATACGAACGCGCCCAGGCGGAAAGGGCCGAGCGACCGTCCCGGAGTGCGTAGCGCTGCCGTATTGTGGCGGACAGCGCCGCCCTTGGGCCGAAGGAGAGACGTGAAGGGCCGTGGGCGTTTGCGAGATCCATTTTTCTGTTTTTTCTGTAGGTCCCTAAGTTGGACCCTGGGGTGGCAGGGTGGTGGTGATGAGGGCAGCCCTCGGCTAGTCTATTAAAGTGTTAATGCTCGCGCTGTATGTGACCCGGGCTAAGCCTTGGTCACTAACGCGGCCGGCCGTAGTGACTGACGAGATCTCCTCCTATTACTCCCCCCATTAATTTGGCTGAGTTTGGTAGGGTTCGCGTTTTTTCTTTCTTTTTTTTTTTTCAGTGATGTGGACCAGGAATGGGGGAATCGTGCCCTGCCCGTGGTCTGTGAGCACTTTTGTTCGGAGAAAGTTGTCAAGGGAGCAGAAAAGAAAAAAAAAACTTTGACGTTTTGGGGTATAGGTGAATTGCAGGACAGGTAGCCATCGTCCGTGTCTGGCTTTTCTGGCCATCGGCTGCGCAGACTGGGTTTTCTTATATCACATCCTTACATGTCTTCCCAGGGAGCCAACTTTCCTCCAATCAGGACTGTAGAGCCAGCGTTCCCGAAGCCCTCTAAGTTTGAAACTGCAGCCACACTTTGCTTCTGAATATTCGGAGGTGGGGTGAGGGGAGGTTGGGGAGGGGTTAGGGCCTGATATATTATCCATGTTGGGAACTCTCAATTAAAAATATCCTTCCAACAAATGCAGATCTCGTCTGTAACTTAAGTGTGCCTAGGGTACTCAGATAGTGACTTCCCAGGGTTAAGCAGACAATAAATGTCACAGGCTGGACTTGAACCCAAGGTTTTTCTGACTCAAATTGGCTTTCATTCCACTATCCTGTGCTCCATCTCTAACCACTAGGCCTAATTTATCATAATAGAGGAGGGCCGAGTCTAGGTCAGTTGCTCTTCCCTGTCAATGTTTTCTCCGAGACTTGTAAGAAGCCTTGCCTGCTTCTCTGCTGGCTTTATGGCCCAAGTACATGATACTTTTATCTCTCCAGGGGGCTGGTGCATAAACAAAAGTTCAATTCAATAAATATTTATTAAGTGATTACCATGTGCCAGGCAGTATGGTGGTGCTGGGGATACAAAGAAAAGAGTAAGACCAAGGAATTTACAATCCACTAGGGAGATACAACTTGTCCACAGAGAAATAAAGATAGGATACATGAAATAGATACAAAGTGACCAATGCCAGGCGATCTAAGAGGCAGAGGTGAGGAAGGAGAGCTTTCTAAGTATAAAGTGCAGCCTTCTCAAAGACAGAGACAGTAGAATGTCACATAAGAGGAACTAGCAAGTTGTCCAGTTGGCCTAGAACTTAGGGTGCAGAGTCATATGAAATCACCCTGGAAAGTTACGCTGCACCCAGATGTGAAGCACTTAAATGTCAGACAGAGAAGTTCCTAGAGGAAACCTAGTTCCTAGAGGAAGTTCCTAGAAGAAACAGGTTAGCTTCTTTAGCAAATCAAAGTTTTAGGAACATCAATGAGGGCCTGAAATAGAGTAGTTGGGGTAATCGGGAGAGAGAGAGAGAGATGGCCGAGGTATTTTAAAGGAAAAATAAACAAGGCTTGGTAAGTGATTAGATATGGTGGGGTGGGGGAGTAGTAAGAGAAAAGAAATCAAAGAAAATGATTCCTGGGTTTCCAACCTGGTTTGAAACTGTTTTGTTGTACTGCTTTTCTGGATTGAAAAAGATTTGGCCTTTGAAAAACTGGGTAACTAGAAGAATGGTGGTACCCTCGATAGAGAAATTGAGAGGAAAGGAGGAAGTTAAGTAAGTTTTGGACATATTGGGTTTAATATGCTTGTGAGACACCAGCAAGTCAGTCATCATGCTTTTCCTAACTGCTTACTATGCACCAGGGTGTACCCAGGCACATAGGATGGGAAATAGATCAGGAACCTCATCTCCTTCTTCTGACAGCTAGTCTTGCCTTCTACTGGAAGCCTTTCCCAATCCCTCTTTAATTCTAGTTTGTTCTCTCTATTGATTATTTCCTTTTATCCTGTGTATACTTCTTTGTACATATTCATTTGCTTTTTGTTCCCCCTCTACCCCCCTTAGATTGTGAGTGCCTGAAGAGCCAGGATTGTCTTTTGTGTTTCTTTGTACCCCCAGTGCCTGGCACATACAAAAGAGACTAGGAGGAGCAGTCAAAAGTCAAATCATGGAAGAGAACCATGTGTAATGGCAATTAAGGTGGGATTTTTTTGTTTCCTCTTTTAGAATGCTTAGGTAATCAAGTACCTTTAATGAGTCTTGCCTTTCAAACATAATGACAAGCAAAGTGGACTTTTTGCTGTTTTTCCTTTTGGAGTACTTTTCAGCACTAGTGCAGTTAAGTGCCTTTGATCAAGTCTTGCTAGGTGCTAAGCCCCAGCCTACACCCTTTTGCTGATTAGGTGTGAAGCCTTCAGGGCCCTAGGAAGAGTATATACTCGGAAGTTAGCATTTTGCTTTGGGGCTCTCACTCACTGGAAGGGTGTCTTGTGATTTGACCAGAGGAGACTCTGGGTAGCCACTGGAGCCTCCAGATTTGAAAATCCAGATGTTGGTGCCTCTCTATGGTAACTACGTAATTCTTTGGTCAGACAGCTAGAGGACTGTCTGTTGATAATGGTGTGTGTTTGCTCTGTTTATATTGTCTCTGTAATTTCCGTTTGAATTTGCTCTGAAGTTCAGGGTGCTGGTTTTTCCCCCTGAACTAAGTGAATGATATATGTATGTTTGATTAAAGTGAAATTGTTGACCCCTTAAAGTTGCTTTCCTTAGAAAAGCAGATCAAAGACCTTGTGCTAGCAGCCTTCCTGTGTGCTGGTGTTATTGGCCTTATAACTCCACAACAGCTGCTAGCAACATTGATACACCATGATAGATCAGGGTCACAAAAACCCAGGGAAGAGAGTATGTGTAGAAAGAGAGTGTGGCTGACAGTATGAAGACTGAGAAAAAGCCATTGGGTTTAGAAAAAAAAATCAGTAGTGGCTTTGGAAAGAACATTTTCCTTCAAATGGTACACTCCAATGTATCTATGAGACAAGTGATGTAATTTCACTTATTTGACCTGGAAACTAGGTCTTCATGATATTTCTTGGCCATTTCCCAATCATACCACTGTGCCCATACCCATCACCCCCACTTTCCAATTCTAGCCCCCCTTAATTGTTGTCCTACTAACCTCTTAGAATGTAAGTTCTCTGAGGGCTTCAAGGTCTGTCTCACTTATTTTTGCATGGCCAGTGTCTGATACATAGTAAGTATTTGATAATTTTTTTTTCCATTCATCAATTCATTCACTCATTGGAATGGGTTAAGTGAATGGAAGTTGAGAAAGTAGAGGCTCAGCAAAGTGCCTGGCACCAGTAAGTACTCAAAAATCATTTGTTGAGTCATTGATTGATTTGTGGAAAGAGCATTCAAGCCGAAGACCTATGTATCACTTAGTGTCCAGTGAGAATGTGAGAGACCAAGTCACTATACCTCTTAATTTTTGTTCCTTTCACTGTAGGGATAAGGCCTACACCTGTAATTTCTTTAGAGAATTTTCAGGTAATAACAACGAAGTCTACACCTTTTCTACAACTTAAGAGAGTTGTCTAGAAGATTGAGAAGTTAGGTAGCTATCCTAAGGTCACGCAGACAGTATGTGTCACATGGGGAACTTGAACCCAGGTCTTCCTGGATCCAAGGCCTTTACTCAATCCACTATTCCATGCTTCTCTTTAAAATGGGGATAATAATATTTGCTCCTCTCTACCTTGGAGGTTATGAAGAAAGTATTTTGTAAACCTTACACTCACTATACACACACAAAGATACTATTCCACTATCTCCACCTCAGGCATGGTTGTCCTAAGGAAAGTGCTTTGTAAATGGTAAGGCCTATAGAACTACTGTGAGTGAAGCCAAGGGATTGTTTCTGTTGATTTTTGAGTTGTTCTGCATCTCCGGCTTAAAAGATTCTTGGCCTTTGAAAAGCAGGGGAATATTGTTGTAAAATGTCTTCTCTTAGGCCCAAATAACAGTGGAATCAAGCCATATCAACTGAAGATTCTCTCACAACATCCCACTATCAAAGATGTGCTACGATGATTTTTTTTCACCTTGCTAAGAAAAAAGAAGCCATTGGGCCAATAGGTATTTTCAGCATATGTCCGATCCTACAGTACGCAGAGACAAAAGAAAGCCTTCGAATTCAATTCCAGCCTTTGATGTTGAGGATCTCACAGTAAAGAAAGGGAAACAAGATATAGAATTGATGAACTATAGACTATATAGCAGAGAATATTTGTGTCACATCAGTCCCTCTCTCTCACATGGCCATCACCCTAATTTCAGCCCTCAACACTTCTTGACTGGAATATTGCAATTGCCTCATAATGCATCCAGCCTCTCACTTCTCCAAACCATCCTCAATGTAGCTGGTAAATTGGTATTCCTAAAGCATAGGTCTGCCCTTGTCACTCCTCAAGAAGCTTTGGTGGCTATCTCTTGATTCTAGGATAAAATATGAACTCTGTTTGGCATTTAAAGCCCTTTCCCGACATCTAGCTCCAACCTACCTTTCCAGTCTGATTACACAATACTCCCCCTTATGAGCTCTATGTTCCAACCAAACTGGCATACCTGTTCTTCCCTGTACTTGACATTCCATCTCTTCCTTTTGTTGCTTTGTGCTGTGTTCCATGCCTAGAATGCTCTCCCTCTCACCTCTGACTCTTGGAACTCCTACCTCCCTTCAAGAAACAGCTTAAGTATTGTCTCCTATATGAAGTCTTAGCATGTTCTGCCCCAATTACTTTGTATGTTTTGTATTTACTTGTCTGTGTACATACTGCTATCTTCACCCTAAAATGTAAGTTCCTCCAGGTCAGGGACTTCTGTTTTCGTCTTTGTCTGGGTCAAGGATCTGGACAGGGTGACCTAGACAAATGGAGTGAAACTCAAGGGAGGAGAAGTAGCTGAGTGATGGTGGCAAAGGAGCAGTCTAGAAGTGTCACTGAGGAGCTAGAGACATGCTTGTCCCTCCTCTTGGCCCCACGTGTTAAGGGGCATGAGAGAAAGAGTACCCACTACTTGAAAAGGTGTCCAGCTAGTCAGTGTCTTCAGGAGGAAGTCTCTGCAAAAAAAAAAAAAAGATAGTGTGATTAAAAGAGGCATAGGATGAAGGAATGGCTATTAAGCACAGAAGAGGGGTTCCATGGGCTACAATGGAAGGGGAAGGTAGAACAGGAGAAGGACCAAGGAGGGAGAGATATAGATGAGCTGGATGAGGATAAGAGAATTAAGAGAGGTGACTAGGGAAGGAGGATGGGGTTTCAATATGTAGTGACTCAGTTACAAGCAGAATGGAAAGAAGAGGTGGGAATTTGCTAGCCATAGGCTGGGGGAAGTATCATTAGCCAGGATCCTGTGATTATCCTAGTGCAGCATCAGACTACATTCTGTCAACTACCAGAGAAGACGATCAACTAATGAAGGGATCAAGTCAGTTGCCTAGGTTAGTTAATGAGTGGTAACCATTAGGAGCCTGACTGAACTTAAGCTTGGAGATTTCCAAATACAGTCCCTAAGCAAGGCTGTAGTGAGGGATTTTCCTTACCTGTTCCTTATAACAATGAAATCAAGGGCCTGGTCCAGTTAAAAAATGTGTCAGGCACTGTTATGGGTACTGAACATACAAAGACAAGAGTGGAGCAGTCTCAGCTCTGAAGGACCTTACCATCTATCAGGAGAAATAATATATACTCATCTACAAAGTAAATACAAGGTGATTTGAGGATGGGGAGGGAAAGAGAGATGCTAGCAACTGCAGAAATCAGGAAGACACTCATTTAGGACATGGAACATGATATGAGTTTTGAAGGTAACTAGAGACATATTAAGATGTAAAGGAGAGGAGAAAATTAGTTCCAGGCATAGGGGACAGAATGTTTAAAGATACAGAGCCAAAAAATGGAATGTGTGTGAGGGGCAACAAGTTGGGAATTTGGCTAGAACTTAGAATGTGTAAAGTGGAATACTGTATAATAAGCCTAGAAAGATAGAATAGAAGCAGATTACCCAAAAGAGAAAGTTTGATTTGATCTTAGAGGCAAGGGGGGGACAAAGGGAATGACATGGTCAGACCAGTGCTTTAGCAACGTGTAATATTAATTAAGGTAGGATTTTTTTTTTACTGTTTTCTCTTTAGAATACAAAAGTAATTAAGTACCTTTGATTAAATCTTGCTAGGTACTAAGTCTCAGGCCCATACCTTTTTGCTAACTAGGTGTTAAGTCCTAGGCCCACACCTTTTTGCTGATTAGGTGTGAAGCCTTCAGGCCCTAAGAAGGCATATAAACTCAGAGGTTAGCATTTTGTTTGGGGTTCTCACTCACTGGAAGAGTGTTGATGTGGAGACTCTGGTAGTCATTAAGGAGCTCCCTGGCTTAAAAACCCAGATATTGGTGCTTCTCTGGTAATTGTATATTGTGATTTTGTCAGACAGAAATCTGTCTGTTGATTCATATTTATTTGCTCTGTTTTTATAATGTATGTTTGTAATTTCTGTTTGTATTTGCTCTGAAGTTCAGGGTGCTGGCTTTTCCTTCTGAACTAAGTGAATGACTTGGCAGATGATCAGATATGGAAGGGTGGAGTCCAGGATGATTCTGGGGTTGTAAACCTGGATGACAAGAAAGATCCTTGACCTATCTCTTCCACTGTGCTCTCTGGAATGCCTTATCCATAGGTAACAAACTAGCTTTCATCTTAAATGAACCCAATTGCCTCATAGACATCTTAAACTCAGCATGTCCAAAATGGAACTCATTATCTTTTTCTCCAAACCCTCCCCTCTTCTTAACTTCCCTATTACTGTAAACGATACCTCCATCCTTCCAGTTGGTTGTTGTCCTTCCTTCTTGAAGAGGACCAAAATGACATTACTATACTAGAGTCAAGTTTCAGTGTGTCCAACTGTGGCTGATCAGACCAATAACCAATAGTAATAGCAATTTAGATTTGAAGATCTTTCCCATCCTTTAATAGGCCATGTGACCTGCTTACATCACAGGAAGCCTAAGTCATATGTGGTAGGAGGAGCTTCCTGACAGGGAAAGGAAGTTATATCACAGGAATGCTGAGAGAGAGAGAGAGAGAGAGACAGAGAGACAGAGAGACAGAGAGAGACAGAGACAGAGAGAGAAGTTATGGCTGCTAAAGGCCATCCTCATGATAGTTAGAACTGAACAGGCTGACTTAGCTGTACTATGAGTTTGTTTTTGGGAAGACCCCAGCAGGGGGTCAGAGAGGTTTTGGGATAGTGAAGCTCCATGTTGTGATATTATGTATTGGATGCTTCACTGCTGTGATGAATTGGGCAAATGGCTTGTGGGATATGGTTCTCTGGGGTCTGAATAAATGTTATACTTCTTCTACCTTCTATGTGGAGAGTCTTATATACTTTGTGATACATAACTACACAGGCATTTTGACAGCTACCATCTACATTGCTATTATTGCCTTACTGGTACACCAGTATGAAGTCAGAATGTTCTAGTTCAGGTTGGGCACAAGTAGTCTGTGTGAACATTTGGGGTGGATTCTCTAAATTTGCTTATCTTGTGTTTCTTTTGAGCTATTTCAATTCTGCTTTGCTCATAGAGCACAGCACCTTCTCTGATGTGGGCACGCCATGCTGAGCATACCTATGCCAGTGTCTTCCATGCCACACAATCAATTCCAAAGTTCTTAAGAGAGACCTTGACAGTGTCCCTGTGTCTACCACAGTGTGTATGTTTGCCCTGTGTGAGTTGGCAAGTATGTGTTTTGCGTTTGAATAATGTGACCAGCCCATCAGAACTGCACTCTCTGAAACAGAGTTTGAATTCTTAGCAGTTTAGTTTAAGAAAGGACCTCAGTGTCTGATATCTTATCCTGCCAGGTAATCTTCAGAATCTTCCTAAAACCATTCTAATGGAAGTGATTCAGTTTCCTGGCATGGCGCTGGTATACTGTCCAGGCTTCAGAGGCATGCAACAATGAGCCCAGCACAACAGCTCTATAGACCTTCAGTTTAGTAGTCATTCTAATACCTTTTCTCTCTCATACTTTCCTTTAGAGCCTCCCACACACTGAGCTAGCTCTGGCAATGCATGCGTCAACCTCATTATCAATGTGTTCCTCAATGGAAAGAACACTACCAAGGTAGGTAAACTTATCCACAGCATTCAAAACTTCTCCATTTGCTGTAACCGAAGGTTCCACATACAGATGGTGTGGTGTTGGCTGATGGAGCACCAGTGTTTTCTTGGTGTTAATTGTTAGGTCAAAATTAGCACGAGCAGCAGAGAATCAATCCATACTTTGTTGCATCTCAGCTTCAGAGGCTGCATTGAGTGAAAATCATGCACCAACACTCCCTCCACTTTGGTCTTGGCTTATAGCCTTTTCAAGTTGAAGAGTTTACCATCAATGCGGTAGCTGACCTTGATGCTGTGTTCATCCTCATTGAAAGCATTTGACAACATGGCTGAAAACATCATGCTAAAAAGCCTGGGAGCAAGTACACAGCCTTGTTTCATTCCATCGGTGACTGGGAAGGCATGAGAGCATTTTCCATTATCCAGAACCTTGGTAAGCATGTTGTCATGAAATTGATGTGCAATGCTGATGAACTTCTCTGGACAACCAAATTTTCACATAATTTTCCATAAGCCCTCATGACTGACTGTATCGAAGGCCTTGGTCAGATCCACAAACATTGTCTACAGACATCTATTCTGTTCCTGGCATTTCTCCTGGAGTTGTTGGGCAGTAAACACCATATCAATCATTTCTGAGCCCTTTCTGAAGCCACACTGGATCTCAGGTAGATGACCATCTTCCAGGTGAAGGATCAGCCTACTAAGGAGGACTCTGGCAAGAATCTTGCCTGCAAGAACAGCTAGGTGGCACAGTGAATAGAGCACTGGCCCTGGAGTCAGGAGGAGCTAAGTTTAAATCCGGCCTCAGACGCTTGACATACTTACTAGCTGTGTCACCTTGGACAAGTCACTTAACCCCAATTGCCCTGCTTTCCCCACTCCAAAATGAAAAAAAAAAAAGAATCTTGCCAGCAATGACTAAAAGAGAGATACCCCTGTGATTGTCCCAGGACAGTCAATTTTCTTTACCTTTATAGAGTTGAACAATGGAGGCATCTTTAAACTCCTGGAGGATAACCTCCTTTTGCCATATAACCGGGAAAATTTCACTCAGCTTTTATATGAGCAATGGACCCCCCTTCCTTGTAAATCTTAGCTGGAATAGAATCAGCGCCAAGTGCTTTGCCACATGAAAGGAGCCTAATGGCATTCAAAACCTCTTCTTCAGTTGGAATTTCATTTGACGGAGGGATTGACGTCAACCTGAGGTAAACAGTCAGTGCCCTCAACATTGATCAATTATGGTCTGTTGAGAACACTATGGAAGTGTTCAGCCCATCTCTCTAGGATCATGTCCTTATCACTAATCAATGTGGCTCCGTTAGCACTGAGTAGTTGAGATGCGCCATAGGTCTTTGGCCCATAAATAAAAGTACTTTGGATGTCATAAAAGTACTTTGGATTGTTACCATCAGCATAAAACTGAATTTCATCTGTCTTCTTACTGAGCTAAGAACCTGCATCTCTCTAAGCTTTGCTTGTACTTTACTTTTGATGGAGTTAAATGCTGCCTTCTTAGAGATGGATGAACTATCCTGCTGGTAAGTCCTGTGGAGTTCTCATTTTTTCATTTAGCAGCTTCTGAATTTCCCTGTCATTTTCATCAAATCAGTCCTGGTGTTTGCAAGCGTGTGACCCAAATGAACAAATCTCTGAAAGCTCCTTTTCTGCTACACTGTTGCCAACTGCGTGTTGGCTCAACTTTCCCTCCAAGTTAGCAACAAACTGTTCCCACTCAGAGAAGAGCTCTAATCTGTTGACATTAATTCTTCTGGTAGTCATTTTACCTTGGGGAAGTCACTTTTGTCAAATGAGAATATTTAGCTTAGAGTGGATAAGTCTATGATCCACCCAGCAATCTGTGCTACACATTGCCTTCATCACTCTCACATCCTGTCTGTCTCTTCTCCTTACAATTGCATAGTCTATTCAATGCCAATGAGATGAGGTCATGAGATGCACAATTCTTCAGTAGTAAGTGATCATTGCTGTTGCTGTTTCCAACTCTATTCTTCCATAGGACTCCCTTCCAAGTCTGGTAGTCTGAGTCTATTCTAGCATTAAAGTCACCCAGAATTATAAACTTGTCTTCTTTTTGGCACATTGATGATAAGAGTTGCCAGGTCCTCATAAAATTTTTCTTTGACCTTATCAGGATTTGTCATGGTAGAACATAGGTACTAATGATGGTGACGTGACATCTTCCTGAAAGTGGCAATTGCATTGTCATGAGCCTGTCATTCACTCCTCTTGGTAGCCATACAAGCTTGTTGACTGGATTAGTTTTGATTGCAAAACCTACACCAGCTTCATGGCAGTCCCCTTCACTGCAGCCACTCCAGAAAAACATGTATCCAGCTCCAACTTCAAGCTCCAAGGCTGGCCTTTCTTTTCCAGCCTTGTTTCACTCAGGGCTGCTATTTGGATGTGATACCTGCTGAATTCTCTTGCAACAAGAGCCATTTGTCTTTCAGGTCTACTGGATTTTGTGTTATCTATAAGTGTGTGTACATTCTATGTACTGATGGTGAGTGGAATCATCTTTGCAGAGTTTTTTGTACATTTTTTGTGTGTTTCAACCAGAGTAGGATTCCCCACCTGCCACGGTAATCAGGCCTGGGCTGGGTAAGCAGACAATTTTTAGGACACCTATAGCCCCTTCCTCACACCAGGAGGTGAGCAGTGGGATCCTTAAAAGGCTGCTCAGACACCCAGGGGGCTGGTGAATCCCACTGTTGCTTCCAGTGAGAAAATGACCCTGTGGTCTGGGCTACTTGTGTGTAGGGCTATGACTACAGCATCCAATGTATCTGCACTTGCTGCTTTGTCACTTGCCTGTTGCCACAGGACTTTCAGATAGGTAAAATGGTATGGGTGATATCTTTTGATTCATGCTTAAATTAGATACAGATGAGGCAGAGTTTCACAAAATTGGCCTCACTCTCTCCTCCAGAGTCATCCCAGTCTAGAGGCAGGACAGAATCAAGACTGGTGATGGCTCAGGATGCAGTAGATGACCTTGGCATCATCAGTGTCTGACCAAGCTCTGAGTGCTCCACAGTGCCTACTTCAGCTGCCTTCATGGACACTGGAACAAATTGTTCTCATCCACCCATTCCACCAGGTGAAGTCTTCACGTGCTTGGGGTAGACACCCCCCTAATACACCAATGGTTTTGAGACCCCTCAGTTACCCTCAGGCTGGGTTAGCCTGTCTGCCAAAATGGTTTCCTGGGGTATGGCTGCTATACAGCTTCTTGGAACCACAGGTGGGAGTTAGGTAGAATAGGTGGACACCAAAGGTTGAAAGCAGCCTGAAAAAGGCTCAGCGGCCTTCACACCAGAGGTGCTAGTCTTCCCTGGACACACTCTACACCCCAAGTAGTCAGGCTTCACATCTTTGAGTCCTCACTCTTTTTGCTCCATCAACTGAAAAAACATATTGGGAAAAGGGCAGAGTGCCAGGAATAGATCTTTGAAGATTTCCCCACATTAGAGTGTTGGAAACCCCTTTCCAAGTAGGAAGGAGTAGTTAGATCTTGCTATCTTCTTGGTATTATGGTTATCTGTCCATATGTCATCCCTTACTAAAGAAGATTGCCGAGTGGCCAAACAGAAATGGATGAGAGATAGAAGAGAGATTACTGCTAGGTGGTGGGGCTTCAGGGAGTGGGGTGGGCAGAACTGTGATGGTGGATGGACTTGAAAGAAATAAGAAATGAGCAGAACCAAGACAACATTGTGTACAGTAAGAAGAGGATGACTTGGAATGACTAAGTCATTTTGACTATTATAAATACCTAAATGAACTACAAAGGACCTATGAAGGAAGAAGCTATCAGCATCCAGAGGAAGAACTGATAAATAGAAGTATGTATAGAATGATCTTATGTGTATATACATATTTGTGTCTAATGGTAGCCATGGGGGGAGGGAGAGGTGGTGAGAAGGGAAGAAGAAAAAGAAAAAAAGTTACGTGAGAACTTTATTATATATTTAAAAGGAATAGCAAGTTGTACATAAAAGATCTGCAGTTTCATGTGCAATCATTTTTTTCTATGTAATGGAAATGCTTGTTTTATTTCATAAATTGAAAATTAATTTTTTTTAAAAGGAAGGTACCAATAAGAGGTGACACCCAAGCCAAAGCTGTCAAAGGAAGAGGATTTCAGCAAGCCCAAATGTGAAGGGAATCCATTCCAGACACAGCAGAAAGCCTATGCAAATGCATGGTGAAGTAGCCAGCAGGATGAAATTAGGAAAGGAAATTGTCTAGGTTGACTGGGAAGTGGTGTAGTGAAGGGAACAATGGGAAATAAGTGGGAGACGTAGGTTGGAGTGAAGTGGTAGAAAGTCTTGAATGGTACTAAGGAGTGTCCTTTTTTCAGGAGGCAATGGGGGACCATTGAAGGTCTTTGAAGACAGTAGTGACTTGATCAGAGATGAGAACTGGGAATATTACTTTGGTGGTCTGTACATGACCCAGCGGAAATAGGAAACTGGAGTCAGAAAAACAAATTAGTGATCAAGAGGGCATTGAGCTAGACTTGGCAGTGGCAGTGTTAGGAGGATCTGAGGGAGGGAAAGAGGACCCATTAAGGTTAGGGCACCTGTGCTGTCCGTCACTATCACTCCTGACAGGTGGCAGGCCCCACTTCCTTTTTCAATCACTGATCTTCTCAATGTCTTTTATATCATTTCTCTCAGAGACTAACTACTGCAGACATTATAGAGTTCAACACAACACTTTTCCCAGCCTCCATTTAAAAAAATTATATATATTTGTTATGAACTTGACAGTCATCAGTAAAATATGAATTTTCCATTTACGAAGGAGAGGAAGAAGAGGTGTGCATATAAAACTGAATCTACCATACATAGTTTGGTTTTTTTAAATGTACAATTGGTTTTAACATGGTAGTGCCAGCACTGTCTTCTTTTGTTTATATGCCTTTCTGAACTTCCATCTGTTCTCTTCTGTGAATATTTTACCTGTTTCAGTGACACCCTCCCCCCACCTTTTTTTTCATAACTATAAAAATCCTCCCACTTGCCCAGTTTATACTCTCCCAATTAGAGCTCTGAACCAAACTCCCATTTTTGCGGGAGCTGCTTGATAAAGCAGCTTCTTTCCCAGTACTTGCCCATTCTCATGCAAAGTCTGAACAATAAAGGATTTTTTAAAGCTATTGTTCCTAAGGTGGTGAAGAAACCTTTTTGCATCGGAGGATGAATTAGAGTGAGGAGATACTTGAGGTAGGCAGACCCACCAGCAACAAACAATAATAATAATATTATAGTAATCCAGGCCTGAGGTGATGAAGGCCAGCACTAGAAAGGTGGCAACGTCTGCAGAGAGAAGGAAGTGTATGTTGCAAATATAGCAAAGGCGAAATCAAAAGCCCTCTTTGCATTCAATTCCTCATTACAAGTTGGCCAACCTAGACTTGGAAGCCTAGGGGCAGGCAGGCCAGGAAGTTCAAGGCCTAACCCCACAGTTTAAGTCTGCACTAGGACATCCACCTTGAAACATCCCTAATCGCTTGATAATTAATTGCTCACATCTGGTAATAGTTCCTCACATTAATACACACTTTAAAATTCACAAGGTGCTTTTTTCATCCTATAAGCTGCCTTTTGGACATCTGGAACTGGATGTCCAGTTAACATCTTAAACACATGTCTAAAATAGAATTGATTATCTTCTCCCCCAACCCCTCCCCCCCTACCTTTTCTATTACTTTCCAGGGCCATATGACCCTTCCAGTCCCTCAAGCTCTAGACCTAGGAGCCAGGTACTCTGATCAATGCCGTGATCCAAGACAATTCCAAAGGATTCATGATGACAAAATACCATCCACTTCCAGAGAAAGAACTAATGAATTCAGTGCAAATTGGAATATTCTCCTTTTATTTTTCTTGCTGTTTTTTGGAAATATGGCTAATATGGAAATATATTTTCCATGATTTTACATGTATAATTGATATCATATTGCTTGTCTTCTCAGTATGTGGGGGAGGGGTGAGGAGGGAAAGAATTTGGAACTCAAAATTTAAAAAGAAAAGAATGTTAAAAATAAATAAATAATAAAAATTTCAAAATAAACAATCATGGAGTCATGTTGGAGCCATTGTGGAGTCCTCACTATCTCTCACCAGCACCACCCACCTACATCCCACCCCACCCCTCCCCACCAAATCTAATCTGTTACCAAGGTCTGTTGATTACACCTTTGCAACATTTCTCCAATACACTTCCTTCTGTCTGCTAACATAGCCACCTTTCTAGTGCAGGTCTTTATAACCTCAGGCCTGGATTACTATTATATTATTATTATTATTTGTTCCTGTTGGGTCTGCCTACCTCAAGTATCTCCTCACTCCAATTCATCCTCCATTCAGCCCAGGTCTTCCTATTCAATAAACTCCAGTGGTTCCCTATTGCCTCCAAGATCAAATACAAAATGCTGTTTGGCATTCAAAGCCCTTCATAATTTAGCCTCCTCCTACCTTTCCAGTCTTCTTATAGTTTACTCTCCAACATGTATTCTGTTATCCAATAACACTGACCTCTGGCTGTGGCACAAATAGGACACTCCTCTCAGCTCTGGGAATTTTCTCTGGCTGTCCTCCACACTTGGAATATTCTCCCTCCTTTGCTCTGTGACTACAAACCTTTGAGTCCCAACTAAAACCCCATCTTTTACTGGAAGCCTTCCCTAACCCCTCTTTATTCTAGTTCCCCCTCTCTTCTTTTCATTCCCTCTTTATCCTGTATGTAGCTTGTGTTGTATTTGCAAGTTGTCTTCTCCACCCCCCCCATTAGATTTTAAGCTCCTTGAGGGCAGGGACTGTCTTTTGCCTCTTTTTGTACTCCCAGAGCTTAATACAGTACTGTTGTTTGTGTCCTTCATTTTTAGAAGAGGACCAATGATATCACCCAGTGATTCAGTCATGAATTGGACTTCAGTGAAGCAAAGTTGCACAGAGTCATCAGCCTCAGTCTCTCTTCCAGAGTCATCAGTCTAGTGCAAAGACAAAAGTCAAGATGACTGGCCATCTTGGGTGATGCAGTAAATGCCCTTGATGTCTTTGATGTCTGACACAACTTGAAGCACTCCACAGTGCCCACTTCCTCCACCTTTGTTGCCATTGGAACACATTGTTTTCGTCCACCCATTCCCCAAAGGAAAGTCTTCACATGCTTGGGGTAGACATCCCCTTAACTCACCGACTTGGGTTTGAGGCCCATGGGTTATCCTCAACCTAGTTTAACCAGTCTGTCTAGATGGTTTAGATGGTTCACTTAGAAAGTTAACTGGGGTGTGCAAGCTGTGCATGCTACAGTTTCTTGGAGCTGCAGGTGAGAGTTGAGTAGCAGGTAGACACCAAATGTGGATGAACAACCCTGAAAAAGGTTCAGCAAGCCCTCACACTAGAGGTGCTAGTTTTCCTCGATACCCTATAAATCCCCCAAAAAACAGAAGGTGCTGTACAGCACCGGCCCTGGAGTCAGGAGGACCTGAGTTCAAATCGGCCTCAGACACTTGACACACTTACTAGCTGTGTGACCTTAGGCAAGTCACTTAACCTCAATTGCCCCGCCTTCTCCCCTGCAAAAAAAAAAGAAAAGAAGAAAAGAAAACAGAAGGTGCTGTAAAATGTTTATTAATTAAAGATAGACCATTTGAATATTTTAATACTGTCCATGAGGTTTTCTTGGCAAAGATACTGAAGTGGTTTGCCTCTTCCTTCTCCAGTGGCTCACCTTTTGTTAGAACTCTCCACCATAACCTGTCCTATATTTTATAGCTCATATAGTTTCATAGAGCTATACAAGCCCCTCTGCCACTATGATGACAAAGACAAGGTAGTGATCCAGGAATCTCCATTTGAGAGATGAAAAACAAAGGCAAAAAGAGTAGAAGTGATTTACTCAGGGTCATATTGCTACTGGGTGGCAGCCCTAGGACTCAAGCCTGGGTCTCCTGCCTCTAAATCCTAGGATCTCTCCACTGCATCCCTTGTCTAAGCTCCCCTGTTCTCTGTCACAGACTTTTCCAAATGTCTTCTCGAAGATTCCATCTCATCTTTTCCTTGGATCACATTCTTTCTTTGCTAACATTGTGTTTCTTCATCCTTTCTCTTTTTTTTCTCCCTAGAGTCAAGCATTACATTATTGAAATGCTGTTCTTAGAGGATCAATGGAGGATACCAAAGGAGTGAAACATAGTTCTCATGTGTAAGAGATGTAATTGAGAATATGCAACAAACCTATTCTTTAGTATTTTAAAGATCTACAATTTCATCAGTACTTTATACCTTAGTTTCTGGTGATGAGCCTCTCTGAATTTAGGTAGGCTAGTCCTCACTCCAACATCAAGCATTTACTCAAAGCATTTTGAAAATGGCAGGACAAACCAGAAAAAACATTCTGTCAGCTTGGTCTTCAGTAGGGTCAGTCAGAGGAAGCTATCTCATCCAACCTGACCTACACTGGTGGTGTCAAATTCAAACAGATGTAGGGATGGGTGTGTAATCTAAACCATACATATGGATCCCTATGAGCCATATATTAATTTACTATATGATCTGCATATTAATATGATCTATTTTATTGTCTTTTTAATTTATTTTGTCAAATGTTTCCCAATTATATTTTCGTCTGGTTCTGGCCCAGATGTGGGAGTGTTGTGGCCTATTTGGTTTTTTCTTTTTTTCTTTATTTTTAAATTAATTAATTAATTTTTACTTTTCAACATTCACTTCCATAAGATTTTGAGTTTTAAATTTTCTCCCCAGGGGCGGAGACGAGATGGCAGCTGGAAAGCAGGTACTTGTGTGAGCTCCCTGCTGGGTCCCTCTAAAAACCTATAAAAATGGCTCTGAACAAATTCTAGAACTGCAGAACCCACAAAATAGCAGAGGGAAGCAGGGCTCCAGCCCAGGACAGCCTGGATGGTCTCTGGATGAGGTCTATCGCACAAGGAGCTGGGAGGGGAGGGGAGTGGAGCCCAGCATGGGCAGTGGCAGGACCAACCAGACCAGGAGCCAGTTGGAACAGGCCCTAGCACCCTGAATCAGTGAGCTGTGGCAGTTACCAGACTTCTCAACCTACAAACACCAAAGACAACAGAGAAGGTTACTGGGAAAAGCTGCGGAGGACAAAGTGAAAGGAGTTCATGGTTTGGCCACCACCCCCAGGGGCAGGGGTGGTGATGCAGCTACAGAACTACAGCTGCAGTTGCTTCTGGCCCCAGGCCCACCTGGTGGGAGGAATTAAGTGGCTGATCAGAGCAGGAGTGAAGAGCCTGCTTAAGATCTGAGTCAGGTCCAGGTTGGTTGTTCTTGGGGGAGGAAGAGTGCTGGTGTGGCAGAGCTGGCTGTATAGAAATAGCTCTGAAAATAGCAGCACATCCCTTCAAGCTTGGAACAAAGTACTCTTTACAAGCAGTCATACCCCGACGAAAAACTCAAGGGTCAAGTAAGTTGTCTGGGAACATGGCCAGGCAGCGAAAACAGACTCAAATTCAGTCTCAGACTTTAGAATCTTTCTTTGGTGACAAAGAAGACCAAAACATACAGCCAGAAGAAGTAAACAAAGTCAAAGAGCCTACATCAAAAGCCTCCAAGAAAAACATGAACTGGTCTCAGGCCATGGAAGAGCTCAAAAAGGATTTGGAAAAGCAAGTTAGAGAAGTAGAGGAAAAATTGGGAAGAGAAATGAGAATGATGTGAGAATACCATGAAAAATAAGTCAATGACTTCTAAAGGAGACCCAAAACAATACTGAAGAAAACAATACCTTAAAAAATAGACTAACTCAAATGGCAA
>CM053624.1:225934778-225972127 GCA_028646595.1 Phalanger gymnotis | reverse complement strand
GTGGAAGGATTTTACATAATGATACACATGTGGCCTATGTTGAATTGCTAGCCTTCTTAGGGAGAGTGGGTGGGGAGGGAAGAGGAGAGAGAATTTGGAACTCAAAGTTTTAAAAACAAATGTTCAAAAACAAACAAAAAAAAGTTTTTGCATGCAACGAGGAAATAAGCTATACAGGCAATGGGGCATAGAAATTTATCTTGCCCTACAAAAAAGGAAGGGAAAGGGGGACGGGGGCTGAGTGGGGTGACAGAAGGTAGGGCTGACTGGGGAACTGGACAACCAGAATATATGCCATCTTGGAGTGGGTGGGAGGGTAGAAATGAGGAGAAAATTTGTAATTCAAACTCTTGTGAAAATCAACACCAAAAACTAAATATATTAAATAAATTAATTTAAAAAATTTCTCCTCCTCCCTCTCTTACTCCCTCCCCAAGACAATGTGAAATCTGATACAGGCTCTACTTACACATTCATATTAAATAACTATACATTGTTCTTCATATATGCCCTTTGACCTAGCTAAAATGGCCTTCATGCAATGTGAGGAGACAGTCGGGAATCAAATGACAAAAACGAAAAAGCCCTTCAGGGGCACATCGATAAATATTTGACTACTAGTTCTCCAGGGGGAAAAAGTATACATAATACATTTTAAAAATTAATCTGCATTATTCATATTTTCTCTATCACATAAGTCTAGACAATCAACACAACAATAAATCAAACAAAATGACAAAGCCATTGTCATTTCTAAGGTATAAATGCTGGCACTGAAAATTTTAACAATCATCTAGGAGCTGGCTCCAGCATGCCCCAGCAACACTTGCTCTGAAGAAGTCTGTATTCAATTAGTGGACAAAACACGTCCACATATAAGTAATTTTGGATGGAAGAAGACACCAGCAGTCAAGGAGATCAGGAAAGGTTCCATGTAGGAAGTGCCATCTGAACTAACTTTGAAGGAAACCTGGAATTCTGAGGTGAAGGTGAAGGTCAGCCTATTTTAGACATGGGGGAGAGCCTAGACAACAATGCCCATGGTAAAAATGGAATGCCATAGTTGAGGCCATTTAAGCTGAATTGAGGAGTGCATGGAGGAAGTGATATACAAGAAAGAAGGGAAAGTAGGTTGGAACCAGGTTGAAAATGGCTTTAAATCCCAAAGAGAGGAACTTATATTCGATTTTAGAGTCAATAGGGTGCCAGTGGGATTTATAGAATAGAAGTTAGACCTGTACTTTAATATCATTTTGGCAAAATGTGAAGGACAGATTCCTTCTCCAGTGTTCAAGCACATCTTCCATTTTCCACAGTCTTTCAAGTACTACTAAGAGTAGCCCACCAATTACACCTGCCAGGTCTTTCAATACTTGAGGATGTAGTTCATCTGAGCAAGATGCCTTAGCTTCATTCAAGGCAGTTTTTAGTTCCTCTATTACTCTCTTCTTATCTTGGATATCAGCTCCTTGTTAGCCATTTTTGTTTTGCCCTTTCTGGGGCGAAAGTCATTCTCCTGGGGCAGAGAAAGCAGAAGCAAAATATGAATTGAACAATTCTGCCTTCTCTCTGTTGTCAGTTATCATTATCCTGTATACCCTAAGTTCAAGGAGCTACTTTGGCCCCTTTTGATCTCTAGGATAAAATGCAATCTCCTCTGTTTGTCATTTAAAGCCCTTCGAAATCCGGTTCCAATCTATTGGAAGCAGTATAGTGTAGTGAGGAAAATAAAACTGTAAAATTAGTGCTTTGGATTCAAATTCTGGCTCTGCTACTTACTACCTGGGTGATGCTGGACAAGTCATTTCATTTCTCAATGCCTTTGTTTCTTCATCTGTAAAATGGGAGAGTTGGAATAATAATAACAACAGTAACAACAGAATATAGAAATTACGATTGTCTCATTTGATCCTCACAACCCTAGGAGGTAAGTGCATTATCCATTTTTTACAAATGAGGAAACCAAGGCAGACAATTGCTGAAAGTTATGTTGACTCAGTTAATCATTGTTCCTAGCTCTGCTTATCAACATGTGTTGAGAGAAGTTGGTAGGGAAGGAAACACCAAGTCTGCAGTTTTTGTACCACTTGCTTTTTCTACTTTATCCCTACCTGCAAATAGTCTTTTTCTTGCTACCTTGAGGCAGAACTGAAATTCAAGGGCTCCACCTCTTTTGCTGAGGTGGACCTATCAGGATTATCTTCAAGTTACCTATAAAAGCTGTCCCCACCTTGAAACCATTGCTGGTCTTCAGCAATCAGCCCAGCAACCTTACTGTGCTTGTAATAAAATGCTTTTAATTCTCTTTATCTTGAGTTTTGCCTCATTAATCAGAGTGAAAGCCCAAATGAAGAACTTTCCTTTCAACATGGGGAGTAAGTAATTTGTGCAGGGTCACAAGCTGGTAAGCGTGAAGGTTACATTTGAACTCAAGTCTTCCTGTTCACAGAGCCACTTAAATGACTTCTGAAGTCCCTTCAAGCTCTACATCTGTGATCCTGTCTTGCCAGGCTCATTTCCCATTACTCTCTGCCTAACCCCCACTAGCTTCCAGCCAAACCAATCTTGTCATTCCCTATACATGACATTCTTTCCCCTACTTTTGTGCCTTCTGTATCTTTGAGCAGAGGGCAAGGCCATACTTTGAATGCTTATCCTCCACACCTGTGCCACTTGGAACTCCAGCTCCATTCAAGATTGTCCAAGTCACACTTCCTGCACAGACCTTTGCTGATCCCACAACTGTTGCTGCTTCTCCCCTACCAAAGATTCATATTGACTGTGTATACATTAGTATTTGGGAGATGGCAACATTTAGGGGGATAGAATGCCACCCAGGAAGTCAGGACAACCTGGGTTCAAGTTCTGACTCTGACCCAGGCAGCTGTCTGAGACTATAAATTACAAAAGAGTGGCAGATCTACGCAGAAAATAGGAGTTTCTTCTCTGTCTCAGGTCCAGACCCCTCCTCCAACCTAGTAAACTCATTAAGGGTAGGGACTATTTTCATTTTTGGTTTGGTTTGGTTTGCTTTTAAATCTCCAAGCTAGCACAACTCTTGGCACCTATTAGGCACTTAAATGCTAGTTGAATTGAATTGAATCAAATTCACAACTGTCAAAGACATTGTTAAAATCCTAACGACCTGCCCTCATCAATGTTATAGGATCAATAGAGTTGTTGACTCCTTTCAGGGATTCAAAATCAAAGGCCTCCCAGGCAGCACCTTTAATCTTAAATTGCCCAAACTTGTTCCTCAACTGCTTAAACCTAGCCTGTCCTTGGCCTGACTCTGGATATCCCAACCTATCTTGCAGCCAATAACACAGACTCCAGTCTGGCAAAGGGCGGTGGCATATTAGGGTACCCTGCCAGGAACTTGCTCTGAGCTTTTCAGAACTGTTCTTCAGCTGTCATTCTGTTTTCTTCCTGCTTGGCTTATCCTTGCTTTCTTTGGTTTATTTTGATATTTCCTCCATTTGGTTCCTGTTCACGTGCTTTGTGTTAGGCTGACTTGCTTTCACTTTTCACCCAAGATCCCTTCTCCTACTCTCTAAGCACTAGCTACTCTCCCTAGCAAGTCAGAAAAACTCTGTGTGAGTTCCCACTCTGCCTCTGTGACCTTCAGCAATGAGCCTCTTTCGGTTTCCTTATTTGTATTTGGGGATAATACTTCCTTTACCTACCTTATATATTCTAATTTGTCCTATTCAAAATTATGATGATGTTAAATATGATCATTGGTTCCAGCCCAATAGATACATGTGGCACAGATTCTAAAAATGGGACCATTTCAGAAGGGTCATTATTAATAATTCACACTAATTGGGACCTAGCTATATTATAGTACTGAACAAAGGCAGAGGAATGACTCCATTGAGGTAGACATTTGCTCTTTCAAAGGAAAAATCTTCACCAGGTCCATCCTTAGATGCCAATAACAGAAGAATCCATCAATATTAACTGAGTACCTCAGAGAAAGAAGTGACTTACTGAAGGTCACACAGCCAGTCAGTGGCAAAACCAGAACTGGAATCCTGAACTCTTAGGTCAGGGTTCATTCAACAAAATGTGTTAAGCACCTACTAAGTGCCATGCACTCTTCTAGCCTCTGAGGGAGATAGAGAGAAACCATATTTATCTTTCATGGTCTAATTAAAAGCTTGAAGAAGAGAAGCTGCCTTCTCTTCCCTTCTTCCCCTATCTTTTTTTAAGTCACTTTTCTGGACCAGAGTTTTGGGTTGCACTCAGATGATTTCCCTTTTGGCACCAGCATTTTATGTTCTACACTCACTTCAGATTCTGATGATCTATGACTGAACTCTATTTTGTATTTTATTTTTACTTTCCCCCAGTTACATTTAAAAACAATTTTCAACATTCATTTTTAAAACTTTTTGAGTTCCAAATTATCTCCCTTCCTCCCTCCCACCCCTCCTCACTGAGAAGGCAAGCAGTTTGACCTAAGTTATATATGTAGTCATGTAAGACATGACTATAAACTCTAAAACTGGCTTTTAGTCTAAGCTACCCCCTTGTGGGGAAAAAAAGGGTTGTATGGGAAAGGGTGGCTTTTTCTTGAGTAGATTAGACCAGGGGTGGGGAACCCGTGGCCTTGGGGCCACATGTGGCCTTCTAGGTCCTCAGGTTTGGCATTTTTACAGAACAAATCCTTTTATTAAGGGGATTTGTTCAGTGAAGTTTGGATTCAGTCAAAGGGCTGCACTTGAGGACCTAGAGGGCTACATATGGCCTTGAGGCTGCAGGTTCCCCATCCCTGGGTTAGACTAAACTCACTTAGACTAATCATTAGAAACTAAACTCTAAGGGGGATTGGGAAAGAGGAAGACAAGGAGTCGATAACTGATTTTTGCAGGGGTGGGGTTGGGGGGGAAGGTGAACCTACCTAAATCAGATGCTGAAAGTTCCAACAAGTTAAGAGAACATCGGTGATCACAAGGTGGGGATGGGACAGAGTGGTATAGTTTCAGTGTAGCCTAATATTTACCTTCTCACTCCCTCCACTAAAAAAAAACCCAAAACAAAACCAAAAACCCCAGCAACTTGAAAAGGGTTTACAATAAGGCATCAGGCCAGGGAGCTGGTACAAGGAGAAAGGAGTAGATCTCCCTGGACACTCGCATCCAGAAACATCCTTTATTTCCTTCTTTTTTTTTTTTCTCAGAGCTCATCTTTATGAACTGTCTGCTCTAATCAAACTCATCTACTCATTTTCCCCTGATCATTCTTTGGATTCACCTATTTCTTCCCTATTTTTTTTCTGTTATGTTGTAATATCAAGTAAGTTGGGACTTTTTTACTATTTTAGAATGATAAATTAATTAAGCATCTTTGATTGAGCCTCATTAGGTGCAAAGCCCCAGGCCCAAACCCCTGTGTACTAAGTGTTAAGCCTATATGGGTGTGAAGCCCTCAGGGTGCTAAGGGGTGTTGCTAAGATCAGAGCCAATAGTAGGAGCCTAAGTGACAGTTGATGACAGCTGAAGACTATATAGAAATAGAACAGAGCTATTTGCTTGAGGCTCTCACTCCTGAAGGCTTGGGACTCTGGGCAGCCCTCTAAGAGCCTCCTGGCTCACCTAGATGTTGATGCCTTCTTGGTAACTATGAATTGTATTTGGTCTGTTTATAGTACCTTTGTAATTTGTTTGTATTTGCTCTGAAGTTCAGGGTGCTAGCTTTTCCCCCTGAACTAAGTGAATGATATTTGTATGTTGGATTAAAGTAAGATTGTTAACCCTTAACACTGCTTTCCTTAGTAAAGCGGATCAAAGAACCTGTACTGGCAGTGTCCTTGTTGTTGGGCTTGTATTGGTCTTTTACCCCCACAGCAGCTGCTGGTCCAATTGTTGTAACATATACTCTCTCCTCTACTTTCCCCACCATCTATCCAAATCCTACCCATTAATTAGTGAAGCATCTAGAATACACAATAGTATAAAGCATTGGACTGAAAAGCCAAGAAGTCCTCAGCTCAAATTTGAACTCAGACGTTTAATATCAGTGTGCAGACCTGGGCAAGTCGATGAATGTCTCTGTCCCTCAGTTTCCTCAATTATAAAATGGAGATAATCTACCTCCAGGGTTGTTCTAAGGATCTAATGAGATAATATTTGTGTGGTGCTTTGTAAGCTTTGAAGTGCTATCTAAATGCCATTTATTACTATTATTCATTCTCTCCAATGTCATGCAGCCTTCCCTTGATCTCCCACGATCTATTAACTTTAAAATTAAAATTAAAATTTAAAAATTCTCATATATGATCATAACCTTCTGGGCTTCCAGCTCTCCTTATGCCTCGCCCCTACAAAGCCCATTCCTGTGGCAATCTCCAACCTTTCCTCTCCAGCCCCCCTTCATTGCTTTCCTGGGCCATTACCAGTGTTCTGACTTCACTTTTCTTTCTTCCACATCTGGTCCCTTTAGTTAACCAATTCAATTCTACTCTGTTTTCAACTTTTGAACCTCCTTCCCCTCTCGTCCTTGTGCTACTCACCCCTTTCCATCCCCAATTCTAGACTACTCCCACTACTGTTCCAGTGATCTTGTCCACATGTTTCTGAATGCCGCCGGAGACAGTCCCACAGATGGGCTTAGTTGTCCTCTAGAAATAAGTGTTGTCAATTTTCACCTGGGCCCTTAATGCTGTACACTGATTTCTTTACACTTGCCTGATTTCTGTTGTACTTCTCCTACTGGCTGTGCTTCTCCTCTTCTCTTCTCAAACCACTTGTATGTGTCACTACCTTTGCCCACCACCTTCTCATCAGAAGATCTCACTCAAGGTTACCTATCATCATTTTCTTCTTCTCTTCAATTCCACACTTCAGGTCACCTCCCACTAGTGGCTCTTCCTTTGCTCTAGTCCCGGAAGAAGAGATAGGCCCTTTACTTGCCAATGCTGACTCATGTACTTGTGTCATTTCCTACCTCATCCTTTAGCTGCCCCCTTTGACTATTTCTTCTTTCTCCTGAATTTTTAACCTCTCCTTATACTTCCCTGACACCTACAAACATGTCCAGATGTCTCCTATAACCTTCTACAACATACAATCCTTTTTATGCCAAGATGAGTCATCAGAGAAGGACCTTAGTGGAGTCTAGCATTTCATTCATTTGTATGGAAAAAATATATAAACCAGTACAGAAGAATTTGGTGTAAGATCTCTCTGGTAGCAACTGGAAATGTATGTGTATGTATATGTCCATGTGCATGTGCATGTGCATAGGCATAGGCATAGGTCTATACCTATAGAGGTATACATATATGTAGTGGGCACGACCAAGTATGCTGTAGGACAGGGCTGTCCAAAATGCAGCTGCAGCCCGCAGTGCCCACCTACAAGCATAGAAATTTGTGCAAATGCTTTTAGTAAATGAAGCCAAGCTACCGCAGAGCTCTCACTGAAATGGCAAATCAAAACATATTGTCTATTGTTTCAATAAAAACCTAAGGCGATAGCCCTGCTATAGGAGATAAGACTTCCCTCTTCTGTTTCTTTGATGAGTACTTAATTCCCTAGACCAGGAGAGAATTCTCCACATCCTGGCTTCTCTTTGCCTCACTGATTGATCACACACCTGATATACCACCTCGATATTGCCTTTTAATAAAGAGGTTTGACATATAAATATCAAGGACAGGAGGACCAGCCACAAACAGTAGGGTTCAAGAAGCGTCCCAACAGTAAGGAGCCACAATATGGAGGAACAGCTAAGCCCTCTTTCTTTACTGGTTCTGTAAGTTATGTGGATTATATAGGCCCTGAGGTTTGTTTGAATCCCTAAAGCAACTTTGAATTCTTTCCCTGCATGGGGGGCATTTCACTCCCAGGGCAATACACTTGTGTCTGGGAAGCACTGGGAATGTGAGGCTCACCAGAGGAAAGAGGGGTTTTATTGGCAAAGATATTGGAATGGTTTTCCATTTCCTTTTCCAGTAGATTAGGCAAACAGATGTCAAGTGAATTGCCCAGGGTCACATGGCTAGTGAGTGTCTGAGACCAGATTTGAACTCAGGTCTTCCTGCCTCCAAGCCCAGCATGGAACTGCCCTCCTGGCACGCAGTAAGCACTGGATAAACGTTAGTTGTTGTTGTTATTAATATTGTTATATACTCGATCAATTTCTAAGTCTTGCGGATGATATCTCAACCACATTTCTTACGTCCATTCCCTTCTCTCCAGTCACAGAGTCCTTAGCCTAGTTTAGGCACTTAATGCCTCCTGTCTTCACAGGAGGCAGCTTTCTAATTGGCCTACATACCCCGCATCTTTTCTCTCTCCTATCCATCCCTCACACATCAGCCAAAATGATTTTCCTAGGAAATGAGTTTCACCACATTGCTACCCTTCTACTATCACCTGCGTTTTCTCCCCTAGATTGCTGCTTCTGGGTTCTTTCTTCTCCATAAGATTGTGTTCATAACTCTTGGGTGAGTATTTTGGCCCTTTTGGAGTCAGAACCATAGGCCACTTATGGAGCCCAACAAGAGTCCTCTCTTCATACCTAATTTGTCTTTTTGACTGTTTAGTTTCCCTTCAGGGGCAAGTCCCCCAGCACTGCTTGATATTGGGGTTATTCTAATACTGCGGTGGATCTATGATCTCACTGATACTGGTATTCCTTCAACAATGCAGATTTTAGCCCATCTATGTCTGCTTATCCCACACAATTGTCCATGTCCTACCATTCATTCATTACAAAGGGTCCACTCATCACATGGACCTTTATATTGTCTTGACTTAAAGAGAATAGTAATGGAGTATTTGGGTAGTCCATTGGTGATTTCCTACTCTAGCCTTGTGATTAGCCCATTTTCTTTTTTTTGAAAATACATTTCTTTGTTAACTCCTTCATATTGTTTCTCCTATATAATCCCCTTTACAATCCCTCTCCACATCAGCGTGTATACATACATAAATATATATGCACATATTTGTATGTATATATATGTATTTGTGAAAAACATACATATATGTGAAAGACTATGTAAATAGACAATGAGAATTGAAAAAGTGGAGGTAAGAAGGCTGCATTGCCTCTGGGCCAGTGCAAAATTGTTTTAATGAGGCCAAGTTTCTCCTTGAAACAAAGGCCTATGTTTTTAACATCAATATTCTTTTAATGATGTATGTCTATGAATCAGATAGTAGTATTCCATGACTCATATGTACATATACAACATATATGCATGTATGCATGTAATACGTTCATACATGTGTGTATATGCACACACATGTACACATATATAAACTCTATAGGTTGTCCATCAATTCAACCTTATATCATAGTCTGAACAAGACAAATTTTTCATTCACCTGGTTTTTTTTTTCTGTATAGAAAGTTGGGCCAAATCCTTTTGAGAGATGATACATCTTTAGGAGGCTTGGTAATGTTCAGGGGCTTGATACAATCAAAGTGATGTCTACGACTTGTGCTCTACAATAGATCTCCTCTATAACTGTGGCAAATGCCTTTGATGAGAATATATCTCTATTTTATGCCTTACTTGATATGAATGAATAATCAGAGGGTCATAGAACATGGTTATCTTTCAAAGAATTTTGTATTATTTTGACATGCATGAGAGGCACTTTGCTAGAAAACCCTTAAAGCTGAGAAAATCAAATATTGATTTAGTATTTTATATTTGATTCCATTCTATAATTGATTCTACTCTGTAACTGCCTGAGCCACATTTCTTTGTCTCTGAATTAAGTTCAGAAGTTCACAAGTCCAAAAGTTTAGTTTTCCTCTCTGAGTTGTTTCGCTATAAATCACTTTAATTGAAAGAAAATTGTAGTTTCTGTACCACTAGCTGCCCTTTACAATTAGAAGAAATTTGTTATCCTTGAATGGTACAGATGGATCCCAGGGAGTCTGGTCAGCTATCTCTGCAACACTGACTGTCCTTCAAGAAAGTCTGGTCTGATGCAGCTGTGACACTAGCTAGCGAGCAGGTGGACACCACTAATGAGCTTTCCCTAGCAGCAAGATGGCCCTCAATTCCAGTCTTCCATCCAATCATATTGTATTCCCTCTGTGATGCTTCCTGTTCTTTGTTCTCTTGTGGTACCCAAAGCTAGTAAGCCCTCTAGTTTACTAAAGAGCTGAAAGATCCATTTCATTGATAATTACTGGCCTTACCAATAAATTGAACATGCAGAAGTTTGTGCTTGGGTTTACCAATCACAACAAAGCATTGTTTTGCTCTGCTGAATTAAAAACTTTTTAATAGTCAACAAATAATAAGCACAGTGAGATCTTCAATTTGGTCCACCACAGATAGGGAAATGCCTACTAAGCCATTCATAATGATATTTGCAGGCTGCATATTAACTTAGAAAACTACATATTAACATTATCTATGTTTTATTGTATTTTTGTTTTGTTAAATATATCCCAATTACATTTTAATCTGGTTCAAGCGCTGCACTCACAGTGTTGTGGGCCCCATGAGGTGCTCCAGCAGGCAAAGTGTTTGACCTTTCTGCTCTACACCTTTCAGGTAATTGTGTGATGGTAAAGATATGGTCTATCATGGAATATTGCTTACAAAAGTCTCCCTTTTCCCTTCTAATGCCCTTAGCTAGGATGCCTTAGATGTGTGAATAAATTATTTGTATGAAAAAATTTACATAGAAGGGAAAATAAACACATTTTAGTAGTCATTAAAGTTTTCTTAGTTATCTTATTTGTTTATTAATTTATTCACCTATCATTAATTTTATTTATTCATCTATTAATTTATTTATTCATCTATCTATTTTCAGTAAAAATAAGATCCAAGATTCCTCGCTGCCTTTGAAAATCTTCTGCTACCTTAAGAACTAATCTCTCCACACCATCAAAATCGTGTTACCTCTAGTTGGTAACTCCTCTATACATATGGTCTAGTAAAACCACTTTTTCTTTCTATTTTTTTTTCAGTATTCTTTGCATTTTCTCAAGAAGCATATCATGACTGTCATGATAGGGTCCAAATGTGGTGGCTCCTCGCTCTCTGGCGGTGAAAAAATAGTTTATTATAAAAAATATTTGCAGATCTTTTCCATCTTTTGTCTGTTCCTTTGGTTTTTGCATCTTTCTTTAAACTTATTTTACCTTCTTGATGTTTTATGAGGTTACATACTCATCTTCCTTTTCCATGAGATTTTATATATGTTTATGTTTTGAAACTGGTGTTACCCTTAGCTGCTGCAGCTCTCTGATTTTAAGTCAAATGTTTGCTGACTAAAGTGGTTTTTAGACTTTTGCTTTTTTCGTTATGGCAGTTGATTTACAGCAAAAGAATTTTTGTACAAGTGCTGATGTCCTTTCTTCTATGTGTTTCCCACTTTTTATTGGCATCAATATAATGTCAAGCTGGAGTTGTTTTAATTGGAAACCATTGCCTTTTTTCATTTTTATTCCTTCTTCTACTTTCCGATTAATGGTTATCTTTTTATCTCTAACAAGTCAGTGGTCTGACTGAACACAGAAATGACTCAGGATTGACTACTATGTCAGTAATCTTATTCCCAACTATTATAATCAATATAATTTTCCAGCATCTAGCCCAGTGCCTGGCACATAGTACCCACTTAATGAATGCTTGCTAATTATTAAGCCTTAGTGTCCTAACTGGAGACAATTCTGCTCCTATTTTCCTTATGAGGCTTTTGTAAGAGTCAGATAAAGCATTAGAAATCACTTTGTGGGGTTTTTTTAAAATTTTTCTCCAAGTACATGTGAAAACAAGAAACCACTTTGTAAATGGTGAACTACTGTACAAATGTAAAGTATTATCATGAATGGCTTTACATCTCCTGAAATATTAATTTAAATAAAAAATGGTCCCACTTTACTGTCACTTGGCATCTATTCAGTAAGCATTGATTATGTACCTTCTGCATGCATAGGCCTATACATGTTGAAAGCCTTGCCTGGCTGCCTCATAAGATCATAGGTTTAAAGACTGAAGGGACCAGAGAGGTCATCTATCCCATCATACTTTTTTTATAGATAAAGAAATTGAAGCTAAAGGAAGTTCAGTGACAGGCCCAAGGTCACAAAAGTAGTAAGTGGTTGAGTTGGGCCTTGAACTCAACTCCTCTGATTAAAATCCTACACTCTTTCAGCTATGGCATGCTATGGCACGTAAAGAAAAAGAATTTGCTGGCAGGGTTCAGGAAGAAGTGCCCTCAGGGTCAAAAGTTGGACTCTGAAGCCCTTCTAAGTTTAGGGAGGAAATATGCCCTCAGGGCAAGGGACACCTGTTCTAGAAAGGGAAAGGAATTTCCAAACAAGTGACAAAAACTTGAACGTGGCCAGCAAGCAACAGGAAATCCATTTAAAGGGACAGAAGGAGCCTTGCCAATCCCATGCAGACCATCTACATGCTTAGAGTTCTATGGTTTTGGATGTCTGTGGATGCCCAGGGGAAACGCACAAAGCAGCCAAAATCTATCATTATAGCCATTTGAAATTTGAAATCCAGCTCTTCAAAGAGGTGATCTTCTTCAGCATATTAAACATAAAGGAATGGTGCCATTATAGCAACTCATTCCAGGACAATTCCTATTTAAATGCCATTGCAAAAGATGAGAATGAGACATTATTGTTATTTTTAGAATTCACAATAATAGCCGCCATTTCATCTGATATCGGAGCCATTTTGAACACGCTGTTGGTGAGCCTACAAAAGATAATCTCATATCCCAAGGATTATTTAATTACAAAAAAGCAGAATCCTATTATCCACCTGGACAAAATACAAGGGGAATAGTAGGATGGTTCCTGGGACTTGGGACCTTTTGTATCTGAATCCCATTTTTAAAAAAAAAATGGGCACAAGATAATGATGATAAAATAAAGCAATAATAATGCCATTTATATAGTATGTGAGACAGTTAGGTGGTACAGTAGATAGACTGCAGAGCCTGGAGTCAGGAAGACCTGAGCTCAAATTTGGTCTTAGATGCTTCCTAGCTACATGATCCTGGGCGAGTCACTTAACCTCAGCCCACTTCAGTTTTATCAACTGTAAAATGAACAATAATAACACCTACCTGGCAAAGTGCTTAGCACAGTGCCTGGCATATACAACGTGCTTAATAATCATCATCATTCCCTTTCCTTTCTTGTTGCAGGTTTGCAAAGTGCTTTTCTGTTATCTCTAGGAGACTAAACGAATACATGAAAAAGTGCTCATTAAATGCTAACAATATGCAAAATTTTTCTGTCCCTCACTTTGAGGAGCTTACATTCTAATGGGGAATAACATACATAGGGGAGGCGGCTTTTGATTATAGAAAACAACCAGAATGTTGAGCGGAGTCATAGGAAAGTGGATTGACACATCCTTTGTATTTAACTACTTTCTATTTATTCTGTATATAATTATATATCTAATTGCTATCTCTCTTGTAAGAATGTAGACTCATTATGAGTAGGAAATGTTGCATTCCTTATATTAGTACCTCTAACATCTAGGTATGGTGAAGTAGTGACAAAAAAATAGAAATGGATCCCTGAGGGCTGTATATTCACGGATAAAGCCACAGATTAACATTATCTATGTTAGATTGAATTTTTAAAAAATTTTGCTAAATTCTTCCCAATTATGTTTTAATCTGGTTTGGGTTGTACTAGGGCTTCAAGTATGATACCTCTTGTTTGTTTTCCCAGCTCAGTAATCCTTTATTAAATGCCTATTACATGTTGGGCACTGTACTCAGAATACAGACAAAAATTAAACAGTCTCTGCTCTCAAAGAGCTTTCTTGTTTTTTAAATCTAATTTTATTTAATTTTCAGGCCCACATTCTCTCCCTCATTTCCTCCCACCCTTTTCCTCATGAACAAAGCAAGAAAAAAACAGAACCCGCTACAAATGTGTATATTTACGCAAATAAACTTCCCACATTGGCCATGTCCAAAAAGAAAAAAAAAATTATGAGACTCAATCTGTCCTCTTGAGTTCGTTGCCTCTTTATCAGGAGATGGGTAGCATGTTTCATCTTGAGTCCTCTCAGACTGTGATCCATCATTGTGTTGATTGGAGTTCTTTCAAAGTGGTTTTAGATAATGTTTGTTGATTGCTTGAGTGACTATGGTTCCAGAGCACAGCTATATATATAGATATAGTAGACTTTGAGAGGCATTCCTCAGTCAAGGGAGACAGGCCTCCCAGGATAAGTTTCAGAGTGAAAAGGATTAAGTTGTCCAGGGCAAGGTCTTTGGTCTCTTAGCTTCAGGCTGGTTGGGGAGAAGATAAGGAGCATATAAAGACATGAGATTGAAAATGCTTAGCTTAGCATTTAGGCCCTTCACAATCTGGTTCTCACTTATCTTTGCAATTCTATTTTATAAATTTGGAACTAAGCCCAAAGGGCTATTAAACAATTGCACACCCTTTGATCTAGTAATACCACTTCTAGATCTTATCCCAAAGTGATCAAAGGAAAAGGAAAAGGACTTATTTGTACGAAAATATTTATAGCAGCTCTTTTTGTGGTAGAAAAGAATTGGAAACTGAGGAAATGCTATCTCTTGGGGAATTGCTGAACAAGATGTAGTATAGGATTGTAATAGAATATTATTGTGCTGTAAGAAATGACAAGAAGAATGGTTTCAGAAAAACTCAGGAAGACTTATATGAACTGATGCAAAGTGAAGTGAGAAGAACCAGAACAATGGACACAGTAACAGCAACATTTTATGATGATCAACCATGAAAGATTTAGGTATTCTGATCCAAGACAATTCTGAAGGACTTATGATGAAAAATGTTACCCACCTTCAGAGAGAAAACTAATGGAGTCTGAGTTCAGATTGAAGCATAATTGTTTTAATTTTCTTTATTTTTCTTGCTTTTCTCACAACATGGATGATATGAATTATGTTTTGCATGATTTCATATGTATAATTGATACCACATTTGTTGACTTCTTAGTGGGTGGGGAGAGGTGGAAGGAAGAGGAAGAATTCAGAAGCAAAAAAATTTTAAATTAATGTTAAAAACAAAAAATAAATTAATTTTTAAATAAAAAAAGCAATTTTATTTTATGTTACTTGCCTTTACAGTTTAACTAACTGAACTTCTAGCTGTTCTCTATGCACAATAGTTTATCTTCTACCTCTATGCCTTGGCACAGATGTGTCTCCCACATCTGGAAGGCTTTCTGTCCTCACTTCTACCTCTTGGAACCCCTAGCTCCCTCCTTTAAAGCTTCAGCTCAAATGTTGTTTCCTCTAAGTGGCCTTTTCTGATTCAGTAGTACTTGTTCTCCCTACCTCTCATTAAAATATTTTGTATTTATTTTTCCATATATTTTGCATATGGTCATCTACTAGAGTATTCATAATAAATATTTGCAAAAAATCACCATGAAAATAATTGATAATAATAACTCACACTTATATAGCTCTCGTTCTGTGTCAGGTACTGTGCTAAGCACTTTATAATTATTTTCTCATTTAATCTTCACAACAACCCTGGGAGGCGGATGCCAATATTATCACCATTTTACAAAGAGAGAAACTGAGGCAGAATGACTTGTCCAGGGTCACACAGGTAGGAAGAGTCTGAGGCCACATTTGAACTCCAGGTCTTCTTGGCTCCAGGCCTAGTGTTTTAACCCCTGCACCAGCTACCTGCCCCCATCTGTTGCTGAGGATGAAGACACTCTTCAAAGGACTACTTATGATTGTCTAAATTAAATTAGCATATGCTTTGGTACTTAGTCACCTCAATGGAAAGGCTGTGATGAGTGAAGGAGATGAAAATCTCTCAGAATGCATAGGTTAGGAAGAAGGAATCAAGAAGTCTGAAAACTTAGAGGTCACACAGAAGTCTCATGCCTCTCCATCTTGAACACTTTCTTAGAGAAAAGAACTCGTAGGTGCTAGACTTGGTAAAGACTGATGAAATTGATTATATTTTAACAGAAAGGGAACGACTCATGATTGGTGTGGGAGCCAGCCCTGAATCAGCTATTTGTGCATAGGCACACCATTAGCTTATTAGAGCCAAGTTTCATATAAGCAAAGAAAATGAATAATAATGAAATTATTATTACATGTAACTGTAACAACTCTATCTTGGCTGATTTAAACAAAACAATAATGAAAGTGGTGATGGACAGCAAAAATAAGGAATAGATGGGAAAAACTCCTTTTATTGTGTCCTATGTCCCAAGCACATGCAAAGCACTAGGTATACAAACACAAGAATGAGACAGTCCCTATACTCAAAGAGCTTACATTCTAAATAGTGGGAGGTCATGCCTATAGGGGTGCTATATTGTTTGGGAAGTCACAAGAATGGTGACTAGAGCCATGGGAGTTGAATGATGTGCCCTCTGACCTGTCTGCTTCTGAAGGGGATCCAGAGAAATTTGACTTTGAAGGTTCCCCATTACCAGAGGAATGGAGGAGAGGTTGACCCAGCAGTAGCTCAGCAACAGGACAAACATGAAACCATAAGCCATAAGACACTGACCCTCAGCTGTTCTGAGAAAGATCTAGAAAAATTCCTTTGTCTGCAATGAATGACCTCAGAGAAAATCTCAAGGACTGTTACTGAATGGCACAATCCCTGTGTCCAATAGCCCATATATATCCTTATACTAGTAGAATAGAGAGATATACATCTGTATCGATACTGCATTTTGAGCAAAAGACTCAAGTAGACTAACACACCATGTTAAGAGGTCAAAGTGCCCTGGGTTGCCTGTTAGGCAGCCAATCTTTTCCTATATTGGACCTGTTCAGATCCCCATAATGGGAAGAAATGGAGAAGATTGTTTTCATCTATCCAGAAGGATTTTACCTGTCTGAGTAAAAAAGTTCCTTCCTTGCCACTCCCTAAAGACTAATGAAGAAAGCCATTGGAGACATGAACTATCTTCAAATGTTTGTTAATGGCATCATTGTCTTTGGGAAGACCTTAGAAAAACATTAGGAAAGACCAAAGAAAGTATTAGATTGGCTTGAGGAAAATGGCTTAAAAATTTCCATTGGTGAGTACCAATTTTGTAGAGCCTCAGTGAAGTATGTGGGTCACATTGTATCTCAACATGTATCTCAACATGGAATCATCCCTGACTTGGCTACACCCAAAGAACCCTCAAGACTAAAGGACTTCTCCAGGGTTTGGTGGTTATTGCTGAAAATTTGTTTAAAACTAGGTTGCTATTACTAACCCACTGACTGATCTCACTTTAGCATCTGTGACTGGGAAGGCATCAAAACAAGTCAAGTAAACAAGCATTTATTCAGCGCCTTCTATGGCACATAATATTAAAAGCCTACCATGAGTGCTGGGATTACAAAGAAAGGCAAAAAACCCTTAAAAACCAAATAGCAACCAGAACAGCTAAACCAAATCCCTGCTCTCAAGAAGCTCACAATCTAATGGGGGAGACCACAGCAAATAACTGAGTATAAACAAAATATATCCAGGATACATCAGAGGTAATTAACAGAAGGAAGGCATTAGCATTAAGGGGAATCAAGACAGGAAGGCTTCTTGGAGAGGGGAGATTTTGACTAGGACTTGAAGGAAAACAAGCGAAGCCAGAAGGTAGAGAAACAGAAAAGATAAGAAGCACAAAGTTGTCTTAAAAGCTACAAAGCCCTTTGGGGAATGATGGACAAATAAATATGAATGCACTTTCAAAGATCTGATCAAACACCTCACCCATGCACTGGCACTGACCTATGTTGAGCCAAACAAGCTTTTTGCCCTCTATTCAGATGTCATCTTGGAGGAGTTGGAAGCAGTTCTGTATCAAGAAAGTGATGGTCGTATGAAACCAGTTTCATTTGCCAGCAAATGCCTGAGCAGCAGCAAGAAGTGTTACCCTGTTCACAAGCTATGAGCTGGCAGTTGCTGAGAATTCAGAGACTATATGGATTGGCATATAGTGGACTGGCAATAATCCCCTAACATTCCAACCAGTGCCAAGTTGGACACTATTTAGCCTGGAGCACCTCGAAAGAAATAAATGATGATAGGATGCCTAAGTTTATTGTCAAGACTTTAAGCAAAGGACCAAACAATTGCACTGAGAAATTTTAGTTTTCATGGGACACATGAATTAGCAGCTCAACGCAAAGCTACTTCCTACTTAGTCATGGATAGATTACTACACTTGCTTATTTGCAAGATAGTCCTAGAAGCCAACAGGGCCACTGCAAAGGCAATTCACTTATTGCCAATTGGTGAGTTAATTGTGCTGGCTGGAGCAGCTCAAGAGCAAGTGAGCATTCAACTCAGTGGAACCTAAGCAAGAGGGACTGCTCACCGCACATACAGAGTCTGCCTGACTCAGGGAGTGGCTCAGAAGCAGTCATGTTAATTGAAGACTTCACATACTATACTGCAACAACTAATTCAAACAACCATCTGCAAGAAGCCTTTCCCAAGTCTCCTTAATGTTGTTGCCTTCCCCTTGAGGGGATCCCCAATTTATCCTGTATACATCTTCTTGTACACAGTTTTTATGTTGTTTCTCACCCCCACCCCTCCACTAGGCTATAAGGTGCTTGAGAACAAGGACTGTTTTTTGCCTTCTTTGTACCAACCCCCCCCCCCATGCCCACACCAGCGCTTAGCACAAGGTCTGGTTAGCATTTTTAAAATGCTTGTTAACTGACAATGTGAATGGACTGAACCCAGAGATAACACCTTTTATACCAAGCACTTCAGCCATACAGACACCTGGAGTACAGATATTCTCCACAGAGTACAGTAATATTGCTAACCCCCTACAAGTTTCAGTTTAAGAAGTTACTTCACATTACCAACATGCATTATATTGTGTAGTTGCTTAATTATGCTGAGTTTTGCTGTCAGCATAATCTATTTTGCACATATTTTTTACCTCTTTGGGATACAGACCTAATAGTGATATTGCTGGGTCAGAGGGTATGCATGGTTTTATAGCCCTAAGGACATTGTACCAAATTGTTCTACAGAATGGTCAAATTAGTATACAGCTTTGCTACCAATGCATTAGTGTTTTAATTTTCCCATATCCCCTCCAATATGGATCATTTTCCTTTTCTGTCATATTAGCCAATCTGATAGGTGTGTGGTAATCTGGCTATTTTGGATAGCCTACCAATGTAATCTTTGTTTCAACTTTCTGCTGATATTACAGATATTTGTTTGTTATATGGATATGCATGTACTGCAGAGACACCTTCATATAACATATCTTGCATAAAATTTAGAACTTAGTTGTCAAAGCAGCCTGTCAAGCAATACTACGCATTGTACTGGGTCTATTACATGTTTTGTTTATATATATATATATATATGTAAACATATATATATGCCATCTGGGACAACAGATTAGTCATCCTTGTTCTGTTTATTGCTGATATAATTTGATGCTATAGCGTATAATTCCAGATATCAAGTGTATTACAGCTGATTTTGCAAGGGCTTCACAATTCCAAACCCCAGGGAAGAATGTAATATGGCTTTGAGAACTGACTGGCATCCTAGGATTTGTAGTTCAGAGGGGAAAGCATTTTCTCTTGACCTTGAGGGAAATTCGAGACTCTTTCAATCTTGGAACCAAAGGTGGACTTAAATTACACCTGGAAGTTCTTAAAGGGACACACATAGTCTGGGAGAGATGGGTAGAAGGATCAGAGACTGTAAGAGCTGAGTAGTAGCAGCAGCAACTGTGAGGAAATTATATTCTGAGCACCACCTGTTGTGACAATTTAGCTAGCAGCTGCTGTGGGGGTGAAAGACCAACACAAGCCCAAAAACAAGAATGCTGCCAGCACAGGTTCTTTGATCTGCTTTAGTAAGGAAAGTAGCATTAGGGGGTTAACAATCTTATTTCAATCCAACATACAAATACCATCCATTTAGTTCGGGGGGGAAAAGCCAACACCCTGAACTTCAGAGCAAATACAAACAAATTACAAACATACATTATAAACAGACCAATATAATTCATAGTTACAGAAGCCAACATCTGAGTTCAGGAGCCAGGGAGCTCATAACAATAGCTGGCCCAGAGTCATGCGCCACTTCTCCTGTGGCTCAGAGCCCCAAGGGAGAACACTAGCCTCTGAGTTTATATATGTCATTCAGGGTCAAAGGTGAGTCACACATGTCACACGTGACTGAAATGACTGAACAATAACAACAAAAGGGGAGGGGAGGAAAGACAACCCACAAAATGGTGCTCAAGAGCAGAAGTGGGGAGAGAAGATGAGGGATGATGATGAAGTCTACAGAGTCAGAAGCACAGCCAGGAGGGCGAAACATGGCCCATTCCAAAAATGGAAGCCTCAAAAGGAGCTGACTAATGGAAGAAGGGGACTAGAGAGGCAGTGAGATGTTCCAGGGTAAGAAGGCCCTATCACCATGGAAATGTATGATAGGAAAACAAAACAAGCTGCTTATTGGTTGAGGTTGAGGAGCAGCTAAAGTACTCTACTGGCACTCTTGAAATTGGAGAAGAAATCAAGGAAGGCTTCCAGCATGTTAGGTGGACTCGCTCTTGGAAAGTTATGGGAATCTCACGGGGCGGGCAGAAAGAAGAGTTGTGATCTGCATGAGGGAACATCCATACTGATGACATAGATTGTTGAAGTAGTTGAGTATGAATTGTATTTTGTTTTTATGTATTTTTTTCTCCCGCTCCCACCCTGCTTTCTACAGTGAGCTATTCCAGGGTAGGGATTGTCTTGTTTTTATCTGTATATGCTTGGTATGTTGCAGGCACTTAATAAATGCTTGAGGGACTTATTTTCCAAATTTCAGCCTGGAGGTTAAATTATAATATAAATTTAATTAATTACAATACCTTCTATATAATGTCATCATAGAAACATTGTGGTTGGAATAGATTTAGGAAAAAGTAAAGTCAAAGACAAAGACTAAATCTGATAAAAGGCAAGATCTGGTCACTAGAAAAAAATGTATTTGCCATTGGGGCAGGAATAATTCTTTAGGTGCTTCCCATGAGGCCATCCTATTCTCTCTGCCCTTATTCCATGCTCACTCTGCCACTATTCGTGAGTACTGTCTTCTTGGTAACTTCATATCAGGAAGGTAGTGCTCTGGAGGGCAAATGTAAGCATCTTGGACCTGTAAAGGTCCATTTCCTATTATAAATGAACAAATTGATATTTTAGTTTAATCAGTATAGTCTGAGAATTTGGGTATCATGAATCATTTCTCTATGCAGAGCTTCCCAGAGTGGACAATACTGCCCCCTGGAGGGTGCTAGAATGTTCCAGGCCATAGTAGCTTAGGTACAATTGTGGGACTTTGAATAAAAATAAGGAGGCTGTAGAAGCATAAGGAAAGAAGAGAGGAGAAGTTAAAAATCTTTCCTACATGTTTGTGTAACAGAGTTAAAGTCGTAGTAATTACGTTATTTTCCAAAAAAAAAAAAAACCCACACACACACACAAAAAGCAAGCTATAACTGATCAGTGGTCAAGTCTGCCACAGGTCTTAACAAGCAAGTGTTGGCAGAGGACTGTGTCTCCCTTTGTCAGGCAGTCCAGCATGCATTGGCAGGAATATGCACCTGTAACGACTTGTTTACAATAGGATACTATAGGGTTACTCTACACAATATTGCATCATCAAAATTTCAATGCAGGAAAAAACCCACAAATGTACAATAAATTATTAAATTTAAGATGCATCATTTTAAAATATAAATATATTTTATATTTCTTTGAAAAGATGCAAATTTTTAAAAAATCATTAAAGGGTTAAAGAAAGTAGATTGGGTGTGGTGGGGTGCTGAGTAATTTTTTTAAAGGGGCGATAGGCCAAATAAGTTTGGGAACCTCTGCTCTATAACCTGTCTTCCTGGAGAGAAACTGATAAAATTACATTCTTGAAATGGCAAAGTTGAGGAACAGACCATAGCATGTGGTAAACTTGAGGTATACATTTTAGGTGAGCCAATCTGAGTACCTTCCCAACTGGTCCATTTCTTTCTCTTTGCCAGTTCTTGAGTACAACTCTTTCTATTCAATGGCTGGTTGAATGTAAAGTAAGCAAGGTGTGACAACAAACTGTGTCTAAGACACAATATCCAGGAGATAGAGTATGATAGCTCCTAATATTTTTTTCAATTTTATTATTTATTTATTTTAACATTCATTTTTAGGAAAATTTTGAGTTCTGCATTCTCTCCCTTCCTCCTGCCCCTCTCCTACCCATTGAGAAGACAAGAAATATGATATCAGTTTTACATGTGAAGTCATGAAAAACACATTTCCATGTTAACCATTTTGAAAAAACAAACAAACAAGATAAAGAAAGTGAAACCAATTATGCTTCAATCCGCTCTCAGAATCCATCAGTTCTGTCTGGAGGCAGATAGCATTTTTCATCATAAGTCCTTCAGAATTGTCTTGTATCATTGTGTTGATCAGAAAAGCTAAGTCATTCAGTTACTCATCATACAATTTTAGTATTTCCTGTGTACACTGTTCTTCTGGTTCTGCTCACTTCACTTTGCATCAGTTCATATAAGTCTTCCCAGGTTTTTCTGAAACCATCCTGCTCATCATTTCTTTTTTTTTAACCAATAAGTCTGCATTTATTAATGACATATCTGATTAAATGACAAGTGAGCATGAACCCAATAACAAAAGCATTCACTAAATCTTTCATACTACTCCGATGGTGCTCATCATTTCTTATAGCATTCTATCACAATCATATAGCACAACTCATTCACCCATTCATCCCAAATTGACTGACATCCTCTCAGTTTCCAAATCTTTGCCACCACAAAAAGCATAGCTCCTATTTTTAAGTAATTAAAGGGCTATCATGTAGAAGACAGAGACTGGATTTATTCTGGCTGGATCAGAGGGCAGAACAAGGAACAATTTCTGTTGGGGATAGGCAGATTTAGGCTCCAGGTAAGGAAAAACCTTTCTAAGGATTAGATTGGTTGCCTTGGAAGATAATGGGGTTCCTTTCACTCTTTGTTTTCCATCAGAGGCTGGATCAGCATCTGTCAAGAATGTTGTAAATGGTTCTTGTTCAGTTATGGGATCATAATGACTTCTGACGTCCTTGTCTCCTCTTAGATTCTGGGGAAACCAGGTCTTCCCTAAAGAGGATGGACTCTGGGGCAATTAAACAAGTATGCCTGGGGACGCTTCTCCCTCTTATGAGTCACCCTAACATTTTCACACTAAAGAATAAACACCATTTAGTTAGAATGAACATCAAAGCCAGCACTCACTAATGAAACTTAAATGGTAGCTATCAGAAGTAACAATTGGTAAATAGAGGTACAAGGAGGAAGCAACTCAACCTGGCTATGTGAAGCCTGAGGAGGCTGCCAAGGGGCAGAGAGGCAGGTTGCAGACTAATGCTAAACCCATTTTAAACATCAGTTGTGTTCCATTTCTTTCTGCAGCTGCCAGGAACTCTAGATGTTTCCCTGATATGTTTTGCTTTAGGGATGAATATTAGTAACAATAGATAACATTTATATAATGTTTTAAAGTTTGTAAAGTGCTTCACATAGATTATTTCACTTGATTCCCCACCACAACCCTATGAGATGGTGCTATTATCACTCCCGTTTTAATGTTGAACAAACTAAAGTAAGGAAATTAAGTAACCTTCTCTGGGTTACACAGATTTGCCTAGTCCCATCGAATGCTCTGTATAATCCACTAAAGGCTCTCCTTACTTCTCTTCCCCCAGAAAGATGAATCTACTCAATGTTGCGAGCCCTGGAGCAGAGCTGACTTGGCTGAGGATTGGAGGGGGAGGACTTCAACGTGAAGTTTGAACCCTCTATAATCATCCAGAGTTCTATAGACCTCCTGCCTCAACCATCGAGCAGAATCAAGGATTCATTATAAGTCCTACGTATGTTAGAATGGAAGCTCCTTGAAGGCAGGGAGGATTTTCCTTTTGTCTTTGTATCCCCAGCCCTTAGCACACTGACTAACAAATTGTGATCTTTGGAAGTCTCATTCTATTGTCAAATTTCTCTTCTAATTAGAACTGGTGCCTTACCCCGGGTAATTACTTTATATATATTTTGTAGTTTTTTTATTTACATGTTTTTTCCCCACAATGGAATATAAACTCCTGAGATTTTTGTCTTTGTATGCCCACCCCAGAACAGCGTCTGGTCCATGTTGTTGTTGTTGTTGAGTCATGTGCAACTCTTGTGACCCCATGGACCATATATAGCCCTATACATAGGCCCTTCTATCCTCTCCTCACTCCCCAAGTCTATCCGAGCTCATGGTTGTCACTTCCATGCCACTATCTATCCATCTCATCTTCCACTGTCCATTTTTCTTTTTGCCTTCAATCTTTCCCCAAATCAGGGTCTTCTCCAATGAGTTCTCATTGCCAAAAGTATTTAAGCCTCACTTTCAGTATTTGACCTTTTAGTGAATAGTGTCAATTAGTTTCTCTAAGTATTGGCTGATTTGATTTCCTTGCTGTCCAAGTCTTTTCTAGTACCACAGTTTGAAAGGTGCTCAGCTTTCCTTAGTAGGTTTTTAATAAATGTTGGGTGTTCAGTTGGTAGAATGGAATTGAATTGAAAATGGCTTTTTGCTAAGAACTGGATTTGTACAGCTAGGCCTAGACACATCAACCAAGAGTTTAAATTAGAGCCTTAGAGGATGTATCTGCCTTTGGGAGTGGTGGCAGTGGATACTGGGAAATTCCATTCCTTGGAGGAACATGACCAGGCAGGACTTTACATATGAGTTCTGTTATTTCATCTTAGTTTCCTCTTGAAGGGTATTTTTTTTTTTTACTGGTTATTACTAAAGTTCTTTTATACTACTCAGCCACCATTGGTATTTCCCAGTAGAGGTGAAAAATGGTGCTGGGACTTCCTCATTCCTTATATTCCGTCTCCCAAATATCCTTGATAATTTCTTGAAAAATGATGTCTAGGCTCTTTTTTTGATCATGGCTTTCTGGTAGCCCAATAATTTTTAAATTATCTCTCCTGGATCTATTCTCCAGGTCAGTGGTTTTTCCAATGAGATATTTCACATTGTTTTCCATTTTTTTCATTCCTTTGGCTCTGTGTTATAATATCTTGATCTCTCATAAAATCACTAGCTTCCACTTGCTTCAATCTAATTTTTAAGGTGGTATTTTCTTCAGTGGTCTTTTGGAGCTCCTTTTCCATTTGGCTAATTCTGCCTTTCAAGGCATTCTTCTCCTCATTGGCTTTTTGGAGCTCTTTTGCCATTTGGGTTAGTCTATTTTTTAAGGTGTTATTTTCTTCAGTATTTTTTTGGTTCTCCTTTAGCAAGTCATCGACTTGTTTTTCATGGTTTTCTTGCATCACTCTCATTTCTTTCCCCAATTTTTCCTCTACTCCTCTTACTTGCTTTTCCAAATCCTTTTTGAGCTCTTCCACAGCCTGAGACCAATTCATGCTTCTTGGAGGCTTCTGATGTAGCTCTTTGACTTTGTTGACTTCTTCTGGATGTATGTTTTGATCTTCTTTGTCACCAAAAAAAGATTCTAGACCGAGTCTGAGACTGAGTCCTTTTTCGCTGCCTGTTCATGTTCCCAGCCAACTACTTGACCCTTGAGCTTTTTGTCAGGGTATGACTGCTTGTAGAGTAGAGAGTACTTTGTCCCAAGCTTTAGGGGCTGTGCTGCTGTTTTCAGAGGTACTTCTACTCCACAGTCACCTCAAGCTCTGCCACACCAGTGCTCCTCCTCCCCCAAGAACCACCACCCAGGACCACGACCCAGGTCCAAGCAGGGCAAAGCAAGCCAGCAAAGAGCTCTTTGTACTCCCAGTCTGATCCACTGCTTGATTCCTCCCACCATGTGAGCCAGGGACACTAGAAGCAGCTGACGCTAGAGCTCTGAAAGCAGCCTCAGGAGCTTTCTGCTGCTGTTGCCACCACACCACACCACTTCCACCAGCCCCAGGGCTGGGGCCGGACCCTGCTCTCACCCCTATCTAGCAGTTTTCCCACTAACCTGCTCCATGGTCTTTGGCATTTGTGGGTTGAGAAGTCCGGTAACTGCCACAGCTCAATGATTCATGGCCCTAAGGCCTGTTCCACCTGACTCCTCGACTAGTTGATCCTGGCACCCACTGGGCTGTGCTCTGCTCCCAGCATGGTGCAATAGACCCTTCCCAGCCATCATCCAGGCTGTACTGGGCTGAAGACCTGCTTCCCTCTGCTATTTCGTGGGTTCTGTAACTCTAGAATTTGTTCAGAGCCATTTTTTACAGGTGTTCGGAGGGATTTGGGGGAGACCTTAAGGGAGTCCCTGCTTTCCAGCTGCCCTCTTGCCCCACCCCAGTCTCCCAAATATCTAAGAAGAAAAACCATGATTTCCAAAGCATCCCCTTTTCATTGGAGGCCAGATCTGACTGCGAAGTGGAGAATAGAAAGACTGAGGGAAAGCGGTTTAAGAAGCAGATCCCTAAAGCGAGAGTTCTATGATAATAGATGACATTGATATAGTGCTTTCAGGTGTGCAGAGTGCCTTGTGCGCATTGTCTCCTTTGATCTTTACCGCAACACTGTGAGGAAAGTAGTAGTTATAACTATCCCAGTCTCACAGAGGAGAAATCCGAGGGTCAGAGAAGTTGGGGCTACCTGGTGGACATATAGCTAGTAAGGTTTAAAAGCAGGATTTGACCCCAAGTTGCTTCTGATTCCATGTTCAGTGATTTTTTTTAAGTTAGATTTTCTTTTTTATTTATGAACTCAACAGTCATCAACAAACACATGTATTTGGTATATGAAGAACTAAAAAGAGGACTGAGTATGAGGAGATGAGCTTTTATTACGCATGAATGGGTTTTTTAAAGTACATACTCGATTTAATACAGTCATAGGAGCCAAATTGCCCTGCCCACAAGTGCTTTTTTTAACTACAAATACTGCTTCACAAGTTAGCGCATTAACATTATTTTTCAGTCCTAGAGTTAAGCTAAGGTGTACATAGGATGAGGAATAGCTGTAGTTTTAATGGGGAGAAAAGTCACTGTAGGGGGGCTGGCAGTCAGGGGATCTGATTCAGGTCCTGGGTCTTCCACTTAATACTTGTGTAATCTCCTGCAAATTATATAGTATAGTGGACAAATTGTTGTTTTGTGGCTTAGTCTCATCTGACTCTTTGTGACTCCATTTAGGGTTTTCTTGGCAAAGTTACTGGAGTGGTTTGCCATTCCCTTCTCCAGCTCATTTTACAGATGAGGAAACTGAGGCAAACAGGGTTAAGAGAACCTGCCCAGGGTCACACAGCTAGTAAGTGTCTGAAGCCAGATTTGAACTCAGAAAGATGAGTCTTCCTGACTCCAGGCCTGGTACTCTATCTACTGTACCACCTAGCTGCCCATAGTGGATAAGTGCTGGATTTGAAGTCAGGAAGAAAGAACTTCAAATCCTGCCTCAAATACTTACCAGCTATATGATCCTGGACAAGTCATTGAAATTTCCTCAGTTTCTTAATCTAAAAAATGAAGGATTCAGTGGCCTCTTAAGGCCTCTAAATCTATAGTCCTAAATATGATCATCTCTCTGCTCCTCAACTGTAGAGATAATCTACCCGAACTATTTAACAAGGGTGTTGAGAGGCTAAAATAAAAGATGAAATGTGAAAGACAAAAAAATTGAAAGTGTTTTACACATGGAAGACATTATTGTAGGTAGGAACAAATTAGCGAATTTTATTTTTAGACTGGTCCCAATAGTGATCAGCTTTGCTGTTTTTCTGTCCCAGACCATTTTGCCTCTCCTTAGGCAGCCTAGTAACTAGCTCTCTGTTCCCTGGGGGTTCACCATCTCTGTGCCCTGATTTGGACCTCCTATTGCCTTAGACCACAGCAACTCAGAATTCCTAAACTCAAGTGATCCATCAGCCTCTGTCTCCCCAGCAGTCTCCCCAGGGACTTAGAGTTCTGTGCCCACAGGCCCAGCCAAATGAGTGGTTTTCCAGACTGGAGCAGTACAACCAGAGTAGAGCCCACACTGACATGGTGATGATGAGGGAAAAGGTTGCACAGAAGCTCAGAACTGCCATCAGGCACAGAGAAGGGGTCTGGAAGTTTTTAAGAGAACTAGCAGGCTGGGTGATTTCTGTGCAACTTGACACAGATCACCTGAGCTAGGAGGAACTTTACTCATCATCCAACCTAATCATTTTGCAGATGAGGTGGTAAAGACCAGAACCAAGGTCTCCTAAACCTTAGTTCCTTTTTTACTGGATCAAATTGCCTTGCAAGAGACCTTAGAGGTCAACCAGTCTGACCTTTACTTGACTAAGTGTGGTGCTAATGTGATCAAAGATCTTCCCCTGACCATTCAATAGGCGTCAGATGGAGCTAATTAAGGGAAGCTTGATTAGGGGAGGCCTGTTTGTAAGCAGGCCCACACCCTTTTGCTACTAGGTGCTAAGCTCCAGGCCTGCACTCTTTGCTAAATAGGTGCTAAGCCTCAGGGCCCTAGACAGGGTATATGTACCCTAGGGGTAGCCATTAAGCTCAGAGTAGAGAGAGCTGTGAAGAAGACAGAACTGCGAGAAGAAGAGAGAACTGCAAGAGAAGACAGAGAACTGAAAGAGACAGAGAGAGAACTGGAAGGGCTCTGAGAACTGCAAGAGGTTTCAGAACTGTGAGAGGACACAGGCAAACAGACAGTTAGGATTCATGAGTGAGTGTTTATGGGATGGCCATAGCAGAGGGGAAGGTTGCAGAATGGCTTGGCTCCTTGCTGTGATACTGTGTTTCAAGCTTCTTGCTGTTACATTGAGGTGGATTTACTTTGGAATACAATTGTTGCTATGTCAAATTGGAATTAATGGATTTGGGATTTGATCCTCTGGTGTCTGAATAAATGTTTTACTTCTTTTGCCTTCTATATAAGAGGGTCTCTTATACTTTGTGATTCCAAAGTATACAGGCATATTCATGGTCACCATCAATATCGTGAATCTTGCCTTATTGATACAGTAGGGACCCATGTAAACATCCCTGGCAAGAAGTCATCCAGAATCTATATGAAGCCCTCTAGTGAAAGGAAACTTACTACCTTTCAAGGCAGCTCATCTGACTTTTAGACAGCTCTGTTAAATAGAAAGATTTTCCTCATATCAAGCTTGAATCTGCTTCTTGGAAGCTTCTATCCATTGCTCCTAGTTTTCCTGACTGGGACCAAGTAGAGGACATCCATTATATCTTCCTCCAAGGAAGCCTGTCATATACTTGAAGACAGATGTCACCTGCAAAATGATAGCATTGGGCTGGATGATTGCTAAGGTATGGCCCAACTCTACATCTCATGAACCTATATCTGTTTTAAGTTTTTTTCTTTCCTGTTATCCATCAGTTTCTTCAATCAATCCTCATGTGGCCTGTCTTTGAATCCTTTGACCTTCTTGGTCACTGTCTTCTAGAAATATTGCAATTTGTCTGGACTTTCCCCCAAAATGCCAGCAGACAGAGCATTATAGGATGAAAAATATCCCCTGTTCTGGTCATCATGCCTATATTAATGTGGCCTAACATTGTAGCTTTTTGGCTTCCTTCTTGACTTATTTTGAGCTGGAAGTCCACCAACAGCTCTGAGTTTTGTTTTGTTTTTTGCTTTTTTACCTGACGAACTATTGGTCAGCCACATCTTCTCCAACTGATAATTATATGGTATCTGGTGTCTATTGATGGACAGTGTGGTAGAGCTAATCAACCAATAAGTATTTATTAAGCATCTACTATGTTCCACTGTGCAAAGTGTTGGATATACAAAGACAAAGGTGAAACAGACTCAACTCTAGAGGAGCTTACCATCTAACCAGGGGAGCCAACATGTCCATAATAGATACACAAAACAAATACAAAAGAATTAGGATGGGGGCATTGATAGCTAGGAGGATCATCAGGCCAGGCTTCATGTAGAAGGTAGTGCTTGAAGTGAACCCCATGTAGTAGGAAGGCCGAATTTATAATCTCAAATATAATCATGTATATGTTTGAATGGTTCGAAATCACAAGGTATGAGAGATTCTCTAAGTAGAAAACAAGAAAAAATTTATTTAGCCCCCACCGAAGCTGATCTGTGAACCAGCCTCCCCATTCTGACATCTTGACAAAAAGACTCCAGGCCCAGAAAGCCCGCCTCACAAGAGTAACCAGGAGGCCACAGAAAAACAAGATAGCATTTAGCCAAATCATTTTTACTGGCCTCAAGTTCGTGCTCCCACTCCTGGGTCTACACAGGGGTCAGCCCTGCTTCTGCAGCTTCCTGCTCCCACAGCTTCCGCTTCCGCTGTAGTTGTCTCTTGGCTCACCTTTCCTCGCAGCCGAGCTTCTGGTGTTCTCAAGCCCCGCCTCAACGACCAGAGACCATTGGTTTCTGAGTTGGCACCTCTTAAGTCATTAATCTACACCCACACAGGTTTCACACCTGATAGGGCTTTGGGCCTGGGGCTTAGCACTTAACAGCTGAAAGTACTTCAACTCAAAAGAAACAAAAGCCATGCTAAGGAGACAATTTTGCTTAACAACACACCCCAATGGAAACTAAGGATTCTGAGAGATGACAGTGAACAGAGAAATGTCTCCCATGCCATTTCAGGCATGAGGGGCACCTAGTGAAAGACACTGAAGTGGGAGATAATATATTATGTAACAGAAACAGAAGGTCAGTTTGGTAGGATTATAGTGTATATGGAGAGGATTAATGTGTCTAGCTGCTGAAGGCTTTAAACATAGAGGACTCGATTTATTCTAGAAGCATTAAGGAACCACTGGAATATATTAAGTAGAGGAAGAGCAGTCAGATTTGAGTTTTAAGAAGAAAGATCACCTTGGCACTTGTGTGGAGGATGAACTAGAGAGAAACTTGCAGCAGGGAGACTAATTATGGTGCTATTGCAACAAGACAAGGGAGAGGTGATGAAGGCCCACACTAGGGTGGTGGCCATAGGAGTGGAGAGAAGGGAATTGTAAACCTGGGTAACTAGAAATATGATGATGCCTTTAAGAGAATTTGGGGACTTAGAACAGGTGTGGATTCTGGGGAAAAGAGAGTGAGTTTACTTTTGGACAAGTTGAATTGCAGATGTCTAAGGTACATCCATTACTTTTTTTTTCAGTAAATTTTTATATTTGTTTTTTACATCTCCTATATTTCTGAATTTCTCTCTCCCTCCCCTGCCAGAAAAAAAATCCCTTAATTACAAAGCCGGAGTGGGAGGAGGGGAAAAACAATTCAGCAAAATTAATCAACACATTGAATATCTGACATTATAAGCAGGGTTCCATATATATAATGCTCCACTTCTGCAAAAGCGTATGGGGAGATACCGTCTCATAGCTCATCTTTGAGGTTAAACTTTTGGTCATTATGCTTTCACAGTGTTCTGTTTTGTTGTGTTGTTTCCATTTACACTGAAAGAGTTACTGTGTATGTTGCTTTCCTAGTCATGTTTATTTCACTTTGCATCAATTAATATGTCTTCCCTATATGCATATATTATATACATATACATACACATACACATACACACATATACACACATACATATACACACATATGTATATATCTATACATATATTTCTTCATATTCATTATGTTTATTTCTTAGAGCAGAATAATATTCTATCACATTCATGTACCACAACTTATTTATATATTCTTCAATAGATGAGCATCTATTTTGTTTCTAGGTCTTTGCAAACATTTGAATATATGATCTTTCTTTTTGGCAGTGACCTACAAAGGGGCACATGTCTGGTGGTAAAATCTCTCGGTCAAAAGATAATGGACATTTTATCTACTTTCTTCACATAATTCCAAATTGCTTTCCGGAATGGCTGGACAATTCGCAGTTTCACGATTCCACCAATAGTGCATTAGCGTGCTTGTCTTTTTACAATCTCTTCAATGTTGACTTTTGTCATCTTTGTCAATTTATTGAGTGTGAGGTGAAACCTCAGAATTGTTTCTATGTGCATTTCTCTTATTACTAACATGGAATATTCTTTCATGTGGTTGTTAATAGTTGTAACTCTTTTAAGAGTTATTTGTTCATATCCTTTGCCTACTAATCCATTGGAAAATGGCCTTTGGTCTTATATTTTTGAGTTATCTATATATCTTAGTTATCAGACCAATATAAAGATATTTACTACAAAGATTTTTTTCCCCCAGGTGTTGATTTCCCTTCTTATCCTAACTGTATTAGTTTTGTTCATTCAAAAGCTCTTCAACTAAAATTATCTGTTTTATGTTTTAGGCAGTTATCCCTTCCACACTATGCAGGTTAGGGGCCTGGTGCCCCCGTGGACTGGAAAATACATGTCAAAGTTTTTGGCCCTCCCATTCATACCAGAGAAGTCTGGATTTTTTTTTCCTTTTTCTTTTATGGGGTGTTTATAGTACCTTATTGTAAAATTTGGGTTAAATATTTGGTCATAGGCTCTGTGTCATCTGCTGGCCTTCATGTGTTGTCTGTGGCTTCTGCAAAATGCCTCCAAAATTTCCATTTAATTTCTTATGCTGACCTGAGATACAGTGAAACTGATGTGGAAGGGATAACTGTAATCTCTTCTATTTCTTGGTTGCTTAAGAATTCACCTCCTCTCTGTTGCTTGTGAAAATGGCATAATCTAGTTCTCTTCTCATTTTTATGGTATTATCTTCAACATTCAGGTCACATATCCATTTTAAATTCATTGTGTTATATGGTATAAGATTTTGGTCTAGACATCATTTCTGCTACACTATTTTTCAGTTTTCCCAGAACTTCTGGTCAAATAGGGATTTCTTCCTCCAAGTAGCTGTATTTTCAGTTGTATTGAACACTGGGCTATTGAGTTCATTTTTTTTTCTTGTTTAGATTGTTTCACTGACCAACATTTTATAAGCAGACTTTACTAGTTTTTCTTTCTTGTGTTTGGTGAAAAGATAGTATCAGATGTCATTGTCAAACGTTGACAAATCTAATCTTTAACTGAAATTTTCATCCCCAGTGTTATTAGTTTTCCATTTTTCAGTGAAAGTTAGACCATTTTCATATCAGTTATATCAAGTTAACATCCCGTTAACTTTAATGGTATCAGTATTAGGTGAACCAAATGATGAAAATTCCACTCCACTCCAGGGCACTATTTTCATAATCAGTTTCACCTACCCAGAACTAAACCTTTATTGAAAATAACTCCATACCCACATGTACAAAAATATTTATAGCAGCTCTTTTTATGGTGGCAGAATTGGAAATTGAGGGGACACACATCAACTGGGGAATGGCTGAACAAGTTTATGGCATATGAATGTAATGGACGACTATTGTGCTATAAGAAATGATGAGCAGGCAGACTTTAGAAAAACCTGGAAAGACATATATGAACTGATGCTGAGTGAGGAGAACAGGAGAACAGGAGAACCAGGAGAACATTGTACACAATAACAGACACATTGTGCAATGACTAACTTTGGTAGACTTAGCTCTTCTCATCAATGCAAGGTTCAAAGACAACTCCGAAAGACTCATGATGAAAATGCTGTCCACATTCAGAGGAAGAACTACGGACTCTGAATGCAGATCAAAGCAAACTATCTGCTCTCTCTCTTTTGTTTTGTTTCTTCTTTCTTGTAGTTCATTCCATTGGCTCTAATTCTTCTTTGCAATGTGAAAATATGTTTAATGTGAATGTATATGTAGAGCCTACATTGGATTGCACACTGTCTTGGGGAGGGGAGGAGAGGAGAAGGGAGGGAGGGGGAGAAAATGAGGAACTTAAAAGCACATGAAACTGAATATTGTAAACTAAAAATAAATTAATTAAAAAATTTTAAAAAAAGAAAATAGCTTCAGCAATTTTAATATAGTCAGTATATGGTAGAGGAATAGATACTGGCAAGCACTGACGAGGCTGCCCATAAAGGCAGCTAGGTGGTGCAGAGGACTCAGGAAGAACTAAGTTCAACTCTTGGGCTAGGTCTTTAGTAGAAAACATAGAAACCCACCAGGAGGAATCAGATAGAACTGCACACAGAATTCTTATCATGTTCTCTTCAGGGAACCACATTTGTCCTGAGAGATGAGAAACTGTGCCATAGGGAGGCATGGGCCAATGGGGAATCAGAGTCAGAGACATATATCTGGACTGGAAGGAAGAAAACACAGTTATGTTCTCCTCTCCAGGAGAGGAGACATTACCAGACATAGTGAAGGGGGAAGGATTCACACAGCAGGGAAATTGACAGATGTGGAGGGACGACCCAAACCTATGCTACAGTATGTCATACAGATTATAGGCTTCTTTGATTTCCTAGCATCTCTGAGTTCTTTCTCCTTTGTGGGGGGTGGGGCCAATATCCAGGATACTAGTATAAGTATGGAAGACCACATAGATACCTAGGGAAAGTTCAGGCCCACCTGAGAGGGAAAGGAAATTGCATGAATAATAAATGGGCTCATGAATTCTTTAGTGGGCATGTTAAAAAGGCAGTTGGGTGGCACAGTAGATAGAGCCCTGGGTCTAGAGTTAAGAGAACCTGGCCTCAAAATTGGCCTCAGTTACTTATTAACTGCATGACTCTGGGCAAGTCACTTACTCTCTTTTTGCCTCGGTTTCCTCATTTATAAAATGGGGGTAATAACAGCATCTACCTCCCAGGATCATTGTGAGAATCAAATGAGATGACATTTGTAAAGTGCTTGGCACAGTGCCTGGCACATAATGGGTGCTATATAAATGCTTATTCACTTTCCCCTTCCCCAAAACAAAACAAAAGCAACCCCAAAACCCAAAGTACGCAGTTATATTCACCATATTACTAGATTGGGTGCTTGCATGGGAGCTGAGGCTCCTTTTAGACATAAAGCCAATGTTGATATTTCTAGAAGAAATCTCAGGGGCATGAACCGTGGAGCTTTGAGAGAGAAACTAGTTCTGGGCTAATATGTTCTACTCCATGCATCAATCCCTGTCCAGAAGTTCTCCAATATATTCACCTGTCCTGTCTGCGTATTTTCATACAGGATTATATTTTTTTTGGTATTCAATACTACTCTTCCACCCTTTTAAAAAATTTAATCTATTTCTTTCAAATAAAATCCACGTTTCTATTGCCTTTTTATAGTTATGGGTCACACCCAAGTGAGTCTCAATCATATTCTTAAGGGTTGAGGTTGGTTGAGTAGATCAATAAAATCAATCAATCCCATTTAAAGTAATTGATATGATGCTGACTCTTACATATACATATATTTTAAAGTAGAGCAGTCTGCATTGAGTCAATCAATCAACTGGAAGAATGAACAAGCAAGGCCCAGACATTTCCATTAAGTCAATGGTCAATCAAAGGCTTCAGACTTGGACCACAAGTCCTCTATCAATTGATCAATCTTTGAAAGCCCATGGGATAAAATAGAGTTAAGTATATTCCCATTGGTCATACAAGAAGTATATTTGGATCGGTCATATCCTCTGGGCTTTGTATAAAATAGTGTGCCAATTTGGAACCCAAGCATTTGAGTGTCTGGAAGTTAAAAGATATATTCCAGCCAAGAAGGAATTGCTTGGGGGAGGAGAGAACCTCAGTTTTTTCTGCCCTCCTCACTCCTATTATACCCCACTTTGGAGGTCAGAAGGATTTGGTATTTTTCGTCAGTGCCATAGTGGTGTCTGTGGAACAGCAATGGCTGGCAGAACAATAGCACTTGGCAGTAGTATCTGATTCATCAATAGCTGAAGACAAATTGGAGACACTGAGGAACGGTAGCTTCAGTATTCTACAACCAGCCCAGCAGAAAGGCTGTGACGTGCCTAAGGGGATCTTCAGGAATACACCCTCCTCACCAAGGGAAGGAAAGGACCTTCAGCAACTAGGAGCTATGAATCACTCTTTTGCCACATGGGTTCTCTAAACTGGAGCTCCCTTTCTTCTGGACTCTGCATGTACTTGCAGGAGAGTATATCACAGACTTTGGGGGCGCAGGGGAGAAGTGGGAGGAGGTGTTTTGTAACACCTGTTATTACTACATCACTTTAAATATCCAGTTCTAAAAAAACGCTATTTGATATCAACTGATAATCACAGTGGGAAGCGCACCAGAGGGATCTTATGAGTTGTAGGTTTAGAAAGACACCCTCAACTCCTCTGCATTGCTAGAGCCATTGTGTATGGTTGGTATTCTCCCTTCCCCTTCATATTTTCACTTTAAAGTCCTTTTGCTTAGAATATAAACATACAATGAATGACATAAATCATTGTTGGATCATCCATCTGTTTTGTGTAGTTATGTTGATGGCTCAGATTCTTCTTACAACAAGGCCGAAGCACTCTAAGGACTACACACAACAGCTAAGTGGCCCAGTGGTTAGAGTGATGAGGCTAGTATCCCGAAGATCTGAGTTTGGATCTGGCCTCAGACACTCATTAACTTTATGACCCTTAGCCTTTGTCTGCTTCACTTTCCTCAACTGTCAAATTGAGGCAATGATAGCATCTACCTCTCAGGGTTGTTATAAGGATGGAATGAGATGATATTTATAAAACACTTAGCATACTTCCTGACACATAGTAGGCACTTAAGAAACACTTATTCCATCTCCCTCTTCCCTCTAGAAGTGAGCTTAGAGGCGTGTTATACATTCTAGCCCCCGTATAAAGCTTGAGTCCTTTTTACAACATTCTCGATAAAAAAGGGCAGGGGGAATAGATTCTATTGCTGGATCATTCTAATTCTGTGGTTGTGTCTTATAATGAATTTAAATCTCCCTCCCTGTAACTTCTGCCCTTTGACCCTAGTTTTGCTTTTAGGGCTAAGGCTATGTCTAATCTTTCTTCCACAGGAAAAACCTATCATTTCAGTCTTGGCGAACAGAGAGATCTCCCTTTCAAATCCAAGTTTCTTCCACTATGTATTCCCCAACAAGGCTGGCTTTATTGAAGTTGCAGACACCATGCCGATGCTTGGGATTTTAAGGTAATCTGACTGCCAAGTGATTGGTTCCTTAGTTGGTAGAGGCTCCTTCATTCTCCATGCTACTGGGAGAGAATAGGGTCGTCAGCTACTATATGATGCTCTTCCAGGGTTGGCAGCTTGAATGATGAACACTAGGTGGCAATAGATGGCTGAGTATGTTCAGGTCCCACACGGGTCCCCTCCCAATGGAGTAAATTACTTTGCTTCAGCAGCAAACCTCATTCTACTGATAGAGACATTTGAGCGTGTGTGTGTGTGTGTGTGTGTGTGTGTGTGTGTGTGTGTGTGTGAGAGAGAGAGAGAGAGAGAGAGAGAGAGAGAGAGAGAGAGAGAGAGAGAGAGAGAGAGAGAGAGAGAGAGAGAGAGAGAGA
>CM053624.1:225902575-225934678 GCA_028646595.1 Phalanger gymnotis | reverse complement strand
CATATCTTATCTTAAAACCAGTTCATTGTAGGAGTCTCATTTGTAGTTTTTGTTTGTTTGTTTGTTTGGAAACTGTTCTTATCTCAGGCAAGAAGTATAGCCTTCTTCCCACCATTTATCGGAAATGAAAGCTTCTGACCTGGACTGATTTGGCCCTTCTTACACAGCCTGGTTTCTCCTCGCTCCCCTTCAGTATTGGTACTAGACAGTGTAGACACCCAATGCAAAGCAGAGTTTAATGCACTTCAGAACTCCTGAGCTCCAGCCATCCAAGCCTCCCAAGCACCTTGGGTCAAAGGCATGTACCACCATGCCCAGTTCACTTGTAGTTTGATAGTAAAGTATATTATCTCTGGTCAGATTTAGCTTTCCTGAAAACCATCAGCAAAGTATTACCAACACTGTGTGGCAGCAGCAGACAGAAGTTTTGGTGAGAAGCTAAGGAGAATATAGTTCAGATAAAGAATGATTTTGGTTGTGTCAGACTTTTTGCGGGAAGCTGGCCTACAATTTCATCTGTGTAGGGATGGGATGAGGAAATTCTCTACCAATGCAGTTCAGCACCTCCTTCGTGACTTCTAGTCACTAGATTTGCCTAATGAGTGTTTGTGACTTCATAGGCCTAGCCTGGCATATAGTGACTACCTAATAAATGCTTGTTGATTGGTTAATTGACCAGGTTTCCACAGCCAGCAAGAATTCCAGGTGTAAGCCTTATACCACACCCATCAACATTGGTTGTGTTTACAAAAGGATACAAACATGAGCTTCAGTAGTGAGATTGTGAATTCAGTGCAGGTAGCTCTGGGGTCTTTAGTACATCTATATCATCTTGTGAAGAAAAATATATATTCTCTGTCTCCAAGTCTGCTTGAGTTAAATAGAATTGGGGCTGGTACAAGAGCTGACAGTTTTCTTTGTGTGGTCTATACTGCTAGAAAGACGGCTAGACTGCAATACAGAAGACCTGGGTTCTGGTCTTGGCTCCGTCATGAACTAGTTGCATGACCCTGGGCCAGGCACTCCCCTCTCCTGGCCTGCTTCTTGGACTGTAAATTGAAGGAGTGAGCCCTAAAATCCTTCCCAGCTCTAACATTCTATGATTACTCAAGGCTCCAGCAACCCTATACACAGAGATCAGCATTGTCGAAAAAGCAAAAAAGAAAAAGCAAGGCCTTCCTCTTGGGGAACACGGGCAGTCACATAAACGTAAGCTGGACTTTTTACTACATGTCTGGCTGCCTTCAGTAAGTGAAAGATGGGAGGGGGCAAAGAGAAGGAAGGGGCTATCAGAGCCACAGCAATGGCTAGCTTTCTTTGCCTTCTGGGCACCTCTCTTCCTACTCAGGAGATCTTACCAAATGCAGGAATCCAGGCGAGGACACTAAGAACGTTTCTAAGTTCAAATCAAACTTTCTCTTTTTTTGCTTTTGGTCTTTGGATTCTCTGAAAAAGAAACTTTTAGAACTACACAGACCACCAATTTAGCAGCTGGCTCCCTAGCTTCTGACAAGTCCTTCAAGAGCTATGGGAATTAAGTCGCTACAGTTCAAAACAGCAATATTGCTTTCCGTTTGAATATGCTCTTAATTATTTTCGAAAGAGATGTTCACATAGTGAACCTCAATGCATCCTTGCCACCACTCTGGGTGGTAGGTAAGTCATCTGTGTCCTTAGACAGATAAAGAAGTTAAGTGATTGGGGTCACATGGTTATTGGCAAAGCCAACACTAGAACTGTAATTGCCTAATTCTGTTGGTCTTACCCTAGTGTGTGAACTTTTAAGAAAACATGTGGTAACTTCATTTCAATATAATTCATCTCCTTTATAATCTGATGTATTTTATTTTATGCATTTGAAAACATTTGGAGGAATCAATAGGCTTTACCAGGCTGCCATAAGTCTCCTTGATCTCCCAAGAGATTAAGAACCCCGGCACTAGAGTATAATGCCTCACCCACTGTTATCTTTCCAAAAACCACCAGGCAAATCAGTGGAGATGAGAAGGAAAGAGGAAAAGCAAGGAGATGTTCAGAGTTGGCTACCACGCCCCATCTTGTCTCGTGGATTCCTACATGGTTTTGTATGAGACAAATCCCACTCTGGTATTAGGGTTAGGTGCCCTCACACCACTCCAAAGAGAAATGTCCATTTGCTTCCTTAGGACACAAACACCAACTCTTGTACCCCAAGGCTCCTTCCTCCAGCCCCATTCTAAGTAGAGGACACCCACTAATTAGAATCATAGAGCTAGAAGGAACCATAGAGATCTTTCAATCCAATTCTTTCAGTTCACAGAGGGAGCTAAGGTTTCCAAGGGGGATAAATGACTTTACCAAGGTCATAGCTCATCAGTGACCAAGACCAACGATCTAAGTCTCTCAATTACTAGACTTTCATTACACAATGCTACTTCCTCAGAAACAGTCCTGTCCTGTCCCCTACCCCGTTTAGTCCACCAGTATATTGGAAAGAGTCCTCGAATCTAGAGACCTGGGTTTTACTACCAGCTCTGCCGATCTTTTTGTGTGTCCTTGTACATGTTGCTTAATGTTCCTTAGCCATAGCTTCCTCATCTGTCAAATGGTTGATAACAATCCCTGCCATCTTGCTTTCAGAGCTATCATGAGAATCAAAGATAATGAAGGCAAACACGCCATCCAAATGTAAGATGCTGCTATTAGAGTATTTTTGGTCCCTACATAGATGTAACATCAGGGCACCTGTATGGTACCACTGTCCATTCACTCGTCTGTCAACCTGCATCTGCCATCACTATCTTCACGCCAAAAGCTGGCAAAGATGGTGATGGCATGAGTTGCTTCAGGGGAAACAGCACCACTAATGGCGGCTTATGTTTACAGAGTGCTTCAAGGCTATGAAGTATCTTGCCTATGTAGAGTATTTACATATATACTCACAATCCAGTGGAATACCCAATGAAACAAGGTATCCACCCTTTGTTTAATGATGAGGAAGAAACTGAAGATCAGAGAGGTTTCGTGACTAGTTCGAGGTTACAGAGCTAAACAAGTGGCCAAGGCAGGACTTAATACCAGATCTTTAGACTGACTCCAGGACTATTTCCACTACATCAATGGTGTCGATCTCCCATAGAAATGGGAGCCACTAAACTGCACATAAGGATCCCTGAAGGCCACATATTAATTTAAGTTTTAAAATGTAATATTATCTGCTTTGTATTTTTCTCTATTGTGCTAAATATTTCCCAACTATATTTTAATCTGCTTCAGTAGCACTGCGGAGTGTTATGGGCCCAACGGAACTCTCTATTTGCCACCTTTCTCCTAGGTTGCACTGCCCTTGGATGTCCTTTTGAATCTTTTGTTTCACAGGAGGGAAGAAGGCTTTAGGATGCTGCAGGCTGGTCTGCCCTCGAGGACACCCTCTATCCACCTGCCTGTTTTTCCACCAGTGGGCAATATTCACATCTGGTCAGAGAAGAAATATGCTTGGCGGTAGGTACAAATGGAGAAAACTAAAATGGGAGACAGAGAACAGCAGTGAGCAGCATCCAGGAAGATGACCAAGTATGTTCTTCCTTTCCTCTGAAAAAGCCACAAAATATGTTCCTTAACTCAGAGCATTAGTATTTGAGCCAACTACCATATACTTAGCCAGGCTAAAAAATGTGCTCCAATAGAAAGGATTTAAGCCACTGGCTTGTTTTTGGCCTCCTTCCAAGGAACCAGAACAAGAGCACTTATTTGCTTCATGAAGATTTAGCAACAAACCTTCATGCAAAGTTGGGTGCAGGATGCAGTGTTTGGAAAGACTGAAGACTTAGCTCTGGTCCAGAGCTTTGTATGGCAAGATGCATCCTCTGAATGAGAATATAAGAAATCTTCATTTAGATCTGGCCTCAAGGGACCATATCTTTAGGCTAGTAATTGGATCTCTGGGCCTCAGTTTATCTTTCTGAAAAAATGGGATTTAATCCATTTCTTGTTCAATTTAATAACATTTTATTGGATCTAGTATATTTATTGCCTGGAGTTTGTTGAAACACCATGAAACCATTATAAGAGATTTATTTGACCCAGTTGAAGCACATTTAAATTCAAGTATATGAATGCCTATAACAGGTGCTTAATAAATGTCCAGCTGTGTGTGATTTTTTAAAAAAGCTCCTAGTAACACCTCAGCTGTCCGGAACCCCTGGGGAATGAGTCACTCTAAAGGGCTGAGCTGTTTGAACAGGTTAGGGTTTGCCTCTTTAAACACCTTAAAAATGCTTTTGTTGACATTTTGAAGAGAAATCTTTTTAAAATACATTTCCCTTCTCCCTTAAACAGAGTATAGTGATCACAGAGGCCGCTAGGTGGCACAGTGGATAGAATGCTGGACCTAGAGTCAGGAAGACCTGAATTCAAAATCGGTCTCAGACATTTGCTAGTGATCCTGGGCTAGTCACTTCTGTTTCCTCATCTTTGAAGTGGGAATAATGATAGCATCTACTTTCTAGGGTCATTAGGATAATATGTTTACAAAGCACTTTGCAAACCTTAAAAGCACTTATAAGTAAAATAGAAATACTATTACTATTAATTCAATCTTTTCTTGTTGAGCTGAGGCCGGCATTAAGAATCTCAGTCACTGGGCAGGCATTGTGGAGTCCGTCCAGAGATGTCTGCAGGGCTGGGCCTTCCTGAGATGGACAGGTCTCTTTGCCACTGATACCGCAGGGCTTGTTGAGGTCTTGTTTCCATCTTTTACCTTGTCAATCTTTAACATCTCTCTATAAACTTACTTGTTCCTTCTCTGCTTCCCACAGCCATGTTCAACTCTCCCTAACCTCAAAAATCCCTCACTGCTACACGCTCGTCCTCATTAGCGATCTGTCTTATATCTGGATACATTCTATGCCTCCGCTTTCCTCACACTGTCTTCTAAACACTTTGCAATCCTGCTTAGTATGTCATCACATCACATCACTCTCGATGGAAAATGCTTCCACATCCAGAGAAAGAACTATAGAATCAGAACGCAGATCAAAGCAGACTATTTGCTCTCTCTGTTTCTTCTTTCTCGTGGTTCCTCCTATTGGTCCTGATTCTTCTTTACAACATGACTAATGTGAAAATATGTTCAATATGAATGTATATGTAGAGCCTATATCGGATTGCATGCTGTTTTGGGAAGGGGGAAAGGAAGGAGGGGGAGAAAATTTAGAACTCAAAATCTTATGGAAATGAATGTTGAGAACTAAAAATAAATAAATTTTAAAAAAAGAACATCCCTCAAATGAAACTGCTCTTTCCAAAATCACCAGGTGTCACTTAATTGTCAAATCGAATGACTTTTCTTAATCCTTCTTGACCCCTCATTTAACACTATTTTCTAGCCTGTCTTCCTGGATGCTCTCTCCTCTGTGGGTTTTCATGACCCTGACCTCTCTTGGTTCTTCTACTCCCTATCTGATGCTTCCTTGGTACCCCTGCCTAAGTTATCATCTATGTCATACCAACATACCTCAAAGCTCTGTCCTGGACCTTCTTTTCCTTTCTGTCTCATTAGGTGACCTCATGAGCTCCAGTGGGCACACTTAGCACCCCTGTGCAGATGATTCCCATATCTATATATCCAATCTCTCTTTTGAACTCCTGTCTCATGTCACCAACTGCCTGTTGGACGTTTGGAACCAGATGACATCTAGTAGGCATCTCAAACTAAAAGAATGTGTTACCTTTCCCACAAAATCCACCCTCTTCCCAACTTCCTTATTACTCTTGAGAGTGTAATAATCCTCCTAGTGATCCTGGTGCACAATCTTAGTGATATCTTCAATTTCTTCACTTTCACTCATTCCACATACCCAATCATTTGTTATATCTTGTCATTTCTCATGTCTCTTAGAGAGCTACCACCCTAATTCAGACCCTCATCACATTTCTTGGCTGGTTACAAAGGCTTCTTAATTGATCTACCTGCCTCAAGTCTCTCCCCCGGCAAACCCATCCTTCATGCAGATGCCAAAGTTTGTATTTTCCTAAAAGTCAGGCCTGACCATGTAACTCCTCCCGTTCAATAAATTCTAATTGCTATCACCTCTAGGGTTAAATATAAACAGCTCTGTCATTTAAATCTCTTCATAACTTGACCTCTTTCTATCCTTCTAGTTTTATACAACATTTCCTTCCATTCACTGTGGTTCATCCAGACCAATGTATTTTCTGTTCCCTACATAAGATGCTACATCTATTTCCCTTTGCACTGGCTCTTCCCCATGCCTGGGATGTTTTCTTTCTGTACTTCTGCCTTTACAAATCCCTGGTTTCCTTCAAGAATTAGGTCAAGAACCACCTTCTGCCTTTCCTCATCCCCTCAACTGTTAATGTCTACCCACCTGAGGTTACTAGAATGTAAGCTCCTTGAGTGCAGAGACTGGTTTACTTTTGCCATTATGTCCATAGTACTTAACACAGTACCTGGCACAGAAGTGTTCAACAAATGCTTAGGGATGGGTTGATGGTTGGGCTATCAACTGTCCTTTCTTGGTGCTCTCGGTGTTCCCATTTGTAGCTGCTATTATTCCTTCTGGTTTTTTGTCTTTCATCTGCTGTGAGATTTATATATCAGATAACCAAACTCATTCGAATTGTGTATAACACAAAAGTAAATCAGTTCAAAGTGAGGAACTCTCTAGGAGTCAAACATACAAAGCTTTGAGTACATCAGCTTTGTGGCTGCTAAGAGGCCTTTTCTGGGTTTCATCTGGTTCTCAACTGTGTTCTTGATAGATAAGTTCCTGAGTGATTAAGTTCCAGATAGGTGGTATTACTGCATAAGACATTTTCTGTCCTCAAGGACATTATAATCTAGCCAGGAATAAAGGGTGAAATATATGAAATAATTTGAGAACAGTATTAAGACCCCATAGGAGTGGTCCACACAATCACTTAGTTTTTAGGCCTAGCATAGCCCATCCCTAAATACTTGGGTTGGTTCCCTGCTAAGGAGCAGTATAGGAAGCAGAAGAGTAGAATGGAAAGCCTACTAGACTAGGAGTCAGGAAACTTGGGAAAGCAGGCTAAGTTTGGTTCTGTTACTTACTGGCCCTGTGACCTTGGGCAAATAATTTCATTTTTTTGGGGCCTCTGTTGACTTGTCTACAAAACTTAGGCATTAGATTAAATCATTTTTAAAGTCTTCTCCAGCTCTAGCTCAAGGAGAAACTTTGCTGGCTGCCTTTGGATGGCAGGCTTAAGCAGATCTAGTCCAAAGGCAGCCTTATTCTGTATAGCACTGAAGACTACTAAACCAAGCTAGAAGAACTGAAGGTCAGGGCTAGAGCAGTATTTCCCAAAGCAAAGGCGATCTGTCTTCAAAAGCCCTATCACTCAAACCCATCTGGGCCTTCAAAATTTAGTTCCACTTCCCTGTCCCTTCCATAACTGGCCTCATCTAATGCCAAATCTCTTGGGCAGAACTACAGACCACAGCAGAACGGGAAGGACAAGATGGGTAGGTGGGAGGGAAGAAGGTAGAAGCAAGGGACAGTACTTTCTTTTTAGCCTTCTCAGTTGCTTATTCCCTGCTCCCATTTCTCATCACTTTCATTTTGCCTCCTCTCTATTCCTCCCAACCTCAAATGATATAACCTTCTCACTTTATTTTCCTTGTGGCTCTTTATTGGGTCAGCTGTTGGGGTAGCAGCCAGGTCATTTATAGCCTTAGAGCTTTGGGGAAGCAGTAGAAAGGAGCTCCATCCATTCCTAATACCTCCCAGCCAAGTCCTGCTCCTTCAACAGTGTGCCTTCCCTTTCGTGCTCAAGTTTAATCTCTATCCTTCACTAATCAGCATGAGAGGGAAAGAAATCTTGTGGCCTGAGCCAGAAGGTGACATACATTCATTGGTAAGCATTAGGGATGCAAACACAAGAGTTGCATATTCTTTTTTAAGCCTTAAGGGCATTCCATTTTTTAAAAAAAATTTTAGACACTTGTTAATGTGATAAATGGCAGAAATCGGTAAACCTCTGTTGGCATTGCTTCTGTCTCCGAGCTCTCAGAGGTTTCCCCAAGGATGGAAGGGGGGGCACATAGAGTCTTAATAAAATAATAAAGTGGGTCCAGCTCCCTGTGACATCCCACAGGCAGTTTTAAATTAGATTGGAACAATGAGGAGGTATTTTTCTTTTTAATTTTGATTCTAAAATTAACCCAATATCTTCTTTGCAGAGACCATATTTCTGATCATTCTCAGCTTTTATCATCTCTCTTCTGATTAAATAATGCACCATCTTGTGATTGGCTGGGATATACAACCCTTTTATAGGAAATGGCAGGGTAGAATGATAGGGAGTCCTCCTTTTTTCCGTATCTCTGTGTTCTAAAGGCATACCCTCACATCTTTGTTGATCGCTGAGATAGGGTCAACCTCTCTGTCTGATAGGATAGCTTTGGCAATAGCCATCATGCACAGGCCTAAAACCAAAGCTAACATCTCTGCCCGTTACCTTTTTAAGGTTCCCTGGCTTAGACATTGGCAAGCCAACCCATTCCCTAGAACAGCTTGATATAGGCTTTCTGTCCCCTCTCTCTTGGCTATGAGTTCTTCTCTAGAGTGGTCTTTGAGAATCCTCAACACTATTTTATTAAGCATTCATCCTTTGTTACACAGCTTAATGAATGCCAAGCTCATCTCTTGTTATAGGGAGAGGGGGCCGACAACTTGGAAGCTTACGTAGGCAAGACATACAAACCTCAACGTCCTTCTGGAGTCTCTTGCTTTAGAGAAAACTTCCTCACCAATGATGAGTTAATTTTGTTTACTTTACCTTGGGGGAGGTGGGGGGGAGGCAGCTATATTTTATAGATGTTTTTGAAAAGCTGTACGTTAGTGGACTTGTCAATATTATACGACTTAAAATGTCCAAAGGTAGCTTGTTATTCAAAAGAATCCTATAATTAATTACCTTGTACAATGAGGAATCATCTAAGCTATCTTTGGCATAGGCCCAGTTTTTGATTTATCGGGTTTGCTTCTAAGGCAAACCCATAAACAGCTAACCATTCAGAGAACCATGCCCCAGCTGGTCATCAGCAGCAGGCTAAGAAGGTTGGGAAAATGCTGTGAAACAGTATGCTCAAGAAGAGAGGAAACTGGTTACACTAGAGATTCATCTTTTTCGTTAAGGATTGTGTGGGGGAGCAGGTTGGGAAAGGGTGGCAATATGTCTCCTGTTTCCATTTTCAGGACTCTTGAGCCTTTGGCTGTATGGAGGCCAAGAGTTTGTTGGCAGAAAAACAAGAGCAAAATTAGTTTGCGTCCTTAGTCTGTGGCTGACTGCCAACATTTTCTTCAAATGAAACATTCTTATTTTCATTCTGGAAGTATTTGTCAGGTCTATTAAAATAAAAGGGTAGCAGAAACAAAAATGACATTTGCTGGGCTGAAAGTGCTGCTTTTAAATCTTGACTGGAAAATAGAAATATATATATATTATATAATGTATGTATGTATGACATATACACATACACACATATAGTTTTCAAAGAGGATAGAAAGACTCCTTTACCGTTACCTTTAAACTAAAATTTGACGTGACTTTGTATTTTTACATTGGTCCTTATGTTTTAATGTACATATGTGTTTATTTGTATATAGTATATGTGCATATATGTATATTTATATTCAGAACCACTGAAACCTACCACTCAGAAACATATGTAGGACAGATGGATATTACATTCACAAGATAATTAAGCATTCCAGTGGATTTCATTTGCATCTAATTTTATATTTCCATAAATTTGGAAGCTGTGAAATTAAAATTATTGCCTGACAACAGTGCAACAAAAGTGCCAAATTTAATCTTTCCCAAATCCTGACAGTTAACAAATCATAAACTAAAATCAACACCATTAAAAAAAAATCAAACAACAGTATCTGCAAGGTGTTTACACACAAACCTCTTTGGCAATTTGAAGCATATAAACTTTCTTACTTTTCAATCTTACTAATTCATACAAATGTCTACCTAAAAATGATTATTCAATGACCACTTCCTATCGTCAAAATCTGACTAAGAAAACTTTGTTAGCTTTGCATGGTTGAAATGAAAGGGAAAAATGCTGTTCATTCACAAGCAGAGTATGTTTATATCATACTTCCTGTACAAATCTACACACCTATTACTTAATACTGTAACTGTATTTTAACAAGGATTAAAATGCTTGAAATCGTATTCAAGAAGTAAAGAAATATACAAACAGCCAGGTTAGGAGACCATGATTCAAACAAACTTGGAAAATAGTAATATGGTTATAACATTTCCAAAGTTTGTCTACTTAATTTTCAGCAGCAAAGTCTTTCAACCTAGAATCTGAAGTAACAAGTTAGAATCTAGGCCTTGCACATTCAAGTCCGTCTGGTGAACTTGGCCGTGACTGTATAGTTACTTACCTCTCCTGGATCTGCATTTGAAACAATGCAATTTGAAACACTAGATCCATTGGCAATATTAACTGTATTCTTCTTGTTTTAAAAAAGCTCAAACGACAAACATGTTAGATTACTTCTCTGTGTGTGAAGATCAGTACTGAATAAAATCCAACCAAGCCAGAGAGCTTTGTTGCTCCAGTAGTCAATTCACCATAGGTATGTGAAGCAACCCAGCTTTAAAAATTTTCTTAATGACAGATTAGCTCCGTCTTCCCCTTTGTGCCAGGGAACAAAGCCATTTAGGAGAGAAGGGCCTCTCTGTTCCCCTTCTACATCGGCCCCTTTGCCTGGGCTCCTGCCTGGGGAGAGGGAAAACTGAACTGCCTGTCTCCAGGTGCCACATTCCTAGCTGTGCACACATTTTGTATGCACAGGTAAGCTTCCCAAACCAGCAAAGGTGAGATGACACTGTGCTCCAGAGAATTAATTCAGGGTTGGTATTTCTTGTGCCCTTCAGCTCTTCTTTCTCCCTTCTGTAACCAAACCAATCTGGATCTTCTTCAGATCATATGCACAAGAGCTATGCAATAGAGTGGCCCCTCCTCCTAAATGCTCCCAACCTTCTCCAGCAGATTGTAATTTTAAGCAAGGTCATATTTGATACACTTAAAGGTTCTTCCATTTCTATCTGTGAAGTTAGGTATTATTACTGATAATAAGGACTTTGCACCTATGCACCAATGTTCTATTAATAATAGATCTAATCTGAGTTTTGCAGTTAACTTTTTTTTTGGTAAATCATCTGTATTTAGCACAATTTTCCTTTGAAGTTATGCCAAATTAAAAAACAACAACAACAAATTTCATGTTAATTACACTGTATTTTAAATTATTCTCCCAACTTTTCTATAGCTATAGTGTGAAATTTTCTCCAGTACAGTAAAACATTATAGTATACAATTGGTTACAAGGTCTGTAGTAATGAGTCAAAGATCATGGTGTGTTTATTCTATATACAGATATAGCTTAATATTTCACAGATACAACTTCTTCTTGGCTTTGGTTGTTGACAAAGCATAAATACTTCTTTTTGTTTGTTTGTCTTTTTACAATTAGGTTCCTAAATGACCTCCCCCTCCTCCCCCAGGTGAAGTGAAGCTTCAACATTTCCCATCAGCAGTGTTCTCTGACCTCCAGCTAAAGGGATGAGAGGGTGAGAAAGAGTGATAAAAGGATTTTCTGGGAATGAGATAAGACCATTAACTACAATTTCTAGAAAATGAGATTTTCTTTTTAAAAGAGAAAACTATCATTGCTTTTGGACTTGAAAGGTTCTTCATAATCCAAAGGTGACTTTTTTTTTTTTGGTATTTCTTCCTGCATTTCATGACCAGCAATGGTTGTCTTCACAGCTAGCGTCTCCGGCATATATGACATCAGCTTCAGTACACAACATATAGCCAACCGCAAATCAAATGCTTGAACAAGAGCAGCACATTCCCACTTAGGACTCTGAGCACACAACTTCAGAGAAACAGAAAACAGTATAAATCTCAAGACATTCCGATCTGTCATGCCAGATCTCATCTCGTACATGTCACGGCTCTGCATATCATATGGAACACACAATGAGAATCACAAAATCACCTTTGGTATTAGTATAACTGTATCTGAATTGATTAAACTGCCATTCAGCCTCATACCCCAGAAGCACATAACCATAAAGAAACCAAGGTTTGAACAGTAACAAATTTTTCATACATTTAGGGAATGTTACATCCTTAAGTAACGTTGGGCTTATCTTAAGAGAGATGTGTAAAGTAGTTAAGGCTCTGGTTTTTCACTTATTACCTATTGATGTATTTTTTATTACTGCTTAAATTGAATACCATAACTTTAAGAGGATATTACAAGAGGCCCTGCTCTTCATACATAGTAAGATGGCTTTATGTGATTGGAATTGTAGAGCTTTGGGGATCTAGGCTTGTCAAAAAAAAAAAAAAGTAGCTGTGGAATGGCCCCTCCTCTCCTGAGGCTTAATTAGAATCTCTGGCTGGTTTCTTGTCTAGTGGACAGTTTTAAGGGGTTGGACTTCCTAAACTCACACCTCCTAAGCCCCAGGGCAGCTTCTAGAACCCACAACAACTCTCCAGTGGGGAAAATGCATTCTTGAGTGGCGTTGTTGGGTTCTAAACAAGACCAGAGAATCCATTCTGGTCTACAGCTATTTGAAGCAGGGTAGACATAGGTAGAGAGGCTTGTTTCTGTGCCTGGTTCACTCTCAGGAGTTAGTTTTAGCTAAACAGACTTGGGAATTACTCTATTAAGGACCAGATGGGGTTTATGGAGAACTTCAAGGTTGTAGGTTTTCCAGCTTTGTCTTTGTCTCATCTTCAGTCCCCACACAGGGATCAGAAGTTTGTAAATGATATGGGGATTTGGAGTGCAGATTGGGCAAAGTGCAACAAATCATGATGCTCGGTGAGCAGACAAAAAGACTGCGGGGGCGGGGAGGGGTTGGCAGTCTTCGATTAGTGTTGTATGATTGCTTTGCTATACTTCACTTGGAAGCACAATAAGGAAGAGGTCACTTTCAACAAATAGTGCAGGTCTCTGAGTGTACAAGTTGGCACTATTAGGGCCCTTGTAATATGTAGTAAGTTTGCATTGATGCTATAGGGAGTATTGCTGTAGATATTGGCAAAGTAGGGCATGTGTGTATGGAAAGATGAAGCTGCTAAAGAAAGCTGTAATGAGTTCTCATCAAGTTCCAACATAATAATCACTAGAACCTAGACAGCTAATTTTCTATAATTTGTTAGGTTCTCTTCCATGGTTTGACACTGCTATGATCTGACAAACAAAAAAGGTTTTAAAAGGTATTTTACAAATGAGAAAATAAAAAAAAGATTGTAAAACAATCATTATTGTCTGTACAGGGAAAAGGAATTAAAGTATCTGAGAAATTATCTGCATTTAACACTCCTGCCTCTTAAGGCACAAACATGTTTGCAGGTTGGAGACCTTTCCTGGCCTTTTCACTGTTGTTAATGGTCACTACTTCATTAGATTTGAAAGGTCATATGTATTTAGATAATTCTAGAAAGTTTCCATTAGGAAACAGAGCCCCAAAAAATTGCCGAGAGAAAAAGTAATTTCAATAGTCCTTTTGTTATTCAAATGATGTCTTTCAAAAAAAGATGTAAAATCAGAGGCATAACCCTCAAGTGGGAAATTGCATCTGACCTCATTCACTGAACTCATTTTTATTCCCACAATTTTAAATGCATCATGTCTCCATCTACCACCAGAGTTGGATTCTCAGCTATTGCCCTGGAAAGAACGGAGTCCCAGAAATTAGATGGAGAGTTTATTTGGCAAATATTTGTTTTCATGCTACAAATATAGCCCGGTATAATGGGAAGAGCTTGAGGTGGTGACTCAATGGGCAATCCTGACCAAATCATTTAGCTTCTAAAACTTTTTCTAATTTGTTAATTGAGTGAATATCTGCTCCTTAATGACTTCACAGACTTATCAGAGGAAATAAAAGTATTTTTAGTTCCTTGGGAAAAAGTACTCTACAAATATAAGACTATCCTATGCACAGGCATATTTTTATGAGTTGTCTATTTATAGGATATAAAAAGTTTCTTGATGTCAAAGGAACATTCTGTCTCTCTTATAGAGGCATAGAATCTCAGAGCTGGAAAAGATCCCCTGACTTTCTAGTCCAATTCATACCTAATAGTGAATCACTCTATAAATTCTCTAGTAAATGGTCATCCAGCTTTTACTTAAAGACCTCCAGTGATATGTAATAACTTCCCCTGAGGTAGCTCTTTCTGGATGGCTCTATTTGTTAGGAAGCAAGCCAAAATTTGTCTGTCTTCAGCTTCTATCCATTGTTCCTAGCTCTGTTCCTCTAGTGCCGGGCTGAACAAGCCTACTCCTGTTTTCATATGAAAACCCTTCAAATATCTTAAGATAGCTATCATGTTTCACTGTATACTCCCCAAGTCTTCTCTAGGTTAAACATCCTTAGATCACTGTGGGATGTGGTTTTTGAGCTCTCCTCACTATCCTGGTAGCCCTCTTCTGGACAAATTACAGCTTGTCCAATTAGTAAGCAGAACCAAACATGATACTCCATATAACCAGAATGGAGAATGGAGTTAACATTACTGAGTTCTGGATATGATACTTAACATAGCCTGATATCACATTAGATACCCCCATTATGCTACACTGGGTTTGAAGTTCACTAAAATCCCAATATCATTTACACATAACCTTTTGTTCGGCCACATCCTCCCCATCTTGAACTTGGACAGTCGAGATCTTGAATTTAAGTACAGAACTTAACACCCCCATTAAATGTCATCTTATTAGACTAGGGCCATTATTCTAGCCTGTTGAGATTTCTTCAGATCCTGAACCAATCACGTAACATGTTACCCATTCCTCCCAGCTCTGTATAATCTACAAACTTGACCAACATTCCATTCATGATTTCACAGAAATCACTGTTTAAGAAGTTGAATAAAACAAGATCCAGGACAGTCCTGGGATACCCTACAAAAGAACATGAAAATTGGTTGACAATCCTTTAATTAGCACTCTTTGGTTCCAGTCGTTTAACCAGTTCTGAATCCAACTAATTACACCATTATCTGGATCACACCTTCCCATCTTGTCTATAAGAATATCTTGAGGGACTTTGCCAAATGTCTTGCTGAAACCCAAGTCAGCAATGTATGTCACTGTTGGAGTGAGTATTTCCTTAGGTATGGGGTGTGTATGTGTGTGAAATGTTGTTTTGTTGATCACAGCAGAGTATTTAGGGTAGGACTCTGAGAGGACAAGTGGAAGGGCACAATAGGGACAGTCAGAACTCTATTAAGCACACAGAATCTATGCTCTAGTATCGAGTATATCTTGTGAAAGTTAAAAAGGCCTAGTACTAGAAGAGTCAAATTTGAGAGGTTTGGCTGCAAGCTAGGGAAGGATATGTATATGAAGTTATAACAAAGGTGTTATGTTGAAGAAAGCATGGCATTGGTTGGCACAGTTTAGTTCTGCACCCAGTATAATTCCTCTGAGATTTGAAACAGTATTCTACTACCTTACTTACTTCTCCCTGAATACTGCTCTCTGTTCAACTTTTCCCACACTACTTTCTTTTTAGAGTTGTGTAAACATGTCATATCTATCCCTTTAGAACATATTACTTTCTCTCTTAGCCTATATGACAAATTTTTTCTTTGGCAATCAAGTGATTGGGACATTATGGACATGGGATGAAAAACAGAATGCTGCCAAATAATTTGTGGGAATCACATTTACTACACATAGTTGTGATTATCTTTGAAGTTTTCTACATGAATGATTATAGATCCTGAGAGGAACATTTTAAAAAGTAAATCACAGATTCCTAAAACAAACTAATGACATAACACATCAAGAGCCTGTGAACTCAAACTGCTGATGGGAAGATGTTAAAATTGTATTAATGGTACTCAAACACTGCTGGAAAGCTGGATGTGAAATATGCCCTTTGTAGGTAAAGCAGAGACCTCTGTAATTTAACCACAGGATCGCAGGGAGAGGAGAGGAGCCCTTCACCAGAAGGAAGATTCTTCCTGAAAGATTCTCATTAGTGAAAAAAAATCCATCTAGTTCACAGATCATACACCGCACCTTTCAAGAGAGATTCGCTTTTTAAAGAAAGTTATGGCTTGTGAGTAAAACTGTGAAATGTGCTCTTTTATTACCCTGGACATCAGTTTTGGTGGCATGGGTTCCATTAAATATCCTTTACCTATTGCTGTTTTGCCATACAATAAATCCTGCAAGACTAACCACAGGTCTTTGAAAAGAAAAATGGTCTCAAAGCCACTATTAGAAGATATGGTAGACATTAGGCCACTGTCAAAAAACTTACTAAGTAGACATTTTTCACTTAGTACATGTAGAGAACTCTGCATTTCCTTCAGCAGAATGCAAGACCCTTTAATAGTAAATACATTTTAAAGTATGGTTTCTAGTCTACCTGTTCCACAATTTGTTAAATAAACTGAGGCCTCCTTACTAAATTTAGTATCCTGAATACAAAGAATAGCTGTGTCATTTGACTCCATCTCTCACCTACTAGAAAAACTTTGATTTCCTACTATGTGTTTAGAGTAAGTACTGCCAAAGTTTGCTGGATAGTTCTTAAAGCATTTAGATGATTGAGATAAAAAGTACAAATGTTTAATTTTAATCAGAAGAAGAAAAACATAAATTATTCCTACTTTGGGTCATGATTCACGTTTAATCTCATTTATACTAGCAGAGCAGCAATAATTAGAATTTTCCCAAAATTATGACTTGGGGTGGACCATATTTACTATTCCTTCAAAGGAATTAAAAGTCAGCAATAAAGTTTTTGAAATATGTTAGAAGCCAATAATTATACACAAGGAAATTTTTATAAATGTAGACCTTTGGGGGGACTTAATATATATGTATATATATGTGTGTATATATGTATATACTTATATGTGTGTTTCTTAATTACTATCTTTTTCCTCTAGTCAATTTGCTTTTCCTAGTCCCATGGCTCTCTCTACTCCAAGTGGGGTCAATTCAATTAAATAAAGATTATTAAGCGCCTACTATGTATAAGGCACTGTGCTGAGTCCTGGAATGTAAGAACAGTTTTTTTTTAAGAGGGGAAAAAGCATCAAAATGGAGGGAAAAAAAACTTCTGGTGATGAGGAAGGAATAATGAATAAGCCTACCCCAAATCAGAGGTTGCCTCTCTAGATCTTCTAAGAGATTTTCTAACAGTTCTTGGAGCCCCTTTTTCTGGTCAACAGACCTGTAAACCAGAATGTGAGCAAGAGCAAAAGGTCACAGTTTGGGTAGGGAGAAGAGCTAGGAATAAGAGGCAAATGCCACAGCTATTATTTCCTCGTGTACCATGATGATAAAAGTATAATTATCCCCTGGCTAATGTCAACTAATGTAAATATTCCTGTTAAAAGCAAAACAAAAAATTGTCTGACACACAAACCCTTTTTTATCATCTTTACAAAATACTTTTTTAAGTGCTGAGGGGGAAAATTAGCCTGTTATTTCAGCCCCATGGAGAAGAAAGCACAAGAATATTGTCTTAATACCTACCACAGCACCAGTTATTTCAAGGAAGACATGCCAGGTGCTGAATATTTAGATTGAAGTGTATTTTGAATGCACGTTTCTTCAGTGGATGAATTTGTAGATGATAAAAATGAATTAAAAAACATACATGGAAGAGTAAAAGACAAAACAGAATTTGCTTCTATTCATTGCAATGCAGGTTCAAGGTGTAGGGTAATTTTGGAAACATTTGGTGTTTCTTAGACATTCTTACCTCAAAAATATATAAGCAACACAAGGAGGCATTTTTAGGAAAAAGTAAATATCATGGCCAACCTGTATAATGTGTGAAACACACTGGCTTTTGGTTTTCCACATCCTGTTGAGGCATGCAATTCAAGAAATAACTTCAAAAGCCAATCAAGTAGCCCCAAAGTGCTCTGGGTTTAATCTTGGACAATATTTGATTTATTTAGGGATTTTTATAACTGTCTTTCAATTGTAAAGGAAAAGAAATCAAGTTTCTAAATAGAAAGAAATCCACTTATTCTATGAAAAACTATGGAAAAGTCATTAAAGTACTTAGAAAAGGCAGCTTAGCACAGTGGAGAGAATGCTTGGACTAGGAATCAGGAGTCCCGGCTTCAAGGTCCCACATTGCCACTTACTAACCATATAACCTTTGGCAAATCCGGAGGGATCTGCCTTGTGCCTCAGTCACCTTCTTTATAAAAGGAGATGGTTGAATTAGGTGACCTCTGCTATCCCTTATTGCTTTGGTTCTACCTGTTCTCTGACTTGGGGCAAAGAAGAAGATAGTTATGGAGTGCAATCACAAGCAATTGTTGGCACATATTCAGAAGCTGTTGCTTCTGACACTAGACTCGTAAGGCATAATTACAACCACACCAAAAACCAATCTAATGAAGGAATAGCTACTAGAACTTCAGTTCAAAGTCTGGAATCATGCTCGTCTATAAGATTGCCAACAGAATTAGATTCAAGGCTTTTCCTATATAGACCCTGTGGTGACATGAGGTAAGTAAGCTACGGTTTCAGGTTTTGTGCGAGAGAACAGTGACTTAGGGACATGGAAAAGCTGCCCAGACCAGCTGTTTAAGTAGGCTCAGGAGAACTTTTCTGGAAGACAGCATTATAAACTTTAGGTAGACCTTTCTTTCAGACCACCAGGTGCCAGTGAACCCTTCTTCTGTTTGCAGCTCACTAGTTTCACGCAATCATGAATGATAATTTTAAAAAGTTGGTAAAATTATGCTAACTGACACTTATGTAGTTTTTTGGTTTGGCAAAGTGCTTTTATACACATTGTGTCATTGGGCTCTCATCACGGTCTCATTAAATAGGTACTATTGGTATCATTTATCCTCATTTGATGGCTAAGTAAGCTGAAAGACACTCAGAGAACTCATATGACTCCTTCATGGCCACACAGCTAACATCAGCAGGCGGATGCAGACTTCATCCTCTCCTTACTCTCAGTCTAACACTCTTCCCATTACACCTGGTTTCTTCATGAAAAAGGACATATGTTTGAAAATAGAGCAGCAAATACAAAGATGAATAATTTACTAGAGCATATTACGATGATTCAAGCCGTTACAATGGATAGAACTGAAGCTAACCAACCATTTTAGCTACTAGTTATTGCAGAGATTGTAGACCCTAATGATTAGAGGAGAAGAGGAGATTAAAATGTTCACACTCTTTAATACTGAGAGAAGAAAATACCCTTAAGAGAATATTTCCACAAAGAAGGAAAGCATCACTTAGCATGAGAAGCGGTAGGATGTGACAGACAGAGTGCTTGCTTGGAGTTGGGTTTGAATTCTACTTTAAATCCTATGTAACAACCATGGGCAGGCCATTTAATTTCCCTGATCCTTAGTTTCCTCACCTGTAAAACAGGGATAATATGACTAATATAACCTACCATGCAGGGTGGTTGTAAGGAAAATCTTATATAAATCTGAGTTATTATTACTGGTCTGGACCTGTGATTCCATCCATGTAGGGATTGTGGAAGCTCCCCCTACCAAAGCAGATCAGCAATTCATCAATAAATTAGAGTCTTTTATTATTATTATTTCTTTAGAAATAAAAATAAATTCTGCATTTTTTGGAAGAATACATTCTTTACAGGCAGGAGGTATTTGAACAACTACACTTCCTTCAATAGTGGAAGACCAACAAATTGACAGGTAAAACCTGGAGGAAAATATTACTGTTACTGATAATGATGTTATTGCCCTATAAAATCAACATTATGGATAAAACACTATACTAGTAGGTGCCCATTTTTGTGTCCTTTCTGATTAAACCTGAGCTGTGAGTTAGGTGATGATAGTCAACATTTCACTCAGTGGAGAACAATGTTATGAGAACCAAGGATTTGGTATGGGCACTTATAGTAGTATTCGAGTAGGGTGACATGTTGATGGTAAATCATATATGGAATTTTAAATATAGAAGTAGCTTTCTCAAATTACTTTATGAGCTATATTTTGGTATTGCCTCAGAAGTATTAATAGCTATTAGAGAAACTCTAATCTGGGTTCAGTTCTTAAGGAACTTAGTAAAACAATTCAGTGTGACTGCAGAAGGAGGTTTCTCCTATTTTCTTAGGCCAATCAACTCAACTTTTTACGGATTGTTTCATCTTATAGTATAGTGGAAGAACTCTTTTGATCTAAAACAGGTAAGAACTAGCTTAAAGGAACACATTTTGCCACACCCCCCATAAGTCATCTAGTCTGAAATAATAAAGAAAAGAAGAAACGATTCAAATTTGTCGAAACAAAGGGAGTACTAATATTGCTGACCAGTTCCTGTGCTGCTTAGCTCATGATGAAAGCTCTTTCTATATACATCCTTAAATGGAACAGAGAAAGCATTTTGATCTAATACCTGTGGTGAATGAAGAGGGCAGGCAGAAAGCCAGCAGAATGCCAGAGTGCAACAATGTACCACAATACAAAACCTGAGGGCACTGGGCAGGAGTAGTGTTCCATACAAAATGGGAAGCTGGGATTTTCAGATTCAACATGTATTTGATGACTTGGAATCCACACCTGCTTTGATGTAAATACTGCTCCATGTCCTCACAGTGGTTGGTAGCTAAGTGGCTGAAATACTAACGGACATCTGATTATTGTTATATTACATTCTTTGCAAACAAAATCTATTTCCCTCTATCAAGGCCCCTACCCCCAAACCCATTTCCAACCTAATCACATTTATTGAAAATAAATAAATAAATAAATGCAACCCTAAGACATTTATTTTAAGTTCTTCTCTTAGACATACATACTTCAAAGACACTAACTTTGAACTTGAAAATCCCTTAAGAGTAGGGATTCACTAAAGTGAAAATGGCTTCTCTGATACTGGATGGCCCAGACTGAAGATGCTTTGTTACCTACTTGCACTTTGAAGGTTGCCCTGAAAGCAGATGAAGTCTGAAAACCACTGAGTGTAAGGGACTTGGCACATCCAATACACATAATGGTATATGTGTGTTTTCAAAGCCTTTGCAAAAGAGGATGGAATCACCACAGCTGCATTACAGGCTTTATCTAAAGGACAAGCCTCTGTGGAATCAATGCCTTTCCCAGCTCACTATACATTATTTCCTTTCCTTTAACATCCCTTCTCAGTACATTATTGGCACTTGTATATCAATTTCATAAATGCAAGTGTGTTTACATAGAAAGGTCAGATGATGATTGTAAAACACTATTATATATACATGAAGAAATAAACAAATCTCAAAGAGTTGTATTAGCCAAAAAAAGTGTCTTGTGAGAAACAACAATAAAAATGATATCTTAAGCACAGCTTTTGTTTTAAAATGCAATTGATACCCAAAGCCATGATTTCACCAATGGCCTCTGTACCTAGACTTCAAGGCCATGGAATATACCTGAAGGCACTTATTATCCTCCACACTGCTGAAAGATAATTACAGAAAGAGGTGGGAAGCTTTTCAAGGGGGGGAAGTACGGGCAGAGAGATGGATGGAAATGAACCCTGAACATCCATGATCCACACAGAAGTCAGGGTTTAAATGACAACATAACACCTAGGCACTGGAAATGTGTCTCTTGAAAAGAAAAACAGCCAAATTGTAAATATTATTGTGTTTCTATGGATAGAGCACCTCATGCAGCCAGCTCTTTGTGGCTGCATCATACACTCTTTGAAATATTTAGCTTGGTCAGCTCATTGGCTTCTTCAACTTCTGCTTCCTCACAGTCACTCTTTTCTATGGCTTTGCCAAATCTACACCTTTCTTCTGCTTTTACTGGATCTTTCCGAGGCTTTTTGGAAGAAGGGTGAATATCCTTAGCCTGTGCATTACTATCAGAACCGTAAGATGTCTTGTCAGAATTGTGAACAGAAGGCACCAAGTTGGCAATCTCATCTGTTGGAGACCGTCCAATGCTGCCATCTATTTGAACTCGAATGTCTGGTGATATAGATAACTGGTGATGTGGCACAATCCCACTGTCCATGCATTTTGGATAAAGGTAGGTTTTCATTTGACCTTTTCCCTTCACATTTACTGTCCCCCTGTAGTCAAATTCATATCCCATCTTGTTCAAGATATGGTAGCTTTCTTCACTCACCTGTATGCGGCACTCAACTCCAGTAGTATCCATCCTGCTGGCAATATTTACTGTATCTCCCCAAATATCATAGAGTAACTTCGTAGTGCCAATAACCCCTGCAGTGAGGGGTCCATGGTTAAAGCCAATTCTGAGTTTAAAGTTAAACCAGAGCATATTGTTGTTGAAGTCATCTACAACTTGCATCATTTCTTTGGCAAATTCAAAAAGGGTTTGTAAATGTTCATGTGGATGGTTGCTGTCTTGACACTGGGAGGTATTCAGACCTGAGGCTGCCATATATGTGGCCCCGATGGTTTTAATCTTCTCGATGTTGTTATAATCTGGTTTGCTCAGCAATTCATCAAAATCCCCAATCAGTTCATTTAGAACTCGGTAGCACTCCTTGCCTCCTTCATAGTTCTCTTCATAAAATTCACTAAAATTGACAATGCTGGCAAAGATTACCCCTCCACTATCATGGTTTTTAGAGTAGCTCTGGGAAACCTTCAGTTGCTCTGCCACATGATAAGGAATAATGTTTCTTAGCAGCCAGTCGGCTTGATCTCTCATGCTCTGGATTTTGGTACGGTGAAGATCAGCCTCCACACTTCCGTGATAGTGAAGTCTGTAACTGACTTCAAACTCTCGATTCAGAAACCAGACCAATAAAAGCAGGAGAAAGCAAACGAGTGTCACCTCCTGGCCAATTAGGTCTGCTGGCTTTTTGCTAAAATTTGGAATTGAAGTGTTGCATGGATTCTTCCTGGAACTAGAAAGCAAGGAGAAGAAAGAAATATATACAATGAGAAATATGTTTAATATTAAAGCTGCTAATCAAAATTTCAAAGTATAGAAACACAACATTAGCAGGCACATAGAGAGGACCAGAACTTCAAATACCTATTGAATTCCAATTTTTTTTTTTTTTACCAGATCCTTTATATCTCTTGTATAGAGAAGTACCAGTGAGGAGATTCCTTCTACCAATGCAGATTAGCAATTGTTCTATGATTTCTAGTGTTAACTGTCCATGGTACAGCCTTCAGCTGAAGATTCAATTCAGGTTTATTCTGCTAGCTAAAAGATCTAAGAACAATTTAAGGTTAAATTTTTATAACTGATTACTTCAATTTGACAATTAACATATGAAGTGCTTCCTATGTGCGAGGTCTGGGGATGAAAAGGGAAAAACACAAAAGTCCCCTTCCCTGGAGGAGCTTATATTCTCCTTGTGGGATATAATATGTGCACAGATAAATAAATACTCTTCCCATTTTCACTGTCTGTACATAGTTATTTGCATGTTATCTTTGCCATTAGAATGTGAGCTCACTGAGAGCAGGTTTTTCCCTTTCTTTGAATTTCCAGGGTTTAATACAATGCCTAGTACACAGTAACCACTTAATAAATGTTTGTTGATTCACTCATATGAGCTGCAGAGACTACTGACAATGAGAAGGGTGAGTATAGGCTTAGGATCATATGACCACAGATTTAGAGCTGGAAGGGACCTCAAAGGCCATCTACTCCAAGCCCTCATTTTATATATGAGAAAGCAGAGGTTCGGAAAAGCTAAATGGGTTTCCCAAAGTCATACAAGTAGTAAGTAGCAGAGCTTCAAAAACACATCTTCTAAATGACCTATGGGCAACAGTCCTTGAGTTGAGTCTTGAAGGCAGATCATCATCATTATCATCTCCACCACCACCACTACTACTACTTGCTTTTTTATAGCACTTTAAGGTTTGCAAAGCAATTTACATGTTATCTTGTCAGATAGGGATTAGGGAAACAGACAAACAAGGAGTTTATTCAGGACTTAGGGGACAATTTGTGTAGATGGAAGTAGGAGTTTGAATGCCAAGTAAGGGAGACAGCTAGTTTTAGAGTCTGGTTAGAGTATTTAGTAAATGAAAGGGAATGTGAAATGTAAAGTAGGTCTGAAAAGACAGGCTGGATCTAAACTGAGAAAAATCTTACAAAAAAGAAGAGGTCGAGAGGTTTGTATTTTAACCTAGAAGCAGTAGGGAGCCACTGGAAATTTTTTTGAGTGAGGACTGACATGGCCAGACTTGTGCTTTAGGACGATTATTTTGGCAACTACGTTGAAAATGTTATGGGGAGGGGAAAACCGGGGCAAGGACATCCGTTACAAGCTTCCTACAACTGTCAACCCAAAGTCCGACTCTGATTCTCACTGTGGTATGGAGGCAACCTTGAGTATACATGTTGCTGTTCTGTCTTTCTTACAGTGCAACTCATTTGATTAACTATTATTAATTATCGCTAGCAGATAATTAATAAAAGGGGTCAGTGGCACTCTTGAATGCCAAAGATAGATCCTGTTGGCTTCTTGAACCTCATATGCCCTTAGAGGAGTAGGTGTTCCAGATAGGCGGCAATCAACTCTGATTCATTAACAATTAATGAGAAGAATGAATATTATGAGAGGTGGGCCTATTCTAATGAATGGCTGGAGGAATGTAACTTTGATTATGTTGCTTTTACTCCCAGACCCTGGGCCTTCTAGGCAAAGGATCTACTACTCTCCCAGTCAAGCCTGAGTAGAACACAATGGGCTTTGGAGGAGAAAGTTAATCCAATCTCATTATCAGTGATGTCCTTCAGATGCTGACTTGACCCAGTGGAGAATGAGAAAATAGAAAGGGAAAAAACCTTGGATTTCCCCAATAATTGGTTATCCAATAATTGGTTCTCTCAGGGACTTGCTCAGCTAATAAGTGTTTGAGGCCACATTTGAACTCGGGTCTTCCTGACTCCACACACAATTATGATCCCCCTCACTTCTTGTGCCTGACACACATGTCAAACTATCTTTATACTGTGTCTCCTTTCCCCTCTTTTGCTCTTAAATTTCCACAATCTTCACATAGTGGGTTCAGTATCCAAAGGATTTGCCCCATGCAAGGCAGATTCGTTTTTCCTTCAAAAGTACTGAAACTATTCTTAAGGTGTACTTGGCTAAGGAAACTATAGGCCTGGGCTAGTGCTGGAGCTTTCTTATGTCCTTCATCACCTGGCTCCTGCTTCAGGCTTCTGGCTCACACACCAGCAACAATACCAACACCAACACGGACAAGTTGCACTCACCTGTATTAATGCTGAATAACTAACTGAATAGTCTTTCTTTGCTCTGAATATCCTTCCCTTGCTATGGCTAGGCAAATCTCTTTTGGTTAGTTTTCAGAGATTCTATGGATGATTAATTTCATTCCAGTCTTAGAAATAAGGGACAAGACTGGCCTGAGTTTATTATACACCATTTATTTTAGAAGTAATAAAATTTTCTGGATTTCATCCTTCTACCTAGCATGCATGAGTTCTACCATTTCTGGTCCCAAATTGTTCCATAACCAAAATGGCTTGGAAAATTCTGACATAATATACAAATTAAGAAAAATTAGAGGCACATGAAGTTGACAAATACCTTTCTTATAGACACACGTGGATTAAGGGACTACGGAGAGTTCTATAGCAAGATAGACTAATCTTCCCTTACCTATTTTGCCAATGTATTTTCATTAATCTGACGTTGAACATTGAATTTTAAAGACCATAACTCAGAGAATAGCCTGAAAATATATTTGCCTTAAATTATAAAAAAAAAAGCGTGTTATGTTTAGCACCTCAACACTTTACAGGATTTGAGAGACAAAATCTAGACAAGAAAAAAAAGTCAGTTCTTAGTCCTAAGTCCTGATATTTAGGTAATGGGGTATCTAAATGAGCTCTCTCACAATTTCTTCAAAGCAAAAAATATTAACGAAACACTTCAGTCTAGCATACTATTCAGAAATAGCTCTGTAGGACCTTCCTAAGCAAAGGGAATAAAAACAAAGTTCTTAAAACACTACCAGGGATTTCCAGAAAGATGGCTGAATGAGAGATTGTGGCAAAGCTCAGTTCGCTTTCACTACTGGTGCTCCAACATCAAGAAATGTACCAAATAAAATAAAATTTGAAAAAAGACAACAAAAAGAGGGAAATGGAGACAATTTATCACAAAGGAAACCAGAAAAATCAGGAGAGAGACTAAAAGAATGAGTCAACAACAAGGTCCCAATATAATGAATATGTGAAATGAATAAAAGAAAGAAAAGCAAAACCACCAGAAGAGAGAAAATACAGCCACCATAACAACGAGACCTCCCAAAATGATTAGGAGATAACATCAAGAAACTCCAGAGTGGTTTAGAATCTCAATAAAGGAGTTAAAGGAAGAAGAAAGGAAAGGAAATATGGAAACTAGAGGTCTCAAGAATTCAAAAAGTCAAATGAGAGAATAAACTGTATAATGGGAATTGTTACAAATGCAATGGCCATTGAGAAAGAGATCGGCAAATCTGATACTCAAAAATACATGTGGAGAGGACATCAGAACAAAAATTTTAAAAAGCAAAATTTGAAGAACATTTGAAGCCTCCATAAGCCAAAGCAAATGAACTTAAAGATGGAATATGGTAAAACCAAGCCAAACTAAACCCTGAGAATTACTGGTCTCACAAAACAACATGAGAAAACCAAAAGCCTGAATACCATACTTTGGGAAATCATAAACTGTCTATAAGGGATTAAAACCAGAGGACGAAATCTAGATCTGTAGAATCCAGAGGGCACCAAAAGAGTTCAATTTACCCAGAAACAAGAAAAACAACGATAACAGCATTTATGTAATGTTAACGGTTTGCAAAGTGCTTTACATATGTTAACTCATTTAATTTTCACAACAACATCAAGAGGTAGGTGCCATCATCCCCATTTTATCGATGAGAAAAATAAGGCCGAGAGAGGCAAAGGGACTCGTGACTTTGGTCACAAAGCTAGGCAGTGTCTGAGGCCAGATTTGAAGCTGGGCTTTCTTGATTTGAAATCTAGCACACTGTCCACTGAGCTACCTTACTACCATCTGTGTAGGTGCTAATCATAGGATTTCCACTTTACACACAAAAAAATCTTGCAAGCAGCCAGGAAGAGGTCCTTTACAGGGAAAAGAGTAAGACTGCACAAAACCACCAACTATGAGAAATGAAAAAAAGCTGAAATGATTTTCTAAAAAACAAAGGAAATTAATTTTCAGCCCCTAAAATAATATATTATACAAAGCTAAGTAGGAAAAAAATCAATGATAAAAGATAGATTTTTCACTAGGGAGAAGAAATTTGAATCATTCTGACTGAAGAAAACAGAAGTCAGTGGAGCATTTGACATACAAATTCTAAATTCAACAAAAGAAACTTAAGAAACGTCTATAGAACATGAAAATACCCATCAGATATGTCAATGTTTAAACACTATGAAGAGAGAAATCTGTTATCTATCAGAAGTCTCACCTTTTCTGAGGATTACTGTGACAAAAAAGATGACCATTATGATGAAACCCATTAAGGGAGATTTTTAGAAGTGCCTCTAGTGGAGGGATAGAGGAAAGAGGAAGAATAACTGAATGAATATTTCTTGAAATGGGGCATCACAAGTGAAATTGTTCATACAAAAAAATTAAAGGAAGGGAAGGAGATGATTCTTGAACCATATTTATCTAGGATTAACAAAGAAGACAAAGTTATTTACCTTTTAGAAACTGTACCTTCTCTGAGAGTCATTGCTAATTTTCAGTTTTCTATCAGCAGCTCTACTTGGAGTCATCTCCAGGGAGCATCATGCCTTACCCAGAATAAACTCTTCACTTGAAATCTCACCACCATACTTAATGACTCAGTTTTTGATACTCAAGTTTCTCAATTTCCTCAGTTGCCTCTCCCCTTTGATTAGACAGTTAGAACGTAGAACAAGACACTCTTCCCAAGCCTTCCTTGATAGAGGGCTCTGAACTTTCAGAATTTTCCAGGTAACTCTCTATTTTCCATCAGTAGCGCTATTTGGTTTGGATTCCATGAAACAACATGTGTCCTCACTGGCTACCCTTTGGCAGCTTCTCCCCTCATTTCCATCTTCCTTTGGTGTGTTATCTTTATTTGTTATATTGTAAGCTCCTTGATGGTAAGGACTATCTTTCTTTTTCTTATTTGTATCCCAGCATTTAGCACAGTGACTGGTGCATAGTAGTGCTTAATAAATGTTTACCAAATTGAACTGGAAAAAAAGAGAATGTTTGTGGGGTGAAGCCTATGAAAGAGCAATAGGAAATATCCTGGAGTAGAAAAGGAGTTGGGAATTTGGAGAAATTAATAAGATCATAGATTTGAAAGAAATGGTCAAATCCTCTCATTTTTTTTTTATCGTGGGGGGAAATAAGGTCTATATGGATGGAGTGGCTTGTAGGTGATAACTGGAAGAAGCTGGATTAAGCCTCAATCTTCAGATTCCACATGGGAGATTGTAACAATAATGTTGCTAGCAGCTGCTGTGGAGGTGAAAGACCAACAACAAGAACACATAGGAGGGCTGCTAGTACAGATTCTTTTATCCGCTTTACTAAGGAAAGCAACTTTAAGGGGCTTCCAATCTCATTTTAATTAAACATACATATATCATTCACTTAGTTCTGGGGAAAAAGTTAGCACCCTGAACTTCAGAGCAAATGCAAACAGGAAATATAAAGAGATCAACAGACAGACTTTTGTCTGATCAAGACATCACATACATAGTTATCAGAAAAAGAAGCACCAACATCTGGGTTTTCAAAGCTGAGGGGCTCTTTGACAACTACCCAGAGTCTCCACATCAACACTCTTCTAATGACTGTGCCGCCAAAACCAAAACACCAACCTCAGAGCTCATATACCCTGTTCAGGGCCCTGAGGGCTCAGAGCCTACTTAGCAAAAAGGGGTGTAGGAAAGATTTTTAATCACTAGCACCACATCATACACATTGTTTCCAATCAATGACTCTTGATTTAAACAAGAGCATTCCAGGTATGAGAAGCTATAAGAGAGGAGTGAGACTGTTCATCTTGTTTAAAAAAGATGGAAGGTTACTCTGTCTCCCCCTTCATCTGTGACTTTGCAAGTGCCTACTGCAGGCAATGGGAGTCTGAAGCTGGGGAACAATTCTTCCTTCTCTAGCTGAGAAGTGCTGAATTGTGGTTATGAGACTGAAGAGCAGCCAGAGGGAGCTTTCCTCAATCCCCTTCCCACCTCCAGTGAAGGAAAGCTTTCCATTAACTGGCAGTCAATTTCTTTCAGGTCCTTCTTCATCATGAGAGAGGAAAGCGCTCAGTGGAAGAAGGTGATTCTATTCCCTGGTGCAGGAAGCTGTTTCCCTACAAATTAATTGTCCCTCGATTGCTTATCATTATTGTTATTACTTATGATTTGGTTCCTCTCTGAGTAAAAGAAATATTAGGTAGCTATTAAATCCTTATCTGTTGTGATTAAGAGCAGTAGTGGGTAAAGGTTTTTGAGAAGAGGTTTTTGATTCCTGTAGAGAGAAGAGAGATGGAACTCCTCCCCCTTTTTTTTTAAAGCACAACTTAGGTACCAGGAGAAAAGGGAAGATCTCATTTGGAAGTCCCAAAAGCAAGGGAGGTATACTTCTATCATGCCCCTAGGCAAGCACAACTTTCCATAAACGGGAGAGAGATTGATATACATATTCATTCTCTCTCTCTCTCTCTGTCTCTCTCTGTCTCTCTTTCCCTCCCTCCTCTCTCCCTCTCCCAAATTTCCTAAGACCTAAGTGAGATAACCCCTTGAGGCAAAAGTGAGTTAAGCCTATGCCTAAGTAGGGCAAGTTTCCTAAAGGGGTAGTGGTGCTATACATAGGATACCCATTTGTAAGCATGCTACAAGGGAAACAAAACTCTATAAGCAGGAACCAACAACACATACACATCCCTTATATATAGGAACTTTGGTTTGGAGAAGTAATTTTTGAAAGGCCCTTTTTCTTTTCTTTTCCCCCTTGCTTTCTCTAATATTATTGGAATTTATATTTTTATTGTTTTTATTATTATTTTTGAAAGGTTATTAAGCCTCTCTTGTGACACTAGGATTTTAGTGAAAAGTTTCAACTGAGCTGGTTCCTAGTTCAGATTTTGTTGATAGTGGTTAAGAAGAATTTTGTGTTATTCACTTTTCTTCTGTTTTTTATGTCTCAGTTGTTTAATTTTAAATATCTTTGTGCTGGGGGTGGGGGTGGAATGGAACTGTGTAGGGACACGATGAGTAGACAGCAGGGAAGTGGCACAGAGGCTTGGGCCTGAGCAAGATAAGGCAAAAGCTCACAGCGGAAATAACTCAGGAAGTGAGTTATTACCACCGGTAAGTTACCAGATCCATCTGCTCATTCAAAAATTCCTGCTGTAGAAAATTCCTGACAGCAGGAAATAGGACCAGAGAATTAACATGCAAGCTACTCTCTGAGGATATGGAAATGCTTTAAAAAGTGGAAGCTTTTATGGAAAAAGAAATTAAGAGGCATGCTTAATTCTGAGAAAAAAAACCAGTTCTCCTGCAAGTAAGGTTAATGCCAGACCTCATATAAGACATACCAGATCCAAATTAGAAATCTTTTTGGGACAGGAACAATGGCCTTCAGTAGAACAACTGAAGAATTAGATTTGCCAAACATCAGATTCACCACAGCACCAGTAAGCACAAGAGTCAGAAAAGAGAATCATACAGATAGAAAGTCTTAAAGGAAAAGCTCTTAGCCTTGTACAGGGCCTAATGTCCATATACCCTAGAATCATGTGGCAAGCATGTCTATAAAACCTAAAGATACACTATGGTTGTGGTAAAAACCCACAGGAAGCTTATACTGTATTTATCTATTCCACTGTTCAGTATAAAGACTAAAAAACACGTCAATTTACAGCCAGAATGGATTTTTGATTATAGTCACTGATAGAGAGAGGTGTGGAAGGACCTGAGAAAATAGATGAGGTCAGATTGAAGCAAATACACAGAGGTCTAATGTATTACCTTGAGCCTTCCCACCATTAGTCTTAAGTCATGGCTCCTGCTAGCACAGTTAACTGAAGTGGGGCAAATACTAACAGAGACAAAGGACCACAGTGCTTCTGAGAAAAAAGATTATTATCCTGACTGACTAAAGAACATCCTTTCCAGTGTGGGCCATGGAAGCAAAGCAAAGGAGTCATACTGCATATGAAGATTCAACAGGGGGGCGGAGCCAAGATGGTGGCTGGAAAGAAGGGACTTGCGTGAGCTCCCTGCCAGGTCCCTCCAAAAACCTATAAAAATTGTCTCTGAACATTGAACAAATTCTGGAACTGCAGAACCCACGAAATAGCAGAGGGAAGCAGGGATCCAGCCCAGGACAGCCTGGATGGTCACTAGATGAGATCTATCTCGCATGGAGCGGAGGGGAACAGGGCCCAGCACCAGCGGCAGCAGGACCAACCAGACCAGGAGCCAGGCGGAACAAGCCCTAGCGCCCTGAATCAGTGAGCTGTGGCAGTTACCAGACTTCTCAACCTACAAACACCAAAGACAACAGAGAAGGTTAATGGGAAAAGCTGTGGGGAACAGAGTAAAAAGAGTTTGCAGTTCGGCCACCGCCCTGGGGTGGGGGGGGATGCAGCTACAGAACTACAGCTGCAGTTACTTCTGACCCCAGGCCCACCTGGTGGGAGGAATTAAGTGGCAGATCAGAGCAGGAGTGTAGAGCCTGCTTAAGATCTGAGTCAGGTCCAGGTTGGTGGTTCTTGAGGAAGGGGGAGTGCTGGTGTGGCAGAGCTGACTGTATAGAAATTGCTCTGAAATCAACAGTGCATCCCCTCAAACTTAGAACAAAGTACTCTTTACACTACAAGCAGTCATACCCTGCTGAAAAACTCAAGGGTCAAGTAAGTTTGCTGGGAATATGGCCAGGCAGCAAAAACACACTCAGATTCAGTCTCAGACCTTGGAATCTTTCTTTGGTGACAAAGAAGACCAAAACATACAGCAAGAAGTCAATAAAGTCAAAGAGCCTACAACAAAAGCCTCCAAGAAAA
>CM053624.1:225866490-225902075 GCA_028646595.1 Phalanger gymnotis | reverse complement strand
AGCCAATGAGGAGAAGAATGCCTTGAAAGGCAAAATTAGCCAAATGGAAAAGGAGGTCCAAAAGACCACTGAAGAAAATACTACCTTAAAAATTAGATTGGAGCAAGTGGAAGCTAGTGACTTGATGAGAAATCAAGATATTATAAAACAGAACCAAAGGAATGAAAAAATGGAAGACAATGTGAAATATCTCATTGGAGAAACCACTGGCCTGGAGAATAGATCCAGGAGAGATAATTTAAAAATTATTGGACTACCTGAAAGCCATGATCAAAAAAAAGAGCCTAGATATCAACTTTCAAGAAATTATCAAGGAAAACTGCCCTGATACTCTAGAGGCAGAGGGTAAAATGAAAATACTGCAAACAACCAGAAAGAAACAATTTGAGTATTGTGGAAACACGGTGAGAATAACACAAGATCTAGCAGCTTCTACATTAAGGGATCGAAGGGCTTGGAATATGATATTCCGGACATCAAAGGAGCTAGGATTAAAACCAAGAATCACCTACCCAGCAAAACTGAGTATAATGCTCCAAGGCGAAATATGGACTTTTAATAAAATAGAGGACTTTCAAGCTTTCTCAGTGAAAAGACCAGAGCTAAATAGAAAATTTGACTTTCAAACACAAGAATCAAGAGAAGCATGACAAGGTAAACAAGAAACAGAAATCATAAGGGACTTAGTAAAGTTGAACGATTTTGTTTACATTCCTACATGGAAAGATGATGTGTATGATTCATGAGACCTCAGTATTAGGGTAGCTGAAGGGAATATACATTATGTATATATATACACACAGACACAGACACAGACACACACACACACACACACACACATATATATATATATGTAGACAGAGGTCACAGGGTGAGTTGAATAGTTGAATATGAAGGGATGATATCTAAAAAAATTAAATCTAATTAAGAGATGAGAGAATACATTGAAAGAGGGGAAAAGGGAGAGATAGAATGGGGAAAATTATCTCGCATAAAAGTGGCAAGAAAAAACAGTTATAATGGAAAGGAAGAGGGGGCAGGTGAGGGGGAATGAGTGAATGTTGCTCTCATTGGATTTGACCTGAGGAGGGAATAACATACACACTCAATAGGGTATCTTACCCCATGGGAAAGAAGGAGGAAGGAGATAAAAAAGGGGGCATAGAAGGGAGGGCAGATCAGGGGAGGAGGTAATCAAAGGCAAAACTTTTGAAAAGGGACAGGTCAAGCGAGAAAATTGAAGAAAGTCAGATAGGATAGGAAGCAGCAAAATATAGTTATTCTTTCACAACATGAGTATTGTGGAAGGGTTTTGCATAATGATACACAAGTGGCCTATGTTGAATTGCTTGCCTTCTTAGGGAGGGTGGACGGGGAGGGAAGAGGGGAGAGAATTTGGAACTCAGTTTTAAAAGCAGATATTCCAAAAAAAAGTTTTCACATGCAACTAGGAAATAAGATATACAGGCAATGGGGCATAGAAATCTATCTTGCTCTACAAGAAATTAAGGGAAAAGGGGATGGGGCGCAGTGGGGTGACAGAAGGGAGGGCTAACTGAGGAATGAGGCAATCAGAATATATACCATCTTGGAGTGGGGGGGAGGGTAGAAATGGGGAGAAAATCTGTAATTCAAACTCTTGTGAAAATCAATGCTGAAAACTAAATATATTAAATAAATAAATAAATAACAATTTAAAAAGACAAAAAAGAAGTCTGGCTTGGTGGGGCTTTTATAGGCTTTTAGGGGTACAGAAATCAGAAGTGAGCACTGAGGTTGTCTGTTTTGTCCACACCACACAGAAGGAGGTACAGAGGCAGGAAGTCCCCTCATCTGTGACCCAGCAAGCTCCTGGTGCAGACAGTGAGAATCACAAGCAGAGGAGCTCTGCTCTGTCTGAAAACTGATGTGCTGTGCTGCTGAGACTAAGCAGCAGCCAGATGAACCTCTGCCTCTCTCCACCATCTCCAACCCATTTGTTTTTTTTTAAAATTTCTTATTTTTAAAAATAATTCTGAACTTGAACACCAAATAAAATGAACATTTCCATATATAAAGGAGAGTATAAAAAGAACACTGAACTTTAAGGTGTTAATCTCTCTTAAATACAGCTTGCTTTTCCTTATAAGCATAGATTCAACATGTAACTTTCAGATCAGTTCTTCTTGTTTGTTTTCTTTTGGCCTTTCTGTTCTTTTCTGTGCGTTTAAACCTTCTTCAGTGATCCATTTTTTTCTTCAACTTTACCACAACCTCCCCTTCTCCCACAACTCCTTCTGCCTCCAATTGAAAAAGAAAAAAACAAACCCCTTATAACAAATATATATAGTCAAGCTAAAGAAATCTTCACATTGGCCATGTGTGTTTCATTCTACACTTTAATCCATCGCCTCTTTATCAGAAAGTGGGTAGCACACTTCATCATCAGTCCTCTGGAATTGTGGTTGGTCAACACATTAATCAGAGTTATTTTAAAAGTTATTTTTCTTCCCAAAATTGTTATTGAATAAATTGCTCTACAGGTCCTACTAATTTCATTTAGTATCAGTTCACACTATTTTCTCAAGTTTCTTTGAATGTATGCCTTTAAATATTTCTTATGGTACAATAATAATTCCACTACATTTAGAGACCATAATTTTTCAGCCATTCCCAAACTGACAGACATCCCTGAGTTTCCAGCTCTTTGTCATTACAAAAAGAGTTGCTATAAATAGTTTTGTACACGCAAATCCTTTTCCTCTTTCTTTGATCTTTTTGGGGCATGAGCCAAAAGCAGTATCACTGAATCAAAGGATATATGTAGTGTAGTAATTTTTTTGGATATAGTTCCAATTGCTTTTCATAATGGCTGACCAATTCATGACTTCCAGAAAATAGCGTGCCTGTTTTCCCTCAGCCACTCCAAAAATTGCCTTTTCTGTCAATTTTATGAATATGAGATAGAACTCCAGAGTTGTTTCAATTTGTACTTCTCTAATTATTAGTGATTTGAAGCATTTTTTTTTCATATGGCTGTTAAGAGTTTGGATTTCCCTTCCCAGCTCTATTCCTGACTTCTGGACTAGGATGAAATGCCCATCTCTCAAGCTGCTATAAAGGAAACGAGACCCTACAAGTGGGAACTTCTTTTAAAATTTAGCTCAGGTACAACCTCCTTCAGCAAGCATTTCCTGTTTCCCACCCCCATGCCTCACCTTCCCCAGTCACTTGTGTTCTTCCTCCTCAAATGATCTTGCTCTTACTAGACTTATGCATTGTATCCCCCCAAGAGGGATTTTCATCCTTGTCTTTTTATCCTTACCACTTAATACAATGCCTTCTGTACACAGAAGTTAATGGTTTATAAATGTTTGTTGAATAAGTCAGTTAATGTTGATGGAACTGTGAATTGTTCCAATTATTCTGGAAAATACTTTGGAATGACAAAATAAAAGTTATTAAAATTTTTCAAAGTCTCTGATCCAGCTGTCCTTTTATTAGGTTTACACTCTGAAGTTAAGGATGATAAGAGAGGTTTCCCCATGTAAAAATGTTCAGAGCAGCAGTATTTATGACAGTAAAAACCTGGAAACAAAGTATGTTTTACACAAATGGTGTGTTACCAGACAAATTGTGATATGAGACTACATAGGAATATTAGGCATGAGTAAAGATGGATATTTAGAATCTGAGAAAAAGGAGAAACTTTTATGAACTGATACAGAGTAAAGAAAGCAAAACCCAAAGAAGCATGTACACTATGACAACGATGCAAAGTAAAGCATCAGTAAAAGGAAACAAATCCCGGGTCAAATACAATGGACAGTGGTAGTTCCAAAGTACTAAGGTTAAAACATATAGATGTTCTGTTAAATTGTAAAGTACAAAAATGGTAAGTCATGTCCAGGGCTTCCTAAACTTCTTCTATTCGCAGCTCCTTCAGTGCTTCTTAAACTGTGGGTCTCAGTCCTATATGGGGTCAGTACAATTGACTATAGTTGTACTTAACCCTTTTTTTTTTGTGGGACAGTATTGGGTGATTTATTGGGAAATAACTAGTTTTTTCATAACAAAATGTATCAACTAAAAAAAAAATCATAGTTATGCCTGAATTGTCATGGGAGAAAATGGGGAATAAGAGTATACCTAGACTCCTGCATTATCTGTCCAGTTGCTTTTGGGGTCCCTCATGCTAAGATTTCCATTCCTTAAGTAAATCAACTTAGTTTAATCTTTGAAACGACTAACACAGAGTTGTCCCTAGGATCCATTCTAGGTAGTTGAAAAGAGAGGAGGGAAGATATGGGGGAAAGTGGTATGATTAAGGAGTTGAGAGTCCTGAGTAATCCTTGAGTTAAAAGGGAAATCGTAACACAGCTAGGGGAAGATGAGGAGGAAGGCTATGGCTCTGACAGAAGGTGGAAGAGTGTTGTATGCATAGCAGCCCAAAGAAAACCAAGACTGCAGCAGAACCTGTAGAAATGAATAGTCAGTTTTTTTTAAAAATGGCAGATGAAAATACTTTAACGTGTAGTGATTACTCAACATACATAATATAATTCTATAGCCAGCTTGGCTAGAACTCTTCTTTCTATAAAAGACAGCTGTACCAAAAACAACTGCTTCCAACCTGACAACTTCTAGAAGAGTATTACTTATACATTACACAAAGGGCAAAGAAAGGTCAAAATTGCACTCCTATTTTAGAAGACTAAAAGCCAAGACAAGAATAAAGGATTTTATGTAATTTTAGTCAAAATTTATATAGAGATATGTGTATATATATGTATACATGTATATGTATGATGTCTCAAAATTCTTAGCGCAGTTTTAAGTTATTAAGTCTTAAAACCGCATTAAGACTCTTTTGGGACATCACATATATATGAATATTAGTCCTTCTGTTCTACCCTCCAACTCATACTCAGGTTGCAAGCACCCACAAAATATATATGTGGGACTGACAACAACAGAGTTCCTGAAATTTTGGGGGTTTTCATTTAAAAACAACAGAGCAGGAGCCCCAAGCAGTAGACTTACCTTTAATAGTCAACCATTTTAGACACAATTAGGTCAAAGCAAAGGCATTTATTAAGATGGCATAGTAAGAACATCAGCTACAAACATTCCCCTAAGGCATACTCTACCACGTATATACACAGCATCAGGAAGAAGAGCAGATACATCCACTGGTAATGAGACAGACACACACAGGGAACATATATGACCAAAGCAATCCACATCTCTGGCACTGCAGAGCCTTAAAATAATTCTTCTTCTCATGGCATCCTCAGGCTGCTTCCCTGAGTGCAGTACATTTCCCAGGGAACTTTGCTCAGCTGAGGTCCCTGAGCCTGCTTCTCTCAAGAGCTTGACTCCCAACACTGATTCTCTCTTGAAGCCATGAGCTACTTATCTTCTCTGCTGCCAAGAGTCATTCTCCTTATTGGTCCCCTGACCCTACTCCCTTCTGGGTACAGTACCTCCTGTTGGACAAGTAGCTTTCTCTGAGTACTTCCTTTTTAGATGACTCTCCTCTCTGCTTCCAGGATCATGTTTCACAAAGTTCTCTTGTCTCAATTATGTTGAGGGCTGGCAAGCTAGTTTTTAAAGGTCAAGCAAGTTTTTAAAGGCACAGTCAATCTTTGGCAAACTGCCCTTCTAATTCCATTAAGGAAGAACTCCTTCATTTCTCGTAAAAGTATAACAAAATGAAAATCCATCTTTGTATTCACCAAAATACTACCACCTTATCTCTTTGTTACTTGCCTCTTCTGTGATTACATCAATTTGGCTGGGGAGGAGGTCACTTGATCAGAAGTATCCTGACCAAAGCCTCCCCAATGTATATGTTTTCAGGAAACCCATATATAAACTGATATAACTTAGCAATTTGAAAAAAATGAATAAAAGGAAATAAATTTTCTCTCTCTTCACAATACACAATTCATATTTATATAGGGCTTTAAAGTCCACAAAATAATTTGCTCTCAACAACCCTGAGCTGGGCAATGAAACTACTATCACCATTTACAGATGGAGAAGCTGAGGCACAGAAAAATTATTTGTCCAGGGTCACACAGCTAGGAGGTGACAGAGATGAGACTTGAACTGAGATCTTCTGACTCTTGGATAATTTTTTAATTTTTTATTTTTTTAATTGTGAGCGTAAACATCAACAAACATAAATACAAGAAGAGAAAAAGAAGACTGTAAATGAAACCATGACTCTCTATTGCCTAAGTTTGGGTTTTTTAAGAGCACGTTAAATTTAGCAGGATAGTTCTAACACTGCCCCCACTCACCTGTGTGCCCCTCTGAACTATTCTCTTCTTTGTATTTTAAAAATGTTTTTACCAATGCTCTTTTCTGTTTTTCATATCACTATCACTAAGCGTCCACTTCCTCTCCTACAGTAAAAATCCTCCCTATTAACAAATAAATATAGTCAAGCAAAAATTCCACACGATCCCTGTTAACATAGTGATTATTTCCACCATATGCCACTGTCATTCTTCAGAGATGTATACAATACAAAAAGCTTACCTGAAATTCTGTGCTGCATCTAAATGGGAAGTTTCTATGGAACTGAAATACAAATTCAGGGAAAAAGAAATTTTAAAATAAAGAAGGCAATAAAGCAACTTGATAATTAGTTAATAAATTTCTCTACTTTTTGAAATATTGAGATGGCAAGCAGCTAAAGATATTATATTAATATGGTTTAACCAAAACTCCTGGTGGAGAGTCATTTTTAAAAAAGGCATAGAAAATGGAGCTGCTAAGAAGATTCCATATCACATACTGAAGATATGTGGGGTGAATGACTGTGTGCAGCAAACCCACACAGAAAAGAAACACTTAAAAAGCCACAACTAACCTCCTTCACTTTGATGAAGCAAACAAAAACTGCTAGTGGCTAGAAACCCCAAACCTCTTTACACACGCACACATCCCCAGGGAAAAACTAAAGATGGGATGCTCAAGATAAGAGTCGAAAGCAGTTGAGGTCCAATACATTGTTTGGAGAAGGACTTACCTTTTACACATAAAAACATGAAGGGTATTTAAAAGGCACTCAAGACAAAGCATATCCCAATTTTATCAAACAAGACTCTCTTTAACCATCTAAACAAGTGACATAAAAAGTCTCTCTCATTCTTAGGGAGCATCCTGTTATCTAAATCAGTAGCTTGACCACATAAAGTGACAGCAGTACTGTATCTCTGTTGATTTTTGATGTAGTCAATTGAATAAGTATGTAGTAAGTAACTTTTCTGTGTAAAACCCTGTGCTAGATGCAGAGGATATAGAGATAAAACAAGATATAGTCCCTGCTCTCAAAGCCCTTACCATCCAGTAGGGGCATACATAATGCACAGACACAAAAGCGATTATGCAAGAGAGGTCACAGAGAAACAGGAAAGATTCAAGGAAAGAAAGACAATTTCTAGCTGAAGGGACAAAGAGGCAGTAACTTGACTGGGCCTGGAAGGAAAAGAACAATTTCAGCAGGCAGAGATGTGAAAGGAGACCGTTTCAGGGGGAATAAACAAAGAATAAAACAGTTCAGTAAAACTAACCAATATTGAACAAGTTTGACGTTCTATACAGTGTCCCATACTTAAGATTCTGCCATCTTTTATGTTTGTGTTGAATTAAGATCTATTTCAGAAGCAACAGTTGGCAGCGCAGGCAATTTTGTTTCAGTGACTGCTTTGATCTGTCGCAGCCATAACTTACCTGTCTGGACACAGAGAGACATAGAGTAGAATGATGAGCACAACTCCAACAATCGTTGCTAATGATGATCTCATCCAGAAACTAAGCTGGCAAAAATTACAGTATTGCACAATGGTGATCAGGACTGCAGAGCACATAAACATGGTATACTGCAATGAGGGAAAAAAAAGCAATTTCAAATTTAACTCAAAGTTTCAACAGAACTTCCTATTATAAGAGTTTAACTGAGTAATAGTATTCAGTGAATATTAATATGTGAAAAAGACACACTTTTCCTGAAAAGTTACATAGTGTAAGGCCAAATGACAATGTAGAGCTTTAGGGCAAGAGTGGGCTTCAGAAGTTGATTTATGGTCAAGGAAACTGAGGCCCAGAGAAGAAATGATTTGCCCAGGATCATATATCCAATAGAAGGCACCAGTGGGATAGGAAGCCAGCTCTTTGACTTACATTATAGTGCTCTTTTTACCATGACAGATACTTCCTGTTCTTAAATCTTTATTCCTGTTCTCTAGTTGTTCCTTCATCCTCCTCTCCAGCTTGCTGCTATTTATTTAAGTACTGGCCCCCTCCCCGAAGCTTTTCCCAATAAGCCCCGTCCACATTCATTTATCGTCTTTGTGCTCTCTCTGTATACTTCTTTAACAGTTTGACAAAAGGCTGTTATTTTTACACTTAGTGAATCAAACAGTCTTCTAGACTGTCATGAAGTTCACTACCTAGAATTTTAAACAAATTTAAAATGACAGGTTAAAATCAAGTTTCCCAAGATACTCCAAAGCTTATGTTGATGGGAAGGGAAAAGAAGTCGTCCATAAGCATCATCATTTGAGGGCTGCCACTGTATGATGGCAGTGGCAAAGCATCGTGATGCTTTTTCCTTAAAGCACCCTGCTGTGAATAAACCAAAATACAATTTGGTTCTAAAAGCATGAAAAAGCAATCAGGCCCTTAGATATTCATTTTGCATTAGCTTGCACTAGAGATACACATAGTTTTCAAGTTGGTATGAATCCACAAATTATGGGGTTCAATTTAGAAGTTCTTTTCTTGGTAAATTAACAGCTGAGACACATTACCTACATACCTATGTTAATTATAAAGGTTTTATTGAATTGAGTATTTGGTGGATTTGAATTTGGAGTTTTTACTTGGACCCTTGGGACAAACTACTTGAATTCGAGCCACAAAACATTAGAATAATAATAATTCTAAACTTCTATTATACAATTGAATTGTACTTTTCTTTTGAGAGGTTCTTCGAAGTGCTGCAGTAGGATTTGTGAGTCAATTAGTTAATAGGATTTAAGGAGCACTATATAAAAAGGATAGAAGCTGAACCTTTATCCCTAGATCTCTTTCTTAAAAGTTTACTCTTTAAAAAGACCATTTATTTAATGTTTTTTTAAAGGCTAGTGATATCTAAAAGCATGCTCAAAGTAGCCTCAAGCTTGTAGATGAAAATTAATAGAAGTCCCAACAAAACACAGCAACTAAGATAGGCAAGCATAGTAATTGACTTACATGTACGTTTGTTTCAAATTCAGAGGTAAAATGTGAATAAACTGCAAGGGCCGGGAGCGAGACCAGGATTGCGCCAATGAAATGCCGAGGTAGCCAACCAGCTATCACCTCCAGCAGGTGCTTAGTACAAGTCATTACCTCCTCAAGGAAAAATGCCATTCTGTAACAAATAAAGTCACTAATTCAAAATTTTAACATACACCACAAACACTGTTTTCCTGCATGTAGGTCAGTCATAAAAACAGGTAGGTGCATATATGCTAGACAGGTTATGTAGAAAATAAATTGGACAACAGATGGATTGCCCAGCTAGAGGGCTGTATTCCATCAGACCACAAATGGAAGGCAAGAAGGCTGAAAACTTGATAGAATGAACAAAGTCTATCAACTGAGTCAGTGATGGAAACAGTGAGCACCAAATTACTGATTTCAGTAGTCGATCTGCATTCATAATATGATACAGCAGATTTTAATTTATGTTGAATGAGAGTTGTTCCAAATTGTTTTCTTATTCCACAATATCCCTTGCCTGTGTTCCCTCCTCTCTATTCCCACTGCCACTGCTATAGGAAAAGCCTCAATTATTCCTAAAGCCTCTTGATAGATCTTTGTACCTTTACTCCCTCACCCTGTCAATCTATTCTTCATACAACTGCCAGACTAATTCTCCTTATGTATAGATCTGGTTATGCCACATGCATAGATTTGGTTATTTCTTTACTAAAAAAAAATCAATGACTCCTTCAGTATTGCCTGCTGAATCACATTTATACTTCTTTGCTTGACACTCAAAGCCCTCTATCACCTGAGATGCATCAGTGTTGCAAATATCCACATCAATGAAATTATAAATCCTTGAATTCTTGAAATACTATAAACACAAAATATAAAATATAAAACTGTGGGAATTTTTCTATATATTTAGCATTGGTCTGATCCTTGCTAAAGAACAGTATTAACTTTTAGTCCCCACAGCATAAAATGGATGTGGAGACCTCATAAAAGCAAAACTATAAACAAGTTTAAAGGTAGGCTACCTGAGAAAGAGAAAGACCGATGGAAACAAGATTATTCAATATGAATACAAGGCTGAATGGTGCTTTAATAATGACTTTTAGGAACAGAAAGAATTCAGAGAATGATAGGTACCTGCTCCAATGCTCCTTTGATGATATAACAAGAGAAAATGGATTGATACTTTATCAGAGCAATAGGCTAATATATGTAAACACTTATAAATGTCACATGTCACAATGAAGTAAAGGGCTGCTTCAGAGTTCCCACAGGTGTTTGGGGAATGGGAAATTGCAGCAAGCCAAGTAAGAGGCTAGGCTGTTGTTATTGTTTCTCCTTAGTTTTTGAAAAGGACCAAGGACATCATGGTGTGATGTCTTGACCCATGTGTGAACTGGATTTAAGTGAGGCAGAATTGCACCGAGTCATCAGTCTTACTTTCACTTCCAGAATCATTGAAGGCCAGTGGCAAGACAAAAGTCAACACTAGTGGAGATGGCCCAGGATGCAGTGGATGACCTTGGCATCTTCAATGTCTGACCAAGTTCTAAGCACCCCACAGTGCCTGCTTCAGCTGCCTTCATAGCCACTGGAACAAATTATTCTCATCCACCCATTCCAATGGAGGGAGTCTTCATATACTTGGGGTAGATAACCCTCAACTAACTAACAGGTTTGAGGCCTGTCAATTACCCTTAATCTGGTTTAGCCTGTCTGCCAACACAGTTTTCTTGGGGTGTGACTGCTACTCCTGATATAGCTTCTTGCAGCCACAGGTGAGAATTGATTGACAGGTAGCCACCAAAGGTGAATGAGCAGCTCTGAAAAGGGCTCACCCTCACAGCAGAGGTGCTAGTCCTCTCTGAACACCCCATATATCCCAAAAGGCTAGGCAGAGCTCTTGTGAGAGAAGAGAGAGAGGAAGTTTCAAGAGGCGGGGATGGAAGGAGAGCTAAGGAGACTGGAAAAGATAAATGGTAAAGGAAAGTGCTGGGAGATGAAGGAGATGAAGAGGGACCCTATCTGAGCAGCCTGAGTCTTTGGTTCCTAAGAAACAGGACTCCCTAGAGACAGGGCTTCTGTGGTTCCATTTGGACCTCATTGATGATGGTGAGAATGTGGTATAGGGTTTCTGTGTTATCTAGTTCCAAAGCTAAGAAACTTAGCAGACCCAAGGCTGGATGTTATTTTCAAATCCTGCCTGTTGGTCTTATATAGGAGCTTGGGGAGTGCCGAGAGAAGTCTCATAGGCCTGTTTTTCCTGTTCTATTGGTTACAGTGTGGGTCTGAAAGGAGTACTTGTTCTCTGGAAGTTAGGAAGGTTACATTTTGGGAAGTGGGTAACAAGAGTGTTTGTTGCTTGAATCTTATCTATTATATATCTCACATTTATTTTGAGCAAATGTTGCTCTGATACCACATGATTAATTCTGATTGGTTGAAGTGGGTTTCAGAGGAAGAATAGAGATCTATGAGCAGTGATTGAGTAGAAGGTAAATCCAAATGAATTTTAGGCACCTGAATACATCAGTAGGGCTCAACATTATCACTCTTCTTTTACCAGGATGGCTCTAAATGTTCTCTTTAACCTCTGATCATCAGTAAGGAATTTAATAACTAATACATAAAAATTCTCATTGACATCTCTCTGAGAATAGAAAACAGTTTCAGATAGCTCAGATAATACAGATATTATTTTATCTTCCTCCCCATATCTGTTGAGTGACCAGGATTGCAACCTCAGAATCATCCTCAGCGTTTCCCCTTCTTTTACCTCTCACATCTAAACAGCTGCCAAGCCTCATCAGTTCTACCTACACAATGTATTAGTCCATCCCCTTCTCTTGGTTAACATTGCCACCAGCCCAGTTCAGGACCTCACTACCTCTCACCTCAACTACTGCAACAGCCTCCTAATGGCTTGACCCTTTCCAATTAATCCTCTCCAAAGCTGTCACTTTGATTATTGGAAGGCACAGGTCTGACTGTGTCATTTGCCTGTTCAAGAAGTTCCAATGGCTCCCTCTTGCCTCTAGGACAAAATATGCACTCCTCTGTTTGTTGTGGAAAGCCCCTCCCAATCTGGCTAGAGCCTACCTTCATAGGCTTATTAGACCTTATGCTCCTGAATGGGTTCTAAGCTCCATCCCCAACGTCCTGTTTGCTCTTCCCATCTCCTGTCTCCAGGCCTTTGAACAGAATGTTCAGAAATATTCTTCCCTCTCATTGCCACCTAATAGAATCCTTAGTTTCCTTCAAAGCTCCACTCAAGTGCCATCTCTTACAGAAATTTCTCCTAATCCACCCAGATATCAGCGTCCTCCGCTCTCTCTCAGTATATTTAATTTTATATGTACATACATACACACATGCATACATAAATATGCTTTCCCTTCATCAGGATGTAAGTTTTTTGTTGTTTTTTTGCAGGGAGGAAGGCAGGGCAATTGGGGTTAAGTGACTTGCCCAAGGTCACACAGCTGGTAAGTGAGTCAAGTGTCTGAGGCTGGATTTGAACTCAGGTACTCCTGACTCCAGGGCTGGTGCTCTACTCACTGTGCCACCTAGCTGCCCCCAGGATGTAAGTTCCTGGGGGACAAGGAGTGTTTCATTTTTGTCTCTGTATTCCTCAGTATCTGGCATACAGTACACAATAAATGTTTCCTGAATCAAATTGAAAAAAGTCAACTTCACAAGTCTGAGACTGGGAAGGCAAGGCTAGACAGCAGTTCATTTGAAAATAAAAATTGGGGATTAAGCAAACTACACGCTCAGTATCAATTAACTGTGATGCAGCAGTGAAAAAAGCTAATCCTCCAAGCTAGGCCAGGGCAAAGGATGAAGGAGCTGAGTCTAGTCTCACTGGATGGTGCCTTGATCAGACCACACCCACACCCAGAATACTGCGTTCTGCTCTGGGTACTATATTATAGGAGGGGCAGCCATAGGCTGGAAAGCATACAGCAGAAGGGACCAGGACCATGACTCTGGAGGACCAGTTGCAGGACAGGAGATGTTTAACCTGGAGAATAGGAGAGAAGCTGTTGTCTACAAGAATCTGAAGAGCCATCCTGTAGAATGTTCTTGTTCTGTTTAAAGTGGATATAGGTAGGATGTAAGAAAAAACTTCCTATCAGAAATATCTAGGATTTTAGGATTAGGAGGAACCTTAAAGGGGTTACTTCTTCCTTTTTACAGATAAGGAATCTGAGACCCAGAGAGCCTGACTTGCTCAAGGTCACAAAAGTAATAAGTGGCAAAAGCAGAATTTGAATCCAGGGCCTCTGACTCCAAATCCAGCACTCCATTTATCTACTCTAACAGAGCCTCTAAAGGTTTTTGATTAAAGGGGCCATTCTTTGACTCACTTCTGAGGCCTATTCACTGAATGGGCGTTACCTCGCTCAAAGCGAGAACCAAAGACCTTAGCCTGAGGGGGCCAGGGTCTCCCATTGCATCCTGGGCCTTCTCCAGTAGTCCTGGTGAATATCAGGCCACTGGACCCAGATAGCTCTGGAAGAGAAAGTGAGGCTGGGGACCTTGCGCAGCCCCACCTCACTGAAGTCAAAGTCAACTGCAAGTCATGTCATCATTTCTCTGATGTCATGGTCCTTTTCCAGTATGAAGGACAAACATGATAGGACAACTTTGGGAAGTAGTGGGCTACCCCTCACTAAGGGTCTCCAAACAGAGGCCGGATGACCTCTTGTTATGAATGTTTTAAAGGGACTTCCTTCAAGTACAGGTTGGATTATTTGGCTTCTGAGGTATCTTCCAACTCTGGGATTCTGTAATCTTCCTAATAATTCCATAAGATTTATTGACCATTGGAAAAAGTTAAGGAAGGTTGTAAAATTTCCTTCTCTAAAGGTCTTAAATATTCAGAATACCCATGATCTTGAATAATTGTAGGGGAATGACCTCAAACTAAGAAGGCCAAGACAAAAGAAAATATCTTGGAGGATTTTGAATATCAAAAGCTGTAGAGGAGTCAAGCTGGATGAAGATTAGGAAAAGGCCACTGAATTCACAGCTAAGAGATCTTTGGCAACCTTAGTAAGAGCAACTTCAGTCAAGTATAAGGATGGGAAAACAGCTAAGAGCTTGAGAAGTGAGAGGGAAGTGATACAATATATACACAGATAAATCCAAGGCAATTTAAGGAACAAGAATGAACTATTGAGGAGAGAAGGGAAAGCTTTGCATAGTAAATAGCATCTGAACTGAGCCTTAGGGGAAGCTAGGGATTCTAAGAGGTAGAAGTGGCTAGGAAACAAATCCTCGTCATGAAGGACAATCCATGAGAAGGTACAGAGACAGGATATGGAAAATCAAGTTCAGGGAATTGCCAGCAAGTCAGTTTGGGGAGTAATATGAAATAAATTGGGAAAGGGAAGTTATAGTAATGTCACTGAAGGTCTAAATGACAGACTGAAGATTTTGTATTTTAAGTTTAGCCCAAGCTTCTAGTACTACTGATAATAGACTCTCATGTGAGATGGATTCAGTTGAGGCAGAAAGTCATGGAGTGGGATCCAAATATTGAAGTACTTAAGTTAATACTTTTGACCATTCTATTAGCAGGTAGATGAGTAACATAATCATTGGGCCAGAAGATGGCGCTAAAGGCTCAATTTTAGAAAATTGAGTTATGTTGGGATTTTGAACAAAAAATTAAATTTAAATATTAATTCTCTACTAGGCAAAACCAGAAACAAGGCCATTTGATAAAGGCAGTGTGGATGGACAGATAATTTAATCTTTCTGCATCTCAGTTTCCTCATTTGTAAAATTATAGGGTTAGAATAGATGCCCTCTAAAATCCCTACCCCTCCTCCCCCATCTATGATTCTATCATTACAGGTATGAAATCAAGTAACATATTTTGTCTGTTACTTTTAAACTGACAAAAACATTCTCCACACAAATAATTTTCGCAGTGTGAAATATACCTTCTGATGAAACTATAAAAGCCATTATGCTTCATATTAGTTTATTTGATAGGTAACATAATTAATGGAAAACAGATACAAAAATTCTCAAAATGTCTTTGCCTCACAATAGAAGAAACTGTAAGTAACAGGTAGGTGTCAATGCATAGATACAAGTAGTTCCCCCCTTTCCTTGCTTCCAATACAACTAGCTTCCCTCACTGGATCTGACTAATTAACATCTGCACTACAGTGCTCCTTGTATTTAGCATTTTGGCCAAAGTCCTATGACACATCAGTCTGTCTAGTGAGGTTTATGCTTGTCTTAGCATTTTTTTTTGGTGGGGAGGTAGTAGCCTCGATGACCTAGAAATTGTTTTCAAGGCTTACCAGACAACAAAGTACCTCTTGGATTGAATACAAAACTTTGGTAAGATAACTCTGAGGTAAGTGGCACTATTCTGAAAACCTCAACCCTAGCTTATTGGAGGGCAATCTATATCAAGGGAAAAAGCACATTTTTTTAAAGGTATTTGGATCATACAAATCATTCCTTCCCCTCCCCCATTTTCAGCTACTCCAAACTTATAGTACTTTTAAAAATTTAATCATTAATTGAATATTTATTATAACTAATATATTAGCTTCAGGCAGCTAGGTGGTACAGTGAATTGAGTGTTGGGCCTAGAGTCAGAAGACTCATCTTCCTGAGTTCAAATCTGGCCTCAGATACTTATTAGCTGTGTGACCCTGGGCAAGTCACTTAACTCTGGCTGTTTCCTCATCTGTAAAACGAGCTGGAGAAGGAAATGAGAAACCACTCCAGTATCTTTGCCAAGAAAACCCCAAGTGGGGTCATGAAGAGCTGGACATGACTGAAAATGACTGAATTAGCTTTAGATCAAATTTCATAGACTCAGAGTTGGAAGGGAACTTAGATTTCTAGTCCAAACTTCCAGCCAACAGAGGAATCCTCTCTATAATATCCATGCACATGGTAGTCATCTAGTTTTAGGCTGATCATTTCCAGAGTGAGAAGAAACTCACCTTCTCATAAGACAGTCTCTGTCTGATAAAAGAGAACTGTATTTTTTTTCAAGTATTCACTCCATATATTTTGAGAGGCAGCAGATAAAGTAGGGCTGTGAACCAGGAAGCTGTAGGTTCAAATTTCACTTTTGAGCCTCCTGGGCAAGTCATTTAGGAGTTCCACTCTCTTGACACAATCACAGTTTCAGTCCCTATGTGTATTTTACAGCATGCTTGGGGTCCTAGTGCAATGTATACTTATACCTGACTTACTGGATTTGCAGCATTTAAATGATTCTAGAAGTTTATTACGTCTGTTTTTGGAGCTAGAGTTTGGTATACAGGTAAGAGGAACAGCCTTGAGGTTAGGAAGGCCTCAGTTCAAACCCTGGCCCTGGCACACATTAGCTGTATGACCTTGGGCAAGTCATCTGACCTCTTAATGCCTGAAACAATCCTTTCATTCTTTGTACTTGTGTCCCCATGGCTCACCTCAGTGCCTGGAACAAGGTAGATCCTTAATAAACACTTTTTAATTGATTGATAAGTTATAGGCAATTTACGGAGCTACATCGCTAGAAGGAGTTTCCACACAGGAAAAGCCAGATGCTAATAAAACCACAGCTCTGAACAAAAAGCAATCTTTGTTTTTATAACATGTTCTTAATCAGTTATGATTTATTCAGTCCTTGGCTAAGTTCATTGTATGAAAAGTTCAGTCTATTGGCAATGATCTACTTTATGATGTGGTTACCAGAAATGCATTGTGGGGGAAAAGTAGAGACTGCTTGAATCTGTAAATCCCTTAGTAAAAGGGAAGAATTTAGCCTACTAAATATGGGTTTTTGTAAATAATTGTACCTGCATTAGTCTCACCCATGCAACTAGCAATTTTTATGTCCAGAACAATAACCAGGATTGGAGGGAAAGCGCAGAGGCTTATTTAAGGTATGGCTTAGAGAGGCAAGTGCAGCCCAAGACACCTCAAAGTTTCTAGAATGCTGAAAGGGGAGGAGGCTGTAGCTACTATTTGGGGTTATAAGGACAGGATAGCAGACAGATGATGGTATATGTGCCCTTTCAACTTCCTTCCTTAAAACCCTTCACAGCCTTGCTTTAGTAAAAGGAAAAAAGGTAGTACAGGGAACAGACTGCCGGGCCTGGAGTCAGGAAGACCTGACTTAAAATCTGACCTCTGACACTTATTGCTATGTGGCCCTGTGTAAGCCTCTCAACAGTTCTGGACAACTCTCGGTTTCTTCAAATGTAAGATGGGGATAATAACAGCATCTACCTCACAGAGGATCAAATGAGATACTTGTACAGTAACTGTCACATAGTAGGTGCTTAAGAAGTCTTTGCTTCAATTAAAGCATTTCTGAGATACTATCTATTGGAATGGCTAATATGACAGAGAAAGAAAATGACAAACATTGGAGGGGATGTGGGAAAACTTGGGACACTAATGCACTGTTGGTAGATTTGTGAACTGGTCCAACCATTCTGGAGAACAATTTGGAAGTATGCCCAAAGGCTATAAAAACTCCACATACTTTTTGACCCAACAATACCACTACTACATCTGTATCCCTGTATGTGAGAAATGGTGGAAGCAGTTTTGTTTCCACAGAGTTGAAGTACCTCTGCCCCCCCCCCCGCCACCCCCTCCAGCTTTAGCAGAATATGTCAGGTGATTGATTCTAATCAGAGCTGTGATCCAGCAGAGACCAGGCTTCTGACCAGGCAAAAGATTTGTATGCATGCTTAATGAGCCATTTGAGGAGGGGATGACAGGCAGTCAGGGGTTGCATCTGGCCAATGAAGAGCCTGGCTGGAGATTCAAATTGGGAGTCAATAAAAGGACTGGCGCCTGTCAGAGTCCTTGTACTACCTTGTACTCTGTTCAGGGGATGTACCCATTTATTCTGAATGAATAAAAGTAAAATATAATTAAAACCTTCCTGGCTTCCCAATGAGTATTATTTATTCCTGGACAAATGTGAGTATATTTATAACATTGTATCTGCAGGGAAAAAGATCTATTTGTACAAAAATATTGATAGCTCTTTTTGTGGTGGCAAAGAATCAGGAATTGAGGAGATGCCCAACAATTGGGGAGTAACTGAACAAGTTATAGTATATGATTGTGATAGAATATTCTTGTGCTATAAAAAATGACAAGCAAGATGGTTTAAAAAAACAAAACAAACCTGGGAAGACTTATACAAGTTGAAGCAGAGTGAAGTGAGCAGAACCAAAGCATTATACACAGTAACAGAACATTGTAACAATGATCAACTGTGAAAGACTTATCTACCTTGATCAATATAATGATCCAAGACAATTCCAAAGGACTCATGATGAAAAATGCTATCTACTTCCAGAGAGAGAACTGATGAACTCTGAGTGCAGATTAAAGCATACTTGTGTGTGTGTGTATGTGTGTGTGTGTATGTGTACATGTTTTCTTTTGCAACATGGCTAATATGGAAATGTGTTTTGCATGACTTCACATGTATAATTGATAGACTGTTTGCCTTCTCAAGAGGCAGGGGAGGGGAGAAAGGGACAGAGAGAATTTAGAACTAAAAATTTTAAAAATGTTAAAAATTTTAAAATGTAATTAAGAAATATTTAGTGGAATAAATAACTTTTTTTTAAAAAAGTTCTTGCTTCCTTTCTTCCTTCCTTCCTTCTTACCTGTTACGTGTTTGCCCTGTTTTGCTCTAATGTATAGGAAAAGGGGCGAGTTCAAAAATATAAAGTAAAGCCAGTCAGAACACAACTCTGGTAATTTTCATAAAGGATAAGGGCCATCTAGTGGGCATTATACGTCTAGAGTATACTTCCAACAGGAAAGCTAAATCATCCCCTTCCCGCTCCCTCTCCCTCCACATTGCATCTAGATGAAGGAGGGAAAAGAAGATTCCATGCTTTCCCTTCCCTTTATTTAGGGAATCCCAATCAGGAATTCAGAAAGGCTTCCTTACTTCACCTGAAATTTTTATTACTGATCCAGGAAAGCATATTTCAAACCATATTTGGCCACCCTCCCTCAAGACTATACCCTCTCTAAACCTTCTTTCACAGTCTTGCCATGTTGATGTCCCTGATACGCAAATCTGATCATATTCTCCCTTACTACATAAACTCCAGGGGTTCCCTGTTTCTTCCAGGATAAAATATAAATTCAAATCCTGTCTTTGGTGACTCCAAACACTCCTACCTGAGTGACCTATAAAATGAAGGGATTGGACTAGGTGACCTAAAAGGTCCTTTTCATCTCCAAATCTGGGCAGCTAGGCAGTGCAAAGGATATAGCACTGAGTTTGGAATTAGGAAAACGTATCTTCATGAATTCAAAACTGGCTTCAGACAGTTACTAGCCATGTGACCTTAGGTAAGACACTTCACCCTGTTTGTCTCGGTTCCTCATCTGTAAAATGAACTGGAGAAGACAATGACAAACCACTCCAGTAACTTTGCCAAGAAAACCCCCAAGTGGGGTCACAGAGCTTTGGATACAACTGAACAACAAATGTCCAAATCTATGGCTCTGTGATTCTAATATTTTTTCATAAAAGATTAAGTACTTTCAAGTAAAGGAGCTGCTTAGATGATCTGTATAAGTACCTTAGGATTTTGTGAATTTCAAATATCAATGAATTTCATATCTCTAGCCACTTAAAATATCGACAATATCATCAAAAATGATGACACTGTCATAGTTAACTTTTTTAAAAAATCCAAATGATAATAACGTCTCAGCATATTTCCTCAAAACAATCCTGCTGATGTCATAGGGGAAATGGCGTAAAGAGACTATGCCACCGATTCAAATTTTTATTGGAGACATTATTTCAATATTTAATAACATAGTTATCCTTCAAATAAACAATGAAATAAACATAACATGCTGGTAAATACTCATGGGACTTGTTTTCAGTTTATTGGAAGGAAGATGCTTCTAGAGGTGACATCTTGGGCAATAGATAGCAGTGTCTGGTTACTCTTAAACACAAGCTGTGGTTACCACAGCTGGTTAAGGAGGCTACCCTTACAATGAGGAAATAGCCATTTTTTGGATGAGAAGAACAGGATTCTCAGCTACTATTAATGTCCAAGCTCCATTGTTCTCTCTTGGAGCGAAGTATTGCTTAAGTACACACTGAGTATGCAAATTAGCCATATCAGATAGATTAATTTATATTCTAACTGGTCCACTGTGAGCAACTCCCAGAGACCATTCTATGTTTGACCTCTCAGCTACCTTTCAGGTTTTCACCTGTTTAAATCATGCTATTTGGACACCCTGATCAAGCTCCCCAATTCATGCTGCAGTTTTCTCCAGGGACAGAGATCCTTTGTACAGTTTCCTAGCTCATACTCTCTGAGTGAAGCATCACCTTCATAGCAGAAGTCCTGTCCTGTTGCAGACAGAAAGGATGACCCTTCAAAAGATTCCATATTTCACTGGCCAAAGACCTTTGAACCTTTTCAAGGAGCACTCTTCCCGATCAATTACATTGACTAAAGAAAACTATCCCCGGTCTTTCCCCTCTTTAAACAAATTGCTAACATAAAACTTCAAGTATCTTTTCCCAACTGAGATAATTCCCCACCTGCTAGGAATGGGGAGCCTCCCTTCCTCTGATACAGACAGGCACATGCCTTTCCAGAGAAGCATGCCCTCTTGATCCAGGAAAGGCTAGGGCCATTGAGGGTCCCTTTTCCCTAGACAAAGTGTGGCTAGAGAATCCATCCCCTACAGGAAAACTCAAAGATAGTGTGCTATGTAATCCCAACCTTGGGATTTGTCATGCCAAGGTTCCCATTTTTTACCTAATAGAAACGATGAGGGAGAACACTTCCAATAGAATGGCAATGATGAAAATCACAACTGCAGCTGGTGGGGGAGGGGCAGAAGCCATCCCATGTTTTAGGAAGCAGGTGATGGACAGAATGAGGAAAACTGTTGTTGACAAAAACACATCCAGGAGGGAACTGAAGGTAGCACTGGCAAATGTCTTCACAGGAGAATTTTTTATAACCTGTTTTGAATATGGGAAAGAAAAAGGAAAAGCATGAATAGATCTTACATTCCCATTCATTTCAATTCAACAAGCATTTATTAAGTACCTTATATACCCCCAAAATGAAATGGTCCTTATGCTTAGATGCTTACATTCTACTGGAGAAACACAACAATATACAGATAAAGAAATACAAAATATATACACAATAAATACAAAGTAATTTAGAGGGACATGGGGTATTAGCTAGAGATGGATCAGAAAAGGCCTTTTGCGTAGGGGGCAGTACTTATGCTGGCCTTACAGGAGCTAGAGAGTCAGAAGACAAAGGTGAGAAAGGAGAAGATTCCAGCAATAGGGGATAGTTTACACAAAGGCAGAGTACCAGGAAGTAAAATACCAAGTTTGGGAAACAGCAAATAGGTCAGTTAGGCTGAAACGAATGATGAGAGGTAATATGAAATCAGTCTAGAAAGCTAAGTTGGAGTTAGACTGTGAAAGGCTTTAAATGCCACACTGAAAGGTGTCTATGTTTTATCCTATAGGCAATAAGGACTGGACAACACGATTAAGACCCATGCTTTAGGAAGATTAATATGGCAGCAGTACAGAGGATGAACTGGAAAGGGCAGAGACTAAAGGTGAAGAGATCAAGCAGGAAACAATGCTGATAGCACAGGTCAGAGGTTAGGAGGGCTCGAACTAGGCTAGGGGGCTGGCCGATGACAAACAACAAGACTTGGCAACTAACTGGCTGTGGTGGGGGTGAGGAGTGAAGGAGAACAAAGAGTTAAGGATAACCATGAGGCTTCAACTAGCAGAACACAGGCTATTGGGAGGACATATCAAACAGGAAGTTAGAAAGAGGACTAGGTTTTGGGGAGAAGATAATGAGTTTAGTTTTAGACATGCTGAATTTGAGATGCCTATGGAACATGCAGGTGGAACTAATAGGAAAATTTTTGGTATGGGACTAGAGTTCAGGAGAAGAATAAGGCCTGTGTGTGTGTGTATACACACACATTTGGGAATCACATGCATAAAAAAGCTTATTCAACCTATGGAAGCTGATGTGGTTACCAAGAGAGAGAATGTAAAGAGAGAAGACCAGAACTAAGCACTATTAGAAGAATATGCTGCCAATAGTAGAGCCACACCCCAAAAGCCACACCCTCTTTGGAGGCAAAAACAAAAAATACATGTTGAAAAATCATATTGATTTTTATTTATGCCCAGGTTTTTTGAAAAGCAGATCTGTTGGAAAAACTGCAATCTATATCTAGACCAATATGGTACATTATATTGATTATATTACATATTACCTGTTTGTTCATTTAAATAAAGTATCAGCTTTTATAATCAATACATTTTGACAAATAGAACACTGATCACTAGAGCTAGGGGAGACTTTGCAGACCAGACAGTCCAGTCTTTATTTTATAGAGCTGGTAAATGAAGCTCAGAGTCAACAGCAAGACTCAGACCAGAACCCATGTCTCCTAATTCCTAGTATTGGGCTCTTTTTCCTAAAATGTACCATCTCCTTAAATGAAAATACAAGTTAATAAGCTGTATTTGAAGACAGCTACATTTAAAGATTACACAATAAATGTACAATGTGTCATTGATTTCTAATTCACAGGTTTGGATTTGTGAAAGTTGAATCCACAATGACTGAAGTATCATTCACACTATAACATATACACTTTAGGTAGCACAGGATAACTGCCAGTACTCATAAGATTCTACAAGAAGTAAAAAATGAACTAAGGGAAACCAAAATTTTAAGGGGCTTTCTCTTTGGGTGAGTACCATTTTGGCAAGCAGAGACATTTAATGACTTGTCTGAAGTTAAAAGAAGTTAAAAGTAAGAGGGCAGTCAGAATTTGAACCTAAATTTTTTGTTTACAAATCTAGTGCTGTTTCTACTGTATCACACTGATTTTCATTCTAATTATATATATATATTTATGTATGTATACACATACCCATACAGTTGTTTATATATGTATATATGCACAACCATATACACAAAGATACATCTTTTAAATACACATATTAAAATAGTGAAGTTATGTGGAATTTTCTGGGCTCAAGACTCCCGGAACTAAAATACCGTCTTGGAATTCCCTGAACCTCCAGAGCCTGGCCTAAACACAAATGAGACCACTCCATAAGTCCCAAGATTCCATGAGCAGCCCAGGGTATCTCATGGCCGAGGTATTCTGTTGGAACAGATACAAGGCAACAGATATTTAAAAAGGTCTAGTACTTCATTGATGGACGTTCATTGGCTATCTGCTGCAATGGCATCTGAAGGACATTAAAATGTGATTTAAAAAAAATCCTTCTAATCAACTCAAATGATGCAGTTTCTTGACTTTGTGATTTCTTGTCATATGACTTTACCAGGTCTCCAGGCTCATATCACTGAGGGAAGAATGAAAGTGAGCTCACTACTTAGTATCACAAAAAGTAAGATATAATAATAATCAACAGGAGTAGGTAGATTGTTAAACAAAGAATTTCGTTTCTTATTTAGGTTGGTTGGTTTGCTCTTAGTCAAAATTCAGGTTGAATTATTATAATTCATTTTATTTCTACAAACTGTTATTAAGATCCTAACATCTAAAAGGCACTTTAATGGGGAAGGGAATATAGGGATAAAACGTGAATATATCATGAAAGTTAAAATGCTTTTATTCATCTATCTATTTATGTAAATTATTTATTCAAGCTCAATTGGAGAGAGTGGTTCTTATACAGAGAGGGCTCCAGGCTATAAAAATACTTCTCAAAAAGGCAGTTGACCATCCTGCACCTGTCAATTTAATTCATGAGATAAGGTACATTCTAAAACATTGACCCAGTTCCTTCAACATTAGACACAAAGAATGTCTCTTGTCTTGAATTCTATCCTCATCCTTTTGCTATGGCTACCCCTCCAACCCAAAAATAGCTCTCTACTCTGGAATGACTATCTCCTCGAATGTTATTCTACAGAGCCCCATAACTAGGATATTGCTCTGTGGAATTCCCTCTCACATGTCTTTTTTTATCACAGATTTTCAATACATTATACTTTCTACTTATTCTACTTCCACATTTTCAGATGAATGAATAAAATAATGTAAATGTGATTTTAATGTAATATTTATGCTGAAAAACAAATTTTTTTCATATTTAGTTATATAATTGACTCTTGTTTTCCCTTTGAAGAATACCTCCAGGGGTATGAAACGAGAATCTCCATTAAATTGTGATTTAACTAGATTTCACTGTAGGATATTTAAGCTCATAGTATAATGCTAACATGAACTCAATTTCAAGCTAAAACTAATAATAGGAGAAAGGGGTAATTCTAGAATTTTGTTTGTATATTATTTCAAATAAATATGCTACTGGTTAGGTTTTTAGAAGTCTTCCATGGCGTGATACATAGGCGACTTAGGCGACTGGATTAAGAGTCAAAAACTTTCACTCTGGTTCCTGCTCTGTCACTTAGAAGCCGAATGACCTTAGGAAAGTAACACAATGTCTTTGAGCTTCGTTTTTCTCATATGTAAAATGGAGATAAGACAGCCTGGGCTGCAGACAGACAGACTAAGGCCAGAGATGTGGCCCAAAATGGAACTGAGGCACAGAGGGGAAACTGGAGGTGGCTGTGGGTCTTTGGTGAAGGAATAGGTCAGAGTTAAGAAAAGCTTTGAGTCCACAGAACTGGATCCTTCTTAAATTAGGCAGGTACACCAGAGACTTGAATATTGAGAAATTATAGACTTGGCTGGAACGTGTTCAGAGGAGTGGGTGTGAAAACTAAATAATCAGAATACTTGGATGGATGAGACAAAATAAGAGAGGCAGGTTCTAGGATATGGGTAGCAATGCCTTCTGGGAATAAGCAGGTCAGGGAAAAATTCAAAGAGAGGGAACTGCGTCAACATGGCTAGTTGGACTGGCATGTGTATAGGGAGGGGAAGAAAGGGATGTGTCTCAGGACTAAGAAATCAGAAAGGGCCAGATGAGTCAGCAGCTGGGATGAGGTCAGAGACAACAGCTGGGATGCTCTATGAGGGGCTCATTGTGCCAATGGGGAGGGGTGTTGCTGCCAAGTGTCTTTTAAGAGTGTAGCTCAGGACTTTCCAGGCAGCTTGGCTCTGGGTGGTAGTGGTGGGAGAACTTGTTCTGCTCCACTGGGGTAATACAGATCTCCTGGGTTTTATGACCTGTGGTTCAGCAGTCCTCCCAGTTTGTCTTGGGTGGTGGTGCCAGTATTTTACAGCGGACAAAATGAAGAGATAGTGCTGTCACAGCGTGAATGAATACAAAATCCTTCAAGTTCCCAGAGTTGTCCTAGTACAATTAGTATCCCAGAGCAGTGGACCACTCCTTTTGGATATTTACATAGAACCTTCACCAATACTTGCCCCAGCTACCTTCTGGGGTTTTTTTGTTCCAAACCTGTGATTTCATCTGTTGGTACTCCAAGTGTGGAAATTTCCTCCAAAGCTGAACACTGGCAAAATACACTGGCAAAAAAATAAGGAATTGCTTGGGGCACTTAGAAGATAAGTGATTTGCCTATAGTTACAAAATCAGTGTGTGTTAGAGGCAGGACAGGAACCCAAGTGTTCCTGACTCCAGGGCCATCTTTCTATTATGTTTTGCTGCCTCCTACCTTATTGTGAGGTACCAAATGACGTAGGAATGTGAAAATGTTTTGGAAACTGTAAAATGATTTATCAATGTCAAGTATCAGTTGTAACAGAATTTCTGGAAAATAGTTACAAAATAGTTATAAAACTATTTAGATATTTAGATATGAAAGAAAAAGTAGACAAAACATTAGTGAGATATATAATATCATAATTCCTTATTACAAATAAGGATAATTCATATAACTTGCGATATCACTAAACAATATTGCTAAATATTACTATAATATATACACAAAATTTCAACTGTGACTTACCTAACATAGGAATGATATATTCAATAATTGATTTTTGAATATCTCCTTTTCAACAATACCATAGTACATTATATATTTGCATATGTATACACATATAATATAGATGTACACATGTATATACATATATGTGTATGTGTGTATATTCAAACTTTCTGGGCCACATACCCTGGAAAAGTTGGGCAAGTTCTAATGGAAATTTACATGAGACACAATCACAGATTGTTAGAATTAGAAGATACCTCATAAATATTTAGTTCAACCCCCTGATTTTGCATGTGAAGAATGTAAGATCTATAAGAGTAAGTGACTTGCCTATGATCATATAGTTAATTAGTGGCAGATAGAACTAGACCCCTATTACTGCTTAACAGATTAATAATCTAAGTTATTGTGAAGCTGCTAGAAAGTAGAAGGATAAAAGATAATAAGCTAAATCACAGACAGGAATTTTCAAAGAAAAAAACAATTCCATTTAGTCTTAAAGGGTATCTTAAAATAAGTTCTTTAAAATTTCGCTTTAAGCTGTGGGCGTAAGAACTTTGTAGTTGGTAAAAGGCATTATATGGCATTATTTAAAAGTAGGTTAAGAGAAAAAAGAAGTAACATAATATTTTGTTTTTTCTGTTTATATTGTCATTGCATCTATTTTCCTTGTTCTGCTCATTTTACCCTACTTTAGTTCACATAAGTCTTTCCATACTTTTCTGAATTCTTCATGTTTGTCATTTCCCATGGTAAAGTAACATTTTATTACATTCATGTACCACACAGTTTATCTATTCTCTAATTAATGGTTATCTATTTTGTTTTCAGTTCTTTGCAACCCCAAAAAAATTATTCTATGAACATTTTGGTGCATATGATGTATAGTAACTTTCTGTCTTGGATTTTCTTGATGTATATTCCTTATAATAGGATCTCTGGGCCAAAGAGTATGGACATTTTAACAACTTTTTATCATAATTTCCAAATTATTTTCCAGAATGGTTGGACCAATTTACAGTTCCACCAACAGTATACTAATGAAATTGTCTTGGTTCTATTTCCATCTTTTGTCATTTTTTGAAACCTTAGAGTTATTTTGATTTACATTTCTCTTATTATTAGTGATTTGGAACAATTGTTAATACTACTGTTAATAGCTTTCAATTCTTTTGAGAATTGTTTGTTTTGTTGGTTTTATATAGCCTGGACTACTGCAATAGCTTACTGATTGCTCTCTTGGCCTCCAGTCTTCTTCCCCTCCTCCTCCTCTTCCTCCTCCTCCAATACAGCCTCCCCACAGTTGGCCAAGTTTATATTCCTAAAGCATCTGTTCAAGAAATTCCACTGGCTTTCTATTGCCTCCAAGACAAAATACAAATTTTTCTGTTTGTCATTTAAAGCCCAACATGATAATCAGTCTAGTGCACCCAGCCAGACTTATTGTGCATTACTTTCCTTCATGTACTCTAAGTTCTAATAAAATGGTCCTAGTCATTATTCCCAATACATGACATCCCATATTCCATCTCTGTGCCTTTGCACATGTTGCTCCTCCAGTCTCCAATGCATTCCTTTCCTTACCTTCACTTCTTAGAGTCTCTAGCTTTCTTCAAGATCCAGCTTAAATGCCAACTCCTATACAAGTTCTTCCCTGCCCTTCCTAGTTGTTAGTGCCCTAGCAGCACTCTGAAATTGCATTTTATTTTGTTTTGGTTTGGTATTTCTTTATCTATAGAGATATTGTTTGCCCAGAATAAAATGCCATCTTCTTTGGTGCATGGATTGTTTAATATTTGAATTTTAATTCTAGGGGTTAAGCCCAGTGCCTGGCTCATTGTAAGTGCTTTAAAAGCATTTGCTAAATTAACCTGAATTAAGATGAATGGAACCTCCAACTCTATTCACCAACAACTGCCCTTATCCTAAATTCTACCCTAAAACATCCTTCTAAAACCTATCTATCTATTCTTAAAAGTAGAGAGGTGAATGGCATGACTCACCTAGAAAATGGAGGAGGGTAGCAAAATGGATTTGAAAGCAGAATCCAACAATAAATTGTTTTTAAGAAACATACTTGAAACACACAAATTTACATAGAGTTAAAATTAAGGGTTGGATCAAAATTTACTAAGCTTCAGATGAATTTTTAAAAAGCAAGAGTTAGCAATAATGATTTCAGATAAGGCAATACAAAAAACTGACTTAAAAATAGGTAGAAAAACTCAATTATGCTTAAAACCATCATAGATAATTGATAGATAATTTTAAAAAACTGACCATGTGTAGAACAAAAAAACTCCCAAATCCTCACAAATAAATGCAGAAAGGTAGACATGTTAATTGTGACCTTTGCTGACAAGAATGCAATAAAAAAAGTAATCATTAAAGAGTCTTTGAAGAAAAGATTCAAACTGAAATGGAGATTAAATATATCAATCCTAGAGAATTTTTTGTTTCAAAGAACAAATCATAGAAATAAGAATTTAATTAAAGAAAATGACGATGATGAGATATTATACCAAAATTTTTGCGATGCAGCCAAAGCAATTCTTGGGGGAAAATTGACATCTCTAAACATTTTCATCAAATGATGAGAGAAAGAACAGGTTGATAAATTGAGAATGCAATTAAAAAAACTAGAAAAGTGCCAAATTTAAAAAAAAAACTCCAACTAAACACAAAAATAAAAATTCTGAAAGTCAGAGGTCAAAAAATTGAAAACCAAAAAATCCTACTGAAATGATAATAAAAGTAGGGGCTTGTTTAAAAAAAATTGACAATCACTAGGTAATCTAATTTTTTTAAAAAAGGTAAACCAAATTGTCAATATGAAAAATGAAAAAGGAGAATTCACAATAAACAAATAAGAAATAAAGTTGTTATAAACCATTTTGCTCAACTATATTCCAGCAAAAATGATAACTCACATGAAGTGGATATTTACAAAAATGTGAACTACTCATACTAGTAGAACAAAAAATAGAGAATTTAAATAACCTAACCTCAGAAAAAGAAACTGAAGAAGCCACAAATGAACACCCAAAGAAAATAATCTCCAGAGCAGATAAATTTACAAGTGAACGCTAAACCAAGTGTCATGGTGAATGCTTTATCTATAATCCTTGCTACTGGGAAGACTGAGGCTGGTGAATCATTTGAATTTAAGGATTCTGAGCTACAATGGGCTAATCTGATTAGGTATCCACATTAAGTCTGACAACAATATGGTGAGTCCATGGAAGTGGTTTTCTACCAGACTGCCTAAGAAGGAGATCGAATAGGAAATAGAGCAGGTTAAAGCTTCTGTGCCAAACAATATTGGGACTGGGCTTATAGATGGTAATTTACCATAATTTTGAAGATAATTCAACCAATAATTTTGAATTGGTTCAAATCTGGGCAAGATAGGGAGAACTAGTCTTATTAAAAGAATTAAAAGAAAAAAAGTGAATTCTACCATTCAAAGAATAATTAATTGAAATTTGCAAAAATATGGAATGATAGCATCCTACCAAACTCTTTCTGTGAAATGAATATTACCCTATATTAACCAGGGAGAAAGAAGTCAAAGGAAAAAAAAACTAGGGTTGGCAAACTATGTTCCAAGAGTCAAATCTGCTCCGCCACCTGTTTTTGTACATCTGTAAGCTAAGAATGGTTTTTACATTTTAAATTAAAGTTTTATTGTACTTTAAAATGTGAAGACTATTCTTAGCTTGCAAGCCATACAAAAACAGGTTGCTGGCTGGATTTGGCCCATGGGTAGGCCATGGTTTGTCAACCCTTGCTAAAATGTTGGTAATGAATATTGTTACAAAAATATTGAATAAAACATTACCAAAGGAGCTCTAGCAATATAATAAAATACTATACATTATGACTTAGTTGGGTTTATATAAGGAATAGCAAGTGTGGTTTAACATTTGGAAAATTATAAACATTATAAATCATAAAAACAAAATAAAAATCACAAAGTCCCATCAATAGATACAGAAAAAGCTCTTGATAAAATACAATACCCTTTTATTTTAAAAGAACTAGAAATCAAAGGAATAAGTAGATCTTTCCACAATATGGTAGACACTATTTATCTAAATCCAAGAATAGGCATCATCTGTAATGGAGAAACAGTAGAGGTTTTTCCAGTATGATAAGGGGTAAAGTAAGGATGTCCACTGTCATCACTATTATTTGGTATAGTTCTACGAATAGTAGCAATAGTGGTAAGACCAAAAAAAAATAAATTCGGGAATGAGCATAGGCAAAGAAAAAAGAAAATTATTGCTTTTTCAGATGACATGATGATTTACTTAGAGTCCTTTATGAATTTGGCTAAAATTAATGTAAACAATTAATAACTTTCACAAAGTAGCAGGACATGAAAAAAAAACATTAAAAAATTATCAGATTTTCTGCGCATTACCAACAACTCCTCCCCACCAAAAAGGGAAAATAGAGAAAAAGAAGTTAAATATAAAATTACTATAGAATGTATAATATGTCAGGGAGGCTAATCAAGACATGCACGAATTGTATGGACACAATTCTAAAATCTTTTTATGGAAGTAGGTGGCAAATAATTGGAGAATTCATATTTGGGCTTCTAATATAATAAACATTGCAATATTACTTACATTAATTTACAGTGTTGTATCATACCACCAAAGAATTATTTTATAGAACTAGACTAAATTACAATAAAATCTATTTAGGGGACTAAAAGGTCAAGAATCTCAAGGGAAACAGCAAAAACAAATGGCAAAGAAGAGGATCTAGCAATACCAGTTTTTAAATTATACTGGAAAGCAGTAATCATTAAAATTATTGGGCATTGATAAAAATATGAAAAAGTGATCAGATTAGGGATGTAATGTCCAGAATAAATCAGATGCAGCAGCACAGTGTTGAATAAACCCAAGAACACAAATTATTGAGGTAAAGATTTCTTTTTTTAACTGCTGGGACATTTGGAAAGCAGTCTTGGAGAAATCAGGATCAGATCAAAAAGCCATACCATATACCCTAACAAGTTCCAAAGGCATACATCTTTGTTTCCTGGATACAATTCTGGGTGATTAGAAGGATGAAAAAAAAAATTTTCCTCAGGGGATGACTAGACTGCAGGGACTGACAAAATGTCATCATTTACATTTCAACCAAGAAAGAAAGGTTTTCAGGTACAAAGTCATTAATATAGGGCCCAGTAACAACAAAAAATTACTATTAAAAAATAAAAGTTACCTCTTCCTGATAGCTAGTCCTGTAGGCCATCTCTAGATCCCGATCCAAGAAATTCAAGCTCAGTTTATTAATAGGTGGCTTAAAGAAGTAGTCTTTCATCAGGCTAGAAATGAAAAATGAGAAAACAATAATAGTAGTTATATTGACTATAAATAATATGGTAAATGGTTACAAAGATATCATTTAGAAATATAGTTAGTATTTGCTCTTTTTTTTCTTTTGGGTTTTTTTGGTTTTGTTTCTTCTTTCTCATGATTTATTCCATCTTCTTTACAATTTGACTATTGTGTAAATAAGTTTAATGTGAAGTTATATACAGAAGATATATCGGATTCCATGCTGTCTTGGGGAGGAGTGGGGGAAGGAGGGGAAAAAAATCTGGAACTCAAAATCATGTGGAACTGAGTGTTGTAAACTAAAAATAAAAAATCTTAATTTAAAAAAAATTTTAAAAATAAAAATAAAAAATAGAAATATAGTTAGTCTTTCACAACATGAATATTATGGAAGTGCTTTGCATAACAATACTTGTATAACCTATATTGAATGCTTGCCTTCCCAAGGAGCAAGGGTGGGGGAGGAACTCAAAGTTCTAAAAACAAATATTAAAAGCTGTTTTTACATGCAACTGGGAAATAAGATAAAGAGGCAATGGGGTATAGAAATCTATTTTGACCTACAAGAAAGTAAGGGGAAAAGGGATAAGGGCAGGGGAGTGGGGTGATAGAAGGGAGGGCAGACTGGGGAAAGGAACAATCATAATACATGCCATCTTGGGGTGAGGAGGAGGGGAGAGATGGAGAGAAAATTTTTCACTCAAAATCTTGTGGAAATGAATGTTGAAAACTAAAAATAAATAAATTTAAAAACCCCCAAAGATATAATTTATAAAGGATGACAATGAAATGGAAATCTAAACTCTGTATAATTGTTGTTTCTTAACAATGGTTTTTTTTTCCCCTCTGGACAAGTTATTTATATGCCTAAACATAAAGTGTATCTTGTATTCTTCAAGTGCCAAAGAAAGACCATTAGTGTAGCTATGACAGAGAACAATTGAACCTTACTCTGGAAAACATATTAGCAATATTCAGTATTATAAGAAAGTATACACAGTTTATTTGTTACACAAACATCATATAAGACAATGCAAAATACTCTTGTGCTCTTTTCATTACGAAAGTTTTCATATTGATCTTGGATGATTTAAATTCAAATTAAAAAATAATTTTGAACTGGCTATAGGAATGGTGACTGCTATATCTGGAATTTCACTGGTGTAGGGAAATCCCTGGTAAGGAAATTCCCTTTGTCAGTGCAGGCCAGTCCAATCTTTGCAACTTTTGGTCTTAGAGAGCTGCTTAAAGTCCTGGGAGATTAAGCGATTTCCCGAGACAACATAGCCAGCAGATGACTTGAAACCCGATTATGCCTCCGAGTCCATCTCTCTGACAATATTATCTAACTAATTATACAGCAACAATATTAACTAACAGTAATTGCCAGTGTACTGCTAAGCTGAATCAGTAACAGGCCATGATTTTTGACACAACTGCCATCAAGACTGACAAATCAAGACGAAGCTCAATTACCTGGTATAACTACATACAAATCAACTTGTACAAACTCCTAAACTATAAAACAAACAAACGGACCAAAAAACCCAACCTTACCTTCTTGAATGAATTGTTGGCAATGGGAACTTTTCCTTTTATGTGGTGGAATAATTATAAAAATTCAGGTGGAAATGAACATAACAGTGTTTCATGAGGCGGCCTCTCCTTTGGGAGAGGAGGGCCCTGAAGCTGGGCACACCTATGGGTGTAGAGTGAGGAAAAGGAAAGGCCTTTTTCTCCCTAGGCTGGGTCTAGCTCTGGCTCTGCTTCTTACTCAATGTGTGGCTTTAGGTAAGCTCCTCCACCTCTGGAAGCTTTAGTTTTCTTTCCCTATAGCATGAGGACCTTAGGTCAAATGACTTTTCAGGTTCCATACAACTCTAAATTCCATGACTCTATTAACTCAACCTTATTCTCCCCTCTGAAGATAGCAGAATGAAAGGAAGTCTAGAACGGCAGGTGTAGACAGCCTACAACACTGCCATGTTTTCTCCATTAGAGAGCAGAATTGTAGCATCTCTAATTACTTCCAGTGCTACACTCCTTTCTAAGCTGGGGAGTCTGCCTACACAGGCTGTATTACCAAGTCACTAGGTATCCATGAGGCCTATGGGTGGGGTAGAACACATTACCCTTAATGCTAGATGTCAATATGATGTTTGCTTGCTTTATGCTTTCAATGAATAAGAAGATTGAACTGGACATAATCAATGTGGAAAAGGAAGCCATTTTTATTATTTTAATTCAAATCAGCAAGGCTAGTCAATCAACAAATATTTATTAGGCACCTGTTATGTGTCAAGTATAAACAGTAATACACTAGGATACAAATAATATTAAAAAATCCTTACTAGCCAGGAGCATACAGAATTCTAGATGCCCTCTGTACCACCTGATTTCAAACACAATGCTGCTAAATATCTGTTATGCCAGATAGGGGTGGATAGAGGAGGAGTGTTCTATACCCCCAACCTTAATTAATGTAATGTAATCAGTTGTAAGGGCTTGGTAAAGTTTTAAATTTGTAAACACAATACTTCATACACTATGTTTTTTTTTTATGAAGCTCTTTGATTGGGTCAAGAAAGAAATAGCTTATTGGCTGACCAGGGCTGGGGGCTGTAAATAGCTAAAGGACTTTCAGGAAAATCAGTCCAGTGGTGAAACAGCCTTGTAGTGGAGAGCTCAGGCTTCTGAGAGGGAATATTGTTAGAGGGAGGAAGGAGTTTCTCCCCTATTTTTCCCTCTGCTTCTCCTGCCCCCACCGCTGATCATGTCACAGGAAGAAAGAAACTAGTGAGAGATAATGCATCCATGAGGTGGGTGGGGAAGAGAGAAGGAGACAGAAAGGTGGGAGGAGGAGAGAGAGAGAGAGAGAGACAGCCAGAAAGAGAGAGAGAGAGAGAGAGAGAGAGACACAGAGAGAGAGAGAGAGAGAGAGAGAGAGAGAGAGAGAGAAACAGAGAGAGAGAGAAACAGAGAGAGAGAGAGAGACAGAGAGAAATACAGAAACACAGAGAGAACAAAGACACAGAAGATAGAAGAAGATAGCCACTTGAGAGAAGAAGCTGCTACGAGGAGAATAACCTGGTGTCCTATAAAAGAACGATTGGCTAGTTGAACTCCCTTTATTTTAAGAATGAGGAAAGTGAGTCTCATAAAGATTATGTGAGATTAAGGTTTAGAGGTTGCCTAAAGCTTTACAGCAAGTTAACAATAAAATTCAGATCCCAAATCACCACATTAGGATACCTCCTTTAAAATAATTACATGAAGGAAAATTCTCCACTCCAAAAGTTCAGTGTCATATTTTGTCTATTTTTGTTTCAATTAGAAAGTACCGGGGGGGCAGAGCCAAGATGGTGGCTGGGAAGCAGTGACTGGCTCCCCACCAAGTCCCTCCAAAAACCTATAAAAAATGGCTCTGAACCAATTCTAGAGCTGCAGAACCCACAAAGTGGCAGAGGGAAGCAGGGCCCCAGCCCAGGACAGCCTGGATGGTCTCCGGGTAAGGTCTGTCCCGCACGGAGCTCCCAGCTCCCAGCTGAGGGGAGCGGAGCTGAGCCCAGCAGAGCCCAGAGTGCGCAGCGCGAACAGACCAGACGCGGACCTACCAGACCACGAGACGAGAGGAGAGTGCCCTAGCATCCTGAATTACTGAGCTGTGGCATGTACCAGACCTCTCAACCCACAAAGAGCAAAGACAACAGAGAAGGTTAGTGGGAAAAGCTGCGGGACTGAGTTTGCGGTTCAGCCACCACCCCTGGGGCAGTGGAGGTGGGGCAGCTTTAGAACTACTGCTGCAGTTGCTTCTGGCCCCAGGCCCCCCTGGTGGGAGGAATTAAGTGGCAGATCAGAGCAGGAGTGAAGAGCCTGCTGAAGATTTAAGCCCAGTCTGGGTAGGGGGTTCTTGGGGAAGGAGGAGTGCTGATGAGGCAGAGCATCCGCCCAAGCATGGAACATAGAACTCTTTAGTCTAACAAGCAGTCATACCCCGCTGAAAAACTCAAGAGTT
>CM053624.1:225850107-225865990 GCA_028646595.1 Phalanger gymnotis | reverse complement strand
GGGGGGGGAGGAAATGGGGAGAAAATTTGTAATTCAAACGCCTGTGAAAATCAATGCTGAAAACCAAACATATTAAAATAAATTAAAAAAAAAAGAAAGTACCTTCCAATTTGGAAAAAGGCACGAAGAATAACAATATAAGTCTATGTACAGAATACAAAAATAACTATAAAGTAACTGCCAACAAAAGGAGATAAATCTGACATCTGGGGGAAAATGCAGCCATAAGACAGTAGTTACACTTCCAAAAGCGTAAAAATTCATTACAATTTCAATATCAAAGGTGTTTCTGTCCTTTCCCCCTGTCCTTTTCATGTCCCTCCTAAAGGCATCATTTTATACCCACTAGAATAGCAAGAAATTATGTGTGTGTGTGTGTAATTCAATATTGAGTTGTGGAGAAAGAGCCACTCAAATACCTCATTAGTAGGATGAGAGAGGCTAGTCCATTTTGTATAGCAATATGACAATATATATAAAATTAAAGTAAAATTGATCATATCTCTTTACTCTAAGATTCTGCTGTTACAATTTTATCCTAATAATATCAAAAAAAGGACATATGTATGTAAAAATAGTCATAGCTACTTTATATTTGTAGTAGGAAAAACTGGAAACAATCCATACATGTTAACAATTGAGGAATAGTTGAAAATGTATATTAATATACCAAAATATCATTGTGTCATTAGAATAATAATTATGAAGCATACAAAGAAACACGTAAAGACCTTTGCAACCATGGGATTAGTGTAACTTGAGGCATACATTTATTAAGTGCTTGCCTTGTGCCAGCCATTGTGGTAACAATGATATATTTTTTAAAGAGAAAGAAAATATTTAAATCAAAGGTTGTAAATATTCATACAAACTTGGGAAAGGACACAGAAAAAGTCATTGTTGTTAATTCATTTGGTTAATCTTTGCTAAATATTAAAAGTTTTATGTAATTGTGCACATTTATTTATTTTTGTCAAATTTATGATCATTTTAAAAGCCTCAAGAGCACCTTGTTTCCATCTGGTAACTCATGAGGAACTTAAGGGAAAGTTTTTTCTTTGTTTTTGTAATTTTAAGCTTATGCTATTAGATTACTTCTTTGTTAGGGAGTACTTACTACAGACACTTAGTTTCATATTAACAGATTCTATTTTCTATGTACATGAATATCATTTTATTCCCTTGATAGTTGCTCCAAAATAGTTGTGCATATGTCAAATTTTGGCTAATTAAGTGAATGAACATATGTAAAGTGCTTTGCAAACCTTAAAACATTACCTAAATGCTATTATTATCAGCAAGAACAATAATAATACTGCATATTAAATATACAATTTGGGAAGCCCAGGGATATATTTGTTTTAAATCTTGAGAGGAAGTCTTAAAGTGCAGAATCTTTGTATAAAGTAAATAATTCCCCTTTAACTGTAAGTTCAGATGCTCACATCCTAGGTTTGCTTACAGTCGAATCATATGTACATGCCTAGAGAGGACACACATAATAAGGAACACCAGAAAGCTCCATATCTGATGCCGCTGGTTGGGTGACCCTGGCCAGATCCCTTAACCTCTCTGTGTTAAGCATCTAGGTTGCTGAGCAGCTGCCAGTTTGCATTGGTGTATCCCTATACCAATGAAATCATAGATCCAGTTTTTTCTTTAAAAAGATTATTAAACAAAAAAGGAGGTCTTTTCACTTTAAAAATTTTACTATGATGAAATCACTTGCACCTTACCTGTCTTCCTTAATAACATCAACAAAATGAGCATCTGTCTTCTCTCGGATGTTCTTGAATCTCAGCGGAAGGAGAGCAGACTGATCCAAGCTCACTCCCGCCCATCTTCCTTTCTCTTGTAACATCTCGTACAATGACGTTTGACTATTGGTGAGCTTCTCTTCCTGAGGCGGATTCAGAAGTCCATTTTGGGCCTTTGGACTATGTCCTCCAGAAGCCTGCTTTATAACAAGAATAATAAATACAGAAATTTAAAATATTTTAGTATCAGCATATTATGTGTATTTTAGAAGCTACACTATATGCCTATTTACATAAAGGCTAATGAATATGTAACTCATTATTCAGAAAGGTCATACTGATTGAAAATACACAAGTTCTTAAGGATCTGGATAGATTTATAGATGTTTGATCCATGAGAAAGCTAGGAGACATTCATGGAACATCCCTAACCTAACACAACCGTGCTTACAAAGAAAAAGGTCCTATGATACCTCTGTCTGGGAGAATACCGAACTTAAGTGGATTAACAGTTTAATCACTTATGGCTTTAAAAAGGTTATATGCCCCTGTATTAGTGAGTTTCTTTGTATAGAAAACCTTTTCTAATATATCCCCATATCCTTTTTGAAAGTTCCTCCTCCTTTGATTTTAAAGACACTGAATTTTTCTGATTCTCCTGTGACCTCTTTAAATGCTCCTACTTCTACTAACTCCTCATCCTGTCCCCATGTAACTGGGGATTGTCCCCTGAAGCTATGTCCTCAGCCCTCTGTCACCGCTGCAGTCATTCTCTCGGGGAGCTTGTGGCCTCACTCTTACGCTGCATCTGGGCTGATGATATTAAGTCAACCTTCTCAGCCCAGCCTTCACAATGGCTTCAGTCTCATTTTCCAACTGCTTTCCTCTACGTGCACTTAGACATCCCACAATCACTTTAAACTCAACACTTGTCAAACTAAACTCAATGTCTCAATCTCATTTGAGATCCCCTTTCAAACTTTCCCATTTCTGAATGAGGGCTAGTATACTGGATGACAGAGTTAGCTTTGTCTTTGTATTTCCAGCACCCAGCAACTGCCTTGGACAGAGCAGACACTCAATAAGTACTTGATAAATTGAAAAGAATGTTTATCCTCAAAGATCTCAACAGGCCAGAATATAGAGCCATATCTAATAAAATGAAGTTTAATAAGAATGAACATAAAGTTCTATACTTGTTTTTAATCAACTGCACAAATACATATGAAGAGACCAACTCCATATAGGACAAGGTGTGACAAAGTAGCTGAAACACCTAATAAGAGCTTCAGCTTTAGGAGAAGCACAGTAGCCAGGAGCAGGGAAGCAGCAGTTCTATGCCCCTCTACACAAATAAGACGACCTCTGGAGTTTTGTGTTTAGCTCTGGGCACCAAGCATGGTGAAGTCACATACCACAATGCCCATATCAAGACTGGTGGAATTCAATTCAATTCAACAAGAATTTATAGAGTATCTTCTATGTGTTAGGCACCAAGCAAGGATTATTGATACAAAAATTCAAACAGTTCCTATACTCAAGGACTCAATATTTTACTGGGGATATATATCTACATTGATGGGCAGACACAAAATACATACAAAGTTATTTCCAAAGTCATTAGAAAAAATTTCCTTCCAAAGTTGAAGAAAATGAGAATGCTTAGTTTGAAGAAGAGAACATGTAGGTGGGACCTGATAGCCATCTTCACATAAATGAAGTCTACTTTTGGAGTATTGTTAATAGAAGAAGGATTTGTTTCATTTTGTTTCATTTGCTTGTTTCCTGTAACTTGTTTCCATTAGTACAATAGGATCAATGGATAGGAGAGGCAGAGAGACAGATTTAAAACGTATAAAAAGAAAACATTCCCAAAAGTCATTCAAAAGCGGACTGGCCTGTCTCAAGAGTTAATGATCTCTCCTAAAACTTTAGGTCTCCAAGCAAAGGCTAGATTAGCACTAGTCATGGGTGGTGTAGACAAACTTCTTGTTGGAGTAGGAAATGGACTGTTAACCCCAAAAGTCCTTTCCATCTGAGAGTATATCACTCTATGAAGGCCTCTTTTGCCTTAGACTACAATAATAGCCTCATGACTGGTTTCTCTCTTCTAGCCTCCTTACCAACACTATTTTGCACACAGTTACAAAACCATTGTTCTAATTTCACATTTCTTCCCTGCTTAAGACTTACTGTGGCTTCCTATTGTTTTCTGAATGATGTTCAAACCCTGCTTGGCTTTTAGGGGACTTGAGAATTTGCTTCCTCCCATGCTAAGCCACCATACCTGCTGCTTTTTGTTAAAACACATCCTATGCCATAACCAGGCTGGTCTTCTCAGAATCCTCTGCTCAAGGCACCATCATTTCTATCTAACAATTTTCTTCCTGCTGTCTATTCTCACTGGAATGCCTTCCTCATCTTCTTTTTTTGAAATAATCATAGCTTTCTGCAACCATTTATGGTTTTAAAAGTACTTTCCACACAACACTGAGTAGTGCAAGTATTAGCATTATTATTCTGTAGATGAGTATAATGAGGCTCAAAACTGTTAAGTGACTTGCCCACAGTCAAACAACTACTTGAGTGTTATAGCTATGATTCAAACCTAGGTCTCCTGATTCTAAGTCCAGTGCCTTCTAGTATACTAAACTGTCTTTCCAATTATAACTCACATTTACATAGCACTTTAAGATTTTAAACAACCCTATGTATTACAATATTAGTATTTTCATTTTATTTGTGAAGAAACTGAAGCTCAGAAAGGTTAACTGAGTTGCCCGGGGCAATACAGGTTATAAACAACAGACATGAGATTCAAACTTAATTTTCCTTTCAGGTTCAGGCATCTAATATGTGGCCTCTGAGATTTATAGAAAAAAAAATTAATAAAGATAGCACAGTTAAATTAGGAGGCCAGGATGACCTAACCACCTGACATTTCTGGCTATATAGATGAATGCTGGGGTCTACCTGACTGTGAAAGTACATTCTCTTCCATGAAACTGCTGAAACTAAGGATTGTTATCAATGATTGCAAACCTGGAGTTAGATGAGAACAGTGAATAGATTCAACAGTTCTTGAAAATGTGACCTAATATGTCTAACTAACTTATTCACAACTACTCAGTAACTAATTCTAGGTGGAAGGAGAGGGAATAAATATTTATAAAGCACCTACTATGTGCCAGGCACTATGCTAAGTGATTGTTAACAAATATTATCTCCTTTGACACTCACAAACGAATTTGGGAGGTAAGTACTATTATGATCTCCATTTTAACTATGCCCAAAGGGCTATAAAAATATTCATACCCTTTGACCCAGCAATACCACTTATAGGGTTGTATCCCAAAGAAATCACACAAGCGGGTAAAGGACCCACATGTACAAAAATATTTATAGCGGCTCTTTTTGTGGTAGCTAAGAATTGGAAATCAAAGGGATGCCCATCAATTGGGGAATGGCTGAACAAGCTGTGGTATATGAATGTAATGGAATACTATTGTGCTATAAGAAATGGGGATGATACGGACTTCATAACAACCTGGAAAAACCTACATGACATAATGCTGAGTGAGCGGAGCAGAGCCAGGAGAACATTATACACAACCACAGATATATAGATTCTGTGAGGACGAACCCTGACAGACTTCACTCTTCTCAGCAACACAAGGTACAAAGACAACTCCAAAGGACTCATGATGGAGAATGCTATCTACATCAAGAGAAAGAACTATGAAGTATGAATGCAGATTGAGGCACATTTCATGCTAGCCTTTCCCCCGCCCCACTTTTTTTTCTTTTTCTCTCTTTTGTTCTTGTTTTTGGGTTGTTTTTTTTTGTTTTTTTGGCCCTGTTTCTTCTTTCGCATGATTCATTTCATTGAACACAGTTCTTCTCCATAACTTGACTAGTGTGTAAATTAATTCGATGCGAAGTTATACGTGGAAGCTATATGGGATTCCATGCCATGTTGGGGAGGGAGGGGGTGGGGAGGGAAGAAAATCTGGAACTCAAAATTATGTAGAACCGAGTGTTGTAAACTAAAAATAAAAAAAATGCTATAAAAATGATCTCCATTTTATAGATGAGGAAACTGAGGGAAACAGAAGTTAGATGACTTGCCCAGGACTACATAGCTAGTAAAAATCTAAGGCCAAATTTGAACTCAGGTCTTCCTGATTCCAAGCCTTATGTTCTATCCACTGTACCACCAGTTTCCTTACCTAGTTACATATTAGGTGTATATGTACTTTTTTATGAAGCATGCTGAATCACAGATTTTTGAATTGTGGGAACTCAAACTGTACTAGAACAACAATCTTCTTTATACTATATACCTAAAAGATGGTCATCCAGTCTTTATTTATAGACCTCTAGTGAATGAGAACCCACTAGCTTCTAAGGAAAACTATTCTATATCTAGGTAACCTTCATTGTTAAGAAGTTTCTCTTTAGATAAAGCCTGATTCTATTTCTTTTGACTGCATTTGTATTAATCCTTTTTTAAGATCCATATTCAAAAATAATTAACAGACCTCACAAATGTTTTCAATTTTAAAAAAATCAACGTGGCCCCTGCACATACTGCAGATATCTGATGTTATAGTTCACTACTGAAAAAACTTGGATCACTTCCTTGACAGATCTTCCCTTAATTTCTTAGTGAACATTAAACTACAAATTCTAATAGTGCATATAATGAGTACCATTCAGATGAGTGCCTAATTGTGCTCTATTTCACATATTCTGGTTTTGTTTCTCCCTCCCAAAACTGTGAGTTCCTGGAAAGCAGGAAGATGTTTTATCCTTAATATGTAATTCGTACAACATGTACAGAATAAGCGTGCCCTACTCTTGATAGACTTTTTCAGAATCAGTGGGACTGGAAAAACTTTTGTGTTGTTACCTAATAGATGATCTTCACCTGCTCAGAACCAAGCAAATCAAGATTTACCTTAGGAAAGTTCAACAGTAAAATAAATAGAAAAAAGGGAGCTATAACAAGCAAATTACCTTGGCATTATTTTTATGCTCATCTTGAGAGCCATTCCGAATCGCTCCTTCTTCAGGACTGGCTTCACAGTTGGGAGCAAATGTAACACCACATGAAGGACATGTCTACAAGAAGAAAAAAGTTAAGACATCTGCCAAAAAAATCACCAGTATGCCATTCAGTTTCACTGCTATCTGCAGTCATATGAAATGAATGTACAAAAATGGAAAACATTTAATTCAGTCAAAGAATAATCTGGTCAAGGTGGCAACATGGGAGGTTTAGCAGGAAGGCAGTTTCACCATAAACTTATGAAAAAACAACAAAAAGAAAGACCAAAGTGAAGAAAACCAGCTTTAAAAAACAAAGGAGAAATCAATCTAAATTTAAAACACTCCAAGGCAAGAATACTGATAAAAGAATTTTAAATGTCACAGAGCAACTATACTCCTGAAGTCCAGACAGAAGCAGTGCTGATGGGAAAAGAAACAATATAACTTGAAAGACATCCTCAAATTGAAGAAATTATGCAAGAGTTAACACTTACAAGAAAATTACAAGACCAAACAAAGCTTGACAAAAGTTTTAAAATGAGATAAAATCAAAGAATTAAAAGATACAAAAAAAAGGCCAGGAAAAGAAATGATCAATATGGAGACTATCACAGAAAACTTAGAAGAATAAATAGGATCACCCAAAATCTGACTTATTACATTGGAAACTAGTCTTACAATAGATTTATTACTATAGTCAGAACAGAACTGGAGGAAGTAAAGGTACAGAAAATCACTGAATTACCAAAAAAAAAAAATTGGAAAACATGAAATCAATCGAGGAACCTGAAAGACTAACCACACTTAAGAAGTCTCAGAATTTATGACATTCCCTCCAATTTAGAAAAATAAATCGAATGGGACATTCCAGAAAACTGTCAGAAATTTTTTTTAGATGGTAAATACACAAATAGAAAGAATTTATAGGACCCTGACAAGAAAGAATTCAATTCTCGATACTCCTAAACACTTCAGTTAAATTGTCACATTATAATAAGAGGGAAAAGTATTTCGAGCTTTCTGGAGACAAAAATTAATTACTAAAGGACACAAATCAGGATCACAGTAAATTTCTCACCAAGGGCAAAGGACAATTGAGGAAAATACAATAAAACACACACAAAATTAAGAAGCCCATGCCATAAATCCAGATAACCCATGTTACCTACCAAACAAAGTTCAGTATGCTCTTTCAAGGCAAGAGATGGACATTTCAAAAGCCAAACATTGGCAGAAAAATATCTACTTCAAGGAAATCTCCCAACAATGGCCAAATTTCCAGTCAAAAATGGTATTTAAAATAATTCATACTTCTAAAATCAAGATAAGCCAAGTGCAAACTACTAACATAGAACTAAATAGCCTTTGAGGTCTCTTTTAGCTCTCAGTCTATGATCCTAGAACACCTAAAAGTTTCATAAGGTTGTTTCAGAGAAACAGAAAACAAGTAGGAAAAAAGCCCCAAGCAAGAGAAGGGAATAAAAACAAGAAGCAAATAAGAATAAGAATAAGAAGCAAACCTTTAGCTTTGATAAAAATAAAGATGCCTACACAACTCCAGAGTAGTTTTGTTAAGTCTTCCCAATTTCAGGCCAAGCACTCTATCCATATTCCCACCTAGCTATCTCTGCCATAAATAGATAGAGAGATAGGTAGATATATAAATAAATGAACAAATACACAGATGAATGAATGAATAAAAGAAACTACATACCAACTTAAATTAGTAGAGGGCTATTTTTTTAATGTATATTTATTTTTAACACTGATTTTTTTTAAAAATTTTGAGTGCTAAATTCTTTCCTGCTCTCCAGCTCCTCCCCTGACCCATTGAGAAGGCAAGCAATATGATACCCATTATACATATAAAGTCATGCAAAACATTTCCATACTAGCTGTCATGCACAAAAAAGCAAGAAAAAACAAAGTGTAATTATAAAAAAAAAAAAGGAAAGAAAGTAAAAAAATATGCTTCAATCTACACTTAGAGTTCTTCAATTCTTTCTCTGGAAAAATGGATAGCACTTTTCATCATAAGTCTTTTAGAGTTGTCATGGATCATGGCACTAATCAAAGAAGCTAGGTCTTTCACAGTCAATTATCATTAAAATATTCCTGTTACTATGCACCATGTTCTCCTGGTTCTGTTCACTTCACTTTTCATCAGTTCATGTAAATCTTCCCAGATTTTTCTGAAACCTAAAAACCTGTAATTTTATGATTCCCTAACTTCCCAAAGAGTGACCTTACAGACATTTCAGATGTCTGAAAGTGATCTTCACCATCTCAAAAGCCATATAGCTATAGAAGTTAAGGAAGGTATAGCCTTTTTTGTTCAAAAAGGACTGATAGAAAATGCTACTGGTACTATAGACTTTTCTGCAGTGGCCTTGCCAGAGCCCAAAGAGTAGCATTGTACTTTTGCTTATAGAACACAAATTCTTTCCTAATCCTATTGCCTAGATTAACATGGTTTTTCAGTTAATCCTTCAATCTCTTCTTCCCCTCCAACCCACCCTACAGATTAATTTTTCCAAAGAACTCTGATAATGCCACTTTCCTATTCATGTTTCTTTAGTAACTCCCCATTGCACATAGAAGAATGAAGTGCAAATTTCTTACCTAGAATTTAGGGCCCTCTTAACTATGATCCCAATATTTCCTTGTCTCTCTTTTCCACACCCCATACACACATCATTTTCTAGGCTGTTTTCTGTATACATCCCACACTTTCCTGACTCTGTGCCTTTACTATGTTGTCCTTTCTACCAGAAATACCCCTCCCTCTCATCTTCACCCTTCACGATCCCATCCCTCCTCCAAAAACCTCCTGAAAAGTCACCTCTTTCTTGAAGACCTCTCATCCTCCAGAGCATTTTGTATCTCTCTCATCACAGGCTGCCAGGTATGGTAGGCATTCTCCTAGATTTTAAGCTCTCTAAAGCCAAGGATTCTATTTTACTCATCTTTGTATCTCTCCTCTTTATAGTGCTTGAACAAACACTTCAATGCACCTGGGAAGGTTACTACTTTAAAGGAAACCTTTGAATCATCTTGCAAAGTGAAGAGCTCTTTTGTAATGTTTTAGAAAACAGCTATATATTAATCAATCATGTTTACCATGCATCAGGAATAAACTTGACATTTATTTTATAGGACTAGAAAAAATAAGTAAATTCATTTGAAGGCACAAAAGGTTAAAAATCTCAAGGAAAAAATATTTAAAGTGGAAAGAAGGGATTCCAATAGTACCAGATCTTGAACTAAACTTGCTGTTGACTTATTTCAGTGGTGTCCAACTCTTTGTGACCCTATTTGGGGTTTTCCTGGGAAAGATACTCTAGCGGTTTGCTATTTCCTTCTCTGGACCCTTTTACGGATGAGGAAAGGGGGGCAAACAGGGTTAAATGACTTGCCCAAAGACATACAGCTAGTAAGTATCTGAGATGGGATTTGAACTCAGATCTTCCTGACTCCAGGCCTGACACTCTATTCACTGTAATACCTAGCTGCCAAAAACCTAAACTTCAAAGCAATAATTATCAAAACTAAAAAGGTGGACCAGTGGAATTGATTAGATGCACAAAATACAGAAGGACGGGATAGAAAAAGGAGAAAGAGGGGGAAGGGTCACTGGGGCACCTTTTTAAAAAATGCAGAAGCAGGACAGCTCTGAAAGTTATTGGATGAAATTATATAATTAAAAAGAAAAGCAAGCTATACATAAGAGAGATCTGCAGTCTTATATACAATTCTCTTTTCCTGTTCTATTATTTTTGTGGAAATGCTCAATTTGTTTGGTGTTTAAGTTCTGAATAAAAATAAATATATACACACACACATACACACACATAGGGACTGTGCTGAACACTGAGGATTCAAAGAAAAGTAAAACTAGTCCCTGCCCTAAGAGCTCACATTCTAATGGAAGAGATAACTGACAAATAGCTAGGTACATATAAGCTATATACCAAGTATATGGGAGGTAATCTCATAAGAGAAGGAACTAGCAGGAAAGGTCCTCTGCAGAACTGAGGCAAAGATGAAGAGGGGGAATATTTCAGGGATGGGGGATAGACAGTATAGGATATACCAGTAAGTAGGCCAATATGGCTGGATCAGAGTGCATGGAGGGGAGTACAGTTATCTCTTCCACAACTGCAACTTTCCCCATCGTGATTTCAATATATGTCATGGGTTGGCATAAGAAATTAAATGGGAATCTTCTGGAAGTTTTCTCAAAGACACAGATGACACGTGAAGGCCAGCAGACAACACAGATCCTGTGACCAAATACTTAGCCCCAATTTTCCATTAAAGTACTGTAAACACCCCATCACAGAAAGAAAAAATTCAGACTTCTTCTGTGGTACAAAGGGAGGGCCAAAAAATTTTACATGAATTTTCTAGATTGTGGGAGTGCCATGCCTCTAACCTCTGCAATGTGGAAGGGGAAGTACAGTATAAGAATAATAGAAAGGTGAGAAGATGTCCAGGTTATGAAGAGCTTTAGGTGCCTAATAGGACTTGATATTGTGCACTGAGGTAATATGGAGTCACTGGTGTTTATTAAGGTGTGCGGGGGGCAGGGAGATGATATATATATGCTTTAGGAAAATCATTTTGGCAGTTATGTGGAGGATGGAATTGAGTGGGGAGAGATGTGAGGCAGGGAGATTAACAGAGACTATTTTTCAGGTGAACATTGATGAGGGCCTGAACTAGGATGGTGGCTGTATGAGTAGAGAGAAGGGGATATACAAGAAATGTAATAAAAAGCAATAAGCTTCGGCAATGGAGTTGAGCATGAAGAGTCACAAACAACTGTTTAAACATGCTGTATTTAAGTTGTCTATGAAATATGCACTCTGAGATGTCCATAAGGAAGCTGGAAGTTAAAGCTCAGAAGAGAAAGGTGGGGAGATCTACAGATCAGGGAATCATCTGCTTAGACATAAGAACCAAACCTGAGGGAGCTAAAAGGATCATCAAGTGAGAGCATGTAGAAGAAAGAGGAAAAGAGCCTAGGACAGGATCTTGGGGAACACACTACCAGAGAACATGGCGTGGATCAAGAACCAGCAAAGGAGACTGAGCAGAAAGTAAACAGGTAGGAGTAGAACCTGGAGTCAAAGGTGTAATAAAAAGGAGACATACTGAGAGGCTCTTCAGCTAGGGTCCTAGCCATACAATTTCTGTACACGTTGATGAAAAGGAGGTATTCTCAATAAACATAATTCAGAGGAAAGCACAAAGAAGCAGGATTCAGGACTCTATTATCCTAATCCAGCTCACTACATCTTTATAGTAATAATAATAATAATATTTACATAACGTTTTAAGTAGTACCAGAGGGTAATGTGAGAAAGCTTCAACATGACAAATACAAGTTAGTAGTACAAACTCTACTTCCCTTACTGCCTTCCCACAAGCAGCTGGGACTCTGTCCCAGGTCCCTTGGCTCTCAGCTTTTGCCTGATCTTACCAGAACCCAGGCTTCTAGGCCACCACCCAGACCACTCTTTCCCAGGCCTCTGTGCTTATAGCCACCTCCCCTTTCAGCTCCCTTATATATATTTTTCTCCCCAATAGAAGATAAGTGTCTTAAAGGCAGGGACTGTTTTGTTTACATTTGCTTGTACTGGATTGCTAGTGTTTAGGATTGCTAGTACTAGAACACAGTAAGTAAACACTTATTAAAGTGTTTACCTAGCCAGTGGATGAAGCAGTTACCTTGTCCTTGAAACAGATTGAAGTGTGTGTGGGGGGGTGGGGACGCAATCACTACACTGGGAAGGGAATTTCCAAAAAGTATCTATGATTGAAGGTAGCAAATTTAAAGATTGTTGAGAAAGTAAATCCAGTTGCTATTACTGACAGAAAAACACCAACAGAAGGACAAAAGATAGCTTGTAGTTCTTAAAGAAAAAGCAAAGGAAAGGAAAGCAAGGGGAAATCTTCCATTAGGACTTTAGATGTCAGAAAAGTAGTCATAGCATTGAATGAATTGCCACATGTATGGAGCAGATAAACCATAGTATGTATTACCTCTGCACAGATAATTGAGTATTGACAATATCAGATATTTAGAACCAAAAGGTAAAGATACATTAGATTCTATGGCTCTTTGCTATCTAAACAATAAAGATAAAATTTATTTCCTTTATGTGGAAACACTGCACTGATCCAGAAGTCACTTACCTAATAACCAACCTCAACTATCTGAAATATATCAGTGAACCTACAAAGAAGAAAAAAGACCAAAAAAATCCTCACAGTAGCCAAAAGAATGCCAAAATCTATGTTCTTCAAGCTTATTGCTTTCTTTACCAGAGAGTCCTCAGCCCTTTACTCAGAGCCTACTTACTCCTATTTTAGAAACAATTTTAATAAATTTGCTTATTTGGTTTCCTAACTCAATAACAAATTAGAAAGGAAAGTGTGGGAGGAACAGGCTTCTAGAGGCAGATCCATGACAATAGTAAAAAGTTACATTTTATAGCAAGGTAGGAGACAAAAAATTATCGAACCAAGACAAGAATTGACAACTATCCATAGTACTTTAAGGGCCATTTAGTATAGGGAACTTTCAGCATAGGGATAAATCTTGCCTGCCAGTCTCAATAGTTCCTGAGAGTATTAGAGTATTTTCGCTATAACTGTTATCATCAAAAAAAGGTTAAATTATGTTCTTTGCAGTCTTTTTTAAGTTAGAGAAATATACAAAAGAAAGATTACTTAGAAATTCCTTAGAAAGATTACTTAAAAATAATTGAAATAAATCATTTGTTTAAATGGATGAGCTTCAGTTTTCTAGAAAATTTACTTCTAATACCTCATTCCCTAAGGATACAAGATATTAACAATAATAACAACTAATCTGATTTACACAGAACTTTAAAATTTACAAAATACTTCTCTTATACAATAGTATAAGTGAGGCACTATATTTTGTCCACAATGTGCTCCTCAGTAAATACAGGTGGGCTGTCAAAGAACAAAACAAGGAATGGCCTTTAAAACCCACATTGTCATTTCTATCAAACAGAAAATAATTCATAATATATACTTGTCATTTAATTTCTATCGTAGATACTGTAAATAGATTTTGAAAAACTATTACCTTTTCGATTACTGTAATGGAATAAAAGCACTTTTACTTCTGAAAAAACAACAACTTCAAAATGAGACTAAAGATAATCGTTGTATACATAGATGACAAAGGAAGAAAAGAAATGATCACTTATTTAATGTCATTAAATAAGCAATGGAGATAGTCACAAAGGAATGGTCCCTAGGCTAAAGCTGAAATAGAACCTCAAAGGGGACGCATAAGCCTTTTGAAAACAGAATAGATCCTAACTGAATTGCCCCCATGTGGGCAAATCTACATCATTAACTTCATTACTGATAGTAAACACTAGACATACCCGGTGAGAGCACAGCGCAGAGGTGTTGAATAATAGATTAATGTAGAGCTAATGAACATTAGCTGAAACATGAGCACTGGATGATCTCTAAGTGATCATTTTGAAAGAGTATTCTATCTATCTATCTATCCATCTATCTATCTATCTACCTACCTACCTATATATCTATCAATCTATCTATGCATCTACCTGTATCTATGTGTCTATTTATCTATGTATATATCTATCTATGTGTCTACTTATCTATGTATGTATGTATGTATGTATCTGTCTATGTATATGTCTATGTATCTATCTATGCATGTATCTATTTATCTATGTATGTATCTATGTGTCTATTTATCTATCAATGTATGTATCTACATATCTAATTTATCTATGTATGTATCTATCTGTCTATGTATATGTCTATGTATCTATCTATGCATGTATCTATGTATCTATCTATGTATCTATTTATCTATGCATGTATCTATGTATAAATCTATGTATCTATCTGTATCTATGTATCTATCTATATATCTATGTATCTATCTATCCACCTATCCATCCATCTATGTATCTATCTATGTATCTTTGTATCTATGTATCTAGCTATGTATCTAGCTATGAATCTATGTATCTATGTATCTATCTATCCATCCATCCACCTATCTATCCATCTATCCATCCATCCATTCATCCATCTATCTATCCTTCTATCCATCCACCCATCCATCTATCTATCTCTCTAAGTATTTGATGAAGGGTAAGTTCTAAAGTTGGGATTCTTAACCTGAAGTTTGTGAACTTATTTTTTTTAATTTTGATAACTACATTTCAGTATAATTGGTTTGCTTTGTAATCATATGTATTTTATTTTATGTATTTAAAAGCATCATTCTGAGGAGTCCATAGGCTTCACCAGATTGCCAAAGGGGTCTCGGACACAAAAAAGAGGTATCTTTTCCCCAGCTAACCACTTTGCATGAGAGACCTTTGCATTTCTCTTTGATAATTTCTCGAAAGATGATATCTAGGCTCTTTTTTTGATCATGGCTTTCAGGTAGTCCAATAATTTTTAAATTCTCTCTCCTGGATCTATTTTCCAGGTCAGTAGTTTTTCCAATGAGATACCTCACACCGTCTTCCATTTTTTCATGCCCTTGGTTCTGCTTGATAATATCTTGATTTCTCATCAAATCACCAGCTTCCACTTGCTCCAATCTAATTTTTAAGCTAGTATTTTCTTCAGTGGTCCTTTGGACCTCCTTTTCCATTTGGCCAACTCTGCTCTTCAAGGCATTCCTCTCCTCATTGGCCCCTTGGAGCTCTTTTGCCATTTGAGTTAGTCCATTTTTAAAAAAAATTTATTTTTAATATGTTTAGTTTTCAGCATTGATTTTCACAAGCGTTTGAATTACAGATTTTCTCCCCATTTCCACCCCCCCCCACTCCAAGATGGCGTACACTCTGGTTGCCCTGTTCCCCAGTCTGCCCTCCCCTCTGTCGCCCCATTCCCCTCCCATCCCCCTTTCCCTTCTTTTCTTGTAGGGCAAGATAAATCTCTATGCCCCATTGCCTGTGCATCTTATTTTCTAGTTGCATGAAAAAAAAACTTTTTTACTTTTGAACATCTATTTTTTTAAAACCTTGAGTTCCAAA
>CM053624.1:225822008-225849607 GCA_028646595.1 Phalanger gymnotis | reverse complement strand
GTGGGACAGACCTTACCCAGAGACCATCCAGGCTGTCCTGGGCTGGGGCCCTGCTTCCCTCTGCCACTTTGTGGGTTCTGCAGCTCTAGAATTGGTTCAGAGCCATTGTTTTATAGGTTTTTGGAGGGACTTGGTAGGGAGCTCACACTGGTCACTGCTTCCCAGCCGCCCCCCCCCCCGAGACCTTTGCATTTCAATGTGAATGCCTTCACTATCATTGGTTATGAAAAATATGATGAAAATGATATAATTCTTTTTTCTAATTATCTTTATTCTAATTTAAAGCATCAGGGGAAAGATTAGTTTTTCTTATTTTTTATGCACAGACTTGCACCTTAGAACCATAGCCTCCAAGGCTCAATTATTAATGTAACAATAAACGTGACTGTTGACTTTCCACGATTGAGTTGGGTTTTTTTTTTGGAGGGGGAAAGGCAGGGCAATTGAGGTTAAATGACTTGCCCAAAGTCACTGTATCAGTAATTAAGGTGGGACTTTCTTTTACTGTTTTCTCTTTTAGCACTTATTTAATCAAGTGCCCTTGAAGAGTGTAGCCTTTGTTTCTTTGACTGGATCAGGAGTCACTGACTTGTACATGGTAGTACTAGGGATTAACTTTCCCACACCCTAAATGGGATTTTTCTCTGTTCTTTGTTTGAGTGCTTTTCAGCACTGAGGTAATCAAATGCCCCAGGGCCCTGAGACAGGTATATAAGATCCAAAGTTGGCACTGGAAGACTGGTTCTTGGGCAAACTGTTGTAACTCCCCCCACCCCCCATCCCTGCTTTGCTTATCCAGATGTTGGTTTGTATTTGTTCTGTTTATAATGTATGTTTGTATTTGCTCTGAAGTTCAGGTTGCTGGCTTTTCCTCCTGAACTAAGCGAATGATATTTGTATGTTTGAATAAAGTGAGATTATTAATCCCTTAAATTTGCTTTCCTTAGTAAAGCAGATCAAAGAATCTGTGCTGGCAGCTCTTGTTGCTGGTCTTGTTGGGTCTAACACCTTAACAGCTGCTGCTAGCCGAATTGTTGCTACAGTCACACAGCTAGTAAGTGTGTCAAGTGTCTGAAGCCGTATTTAAACTCAAGTCCCCCTGACTCCAAGGCTGGTGCCCTACTCACTGTGCCACCTGGCTGCAGTTGATTTGGTTTTTCTTAAAGTGTTCCTAAGGCACTGATATAATTTGTGACTCAGTTCTATAGTCAGAAGGACCTGAGTCTAAATATGACCTCAGACACTTACCTGGGCAAGTCACTTAACTCTGCTTGCCTCACTTTCCTCATCTCTAAAATGAGCTGGAGAAGGAGATGACAAATCATTCCAATATCTTTGCCAAGAAAACCCCAAATGGAGTCACAAAGAAGTCAAATATGAATGAAACGACTCAACAAGAAGTTATGATTATCACCTCTATTTCATCTTAACATTTTTCAAATTCTCTGTTCAATACCTTCCCCTCTCCAGTATTGCCACCTCCAAAAATAAGGGACCCTTTGAATTAGGATTTGATGGCACTCTTCTTCTGGCTTTCTACTTTCTAATTGGCCCTTTTTTCCCCTTCTATTAAAAAAAATGATTCTTCCTTTATCCTTACCTAACTTTAGGTCAGTAATTTTCTTCCCTTATGTCTTAAAAACAAACATATTGAAACAACCTATAGAAGAAAGAATATGGTTCAAAAATGCTTAACAGGTTTAAATTAGTATAAGCTTAATATTTGGATTTCTATTCTTTTTCTTCTGTACTTGTTCATTTCTTTTACTCTTCATAACTCTTGTAATAAATATGAAAAATAAGCAAAACAAATTCCTGTATTAGTAGCCATGTGCGAAAATGCTATGTCTAATTTTGCTTCTTTCTCTCAGGAAGTAGGTAGTATGCTTCACCACTGGTTCTCTGGAATCATTATTGGTCATTGTATTGATCAGAGTTCCTAAGTCTTCCAAAGTTGCTCATCTTTACAGAGTTGCAGTCATTGTATAAATTGATCTGTTTATTTCATTCTGCATCAGTGTATACAAATCTCCTGAGATTTCTTTGAATCTTTTCCTTTTGTTGTTTCTCAAAGCACAATAATATTCCATTTCACTTATACGATTTGGTCAACTGTTACCCCATTAATGGACACCAACTCTGTTTCTAGTTCTCAGCTGCAACAAAAAGTGCTGCTATGAATATTTTTTGTACAGATGGATCCTTTACTTCTTTCTTTGACCTCTATGTTGTATAGGTATCTCTGGTCAAAGGTCAAAGGTTATACAGTTGTAGAAGCAGTTTAGATTTGAAGATCTTTCCCACCCATTAATAGGCCATGTGACCTGTCACAGGATGCCTAAGTCACATGTGGTGGGAGGAGCTTCCTGATAGGAAAAGGAAATGTCAGAGGAAATGCTGAGAGACAGACAGAGAGAGAGAGAGAGAGAGAGAGAGAGAGAGAGAGAGAGAGAGAGAGAGAGAGAGAAAGCGAGCTGTTATGGCTGCTAATGGCCGTCATGATAGTTAGAGCTGAACAGACTATGAACAGACTGTGATAACTGTACTGTGAGTTTGTCTTGGTTTTGGAATGGCGAGGCTCCAGGTTGTGATATTATGTATGAGAAGCTTCACTGCTGTGATAGATTGGGCAGATGGCTTATGGGATACAGTTCTCTGGGGTCTGAATAAATGGTTTCCTTCTTCTACCTTCTATGCGGAGAGTCTTGTACTCTTTGCGATACAGAAGCACACAGGTATTTTGACAATTACCATCTACGTTGTTACTACTGCCTTACTGATACACCAGTTTAATGATTTTTTTGGCTTTGTATAGTTTTGCTAATGACCTGTATTGCACAGAAGCAGTGGTTATAGGAGAAAACTCTATGGTCCTGCTTACCTGGTGTTGAGAAGCTATCACACTCACATTATTATACCTGCCTGCATGCATCATGCATCATCCCTGTTCTTTGGACCTCTTTATAGCTCTTCTATTCTGGCTTTATTTGCCTCCTTATCTTAGTTGCCTCCTCCTGTTTTGAGTCCATGTTCAGATACTCAGTCATTCATACACAGGATCACAGATTTAGAATAATAGGGAACCTTAGAGATCACTGAGTCCAACCTCCTCATTCTGTAGCTAAAGAACCTGAGGCCCAAGGGGCATGAAGTAGGAGAAGGGGAAGAAGTATATATGAGAGATGTTAAGAAGGTAGAAATGACAGGAATTGGCAACTGATTGAATATGGGGGAGTGGGGCAAGAGAGAGGAGTCCAGGGTGACCCTTAGGTTATGAGTTTGGTGACTGGGAAGATGGTGATTACCTTCAAAAAGTAATAAGGAAGTTAAGATGAGGGGAAAGCTTAGGGCAAAGATAATAAGTTCATTTTTAGACATGTTGAATTCAAGATGTCTATGAGATACCCAGTTCAAGATGTCTAGTAGGCAGTTGGAGATGTGAGATAGGAGTCAGGAGAAAGGTGAGGGCTGGACAAAAAGATCAGATAATCATCTGCATAGAAGTGATAATTGAATCCAAGGGAACAGATAAGATCATATACAGGGAGAAGAGAAGAGGTCTTAGGAAAGACCCCCACACTTAGTGTGTGAGATAAGGATGGAGAGGAGACTCAGTAGCAGTGGTTGGACCTGTAGGAAGAGATACAGGAGAAAACAATGCAATGAAAACCTAGAGAGAAGATAGCAACAAGAAGAGGATGATTGACAATGTCAAAGACTACAGAGAGGTCAAGAAGGATGAGGATGGAGAAGAGGCCTTTAGATTGGACAGTGAAGAGATCATTGTTAATTTTAAAGACAGCAGCTTCAGTTAGATGGTGAGGTAAGAATTTAAGCTCCAGAGAATTAAAGTGAGAGGAAAATAAGTGGAGGCATCAATTGTAGACAGTTTTCTTAAAGAGTTTAGCCACAAGGAAGAAGAGAAATATTGTAGGATGGGAATCTTAACTATAACATACAGTCTCCAGCTAATGTGGAGAGGAAGCCCACCACCTCAAAGGCACCCCCATTACACTTTTAGACAGATATAATTTTAATAAGTTTTCTTGAAATTAATCCTAAATTTGCTTCCTTTCTGCTTTGCTCCCAATTTTCCCCTGCTGGCAAGAGGCCCCTAAGTAGATCAAAGCCCCTCAAATACCTAATTAAAATAGAGCAAGCATAATTCCTCCTTTATATAATAGCCCTTCAGACATTACCACCCCGGTCTTCTCTTTTCCAGGTTAAATACCCCCAATTTCTTCACCTTATCTTTGTATGACATAGACTTTAGGCCCTTCACTGCCCTCCTTCCTTAAAATGTGCTCTGGCCAGGACAGAGTACAAAGGGACTATTGTGGAAAGCTCTGACTTTTGATGTAACTCATGCCATTAGTTTTTTGGGGCAGCCATATGACATTGATAAATCATATTGAACAAACCCTAAGATCTCTTTCAGATTAACTGCTCTTGAACTATGCCTTCCCAATTTGGCATTTGGGCTGATTTTTTCAACTCAAGTCTAAGATTTTACATTTATTCTTATCGAATTTTATCTATATTGTTAGTTATTAAGCATTAGTTAAATGCTCACTCTGTCTGGCACCTAGCTAAGTACTGGGAATACAAATACAAGCTGAAAGAAAGAGTCCCTGCCCTCAAAGAGATTCATTCCATTGTAAGGGAGGAAGACAACACATAAAAAGAAGCTGAAAGAGTTGGGGGTTAGGGTAGTACAGAAAGTCCAGAGCATTCGGAATGGAGCTCTGGAGAGGGATGAAGACATGTCTGGCCTGTATACTTTCCTTAAAGTGGAAATTATGGGAGGAACCGGCCAGTAGGAAGACATGGTCTTAGTAGAGCAATCAGCTTAAGTCTTGGGATTCAGACCCAGACTGTCAAGGTCATTCTTAATCCTGATTCCATCCATTGTGTTATCTATCCTGAGCAGCACCATACTTTCATCCAAGGCATCAGAGCTGAAGTTTAGCAAGTTATGTGTGGCGGGGGCAGCATGGCATAGTGAAAAGAGCTCCAGATTTGGAATCAGAGGACCTGGGTTTAAACCTCCAGTTATGTCACTACTAGGCCTATACCCCAAAAGGGTCAAAGACCCATATGTACAGGTGGGGAATGGTTGAATCTAATGGAATTTTATCATGCCATAAAAAACTATGAAAAGGAAGGATTCAGAGAAACCTGGAAAGATTCATGTGAAATGATGCAAAATGAAGCAAATAGAACCGGGAGAAAAAGGGCTACAGTGACCACAGTATCACAGTAAAAGACAACTTTCAATGCCCAATCATAACTCCAGAAGACTGATGATGGAGCATGCTTCCTACCTCTTGGCAGAAAGCAGATGTATTAGAGGTACCTACTGATACCTGGGTATGAGCCACACCTGCATAATGACTTGTGTTTTGGAGTCTCAAAGGATGGAGGTACTCCTAAAGACACAACAAGTACATCTCTCAAATTAGAGAAAAATCAAAGGCAACTTATCATTTAGCTACGATATCATCCCAAAAGAATGCTGAAATGAATAAATGAAAACATGCTGTCAAAATTAGATGTCATTAATAAGCAAAAGCAAACTTTGTATAAAACAACACTTATCTGAGATATCTGTGATTTGCATTATATAAAGTTGCTTAGAGACTTTCATTGATGGAACTCAAATAATGTTGGGATGAAATCAAAATATAAAAACATTAGTTAAAAATGTGGCCTCTCATGCAATTTAAACACTTTGCTTCCTAGAAATGCTTCCTAGACAAACACAATGAACTACATACAGTTTTTCAAACTGTTATGAGGGTAATCAAGCTTATTAAAAGGAAGTTTCTTTGCAAAATTAATTGTGTGATGATATGGGGCAAAGCACAGGGTACTACCTGTGTGTTACTGCAAAACATACTGATTTTCTTATATCAAAGTATTACGAAGGGTATATGTGCTAAATTAAGAAATCACCACCTTTCTTAGTGATAATAATAAAAATGAAGCAAATTCTTTTTGTAACAAACATTTCCTCCTGAAACATACATGAGTACATACATACACATACATATATGTATGTACATATGTATATACATGCACATATACGTTGATATTTCTGAAAACTGAGTACTCCATTGAACATCCTATTTTTTTCATTAACAGTTAGCCTCAGATTTGGAGGGTAAGCCATATGTTTCGTTTTGAGCTTTTTTGCTCTTTTTTCACTTTATATTATTTCCTTCTCTGGTTTCTGATGGGTGAAAATAGCCTTGTGTTATTTGAATTTCCTTTCTTTTCTATTTGAAGGTTTTTCTATTGGTGGCTTGCAGAATTTATCGTCAGTGGAATTGTTCAATTTAACAGCTATGTGTTTTGGAGTTTACAGCATAGGGTATTTTCTAGGGATAATCTGTAGATTTTTTCAATTGGCACTTTATTTCTACGTTCAGAAGTTCAAGGCAGTTTTCTTGTATAATTTTCTGCATTATGGTGTTCAAGGTTTTTTCGGACTTCGTGTTTTTCTGGGAGATCTATAATCTGTCAATTATCACTATACATCCTGTTTTTGAGATCATGTTTTCTTTTCACGTTATTTTTTTTTCCCTAGGCTGTCCTTTGCTTCCAAGTATTTGCATTCTCAATCAGTTATTCTCTCTTCTGTTTCTTTGGTGAGACTCGACACTATACATTCAATAATTTCTATTTTGACAATTATTTCGGTTGTGTAGGCCATAAATTCTGCTTTCATGGTTCTTATTTTTCTTTTAAAACACTGAAGAATATCTTGCCTCATCAGGTGTTGATACATTTTACTTTATCTTACAATATTTATTCATAGATATGCTTGATCTGGAGGCTACATTTCTCTTCTGTTATTAATACCTTTCCTGTTGGTTTATCTGCTTATAATCAAGGTCTTGCATTGAGTTTTCTTCTCCTGAATTACTTGGTAATTTCAGGCTTTTCCCTCATACTCTCCCGATGCTCATTTTCTACCTCCTTCTCCTCTTAGTGCAGTTTCTTTGGGTTATACTTTAAAGCTATTTAAACCTCCTCTCATGATGGGCAATTTAAGTTTTGCCAACCTTCATCTCTGCCCCAAATGACTTCTGGGGGATAGAAATGGCCTCTGCTAGATGCCGGGCTCTTTTCCTCAGGCTTAGTGGAGTGCCACAGAGCCCAGTGTCCCTCCTCACACCTGGTCCTGCCCAAGTTCCCTCTGTTTCTCAGTTCTCTGCCTGAGTTCTCTTGTGACACAGAGTGCTGCCTCCACTGTTGTCCCAGCTGGAGCAAGCTTCTATCTTTGGATTTCCACAGTTCCAGGAGAGGGGGAGGCATGTAGGGTTGAGTTGTGTTGAAAGTCTGATGGTTTGTGTGGTCCTGCTGCCAGACTGTGGTGGGGAGAGGATGCTGAGAGGGGGTGTGAGGAGCTAGTGAGTAGGCTTTTTTTTTGCTCTTAATTCACTGAATTATCACTTTATTTGGGTTCTTGGGTGTCCTAGACCATAGAGATATCTAAAATTACTTTACCTACTGTGCATAATTCCTATTTTGGAGAATTCGGGACATGGAGGAGCAGAAGACAAGTATTTGACTCCCCGTTATTACAGTTAGTTATTCAGACAGCACAGATATGATGGGAAGGAGGAAAGGAGATTGTCTGTACAGTGGCCTCAAAATGTATTTTCCTTTCAGAGAACTCTAAACCCTAAGATGGCACTACAGGTATGGAAAGAACTTAACAAGATCCTTTGGAGAAGAGAGATTTCAATGGAACATCAGGCTATCACGTCACTGGCAACTCCAAGTCCAGTCCCTTGTAAGGGGAGCATGTGCATTACTGTGAATACTTTATGGGGTTTTTGGGTACTTCTTTGTGGGCTCTTATAAGCCCTTTGTATCTTCTGGATTCTCATAGGGTGAAATAAAGGATGTCCTTTACCCTAGTTCTTAAATCCATATGGGGTTGTGACCCACAATTTAAGAAGCCCCACTATACCCAACATACATTTGTTACTTTGAGAGCTTATAGAGGAATTTAAGTAACTCTGTTACACACACACTTGCAAATTGGGTGTCATATTCCACTACTAACTCTCTCACCCTGCAAATGCAATCACCTGCCAAGTACAGCCATTTTGATCCTCATAACACCTTTCTTATACACTCCTTCCTTTCTTCTGACACTGCCACCACCCCAGTGTCGGCCATCACCTCACACCTATACCAAGCTTGCTCCTTGGTTTCCCTGCCTCAAGTCTCTCTCCACTCTAGTCCTTTCTTCACTTTGACAATTGATACTCCTATAGTACAAATCTATGTCACCCCTTCCCCATGCAATCACCCCCAGTACCTCCTCATCACCTCCAAGATCATACATAAAATCATCTGTTTGGCTCATAAAGTCCTTTATAACATGGCCCTTTCCTAACTTTCCAGCCTTCTTATACTACACACATTCTCCCCTCCTCTACCCCACATATGCTGTAATACAATGATGCTGGTCTCCTCACTGTTGCTTACACACAACACTCCATCTCCTGACTCTGTGTGTTTTCCCTGACTGTCATCCCCCATGCCTGAAACTCTTTTCTTCCCTTATCTCAGCTTCTTGGCTTCCTTCAAGTCTCAAAGTCCTATCTTCTGCACAATAAGCCTTTCCTAATTCTCCTTAATGCTAATTTCTTTCCTCTGTTGATTACCTCTCATTTATCTTTCATGTAGCTTGTTTGTGCATAGTTATTTGCATGCTCTCTCCCCCATTAGACTGTGACCTCCTGAAGAGCAGGACTGGTTTTTGCCTTTCTTTGAGCTTAGCACATGGCTGGGCATATAGTAGGTGCTTAATAAATGCTACCTGACTGACTCAGACACAAGCTATCTATGGAGATTTCCCAGAGTTTACTCTGAGTGGAGACTTAATGAGCCAAAGAAAAACAACTCTGTTGGCTCAGCCCCCAGATTCACAAAGTCCAGAGCTTGAGGAAGAGGGAGAGGGGAAGAAGGCAGGCAAAGCCCTTGGCCATGAATTATATTGAGGCATATATTGCTACAGTAAGTTAATACCAGATATACCTTAGTGACAAAAATAATAATAAAGTTCAATTTTGTTTCTGGGGAGTTAAGGTAGGCAATGTGGGAAAGGGTCACTTTGAAATAATATATAGAAATTTTTCTCCAAGTTATCTGCAAGTAATTCTACTTACTTGCAGATAATTTGGAGAAAATTTTCTATATATTATATGTATATGCATATATATATATACGTATATTACCATGAACCTATAAAGACAATGCAGTTGTAGAAAACAAGGGTGATTAATGTCTTCATATAAAAGAAGAACAAAATCAAGAAGATGATGGCGTCAGAAGAAAACCAGGGCACCGAAAACAAAAACGATTACTTCCCCTATATACTAAGAAGTCTGTCATGAGCCAAAGTAACATTTATTATTTGCAAATTTTATTCTAGAATTAAAATAATTTTTAAGCAATATATGAAAAAACCAACCTTGTTTTTATCAAAGGTTTTAAAAGTCTTCACCAAGTCGCTGACACTCTCTGGTGATGATGTTCCCTGTAATTTGGGGCCTGAAGACAAACTTGAGCAATCCCCTGCCTCAAAGTCAGAAAGTAAGGCCTCGGAACAGCTGCAATGGGATTCTTTCAGGACTCTCTGACCCGATATCAGGTATGTCTTCAAACCTATGGAAAAAAATTATAATCATCACAGATGGAAACAACTGTCTAATTAGAGCTGACCTTGATGGATACATCATATGCAATTTTTAGGATACATTTGAAGTAAAACTTTGTACAATGAATCATAAGTTTTCACTTACACATTTTTATTTTAGACTTATAGTCTGCAGGAAAAGCTTTTGGCTTCAAAAAAAACCTAATATTCATTCCTATCATAATTTTAGAGAGAAGAAACAGGTAAAAGAAAGGTAGAAACAGGTAGAGGTGAGAAACAGAAAAAACATTTAAATACGTAAAAGGTTATATGACCTTTCACAGTGACAAAAAATAATTGACATTATAAATAACTTGTGTTTACTTCAAGTAACATGTCTCAATCTGTAAATTCTGGTAGCTAACAATAGTGCCTGAATTCAACTCCTGCCTGAGACTTATAAGCTATATGACCCTGGGCAATATCACTCGATCTGTTTGCCTCAGTTTCCTCATCTGTAAAAATGGGCATAATAAGAGCACCTAAACTCAGAACTTTTGTGAGGAGTGGATGAAGATAATATTTGTAAAAGTGCTAGGCAAATCCTGGAGTGCTACATAGTGCTAGCTAGTATTATTATATATGCCATGGTTATATATGGCATATATAAAACTGCCATAAAAGTATGTCTATCCTGAAAATAAATATGGTAATAAAACTCATACAGTTCTAATTCAATATTTATTAAGTAGGAAGCTTCTCCTTTGTCATTTACAGTCTATTTTATAGTAGGTTTAATTCCTTCATACAATATCTAAAAGAAAAGTAGGTTAAATGCACAAACCATACGACATTTAGGGCTCTCATGGAAATCTGAGATACTACTTAAAATAGACCGTATAGTTAATTGCACATCACTGAGAGTTTTCAGAGACTCTATAGGATTGAATACTTAAGCAGCTTTGTGAATATCCAAATTGCTCTAAGCCTTGGAGAGATAGTATGGTATAAAGGAAAGAATACTCATTTCAGAAATCCAGCTCTCCCATGGACCAACTAGTCATGTGACACTTAACAAGCAAATCATTTAACCTCTCAGATACTCCATTTCCTTATCTCTCTTATAGTGTTACTGAAGTCAGAATGAGAATTGTGAAAGCTGTAACCAAAAAAAAAAATCTGTAAATATAAATGAGGAAGAAGAACGCTAAATTTGAAGTCAGAAGGCATTAGTTTGTTACTAGTCCTGTGACTGTGGGTTTAACTTCTCTGGCTTTGTAGGATGGGGATAATAATACATGTGATGGCTACCTTAGAGGGTTATTGCCCAAAGAATGCTTTGCAAAGTAGTTATTATTGCAAAGTGAGTTATTATTTAGCATAATTCATGAGCTAGATAATAACAGGGAGATGCTTTCCCACATAGAACTCAAGCTATATTGGTTTACTAGTACCAGTAGATATATATATATATACATAAAAATCCCAGGGTAGAATTTAAATAAACTGTAAATTCCTTAAGGGCAGAACAAGTCCCTCTAATTCTTTTATATGCTCAATATAGAGTAGGTGTTTAATGCTTATTAACTAATTATTGGGTAGTCAAATAGACTAGGGAGAGTTTAAAATAGTTATCTCTAATATTTTTATAAATATCATTGCTTAATCTCATAATACTCCTTCTTTCCTAACAGTGCTCAACATGATTATATTTTAAAGTGAATTATCATTATTTGTGTTTTCAGAATTCAGTAAAAAAAAAAAAAAGAAAACCTTGAGAAAAATAAAAAACAACCTAGGGAATTGTAATATCAGTAGTGAGAATCATTTAGATGAGTATTTTTAAATGCTAGGACATAGCTGAATGAAAACCTTTAAGATTCATTCTACATGGGCCTTGAACTTCTACAACTTCCTTGAAATTTTATATTCTTCCTAATAAAAATACATATATGCATTATACTTTGATTCTTAAATCAATCACTGCCCTAACTGATAAAATGGGCAGCTAGGTGGTGCAGTGGATAGTGTGCCAGGTCTGGAGTAAGGAAGACAGGAGTTCAAATGCAGCCTCAAACATTTACTAGCTGTGTGGCCCTGTGCAAGTCACTTAATCCTGTTTCCCTCAGTTTCGTCATCTGTAAAATCAGCTAGAGAAGGAAAAAGCATACTCTAGTACCTTTGCCAAGAAAACCTCAAATGGCATTATGAAGAGTTGTGCATGACTGAAAAACGACTGAACAAAAAACTGACAAAATATCTAGCTTTGAGTGAAAATGAACAAATAAAAGGAAAACGAGCTGTTAATACAACAAATTGTCATGCTTCACATTTGTTCACTGATATACATAGTTGAAAGAGCACTAGATCTGGAGCTGGAAGACTTTGGTTTAAATCCTGGCTCTGCTACTCACTACTTACATAGACTTGGGCAAGTCATTTAACTTTCTCTGGTCATATGATTACTTCATTTTTTAAAAAAGAAAAAAAGGTTAGATTGGATGATCTCTAAGGTACCTTCCAGCTCTACCTTTTTACAATAAATGAAATTATGTGAAATATTTTCAAACACTTTCTAGCAGTAAGCTACTACAAAAATCCAAGGGGTAGGTTATTCTCCTCAGATCATACAATTTATAACACTTAATTGATTTTCTCATTTCAGCTTGGGAGAACTTAAAGGGACCCAGGGATGGACAAAAGTCATACTGCTGTTCCTTGTAGGGTTCACTAAGGTGTTAAGCATTTGTACCTGACTAACCTCTAAAGAACTGTTTAATTGAGACAAAAGTCCTTCTCAGCTAGCCTTCAAAACTAGTTCTACGAGGCATTACAGCCGAGCGTTAAAGAGCACTGAGGAGAGGAGTCAGGCTTAGGCTCCTCTCTACCCAGTTGTGACCTTTGGCAAGACACTTCCTTCTCTGAAAGTTCTTTCTTGGACAACATAACCCAAAAGCTCCCATACACCTCTATATTTCAAGGACCCTGAGTATCAGATTATAGGAATTCAAGATATGTAGCCTTTAGGGGAGCCAGAAAGAGATATGGCTAGTGCTACATATAGTAATATATATATATACACCAAGGAATTTGCAAGGCACAGATTTGCAAGGTATAAAATCCCATGTTGGGGGCTAGAAATCTTACCTCTTTGAAAACTAACAATCTCCATTACTGCCAGAGAGTCCATTGCTTTTTGGGGTTTTTTAAAAAAAAATTTATTGGTGGGGGTGGGGTGGCAGATTGGTCTAGGATGTATAAAGCTTTCATGGTGCCTAGGGCTAGCTATGGAAAAATAACTATGACAGTGTGCTTTCCAGCCTTTTCCAGTTTTGAGTCTCAGCCCCAGATGAGTCTATAAAATACCAGAAATATTTAAGTGGACTTATCAAGCCCAGAGCTGCTTCACTCCTGCAGGGAAAGGAGACATCTTCTACTTCCTGCACTCTCGTTTGAATACCAAAAAGGTTCTCTCTCCACAGTAGCAGTTGTTTTAAAATAAACTTTTCTCCCAAGGGGTTTAAATATAGTCCCATTAACCTGAAGAGAAAGTAAAGTAGGATGTTGCCTGAGGACTGCAACAATTAATACACCAAAAAAAGCTCATCAATCAGGGCCTAAGAATTCTTAAATATAAGTTTCTTCCCTACAAATGGTACACATACGGTTCTTTTCAAGAGATTGTTTTAATTACTTTAAAAGAGCAGCATAACCTTCACAAGGGCCACAAATAGGCAGAGAAGGAACAAAAGCTTCTAAGTATGCCATCACAAATATGCCCCAAAGCTACTGCTGCTCTTTAAGATTCTGATAAATTTCCCACCGTCATATTCACCCTACTCCCCCAAAACAACAAGTATATGTATTTCATCAGTTTCATTTGGTTGGTAATAAGGAATTTTTTTCTTGCTCCCTATATACGTGAAAAAGAATGGTGATAGCAGAAAAAATATAGGATTTTCAGTTGGGACACCTGGGCTTGAATTCTGTCTGTCTTTGCCCATTATCCTTATAAGGAGATTGAAGCTTTTCTAGTAATAATAGTGAATAGCTAACATTTATCTAGCACTTACTATGTGTCAGGCACTGTATTAAGCACTTTACAATTACCTCATTTGAACCTCACAACCCTGAGGAGATGCTATTATGATCCCCATTTTACAGATGAGGAAATTGAGGCAAACAGAAGTGAAGTGACTCGCCCAGGGTCACACAGCCAGGAAGTGTCTGAGGCTGGATTTATACTCAGGTCTTCCTGTCTCCACGCCCAGGGTTCTATCCACTGGACCACCTGGCTAAAATGTACCACTAAAGAAATTGGGTTAACAAAAACAAGGCAGCTAGGTAGTAAAGTGGATAGAGCACTGGGCCTGGATTCAGGAAGACTCATCTTCCCCAGTTCAAATTTGGCCTCAGACACTTACTAGCTGTGTGACCCTGGGCAAGTCATTCAACCCTGTTTGCCTCAGTTTCCTCATCTATAAAATGAGCTGGAGAAGGAAATCCAGTATCTTTGCCAAGAAAACCCAAATGGGGTCATGAAGAGTCTGAAACAACTGAACAACAACAATAGATAAACATGCATAACAAAGGCAGGAAAGTGGGTCCTGACTCAGACTGGCAGCTAAACCTGGGACAATTTGTGAGTACATGAGACAGCTTAAGATAAAGTCCTCCTCTGTAACAGAAGGCTTTTGATCTCTGGCAGCTAGATGACATTGTGGATAGAGAACTGGACTTGTAGTCACAGAGACCTGAGTTCAAATACTGCCTCAAAAGCTTACTAGCCATGTGACCCTTCTCAGTATTACTTTCCTCATCTGTAAAATGGAGATAATAAATAGCTTCTACTTTAGGCACCTTACGCAAAGTGCTCAGCCACCCTTAAAACGCTAAGTCAATGCCAGGTATCATAATTGTTAAAAGGACAGATCTAGTGTTGGCTTGGGGGTACTCTGGGAGCTTTTTTGGATTAGTAAGCCGTCTGTCTACTCTTATCAAGGCAATTGTAGCCATTATATTTTAGGCTCATGGAAAAAAAAGACAGGACAGAGGCATACCACAGGCAGTAAAGGGCAGGCCCAATGGAGATACTGTGCCTGGAGTGGTGCAGACCTGAGGAAGGCAAAACATCATTTACCCTCAAAAGTGTGAATTGTCCCTCTACATTCCTCCGGTCCCTTCATAAATGATCCCAACATACTCATTCTCTGCACTGATGCTGTGCATATTTTTACAACAGTGTGCATTGTGTTTCTGGGGAGAATATTCTTCTTACTATACTATTACATTAAATTTTGAACTTTTCTTTGAACTACGTCCTTTGGCTAATCAGAGAAAAAGTAGATACATCAATGGGGGCTTATGAATGATCATTTTGAGTAAATATGGACCCACGGAAAACCTTAAACCTGGGGCAGTTATTCTGGGGACCTCATGTGAGAAAGGAAGTATACCATATGAGCTACATCCTCATTAATAAAATGTGGGTAATAACATACATACTACCCACTTAAGAGCATGTTTTGAAGATAGTACTGTATAAATTGCAAAGAATTTATGATAAGGAGTCAGAAAAGTATCAACTGAATCACTTCATAAATAACATTGCCAATATTATCTCTAGTTTGGATTTCTCTTTACTGAGACACTTATTCATGTCATGCTTACTATAATGCAAAGGTTACTAGAGCCAAACTGAGCTCTTCCATCCATTCATTGCAGGGAAAAGTGATAAGCTAATTATTTGTCCTATTTACATTTCAATTGGATTAGCTCAATTAAGTGAAACCTTACATATTGATCATAGTTCAACACTATTGGCTAAGCTTAGCTTCCTGGGTTGAAATGCAAAATGTGAAATTTTAAAGGATTACACTGAGAAACCATTCTAAGTGAGTTAACTATGAGAGGAATAAGCCCTGAAGTCTAAAATTTAGGAATGGGCCTTCTGAAGTAACTTCACTAGAGCAGTGGTTTGTTCATACCCCAAGGGCTACACAAGTCATTCCACTGGGGTGCATGAAAACAGCGAAGAGTAGAATAAATGTTCAGGGGCCTTATAGTCATAACCTGCCTGAATGTTCTCTTTTTCTTTGCCTGTGTCCACTGTGGGTTACTCTAAAAGGACAGCCATGTGCCTAGCCCTAAGCGGGCAAGCAGGTAGGCAGTCATTTTCTGCACCTATACACCTTTGTCCACCAATGTAAGGAAACTTTCTCACTTTCATCAGAATACTCTGGCTGTCTATATGTCATTCCAAATTCTTGCCTCTTAACCAGCCCATCTTCTCTTCCTTTCATATAATTCCTTAATGAAGTCTTTTACTTCTTTTCTTTAGAGCTCCTCAATGGTTATATGGAGCAGACTAATGATGCTTACTCTCTAAATGACACTAATTTTTAATTCTTTGAAAGAAGGTATATTCCACGCTTTGATGCCATACAGAAATACTGGTAGGATTCTAGTATTTAAAAATGAGTCTTTGTCTTTATGAGGAAGTTAGGATTAGTGCAAGAGGTTTGCCAGTTCTCAAAGGTAATCTAACCTACCTTCCTCTCTCCTGGGCTGTGCTCTTGACTTTTATAACTTGCTTTCAGGCAGGTACCTCCTCTACATTTCTAGCTCTATTTTATGAAAGAGATGAAAAGGGTTTTTTAAGAAAGTTAAATATTTTGATCAATGAAATAAGCATATTTGAGGAAAAAATTGAAAAGAAACAAGAGGTATGGAAGAAAGAATTGGAATGGGAATCTACACCTTGGCAAAAGAGGTACAAAACCTTCCTCAAGCAACAGACTCTCTGAAAATTGCATGGACAAAATATAAGCTAATTACGTAGATCACAAAAGATTTAGGAGCCACCACAATAAAGAAACAGAAAACTTGGAATACAATATTCAAGATGACTCACAGCCAAGAATAATTTAATCAGCAAAACTGATTCCTGATGAAAAGTTAAGAGATACATAGAATCCTTGAAGTGCAAGCCTAGGAGTCAAGAGATACATAAAAAAGGAAACATGAGTGAATGACCATAATGGACTAAATGAGGATAAATCGTTTGTGTTTTAATATGGGGAGCTGACATATGTTCCTTCTGAACCCAATCATCACCCAGGATCATAGAGGGAGTCTAATTGGACAGAAGGCCTGGGAGTGGTTCTGTTATGTCTTGGTATTAAAAAATGGAAAGGGAGGGAGGAAAGAGATGAGGGGTGAAGGGATGGAGAAGAAGGCTAAGGAAAATTATTTTACATAATAGGGGTGTATAAGTAGGAGTCTATATAGACAAGGAGGAAAGCGTAGGGGGAGTGGGTCACACTTGAGTCTTACTCTCATCTAAGGGAAAAATACGCACACACACACAAAACACACAGTTGGGTAGAGAACTATCACTCCAAAGTGAATAAGGAGGGAAAGGGGAGAAAGGAGAGAGGAGATATATGAAGGGAGAGATTAGTCCTAAGCACAACAAATTCTAAGAAGGTACAAAACATTTATAGCAGCTCTTTTTCTGATTTCAAAAAATTGGAAAATGGAGAGGGGTACTCATCAACTGGAGAATGGTTGAACAAATTGTGGTTTGCAAATGAGATAAGGATTCTATTGTGCTATAGGAAATTATGACAGAGATGGTTTCAGAGAAACCTGGCAGGGCTTTTTTTTTAACTGATGTGGAGAGAGGTAAGCAGAATCAAGAAAACAATTTATATGCTGACAATATTGGAAAGACAAACAACTTTGAAAGATTTAGGAACTCAGATTGGTATAACCAAAGATGATCCCAGAAGATTTATGAGGAAAAATTTGACCTACTTTCTGAGAGAGATAAAAAGATTCAGAGCAGAATGAGACATTTTGGGGGGACATGGTCAATAAGATAATTTATTTTTCTTGACTATAGATGTTTACAACAAGGGTTTTATTTTTCCTTATCAATTGGTGCTAAAGGAAGGGAGGTAGAGAAGGCATTTTTTTGCTGAATGAAAAAAAAATTAATTAAAAAAAAGCATAGTAGTCAATGTATTCAAGATTTGCAAGAAAGGACAGATAGAATCCCAAGACCTAAAATTTTGCAGGGGAAGTTGGAAGCAAGGAGGATAGGAACCTCTAAAGAATGAAAAGTTGACCTTCTTCTAATGCTGACTCCTTGCAATGGGCTAAGCTACTCTTGCAACTGCCTAGGTACTTTCTTGACTTTGCTTGGGAGGCAGCAAAGTAGAAGACACCAGTTCTGGACATTTCAATGTTCTCAAGATCAATGCTAACAGGAAAGAAACACACAAAAGAGGGAAAGGTTGTAAGGAACCCCAGCACCAGTCTAGCTAGTTGAGTCCATGGTCCACACGAGAATCATCAGCCCGACTATCATTATATTGGAGTAAAGAAGTACTGTTACTCTCTACCTCTCACTGAGGTCACATTTTGTCACTTAGGAACTTATATCCACCCAGAAATTTACTAGATGTGGCACCCTATTATCAGTTCTTCTAGCTCAGCAAACACTCAAAAGACTCTCAGCAATGAGGATGCTAAGCACCCAGAGTTCTCAAAAGGAAATGGGCAGAGAATATCTACACCTGTTTTAAAGAAGATACCATTTCAGATAGGCAGAGATAGCTACTGATAAAGAATGGCCCAGGACTACAGGATTGAGACAGTTTGGGCCAACTGATCACAAGGGATTTGGGAAAAAAATGCTGTGTTTCTGAATGTTGCCCTTCTCCATACTAACTTTGATTTCAACATGTTAATCCTTTTGTATCTCTTTTCTCCCCCTGGGGTTCTCTTGTAAAGACCTAAAAACTTTCCTTCCGGGTACAAAGAAAGTATGTGTAATTTTATTTGCTTTACATATGTATTTTGTCTTTGTAAACAACATCAACTATTAAAAAACACAAAGGAAATTTGAAGACACAAATAGAAACCATTCCAGTGAGGAGGAAAAGGAGGAGCTTTGAAAGAGATCAATATAGATGCACAGGAAACTCATTGACCAACTTAAGATTTCAAAAAGACTACATTATAAATAAAACTTTCCTAACAGTAACAGTAAGTGCATGTACATAACCATCTGTTAGCATAACCTCAAAGAAATAAAGATTATCTCCATATCACAATTAGGCTTAGAGTAAAAGTTTGTTAACTATAATACATACAAATACATAAGATTAGAGAGGCTCACACAAAATATTTTATGGAGGCCATAAGGCCAAAAGTCATTACCAACTGAAGAGGTCATGGAAGTAGTGGTATTTCATACATAGAAGCACATGGAATCTCAGTTGGAAAAAAAAAACCATTTAGTTTAACTCATATGTAAAGCCTTCTTCCTCTTTACCATACCCTCCACCACCATATACATAGAGAGACAGATAGACAGACAGACACACACATGTGGTCTTCTAGCCTTGGAGATGTATAGGAATGGGGGATTCATTTTAAGTAACTTTGATTTGCTAAGATATTTCATGATTAATATAGTGGATTGAAGGGAGGTGGGTTCATGAGCAATGGATCATTGAATCATAGATTGAATGCTAGACGGGACCTTAAGATGTCATCTAGTCCACCTCCCTCATTTCATAGACAAAGAAAAAGAAGACCAGGGATGTTCAATGATTTTATTGCTCAAGGCACACAGGGATTCAATGTACATCCTAGGAATCCAAATTTAATGCTCTTCCCACTCTATTAATTACATCTTATATAGAGTGAAATCAGCATGTTCGAGTAAACCATGTGGCAGTGGTGAAACTGTGATACTTGTAGTTAATGTGTGCACAGCTTGGGTTCTGCTGATATTCCTTGAGTAACTCAGAGATTCTTTTTAGAATATTTCCTTCTATTCATATTCATCTTTTTGTGGGACCATAAAGTTATATTATGCTCATACGCTGCCATTTGTTTAGCCACTTTCCAATGATCAGATATTCATTCAATATAATTTTTTAAAAAACATGTACCAAACCAACTATGTGCAAGGTACTATGCTAAATGCAAGTGATATAAGAGAAACCCCCCAAACTCCCCTGATTTAAAGGTCCTTACATTTTATGGGGGAATATGAGAAGTACACAGCCAAGTAAATAGAAAGTAATTACAAAAGAGAAAGACTAGAGTACTAACAACTAAGAGGATGAGAAAGAGCTTCCCTAGGAGATGGCACTTTGGCTGAGGCATGAAGGAAACTGAGGATTTGAGAAGTGGAAATGAGAAGGGAGCATATCCAAGGTATGGGCCTGAGTCAGGGTATAGAGACAAAAAAATAATATGCTGAACAGAAGAGAGATACTTCAAGGTAAAAACAAAGAAGAAAAAAGATCTAAAGAAACAGATGAAATCCCACTGTCAGGAGGTTGGATGGTGGAAGAACAAGAAACAAAGGAGGAAGTGAAGAAAAAGGCCCATTGGATACATGTCTAAATAACCATTATGAAGCTTTTCCTAGTGAACAAGAAGTTGAACCATAATAGGGAATAGCTAATAGGTACAGACCATATTTTTTATTTTTCTCAGTGTCCAGAAAATTTTGCATATTTATCTTTATACCTCTTTCTGTGCACATAGTAGCAGCTTAATAAATGTCACATATTGAGTTTTTAAATGATAATGGCAAAGTTTTATAACGCACCTCTCATATCTTTTGATAAAGATCCTAAAACAATTCTTTTCTTTATAGAAAAGTATTTGAATGCCTTTATAATACTAATTCATTTTTTAGAAAATCTCATTCTTAATTGATAATTTTTGTTTTTACATTACTTTGCTTTCCAAACATATTTTTCATCCCTCTCCTACCCATCCAGCCAACCCCAAGAATTTAAAAAGAAAGAGGGGGGCGGGGCCAAGATGGCTCTGTGAAAGGAAGAAACTACCAGAGTTTTCTCACAAATTCTGTCAGATACGTCTAAAAAAGTGAATCTGAGCAGATTTGAGAGAGTTAGAAGGCACCAGTAGACTGAGAGGTGTAGGAGCACTGGGCACATTCAAGAGCACCAGAACAAACCAAACAGGAACAGCAGAGGAATCCAGCCAGCACACAGGTCTGGGAGAGTGCTGGGTAAGCAAAACACTGGAGCAGGAGTAGGAGCAGGCCCAGGGCAGAAGTAGTGGCTGTGCAGAGATTGAACCCCAGGCTTCTCAGCCCTGGACAGGAGTCTGTCAGAGATCAGAACCTGTGGTTGCAGAAGCAGCAAGCCTGAGGCCTCCAACCCGCGGTCTAAAGGTTTGAAACTTGCCTTCTTGAACTTCCGGGAGCCATGATGTCCAGGTAAAATGGCTTTCATCCCTCCCTTGAATAAACCCAGAGAATATTCCCATGGGAGAAACGGAGGAGCCAGAAGTGGGGCTTCAGTAGTGAGAGAAGTTGGGGAGAGGGACTTTCTTGTGGTAGAGGAAGGAGACTAGTGCAGGAAGAGAGGTGTCCCCCAGAACGAGAGTAACTGAGCCCCAGGGGGTGGAGCTAACTAACGTCAATGCCAGGATCTCAGACTTGGCTTTGCACAGCCAGGGGAAGTGGCAGACACCAACACAGACAACTGCTAAGACCACCCCTGCTGTAGAACAGCCCTGGCGAAGAGGAGACTCCCAGCAGTCAGAGCACCCCTCTCCCACACCTCACAAAACCAGAGGCCATAGAACATAAAGCCAGAGAGCAGGCCCACAGATTCCAACACAAGAAACTTAGGACAGTGCCCTCTAAGCCTCAGAAACAGAGATCCACTTTAGAAGCCAGGAGGAAAAAAAAACACCATGAAAAAAAACGCACTAAAAAGCCAAAGACCATTGAGTCATATTATGGACACAGGGAAGATCAAAATACCAATTCAGAAGATGACAGCATGGACACTATACCCACATCTGAAACCTCAAAAGGGAAAGTGACCTGGTCTCCAGACCAAAAAGCATTCCTAGAAGAACTCGAGGAGGACTTTAAAAACCATATTAGGGAGGCAAAAGAAAAAATGGAAAAAAAATTCACTGAGGAAAACAAATCTTTAAAAAGGAAAATCAGTGAAATGATTAAGGAGAATCAGATATAAATGGAGAAAATGTCTCATCGAAAAGTAAAATCAACCAAATGAAAAAGGAGATAGAGAAGATAAAGGAAGAAAACAAAACATTAAAAACTATAATTAGGCAAGTAGAAACTAATGACTCTATGAGACATCAAGAATCAAATAAAATCTAAAGAATGAAAAAATAGAAGAAAACACGAAATATCTGATTGGAAAAACAACTGACCTGGAAAATAGATCCAGGAAAGACAATCCAAGAATTATTGGTCTACCTGAAAGCTATGAGGAAAAGAAAGAGGGAAAAAAGCAGTTTAACAAAATCCATCAACATCTCAATTGCATCTGATAGACACAACTGAACAAGCACATATAATGCTACATGCATGGTTTCTTTTCCAGGGTAAATGTGATCATCATAAGTCACCATTACTGCTTCTTTCCATTGTTTCCATTGTTCTTTCCATTTACAACATTGTAGACAGTGTGTCTTTTTTTCTAGTTCTGCTAACTTTACTCTGCATACTGATTGACTTTGTTTTCAAAAAGTAGGATGTTTTCAATTGCTCAAAGACTTGATGGGAATAAAATCACTAATGCTGAAAGATTCAAACTCTCTATGAATTAACAAATTGCAAAATTCAGTGTTAGTTATATGCAGCAATTAACATTTTAAATATAAGAGCTCTGTTATTAGGATAATATCTACAAAGTATAAACTGGGTTAAGGGAAAAAGAAAAAGTTTTGAAAAAGTAGATACTTTTTCATTCATTCATTCATTCATTCAAGATTATTTATTAAACACCTAGTATTCATAAAGCACAGTGCTAAGTATTCAGGGTAATAAAAAGAAAATTGAGTTTTTCTCTTCAGTTGTCTGTAAGGTGCTTGGTTCTTCTTCGGAAGCTAAGGCCGCGTTGGGGTGACCCCTCACTTCAGCCGGTGACTAGCACCACTACAAACAAGTCTCCTCATCCATCCGCTCAAATGGCCGTCTCCGAGCTCACTTGCATCTACTCTGCCCTCATCCTTCACGACGATGAGGTTATGGTCACGGAGGATAAAATCAATGGCCTCATTAAAGCAGCAGGTGTAAATGTTGAACCATTCTGGCCTGGATTATTTGCAAAGGCCCTGTCTAATGTAAACATTGCAAGCCTCATCTGCAATGTAGGAGTCGGTGGACCTGCCCCAGCAGCTGGTGGTGCTGCCCCTGCTGGAGGGGCTGCTTCTGCTAGCACAGCTGCCCCAGCTGAGGAGAAGAAGAAAGAGGAAGCAAAAAAAGAAGAATCCGAGGAGTCCGATGATGACATGGGCTTTGGTCTGTTTGACTAGATATTTTTTGTAACATTAAATAAAAAGCTTGACTCAACTAAAAAAAAAAAGAAAAAAAGAAAATTGAGAAATGGTCCTTGACTTCAAGGAACTCACAATCCAGCAAGGAATACAACTATTAATATAGAATAATTACACAGTAAACTATAAATTAAAATAGAACATGGTAAAAAGTATAAAACACGATGCAAAGTCAGCAGAAAGAAGGACCATTTTGAAATAGACAATACAGGGTAGGCTCCTGGAATTACATTTTTTTTAGGCACCTGGAATACTAAAACATTAAGCAGGAAAGATTTAGAAATTAGAATCTGGAAAAACATAAAATGTATACAGTACTTCCTCCCCCATTCCAGGTCCCTACAACTTCTACAGCCCCTAATGGACTAGCAAGTCAAGTTCCCAGAGGTGTTGGACTACTTCTCCCTTTATGGTCTAGGCAAGGGTTACAGGTGGTTTTGTGGTCCTAGCTCACATGCTTTTATTCAGTGTGTTTCTATTGATTACAAGCCAGTCAGATTTAATTAGCTCTTAGAAATAAGTAATTACTAAAGTACTACATAGTAAAAAGAGTTGGGACAAAACATACCCACAAAATTCTGGGATTATCTTCCTGCAATAGCATACAAAGTCCAGGGAAATGCAGGCTCACATAGAGAGCATGTATGACTAGGTAGTAACTCGGCTTCTGGTTGGCTACAAGTCCTTTTCTTTCTTCCTGGAATATCAATGAAGTTCTCTTGAATTGTAACTCCCTAGTGGGCCCTGAGGATCTGGGCCCTTCTAGAGTGTTCAATCTGCGTTTCTCTCAGCCCCAGAAAGGTCACACTCCCTGAAGCTCCTTTTCCTCAGTATGTGTATTTGTCCTCTCTCCACTCCCACCTGGATGCAACCTTTGTTACTGATCCATTCTCTCAGATGACATGGTCAATGACGGTAAGGTTTCCCAGTATCTCTGGGCTCATTTCTACATTCCCACTTTGTTGTCCTCTGGAAACAGATGCAAGGGTCTCGTTTCTCAAAGCATTCCAAAAGTTAAACTGTTTTCCTCCTCTAATCCATTCCCCTGATATTCCTAGGGCCAAAGATATGTCTAATTCTTTCAATCACAATATATTTCATCATCTTATTTCATTTGATAGCTCGAAGCTTTTTGGAAACCATAATTTCTTGGACTGATTCAATAGAGAGGTCTAAGAATCGTTTCCATCTATTTTATAGATATGATTAGTTGACTGATTCTGTAATTCAATCCAAGTGGCATTTTCACCTAAAAAAGATTTCATGCAGTAGGGCATCTTTTAAGTTATATTAATCAGGGCCAAGAGGTATAAGACACCCCTCTTACATGTGTATTTGAGGAAAAACAAAAGAGAAAAGAGAAGATTTATAGAAAGCCCACATATATTTAAGACTAATAAAAAGAATAAGGACTAAGGAAGGGATTCAAATAATACTTCCAGAAAAGTTAGGTAAGATAGCTGAAGGATGGCAGTGAACTCAAAGGCAATAATTATTGAAATAAACTTATAAGAGAAGAGAATTTCATGCATTCAGGGCTGTTTTGATAAAATAGATACAGAAGTGACATAGAATTTTTTATAGTAAACTTAAGAAAACAGTATAAATCAAAAAGATTATAAGGAAGAAACATGATTTTCAGAGGAGACATAATACACAGATTTTAAATAGTGAGAAGGGGCTATGAAAAGATCAAGAAATGAAAACAGACTCTCAGCTTTGTATTAATAACCAGATGCTAACAATTAATTTTATCTTGGACAAGAGAATGTCCAATTACATTTGAAGTAAAGAACTAAGAAAAACATTACTTGAGGTAAATATGGTAAGATGTGTAAATACAGATCAAAGATTAAGAGGTACAGAGGCAGTGTGGTATACTGGAAAGGTCAATGGACTTGGAATCAGGAGAAAGTGAGCTCACATTTTGCTTCTCATGTCGTATGACAAAGTCACTCACTCCTTCAGAGCCCATTTCCTCAGTTGAGGATAAAAATGGTAGTACCTACCTCAGAGACTTAGTGTGAAGATCAAGCGACATGATATATGTAAAATGTTTTATAAAGCACTATATAAATGTAAATTGCAATTCTTCCCCACTAAAACACAAGTTTCTTAAGAGTAAGGTTGTTTTCACTGTTGCCTTTATATTCCAAGCACCTGGTATGTTGCTTGTATGTCATGGTTTTTTAATGTTTGCTGAACTAAAGAAGTATAAGAAATAAGAGGAGTAAGGCTCATGAGGGAGAGGAAGAAAGGAAGTATACAAGAAGCAAAGCGGTAAGTAAGGAAAAGGCTAAGGCATAAAAGTGAGGCATGGAAAGAAAAATAAAGAGAAACCTAGAAAGCAAACTGAGTCGTAGAGTTGGGGGAGTGTGAACGTGGCCAAAAATGGAAGGAAGGTAAACAACTCCAAAGGAAATGATAATTCCAACATGGAAGAATTCTGAAGTCAACGAAAGGAAAATTAGACACACACACACACACCTGTATGGGTGGTACGTTTAAAAATACCAAATCATAAAACTAATACATAAAAAGATTTACAATAAACTTGAAGAAAAATACAATACTAGAAGAAATTTAAGATAGTGGAAATGACAAAAATGAAAAAAGAAAAGGAACTAAGGATGAAGAGAATAATTGTAAGGAAAAAGAAGCAAAAGAAGGGCACTTGGGGGGAAAAAAGAAATCAACATAAAGAAAACAGTAGAATTAATGAACCAATATAAGGCTATTTAAATATGAAGAGCAAATATAAAGAGATGAACTGAAAGATAGTATCGAGAGGTCTTCAGATTATAAACTATATAGGCTGCGAGAGAAATAAAATGCTAATGCTAATATTGAAGAAAATTAGTCTCGTGATTAATTGATGTTTGGACCAACATGCCTATGATCGTACATACTTAGAATATTAAGAAAGGTATGAGAAAATAAACTAAGGACACAGCTACAAATGATCCATATATAAATTGTGACTATACGCATTAATAGTACTTTTCTGAAAAGTCAATTCCATCAATTATTCAAGGATAGGGAGTGGCAACTGAACTAACCTATAGCTTGGATATTTTAGGCATATAGATCCAGATCCAGGTAAGAAGAATAAGTTAAACTAGGGGAGAAGTTTACAGATTTTGGTCAATTAGAAAGATACATGATTTAAATGTCTTAATAAATGAAACAAGTAAGAAATTAACAAAGAAGAAAATACATGCATCCAGTCATTTTTAAATCAAAAGGCTGTTTCTGATATCATTTCATAAAATAAAGTTGATGCCAGGAAATTAAATGGTATTCATTAGTTTGATCATTCATTCAATAACATTTATCAAGTGCCTGCTACTTCAAGAGCACTATGCTAGGCATGGGAGAGATAAAAAAAGATAAATAAGACAAAGCGCATATCCCTAAGGAGTTTACAATCTGGTATGGAAAATAAGAGGAACACAGATTAGCACAATATGAACGATAATATGGTTAAGCATATAAAAGAAATATGATGCTAAGGAAATCATTTCTAGATTAGATGAGAGAAAGTTTTATAAGGGAATCTGAAGTATGGCTAGGAAGTCACCAGTCAGAGACATTGGGGTCGGGGGGAGCCTTCTTATAATGCATTCTTGCAATAGAGAACGGCATGAGCAAAGGCACAATTAGGAAAGCATAGGACATACTTGGAGAAAACAAAAAACAGAGTTTGGCAACAGCACTGAATTAATAAGGGAAAGGATTCTTTTATGAGCTAAAAGACTATGAAGAGGTTGTAGAGAGCCATAGCTCAAGCCTAAATGTCAGACTAGGCAATTTAACATTTCTTCCCATAAACAATGGGAAGCCATATAGTCTTTAAGAGAAATGAAAGACTAATCTGGAAGCTACATGAAGGATGTTCACAGTACCTGATATATAGCAAATCTTTAATAAATGCTTGTTAAATGGACATGAATGGAAGGAGAAACTGGTAGGAAGGGGGATGTGTCAGGAGACTATTATAGTATTTTAAGCAAATGTGTTTTGTATGATTTCACATGTATAATTGACATCATATTGCTTACCTTCTCAATGGGTGTGGAAGGGAGTGGAGAGAGAGAATTTGGAACTCAAATTTTAAAAAAAAGTATAAATTAAAAAATGAAAATTAAAAAAGAATATTTCAGGCAGATAGTAAGTAACCTCTGATAGAAAGGTAAAGATAATAAAGCAGCACTTAGTCTAGGGTGGAGGCAACGGCAATGGTAAAAAGGGAATTAAGGTGAAACATGTGTATGATTGACAGAGAATCAATAGGACGTGACTAATGATTAGATGAAGGAAAGGAAAATTTGAAGATTACTCCAAGGTTTCAACAAAAACCACTAAAAGTCTGTATAAAAGCATACAGTGATTGTTTTATGTGCAAAAGTCTAGGCCCATTCTTTTTTTTTTTAATTTATTTTTAATATGTTTAGTTTTCAGCATTGATTTTCACATGCGTTTGAATTACAGATTTTCTCCCCATTTCCACTCCCCTCACTCCAAGATGGCATATACTCTGGTTGCCTTGTTCCCCAGTCTGCCC
>CM053624.1:225785043-225821508 GCA_028646595.1 Phalanger gymnotis | reverse complement strand
CCTGGGCTGGAGCCCTGCTTCCCTCTGCCACTTTGTGGGTTCTGCAGTTCTAGAATTGGTTCAGAGCCATTTTTTTATAGGTTTTTGGAGGGACTTGGTGGGGAGCTCACGCCAGTTACTTCTTTCCAGTCACCATCTTGGCTCCACCCCCAAGTCTAGGCCCATTCTAATGGAAAAAAGAAGTCAAGTAGATTTCAGAAAATATTCCTGTCTTTATTATTTATAGATGTGATAATGAACTTTGGAAAGGCAAAACAGATAGGAAAAAAGGGAGCAATCAAATATGAGGCCAATGAATATGAAAACACCACTCCACAAAGATCCCACTGTTTTTTGTGTCACACAATGGAAGAAACCATGAAGCTCAGATCAGCTAGAAAAGAAAAAAAAGCCAAAACAACAACCAAAAACTCTCTACATATATATTAAAAAGTAAGGAAGGGAAGCAGGACACTTGATGAACTCCACTTTCCTCCTACAGGACATCCAATTGGAGATGTCCAACAGGCAGATAGTAAAACAGGGTTAGCATTCAGGAGGGAGATTAGGACCAGATATGAAGGTTTGTGAATCATCTATTCAGGGCTGTCCAACCTTTGGTTTTTATTGAATCAATAGGCAGTATATTTTGATTTGCCATTTTAGTGAGAGCTCTGCAGTAGCTTGGGTTTACTAAAGCATTTATGTAAATTTCTATGCTTGTTGGCAGGCTGCATAAATCACACTGCTGCATTCTGCCTGGAGGCCACACTTTGGACAGCCCTGATCTATATAAGGGGGATAATTGAACTCATGAAATCTGATAATGGAGAAAACATATAGAGAGAAATGAAGAATACTCCAGCAAAAATTATGAAGGATACTCACACTTAGTGGGATCTATTGGGATGATCCAGCAAAGGAGATCAAAAAGGAACAGATAGGAAAAAGGAAAATCAAGAGAAAACAATTTCATGGAAGCAAAGGTAGAACAGAAAATCCAAGAGAGGAGTGTGGTCAACAGTGTCAAAAATTGTAGGAATTTCAAACAGATTTAGAACTGAGAAAAAGTCCATTGGATTTAATGATTAAGAAACTATTGGAAACTTTGGAAAGTGTAGTTTCAGTAGATTGATGGGTCGAAAAGCCAGATTGCATGGGGTTGACAAGTGAGTAGGAAGTGATAAAATAGAAGCAATAAGAATAGGCAATTAGATCATCTAATTCTTAGATTATCCTTGCAGGAGATCAACTGTCAAAGGAAGAAGAGATGCAGGATGACAGCTTGAGGGAATGGCAAGGTCAAGTAAAGGTTAAGGATGGAGAAAATCTGAGCAAGTGTCAGGGAAGAAACAACTGGATAAAGAGAGACTGAAGATGAGAGAAAGAGGGAATGATTTATCAGGCAAGCTCGCAGAGGATAAGAGAAGAGATGGGATAAAGAATACTAGTTAGCCTTGGCAAGAAGATGGACCACCTATCGCTTTACCACCTCTTCACATACCTATCCTTTGGGTTAGAATGTATAAAAAAAATCCAGCAAGTACTACAATGTTACACATCTTATTCTTAATATACTTGTCTATGCACTGATTTCTACCATGAGTAGGAATGAAAATAGATAAAAGTAGGAACTGAAAGAATAAGTGATTTGGATATTTCTCAATAACAGTAAGGTAAATATAGTGGCAGCATAACCTTTGGGAATAAACCACTATAAGGAATGGGATCTGTAATAGCAATTTCCAAATGTGACTAGAATCACAGACATTTAGAGTTAATAATTTGTAAATCTTAAAGTAGAACATAAATGTGTGTTATTATTAGGATCCTTACTCAAATCATGAATCCAGTCTAAACCTAATCTCAGATCTTAACAAAGCTTATCTTAGTGTTAGATAATTGTTTACATACTCTATTTCTGAAATATTAATCTGTAGACTTTCTATGCCATAAAAACCAATATTATGATAAAAGAAATATTTACAAAGGTCAGTATTTTGGCAAAGTTGAAACTATTTCTATCTCTTATCCAAAGTTCAATTTTATATTTACTCTTTGATATGGTTAACAACAATTTCCTTTCCTAATGAATTAGCTATGTTTGACAAACATTTGGCTTTACGATTTTTTTGGAAGGTATGTTATTTTCCCTCTTCAAAACTGTTCTAAAGAATACAGAAACTGGGGGTGGAGCCAAGATGGCAAAGCAGAGGAAGCACTGTATCCAAGTTCTCCCAACATTCCCCTCCAAACAATTTTACACCTCAAATTGAATTCTGGAGGGGCAGAGCCAACAAAAGGTCAGAGTGAGACATTCTTCCAACCCAAGACAACTTATGAAGTCAGAAGGAGAGATCTGAGACAATGGTGGGTGCTGGCTCAGAGACGAAATGGATACAATGCCCATGGTGAGACTTGGTATTGGTGACAACAGCAGTAGCAGCAGCAGCTTTGGGAGCTCTTGAGCCAGAGTCAGTAAGGGGATCAAGGCAACTGGTAAGAAAGAGATTACAGTGGATTCCTGTGCTAGCACTAGGCCAGACACTGTTTGGCAACCCACTTCTGAAGAACATTTCAGGAGCAGAGAGGAGCACTTTTGGTCACAAAGGGGGAGGGACCCTGAGGAATAGTATCACTTTCTATCACGAGGGAATAGGGGCCCTTCCTGAGTAATGACCAGAGCACAGAACAGGAGAGTAATCCATTTTGGAAACACCAAAAACTTCTAAACCCATAGAACTAGCTCTGAAAAATAACAGTGCAAAAAAGCCTGAAGCTTGGGACAGTGTCCCTTCCCCCAGTACAGAACCATTTTAACATAAAGTTCCAAGTCAAGATATAGGCAAACAACCAAAAAAAAGACTAACCATAAAAAGTTACTATGGTGTCAAGGAAGATCAAGATACAAACTCACAAGAAGACAATGATGTCAAAGCCTCAAAGAAAAAAGTGTGAACAGTACATAAGTCCAACAAGAATGCTTGGAAGAGCTTCAAAATCAAGTAAGAGCAGAAGAGAACAAACAGAGTAAAGAAATGAGAGCAAGGGAAGAAAATTATGAAAAGACAATAACTTGGCAAAAGAGGCACAAAAAATGCTGAAGAAAATAATACCTTAAAAACAGAATTGGCCAAATGGAAAAGGAGGTAGAAAAGTTCATTGAAGAAAATGATTCTTTCAAAATTAGAATTGGGCAAGTGGAAGCTAATGACTCCATCAAACATCAAGAAAAAATAAAACAAAATCAAAAGAATGAAAAAATAGAAAATAATGTGAAATATCTCATTGGAAAAATAATTGATCTGGAAAACATATAGAAGAGAAAAAAATTAAGAATTATTGGATTACCTGAATTCCATGGTTAAAGAAAGAACCTATGGGGCAGCTAGGTGGTGCAGTGAGGAGAGCACCAGCCCTGGAGTCAGGAGGACCTGAGTTCAAATCCGGCCTCAGACACTTGACACATTTACTAGCTGTGTGACCTTGGGCAAGTCACTTAACCCCAATTGCCCTGCCTTCCTCCCTCCAAAAAAAAATTAAAGAACCTAGACATCATCTTTCAAGAAATTATAAGGGAAAACTTCCCTAATAGACTACAAGCAGAGTAAAGTAGAAATTGAAAGAATCTATTATCATCTAAAAAGGTTCCCAAAATGAAAACTCATAGAAATATTACAGCCAAATTCCAGAGCTGTCAAGTGAAAGAGAAAATACTTCTAACAGCCAGAAAGTCATCATTCAAATGCTGAAGAGCCACAGTCAGGATCACACAACATATAGTAGCTACTATGTTAAATGAGCAAAGGGCTTGGAATATGATATTCTAGAAGGTAAAAGAGCTAGGATTACAATCAAGAATAACCTACCCAGCAAAACTATTATAATCTTTTAGGGGGAAAAATAGATGTTTAATAAAGTAAAGGACTTTCGAGCATCCCTGATGAAAAGACCAGAGCTGAATAGAAAATCTGACATTCAAATACAAGACTAAAGAGAAGCATAAAAAGGTAAACATGAAAGAAAAATCATAAGGGACACAAAAAAGTAAAATTTTTTACATTCCTATACAGGAAGATGATACATGTAACTCCTAAGATAATTACAATATTAATATTATGGAAGTTAGAAGGATTCTACATAGAAAGAGGGCATGGGAATGAATCAGTTATGTTGGGATGATCTTAAAAAATGGATGGGTGACAAAGAGGGATGCAATGGGAGAAGAAGAAAGGAAAGAAAGAATGGAGGAAATTGTCTCACATAAAAGAGGCATGCAAGGAAGAGCTTTTGTGGAGGAGAAGTGGAGAGGAAAATAGTGGTGGGTGGTGGAAAATACTTGAACCTCTCACTCTTAGCAAAATTGATTCAAAGGGGAAAAAATATACATACACACTCAGTTGGGCATAGAAATCTATTTCACCTAACTGGGAAGGTAAAAAGGGAAAGAGATAAGAAGAGGGGTGGAGTGGGGTTAGTAATAAAGAAAGAGGGTAGATAAAGGAAGACTGCAGTAAGCAGAAAAACAGACTTTAGAGGAGGGACAGGATAAAAAGGGAGAGAGAAGGATACAGAAGAAAATGGGTTGGAGGGAAATGAAGAGTTAGTAATCATAACTGTGAATGTGAATGGGAAGAATTCAACTATAAAATGAAGTTGGTAGCAGAATGAATTAGAAACCAGAATCCAATAATATGCTGTTTACAAAAAAAGACACTTGAAACAGAGAGAAACACATAGAGCTAAAATAAGAGACTGGAGTAGAATCTAATATTCTTCAACTGAAGTAAAAAAGGCAGGGGTAGCAATCATGATCTCAGACAAAGCAAAAGCAAAAAAAAAAGCCCAATTAAAAGAGATAAGGAGAGAAACTTCATCTTGCTGAAAGACATCATACACAATGAAGTAATATCAAGAATATAGAAAATGAAATAATTCAACAATTCCCAAACTCACAAATTTCTCAGTAACTCATTAACTCTATAGTGTCTGTGGTATCATATTTACTTTACCGCATAGGTTGTAATAAATACTGCTCAGAAATTTTTAGTGGTTCCTTACTGCCTAAAGAGCAAATGCTTAGCTTGGCAATGAAGGCCCTCTACAATCTGGCTCTAGCTTCCCTTTCTAGATTCATTTCATTGTGTCCTCCTTATTGAAGGCAATTTGCTTGCTGGCTCCAAATGTAAGATCAGGATTTGGAGTAAATGAGTTAACAAGGCAAAAGTAATATAAACTCTTTTACTAAATGCTAATACTTAACAAAGACACACTAAATGCTAATACTCAACAAAGACATACACTGATAGGTGCACTATCAAAGGCAAGAGGCCTTTCCCGTTCCCCCTATACCGTTCTCCACAGTTAGTGCCTCACCTCTGAGATTACTTTCCACTTACACTACATATCCTGTATGTACATAGTTGTTTACATGTAATTTACCCCATTAGAATGTAAGCTCCTTGAGGGCAGGAAGCTAGCTTTTGCCTTTCTTTACATAGCTAGTGCTTAGCACAGTGTCTGGCACATAGTAATAAATGTTTGCTGACTGACTATGAGAAATGGTGAACTTGTTACACTTGTTTTTTTATAAAGAAATATATATACTAAGTTCAACAAGGTAGTAACAAAGTTGCTCCAAGGCATCTCTTTCTGCATATGATATAGTTTGAGGTCTGGTACTACTAGTCCTCCTTTCATTCCTATTTTTTTCATTATTTCTCTTGAGATTATTAACTTTTTGTTACTGTAGATAAATTTTATTACTTTTTCTAGACCTTGTTATATTGGCATGGCCTAAGTATAAGTAATTAATATCTCTCTAATTATTTAAGTCTTGCTTTACTTCTATAAAACAGACTTTGTATTTATATTAATAGAAGCCCTGATTGCCTGCTTACAGAAGAAGACCCAGATACTTTATATATTCTATTATCATTCTGAAAGGAATTGCTTTTTTAAATCACTTCTAATAGTTTTTATTAGAAATATACTGATGATGATTTTGTTGGATTTATTTTATATTCTGCTTCTTTACTGAGGATATTGTTTCAATTGTTTTTTAGTTGAATCTTGCGTTCTTTAAGTAAACCACCCCATCATCGGCAAATAGCAATATTTTTCTCTTTATCTATATTTATTCTTTTAACTTATTTTTATTGTATTGTTGTTATAGATAGCATTCTACAACCATATTAAACAACTGTGGTGACAACAAACATCTGTGCTTTACTCCTGATGTAAAGGCCTCTAATATTTTTCCATTACAAATAATGCTTGTTCTTAGTTTGACACTATCATATTAAGAAAAGGTCTGTTTATCCTTATGCTTTCTAGTGTTTTTTAACTACGTAAATGAGTGTCATATTTTTTCAAAAGCATTTTCTGCATCTATAGATATAATTGTATGATTTTCACTATTCTGTTAAAGATATAGTCTACTGTATGAATAGTGTTTCTAATATTAAACTAGACCTGAATTCTTGAAATAAACCCAACTTGAGCTAGTGAATAATCTTTTAAATATGTTGCTATTTGATAATACTTCATTCAATATTTTTGTATCATTATTCACTAGTCATATTGATTTACTGTTTTCTTTCTCTGTGTTCTCTCATTTAGGTTTAGATAGGAGGACCATATTTATTACATATGAAGAATCTGGTATGATACCTCCTTTTTCTATTTCTTTTCTAAACAACTTATGTAGTATTGTACTACAACTTATGTAGTATTGCTATTTGAATGTTTTGTAGAATTCACTTATAAATCCATCTTGGCTTGGTGTTTTTCCTTTGAAAGCTAATTTATGGCTTGTTTAATTTATTTTTCTGAAACTGGGATGTTTAAATTCTCTATTTCTTGCTTTGTTAATCTGAGTATTTTGTATTTCTCTAAGTATTCATCTATTTTGTTCATATTATTAGTTTTGTTAGCATGTAACCAGGCGAAATAGTTTCTAACAATTTCCTTTACTTTCTTATCAGTTGTTTTGATTTCTCATTTTTTGTTTTTGATGGTGGTGTTATAGTTTTACACACACACACACACACACACACACACACACACACGCACACACAAACTCCTTTAAAAAATCAAATTAGCTACTGGTTCAGTTATTTTATTGGTCTTTTCAAAAAAGATTTCTTATTCAAAATATCATGCCCTCATCTACTTTATATATTGTATACTCCCAGAAGAATACAAGGTACTTGAAAACTGAGATTATTTTTATTTTGTGTTTGTATTCCCCAGGGCCTAGAATAGTGCTGTGTGCATAGTCAGAGATTTAATAAATGCTTGTTGGATTAGATTGTAACTAGATTTATGTAACCAGACTTAAAATGAGCCAGTCAATCAGTTTAGCATTTATTAAGCACCTATTTTATGCTAGGGGTTGTGCTTTTTGCTGAAGCTAATCATTTGGCCTACTGTGAAGAAAATGTTCCGTGAGTAATGAAATGCTGTAGAAAGATGAGCTATTTTTTAAAGTGACTTTGCTTCTTCATATTCTCCAATCATACCTGCGCCATCACAAATTGATAGGTACAGGAGAATATTGTTAAAACGGCTTCCTAGATGAACTCAATATACTGAAGACTAGGTTGTATTCTCGGAAACATGATTCCATTTAATAAAAACTTGATTTGATACAAATAGCCAAGTAGGCAATTGTTAAAATGTGTGTTAATATTTACTGATTCTCACGACTACAAAATTCAACAGAAATAACTAAGTGAATAAAACTTCAGTGGAATTTTATCTAAAGGAAATTTCTATTTTAATAATGAGGTCAAGATCAAGGTCATTCTCCAAAAATGGATTTTTGGTGGGGGAAGACATTGGCAAGTTACTTAAGAAATTAATTTAAGCATTTTTATGATTTGGTTAATGTAGTTGGGAGAAATGGGGAGCTCAGAGAGAATAAAAATATTTCTTTTCCTCCCCACTTATTAATAAATTTGAGTATACAGGAACTTTAAAAAATTGTATTTCAGGCTTATAAGTATAAATCAGATTTTCTTTAATAGTCACTTTTATTTGCTAGAGTTAACATTTTCATTGTAATCTTATCTCATAGAGACATGATGTTGCTGTATTGGGGGTGGCTAGGTGGTACAGTGTTGGGCCTGTTGGTACAGTGTTGGGCCTGGAGTCAGGAAGACCTGAGTTCAAATCCAGCCTCAGATACTTCCTAGCTGTGTGACTCTGGGAAAGTCACTTAACCCTGTTTGCTTCAGTTTTCTCATCTATAAAATTAGTTGGAGAAGGGAATAGCAAACCATTCAAATATCTTTACCATGAAAAGTCCAAATGAGGTCACAAAGAGTTGGGACACAACCGAATAGTAACGAAAGCATTTTCACTGCAATATTATCACATTAAGACAGGATGTTATTATATTAGTTTAGGACTCCCAGGTTATGATAAGCCAATTAAATATTCCTTCATTTTGGTTGCCATTCTAATAACTTAAAGCGTGAAAAAGTATAAAGAAGGTAGAGACAGTAAGAGCAAGAGCCTGTTCATTTAATGAAAACAAACTTCCAACTGCTATTCTCTCAATCCCATCATGAGAAAATGTGGTATATGGGGAGCTAAATGGGATTGAAAACATAAGGCCTGTCTGTGAATCTTATTGCTGACATTTATTGTCAATGTTGCTGAGAATAAGTCCTTTCCATTCACTGGGCCTCAATTCTCTCACCTGTAAAAAAATAGAGGGTTGAGCCTTATCATTTCTAAGGTCCCTTCCAGATCTAAAGTTCTATGATTCTACGTTTCCTTCTAGGACTTGGGCCACCTTTTAATTTTAGTTATTATTTTAGCTTATATGTTTCCCAAATGTATACTTTTATCACTCATTTTTGCATCATTTATAGGCAGCTGGTGGTACAGTAGATAGAGTGCTGGGCCCAGAGTCAGGAAGACTTGAGCTCAAATGTGGTTCCAAACACTTGCTAGCTGTGTGGCCTTGGACAAGTCACTTAACCTCTGTGGAGGTTAATGGGGATGACAATAATACCTATCTGGCAGGATCATTGTGAGGATCAAATGAAATAACATTTGGGGAAAAAAGTACTTAGCAAAGCGCCTGGCACACAGTAGGGACTATATAAATGCTTGTTCCCATCTCTTCCCTTTTCCACTTTTGTTCAGTTCAGTATCTGTTCCTACTTCATATCTGAGTGAATATTTTATTTCATTAGTTTAAAAATGAACTCTGCAATAAAAATGGCTCTTTCGTTCCTCAAAATCTGTTTCTGCAAGAGGAGCAACTATAGGATTAGAACTGAAAGAGACCTTATTGGATCATTTAGTGAACATCACAGGAGATAAAATGGGCAATTTGATATATAAAATTGAAAAATGTTCACATAAACAAAATCAGTGCGGCTAAAATTAGTCAACTAACATTTATTAAGTGCCTAATATGAGCCAAAGTACTGTGCTGAGCCCTGGTTATACAAAGAAAGACAAAAAAATAGTTCCTGTTCTTGAGGAGATCAGTCTAATGGAGGATATAATATAATATGTACAAACAAGATAAATTGGAGGGAAAGGAGCAATCTCAGAGGGATGGCACAAAGATTAAGGATTGAGAAAGGCTCCTTGAAGAAGGTAGGATTTTAGCTGAGACTTAAAGGAAGCTAGAAAGCAGAGATGAGGGGGGAGAGAATTTCTGGTATGTAGAACAGCCAGTAAAAATTAAGGGAGTCAAGGGATGGAGTGTTATGTGTGAGGAATAGTAAAGATGCTAGAGTATGTGGAGAAGATTAAAGAGCAAGACTGGAAAGAAGGAAGGGGCCAGGTTAAGAAGAGCTTTGAATATCAAATATTTAATATTTGATCTTGTAGTCACTGGAGTTTATTAGAATTAGAAGGGAAATTAGAGAAACAGTTAACTGGGAGAAAAATTTTAAAACAAATTTCTCTTAAAAATCTGATATTCAAGATATTAAGGGCAGTGAAGCATAGTGGATATAAATCCAGCCTTGAGGGCAGAAAGACTGGGCTCTGATATATACTGGCTGGGCAAATAATTTAACTTCTAAATGTTTAAAGCAACTCTCCTCGGGCAAGATTATTACTGGCAGAGAAGATCCTAACCTGTATTGGTAAAGAGAGGTTGTCATTTAGGAGTTCCCTATACCAATTAAATCATTGGTCTAGTCTCTGTCTCTATCTAAGGTATATAGGGAACTGACTGAAATATTTAGAAACAAGAACCATTTGCCAAAGGAAAAACAAGCAATTTCCAACGGAAGAAACAAAAGCCACCAATAATCATATGAATAAATGTTCCAAATCACCCAATAGAACCTCAAAGTTGTTCTAAGAGAAATGTAAACAAAACAATTCTGAGCTTCCCTTCACCTCCTGTACATCAGACTGGCAAAAATGATGATAAAAGAAAATGACAATTGTTGGAGAAGTTGTAGAAGGACAGATATATTAATGCACCGTCAGTGAAATTCTGAACTGATCTTAGCACAGTGCCTGGCACACAGTAAGCATTTCATAAGTGTCTGCTGCTTGCCTGCCAGCTATTCTGGAAAGCAATTTGGAACTAAATCTCAAAAAACAATGATAACACACTTCAGTATATGATCCAAGAAAGTGCGAAAGGCCCCATATGTACAAAAATATTCCTGACAGCACTTTTTGTTGTTGAAATTAATGGAAGTGCTCATCAATTGGAATAGCTGAACAAATTATGGTATATGAATGTAGGATACTATTACGCTCTAAGAACTGACAAAAGAGATAGATTCAGAGAAACCTGGGAAGACGTATATGAACTTATTCAGAGCAAAGTAAGCAGAACCAAGAGAACAATGTATGCAATAACCAATTAATTAACCAGCAAGCATGGATAAAGCACCTACTATGTGTCACACTCTAGGGATAGAGACACAAAAATTTAGTTCCCTCTATCAGCGAGACACATCGAACATATCTAAGTATATACAAACTAAATATCAGGTAATTTTTTTGTGGGATAGAGGGAATGGGAAAGCTTTCCTGTGGCAAGTAATGGTGTTTAGATTGGAAAATTTAATGATTCACAATCATGAAGGTGGAATGATGTGGGGTGATGGTGAAGTCCAAGGCTAAGCCATTTCTTGTAGATGGTTGAGGCAGAGAAAAAAGGTAGGTCATAGGAATTGAAGTTGATGAACTTGAATGTGAGGATATTTAAAGATATACCTATACAGAAGTTACTATGAATGAGAACTGGTGTTGGGATAGAGTGGGATGGATAAACTCCTAGAGAAAGGAAGGAAAGTTTTCTAGAGGCTGATCCATCAGTAGTGATGTATATATCAGGGTGATATATTCAGTCTATAACAGGGTGATATAGACTGAAGAAACAATAATAATAGAATAGTGGCTAACATTTATATAGCATTTACTATGTGCCAGGCACTGTGCTAAGCAATTTATAAATATTATCTCATTTGATCCCCATTTTACAGAGGAGGAAACTGAGGCAAACAGAGGTTAAGTGACTTGCCCAGAGTCACACAGCTAAGCCTATAAGAAGAAATGTTGAATAATGGAGACAGGAGAAAGGGTCTGCTTGAATATGCGTAACAACAATGCTGCTAACAGCTGTTGTGGAGGTGTAAGACCAACAACATCAGCACACAGGAAGGCTGCTAGCACAAGTTCTTTGATCGGCTTTTCTAAGGAAAGCAACTTTAAGAGGTTAACAATCTTACTTTAATTAAACATACATATTTCATTCACTTAGTTCAGGGGAAAAAGTCAGTACCCTGAACTTCAGAGAAAATACAAACAGAAATTACAGAGAAAATAATGCAAATCAACAGACAAGCTTCCATCTGACCATAGTAATACATACATAATTACCAGAGAGAAAAGTATCAACATCTGAGTTTTCAAAGGTGTGTGTGTTGCGGGGGTGGGGGAGGGAAGGTCCTTAATGGCTACCCAGAATCTCCACTGGAACACTCTTCCAATGAGTGAGCCCTCAAAGCAAAATGCTAACCTCAAAGTATATATACATTTCTTCAGGATCAGCCCACAGAGGGCATCACAATCATGTGACTCAAACTCATGTGACCTTGGCTTTCTTAGGACTTAAGCAGGTAATCAAAGACCCTTGATTAACCAAAGATTCTTGATTCAAACAAAGGCCAGTCTCAATCAAAGGCATTTCATTACCTTAGTGCTGAGAAGAACTAGAACTCCAAAAGAAAAAAAGGGCAAAACAGAAAATCCCATTTTACTTGACATTACATTCCACTCCTCCAGGATCCTTGGCCTTAGATCTAAATCTAATCTAATCAATCTAAATGGCCATGGATCCTGGAAAAAATGAAGGTAGTATACCTTGCAATCCCATCATATAATAACTTATTAGTAAGGTATCCACATAGTCTTAAATAAAACATATCATTCAGTATATCTTATAGCATTTCTCAGAATACCCACACGGCATATGTCATTGCTCAATAAACTAAACCATAATGTTCATAGCAACATCCTTAAGCAAAACATCATTTGGTAGCATTCCCCAAAATACTTGTTTACACAGGTGGGGAGTCCCAGGCTGGGGTCTTCCCTAGCATAACATATCATCCTTAAGGGATGGCAGAAAATACAAATACCATCCACCTCTATGTGACAGCAAGTTACAATCTCTGCAGTCAATACAGAGTGTCCAAGTAAAGTCCTTCTTCGGGGTGTATCCTTCTCCCCACAGTGCCATTGCAGGCTTCCTCCCGGCACTCTCAGATATTGGCATGCTTTAATGAGTAAAGTCCCAACACAAACAAAAAAATCCAGATAAAGTTCTCTTGGGGGTATGTTCTGCTCCGTGCACTGCTCTAGTCCCTGCTTCCAAATCCTGAGGGGCAGGCAATAATTGTATTCCAAAACCAGTAAATCCACCTCAATGTAAAAACAAGGAAATTATAACACAGTATTACAGCAAGGAACCAAGTCATCCTGTAACCTTCCCCCTGCTGGGGCCTTCCAGTAAACTCTCATGAATCCCAACTGTCTGGTTGCCTTTGTTCTCTCCCCGCTCAGTTCTCTAGTCTCTGCAGCTCCCTGGTTTCCACTCTCCCCTCTGCAGTTCTGTCAACTCTGAATTTTTACTCCTTCTCTTTGGGTTGAATTCTGAATTCTAACCTTACAATGGTTACCTTCTGAGCATATATATATACTCTTTTTAGGGCCCTAGGGCTTCATGCCCAGTCAGCGAAAGGGTATAGGCCTGGCTTAGTAGTAAGTAAAGAATATAGGCCTGTGGCTTATCACCTAGTAAGTAAAGGGTGTAGGCCTGCCTACAAACAAACCTCTAATCAAGCTTCCCATACTGGCCCCAGCGGTGGCCTGCTGAATGTGTGGAAAAGGTCTTTAATCTGTGACTGGCATCACATTATGCTGACTTCTTCTTCTTAGTCTAGTAAGTTAGGAAGGATAAGAAAAAGAATAAATAACACTTAGGGGTGGAGGTAGGGGTTGCCAGTTATAAGTTGGCTTTAAAAGAAGCAAGTTTTCTGGACAATTTGCTATTTCAGGCAACAGAGCTCATCAACACCTTTGTTCATTCCTTTATGCTCCTTTTTTAATGTACCTTTCTCCTGTATGGTAAAACAGGATGCTAAGTCAGCTTTTCAGTTTTATATCTTCATATTCTCGCACTGATGCTATTTCAGTGCCCAAGTTGGAAGGTGTTGCCTTTTGCTGGATGCTCAGGTGTCACATGTGTCAGCTTCATTCTAGTTGTCACACTAGTTAATAACTTACCAGCCTATGTGATTTGTTGTTTTTAGACTTCTGTTTTATTCTTAAGTACTTTCTCCTCCACCAATGGCAGTAAAATGAAAGAAACTGAGGAAAGTGTCTACTTACCCAGCGAAGATTATTATTTATAGATGAGCAGCAAGCAACTAATTCTGAGGTTACCTTAAACACATTTTTATGGAATGTATTCTTATTCTTTTCACATCACTTCCAAAAATCTTCAGTCTTCCCATTGATTATGGAATAAAATACAAACTCTTCAGGTTAACATTTAAGTTCATCTACAATCAGGCTCCAAGTTACTCTTTTCAAACATCTCATGCTACACTACAGTTAAAATGGACTAGTTACTGTTCCCCAATCACATACTAGATTCTTAATGAGGAATACAACTTTAGAAATGTTTGCTCAATGATCTGCTAAGCAATGGCACTAAATAAGATGAAAAACAAGGAGATGTAAATTTATCTAAGGTGTGTTTACCAGTGACATGAAAGTTATACCATATAAAGTCAAATTGATGAGAGAGTCATAGATGCTCCTGTTCAGAGGTAACTTTATACTAACTGCCTCAAGCCACAAAACACTACAAATTTGCCTTAATAAAATACATGGCAGTACTCTGTAAAGACAAAATGTTTAAGAATTCCTGTTGCCTAGTCTCTGACATAAAGTTGGTTGGGCAGTGTATTGAGCTAGTCCATTAACATGTATACTTTGGACAAATGCTGCAGGCATAAAATGATATGTGTTTAGAATCTAATAAAAGGGACTAAAACTAGATTACACTTTTTAAACTGTACAGTGATTTTTTTCTCCTTTTTAAATAAGTTTTTATTGACATCTTCTGTTTCTTAATCATCGTAGTTATCCCAAGTATCCCTCCCCCTCTCCCTTCCAGGGAGCCACCTAAAATATATACATTTAAAAAACCCAAAAACATGTATAGTAATTCCAGTGATCCTAAATTGTTCACTACTGCTTTAACACCAACATTCTCCCCCCAAATGCTATATAGTTATGAATAATGGAACATCATGATTTTAGAAGATCTTCAATTACAAAGAAGGTGCCAGATGTTATCAATAATGATTTGCATAGGGAAGTGCAAACCATATTATAGAAGACATGTATTTGTAAAAAAAGGAGAAAGAGTGATCACATAACAAAAATCAGAGCCAACAAATGGACAGTCCTCTGAGAAATACATTGGTATTCCAGAATTATGAAGAAAGCTAGAATAAGGCTTCCAGTATGTTGGATAGAGGTAGCCTCTCCTGAGGACTGTGCATATAGATAACAATATAGATAAGAATCTCATGGGATAAGATGGTAAAGGAAGGTTTTAATCTGTAATGGCAACCTAGATGTCATTTTTAGCTCCTCAATCTCACATCCAATATCCAATCTGTTGCCATCTCTCACTTATTTTTCCTTCTCTGCTCTGATACTTCCACCACTCTGGTTCAGGCCCTCATTCCCTCACACTTGGACTTTCAATATCCTGCTAGTGGGTCCACCTTTCCCCACTTCAGACGCCACTGATTTTCATAAAGCACAGGTCCAACCATGTCAGCCATTGCCCCTTCTCAACAAGCTCCAATGACTATTACCTCTAGAATCAAATATAAAATCCTGTTTGACCTTCAGAGTACTTCATAACCTACCCTCCTCCACCTTTCCAGTCTTCCTATACCTGACCCCTCCCACCTCATACTTTTCAATCTCATGGCACTGGTCTCCTTGCAGTTTCTCCACAAGGCACTCAATTTCCCAACTCGACATTTTCACTGGCTATCCTTCATACACAGAATGCTCTCACTCCTTGTCTCTATCACCAGGTTTCCCCAGCTTCCTTCAAGTGTCAGTTAAAATTCTACCATCTACAGGAAGACTTTCCCAAATGCTTTTAATTCTGGTTCATTCCCTCTGTTGATTATTTGTCATTTATCCTGTATATAGTTTGTTTGTACATAACTGTTTGCATGTTGTCTCCTCCATTAGATTGTGAGCTCCTCAAAGGCTTATGCCCTTTGTATCCATAGAGCTTAGCACAGGGGATAAGCACCTGGCACATAGCAGATGCATAATAAATGTTTACTGACTAATTGTATTGTTGGAAGAAATATCCATAGAGGTAAAATCACTGATTCACCAAAATACCAAAATATTAAGCATAATGTGAAAATAACATATAGCTTCCGTTGTACATAACATGTCATGACTTAGGTGAAACAGAAGTGATGTAGTCAATGAAAGTGCTGGTAAAGTAAGGAAGCCCAGAGTTCAAATCTGGCTTCAGATACTTATAAGTTGTGTGACCCTGGGCAAGTTATTTAACTTCTGTCTCAGTTTCCTCAATGGTAAAATAGCAATAATAATGGCACCTACCTCTCAGGGTTGTTGTGATGATAAAAGGAGATAATATCTGTAAAGCCCTTAACACACAGTAGGTGTTTAATAAATACTTACTTCCTCCCTTTCCACTAATTTGTTCCTGTTCACTGCTAAAAGGACTTGATAGGGCTGCATGGTAATGAAGAGACAGAAGTAAGGTCAGGGATAAAAGAGACATTTTGTAGCAAGATTGGAAAGTGAATTATGTATATAAACTGGAGAAAGGCATTCTTTTCCCCTTCAAGCCCAACTTTTACATTGTTTGGAAAATTCTACATATCAAGAGATGTAAAAGCTTTAACGTGTTTTCTAGAACATATATACCACAGAGAGACTGGTTTATGGGTCTTATCTCCAAAGTAGATTATGAGCTTCATAATAATACAGTGAGATGCACACAGCAGGTGCTTAATAAATGTTTAGATTGAACTGTTTAATATCTGTGTCCCTAGCACAAGGGCAACACCAGATATTTATTGGAAAATTCACTGTACCCAACTTCACTAGACTATATATACCCTTTCCTCACCAATACCACTATTAGGCATGTACCCTAAGAAAATCAAGGACAGAGGGAGAGACACATATGGATTGGAATATTTATAGGACCCCTCTTCATTATAACAAAGAAATAGAAACAAAAAAAGGACCTATCAGTTGAATGATTGAACAAATTGTGGCACAACTGTATCATGGAATTTTGTTGCTTTATAAGCAATGATGAATATAACAATTCAGAGAAATATGGAAAGACATATTACGTGATACATAATGAAGTGGGCAGAATCAGGAGAATAATTTATGTGATGCCCCTAATTATCATATGAGTGAAGACAACTTTGGAAGTCTTCAGAACTCTGAACAAAGTAGCAAGACTTCAAAAGCCTGAAGATAAAACATATTTCCCACCTTCAGGCAGTAAATTAATGTACTAGAAGAAGGGTGGGGAACCTGTGGCCTCAAGGCCATATATGTCCCTCTAGGTCCTCAAGTGCAGCCCTTTGATTGAATCCAAACTCAAGGGCTACACTTGAGGATTTAGAGGGATGCATGTGGCCTCCATGCCACAGGTTCCCCATCCCAGGACTAGAAGTATAGAATCAATCATGTACTACCAGACATGGCCAAGGCATTTATTTATTTATTTATTTATTTATTCATTTATTTATTTATTCATTCATTCGTTCGTTCATTCATTTATTTATTTATTTAGCTTGGCCATTCATGTTTACTACAAGAGAGGTCTTCTAAGTTGGAAAAAATAGAACCTGGGCTAATGGGTAGTGATAGGACGGGCGGAGGTGAGCGGGGAGAGTATCAATAAAGTTTGTTTGTTTTTTTTAAATGCATAGAAGGAAAAAAAGAAGTACAGAAGGGAATACAAGTAGAATAACTTAGTAGCTATGTAATCCTGGTCAAATCACTTAACCAGAGCCTCACTCCTCCTCATCTGTAAAATGAAGGGGTTAGAACTAATGGTGCTTAAGGTCCTTTCCAGATCTAAATCCTACGATTAAGTTCACAATAAGAAAGTAACTTGTTTTTTTTTTTAAAGAAACTGGGCAGTTAGGTGATGTAATGAGTAGAGCACCAGCCCTGGAGTCAGGAGAACTTGAATTCAAATTTGGCTTCAGACACTTGACACACTTACTAGCTGTGTGACTTTGAGGAAGTAACTTAACCCCAATTGCCCTGCCTTCCCCCCTCAAAAAAAAAAAGGGAAAAAAAAGACTGAAAAAAAAGAAACTGAACTGAAATTCATTTAGACCTAGCAAATTTACAACCACGTCAGACCCAAATAAAAAGATTTTAAGATTTATTTTAAGAATATCTGTGCTGGCTATTGACTGACATTTAAGTTAGCCAGGAATTTCTCCAGTCCTAAGCTAACTGTTCTAACCGTCTATTGAATATTTCTTTTATCTGTGTTTGTAAACATAAAAATATTTGTAAATGAAATAAATAATAACCGACATTATATAACCTCATGACAACCTTGTCATGTAGGCAAAAGTATCATTATTTTCATTTTACAGGTGTTAACTTAAGCTCAGAGTGATTACAAGATTTGCCTATGGTCACACAGCTAATATCAGAGCTGAGATTTCAATCTAGTCCTTCCTCAATGCAAGAACAGCATTGTTATCTATTGCCTGTCTATCACATTGCCTTGTCATTATTTCAAGACTCTTCAATTTAGGGAGAGAAAGGGGCCAATGTGCAATCTGAAGTGATCAGACTTATTTTTAATCTAATCCTCATAACTATATATCCATCTTGAATATACATATTGATATATGTTCAATATGGCACATCCTGATGTAGATAAATACAACTTCAATCTCAAAAGATTTGCTTACATATGGCTAAATGTTATCTTTGGGCAAAGTATTTCATTATAAACAGCTATATTCACCAAATTTCACATTTACTAAGCAAATTCTGTCTGCAGAGCATTGTGCGAAGCACTGAGAAATATATAAAGCTTTAATAAGACAAGGTCTCTACTCTAACGAAATTATATACTCTAGGAAAATGAATAAGGCATAAATAAATATTATAATACAAATTGCATTTGAAAGTTGAAAATAAAGTACTACATGAAATTGGAGGAGTAAGTCATAAAATGGGGCAGCAGGGATGGGGAGGAAGCTTTGAGAAGGCTTCATAGGGCATATGGCACATCTACCCTTTTCTCAAAAAAGAAAACTAGACAGATTTCATTGATTGCTTATAACACTTAAGACAATGGTATTTTTTCCCAACAGGAACTATGGCACAGCCTAAATTACTCATTTGAAGAGTGGCGGGGGTGGGAGGAGGGGCCAAGGAGTTTCTTCCAGTTCACCTTTGGAAGACACGTGTTACATTTTTTCTCAGAAGCATAGACTGAGCCTATTAGGCCCATAGAGAGCATCTATGAATAAGCTAGAGATGGAAGAGGAACAGCTATTTTTGGAAATTATTAGGGCCAATTAGAAATGTTAAGAAAGCCAGGTTTGGCACCTGCCTCTGCCTCCCTATCCACCCAAACTGCTGCCAGCACTGAAGGACAAGCCATTAAGAAGGACAAGGTTATTGATGGTGGTCATATCAGTTTTGGGATTGTGTACGTTTCCTTGAGGAATAAAAGATCCTAACTTCTAGATTTAATGATTACCCCACAAACGGAAGCTATTAAAAAGAAATAAATGACATTACAATCCCTTTCTTTGTGTGTGTGTGATTACTGATAAGTATCCTTATTAATCATAGCTTGCCTTCTTTATAAAAAAAAGGATGGCTCCCTGGGAGGTGGTGCAAGGAAGAATACAGTAGAAAATGCAAGTGATATAAAAACAGAAGAAATTAATAAAAATTGTATTTAAAAAATAATGGTTTGTCAGAGTGTGCTTTCCTTTCCTGAGGTCCCAACCTGACCTATTTGTGTATAAGTAATGTAATTCTTTCCTCAGTCAGGGAAGAGTGCTCAATTCTCCATGTTCAGTAATTCCAGACAGAAACAGGTTTGAAACTAGGAAGGATGCCAAAGAGATCTCCTTTCAATTGGCTTCAGCTTTGTTCCCTGGTTTGTTTGGGTTTTTGTTTTTGTTTTGTGGGTGGTTTTTTTGAGGAGGGAGAATCACCCAGTAGTCAGAAATTTGCTTCAATACATAAAGAAATTTAGGCACCCACAAAATTATACTGAAGGCTATGTTTGCCTGGTCATTTTAAAATGATATCACACTAATGGCATTAAAAAGAAAATTCCATTAAAAGAAGCTGAGCAGGACACCTGTGAATATGGTAAAGTACGAAGAAGCAATGCAATCAACCCAGCTCTCCCTCTGCAACTACTCCAACAAAGACCTAGAAAAGGCAACAATTGATTGATGATCAGGAAATCCAAGGAAAAAATCACAGCATGTCATTTCTCCAGTCCAGGTCAGTGTAAGGAAATATATAGGTTTGTATGCACGGATAGATAGGATCAGGCCAGACAGACATGGCACAGAGAGCACAGAAAAATATTTTTCAAAATGATTTTTTAAATGAAATGAAAGTGCTATATGAAAGAATTAGGAAAGAAATGAAAGATTTGAAGGAAAGGCTTGGAAAGATTCTTAAAAGCTTAGCACAAGAGGTTCAAAAGCCTCACCCAAGCAACTGATGACTTGAAAAGCAGAATGGATCAAATAGAAGCTAATTACCCCCATGAAACAACAAGAAAAATTCAAATAAAGTCAGAAGACCGAAAAACAATTGAAGAGAATTAAATGTTTCTCATATAAAAAAAACCAGTGACTTGGAAAAAAGATCAAGGAGAGATCACTTGAGAACACTTAAACTACCTGGAAGTCATGACCAAAAGAAAAACCTGGATATTGTATTTCTGGAATTTGTGAGAGAAAACTGCCTGATCTATTTTTAACAGAGGACCAAGTGAAAATAGGATTCACTGGTCATCTCTTTAAAGAAACCCCAAGATGAAAAACCCCAGGGATATCATTGCCAAAATTCAAAGCTTCCACATCAAAGAGAAAGAGCTGAAGTTCTAAGAAGCTATAGTCAGGATTACATAAAATTTAGTAGCTACTACTATAAAGAAGCAGAGATCTTAGAATATGATCTTCTAAAAGGCAAAAACTATATCTATTGGCTTACAACCAAGAATAACTTACTGAGCAAAACTGAATGTAATACTACAAGGATTTTTTAAATGGATTTTTAACGAAACAGAGGACTTCCAAGCATTCCAGATGAAAATATTAGAGCTTAAGAGAAACTTTGATTTACAAATACAGGAGTGAAGAGAAACATAAATATGTACACATTAGCAAGCAATTGGAAAGTTCCAAACAAGGATGAAATGTTTACATTTAAATGGGGAGATAATACAAGTGTACTCTCAGAACCCTAATGTCATCAGGGGTTATAGGAGTTAAATAAGACAGTGTCTAGGGGTGATTTTGTTATGTTTTGACCATCTTAAAAGAAGAAAGGAAAGAGAAGAAAAAAGGAATGCGCTAGTGAAGAAAGGGAGAAAGATGGAGAATTTATAATTTCATATAATATAGGTGCCCAACTAGAAGACTATACAAATAAGGAGAATGGCATGGGAAGAGAAAGCAACACCTGAACCTCATTTTCATCTGAACTGGTTAAAAAAAAAGAATACACATAGACATGTAAGAGCTGGGTGCAGAAATGTATTTAACTCAACTGGGAAACAGGAAGAATGAGAATAAGAGAGACAACAAAGTAAGGAAGTAGTTAGCCATAAGAAAAACAAACACTAACCTTGGAGAATGGATTACAAAGAGGAAGAAGGAAGGGAGGAAGGAAAGGAAGGGAGAAGGGAAGGAAGGAAGGAAGGAAGGAAGGAAGGAAGGAAGGAAGGAAGGAAGGAAGGAAGGAAGGAAGGAAGGAAGGAAGGAAGGAAGGAAGGAAGGAAGGAAGGAGAAGAACCCGTGGTTGGGGTCTAGATGAGGGAAAGAACAAAGGGGCTGGAGAATAAAAAGTAGGTCTTGTCAAGCCTAGAACAGTAGTGCTGAGCAAACACCTCTATCACTATACTCTTTTTGTAAAGATGGGGCAGGAAGCAAAAAGAGTAAAAAGTATAAGACAATAAGATGGAGAAAAATAAATAACCAACAATCATAAGCATAAAAATGAATGAGATGAACTTTCCCACTAACAAAGAGGTTAGAAGAATGGATTAGAAAACAAAATTCAACATGATGCCATTTGCAACTTGAAACACCAAGATTCCCATAGAAGTATCCATCATGCCATGCTGCCTCTCAAGTACAGCTAATTTAACTATCCAAAACAACAAGGAATTATTAAACATTTACTATGTGTAAGGCACTGTAGTAGATGCTAAAGATAAAAAGAGAGAAGGAAAAACAGTTCCTGCCCTCAAGGAACTTACATTCTTGGAGGAGCCAGGCAAGGTGGGGAAGGGCAAGGCTGGTAAATGAAAATAAATTAATATACATAAATGACAGTGAATAGACATAGCCCAAGATCCTGAATCCTAAAGCCTTAGGGATGACAGTGACCCCTGCTTCCAGACCAGCTTCCTGATTGAGAACTCTTATTGAGAACTCCTATTGAGTCCTCCTATTGAGAAAGGAGTCCATCATTTATCAACTGCTACCCACAATGGCAAGTGGGCCAGCTTAACTAAAATGGCAAGTGGTGGCAGGTGCCAGGCAAGTCAAACCACTGCCATTACCTCAACTATCATCTTTCCTTGACTCCAGTGGAGCTAGCCCAGTGGCCTTCAGAACTGCCTACAGCTCACTTGTGCTTCTTTCAGCCCTGGCCCTCAGTTGTTACTGAGGGAAGAGAATCCACCTTCCTTGCCACCGCCACTACTAACTGCTAACCAACTGTCCCCCATAGGCAGGTAAGGCCAAGAGCTCTATGTCAGCACCCACCTCCCCCAGACTGCAGGTCTTGCTTCCAGCCCAACACAAGAATTATCCAGAGATCAGATATGGCCTAACAATTGCTTCTGCTGGTATGATACTTCTTCAGTAGCCATAGATATTAGAGACCCAGAAAAGAAAGTTCTCATCACCAAAGTCCTTGAAGGCATTATCAAATAGTTCAGCATCCAAAAGTGATAGGATTTTATCAGTGGAAATCACACTGAAGAAGAGGTGTTACCCTCTCCTCCGCATTGCCGCTGCACACTAAGGATCACAGACCTCCCCATCTCACTTGCAGCTCAAATTTCCTCTGTGTTGCCTTTCCCTGTTAGAACGTGAGCTTCTTAAGAAAAGAGACTGTATTCCTTTTCCACCTGTACCCCCAGTGCTTTGCACATAATAAGTATTTGATAAATGCTTTTTCATTCATTCCATCAGTCAGTCAGTCCTTCTTTTGGGTTTTTAAAAAATCAGCTTCACAGGAAAGGGATGAGGAAGGTATCACAAAACAGAAGCGCCTATCTAAAAAGATCTGGTAGTTTTAGTAGACCAGAAGTTCAATGAGTCAGTTAAGTGTGGCAGCCAAAAGTTAAGTGTGATCTTGGACTGTGTTTGGAGAGGATAGTGACTAGAATGAGGGAGGTGACAGCCCTGCTGCACTCTTACCTTGTCAGACAACATCAGGAATATTCAATTCCCTAAATGCTATAAAGCAATTTGTTTACTCTTACCAGACTGATTCTCTATCCTACTCTCTCTTAAGCAATTGTTCCAAACTTTTTCTTCTCTCCTTAAGTCTCCCACATCAACTGTTTCCCCCAACCCAAAGTTATTTCTTCCTTTACAATTTGACACTGGCATCCCTTGCTGCCTTCACAGGGACCAAGGAAAAAAGACTACATTAATATCCCAAAGAGGGAATCCTTCCAAAATGATCCATATGTATCATGCTTGCACCAATGGCATGTATTCTAGCTAGAGAAACAAGGGAGTAGGGGAAACAATGACTCTGATTACCTGTATTACACTGAGAAAAGAAGGTTTTTTGTCATGAGCTCCATTTTCTCCCCTTCTCCAATATTTAAAAACCCGTTGATATTATTGTATATTCTCTTATCTTTTAGTTCTCTTCACCAAGGTCAACCTCCCTATATGTCCAACCTCTCCAGTCATCTCTAGCAGAGCATTCCCACAATCATCCCCTCTATATAATCTTTACTTCCTTATATCTAATGTTTTCTTCCCTGCTACCTACAAACATGCCCAAGTATCCCCCACTAGACCCTAGCATTCTCTCAATCTATGATTCTGTATCTTTCTTCTCTTTCACAACTAAGCCCCTAGAAAAAACTATCTATACTCATTACCTTCCTCATCACTCAACTGAAATTGTTCTCTCTAAAGTTACAAGTGAATTCTTAATTGGCAAATCTGATGGCTTTTTCTAAATTGTTATCTTTCGCATGTTTCTTGAAATAATATTTGTAGTGTTTCTCATAGTGTTTGGCATACAGTAGATGCTTAATAAATGTTTATTTCCACTCTTCCTTTCTTGATCTCTCTGCTGTATTTGACACTATTGACCAATCTCTCTTTCTCTACTTTGTCCTACTTGTTCATCTGCTCCTCCTTAGTCTCCTTTGCTGGATCATAATACATATCTCTTTACCTGTGATGGGACCTCTTGTCTTCTCTTCCTACACTTTCTTACTTGTTGACTTCTTTAGTTTTTATGGGTTTAATTATCTCTATTCAAATGATCACTAGTCTACCTCTCGAGACCCATTCCCAGACCACCAAATGCCTATTGGACACTTTAAACTGGATGTCTCATAGACATTTCAAATACAACATGTCTAACAACAGCAACAACAAAAAAAATAAATACAACATGTCCAAAACTTACTATTTTTTAGTTCAAACCCATCCCCCCTTTCTGAAATGCCCTATTTCTGGCCAGGATACTACCTTCTTTCTAGTCACCACAGTTTACAATTTCAGAGCCATCCTCCATTTCTCACTCTCCCTTGTGTTATCTCATTACTTGGCACATTTTGTCCTTTCTACTTGCATAACATCTATTGGTGGTCTCCTTCTCTCTACTCAAAGAATCATCACCCAAGTTCAGGCCCTTATCACCTTGTACTTGTACAAGTACAATATGTCTTAACCAGTCTTCCAATCTCAAGTCTCTGACCCCCTCATTTATCCTTCACATAGATACTAAAGTGATCTTGGACAACCATAGGCTTGATCACATTACAAGTACCCCATACCCTGTTGCTCAATAACATCCAGTGGCTCCTTATGAATTTTAGGATCTCATAAAAACTCTATTGTTTGTTATTCAAAGGTCTTCCAAATTTATTATACATTTCTCCACTTCACATACTCTATGGGTTAGTCAAATGGCCTCCTTGCTGTTCCTCACACAGGACACTCCATGACTTTCTTTGGCACTTCTGGAATGCACTCCCTCAGCTATTTTTTAGAGTCATTTATTTCCTTCAAAATTTAGCTCAATGACAACAATAAGACAACATGCCAAAATGTGTGGGATGCAGCCAAAGCAGCATTTAGGGAGAAAATTTATATCTCTAAACACTTATATTGAGGTAGGTAGGTGGCCCAATGGATAGAATGACAGGCCAAGAGTCAGGAAGACTCATCTTCATGCCTCAGTCACTTACTAGCTTTGTGACCCTGGGCAAGTCATTTAACCCTGTTTGTCTCAGTTTCCTCATCTGTAAAATGAGCTTGAGAAAGACATGGCCAACAACTTGGAATGGGATCATGAAAAGTTGAATATGATTGACTCAACAAGAACAATAAACACACCAATGAAAGAAAGGGCAGATCCACAAATTAGGCATGCAACTAAAAACACTAGAAAAATAAGAAATTTTTATGACTCTAATTAAATACTAGCATAGAAATCTTGAAAATCAAAGGAGAGATTAACAAAAGTAAAAGTAAAAAAACTTCTTAAATTTAAAAAACAGCAACTAGGAGCTTTTTAAAAAAATATTTTTTTGTTTTTTCCTTTTGTTCTGTTTCTTCTTTCACAACATGACTAATATGGAAATATATTTTATGTGACCTCACATATAAAACCTATATCAAACTGGGAAGGAGAAAATTTGGAACTCAAAATTTTATAAAAAATGAATGTCAAAAATTGTCTTTACATGTAATTGGAAAAAAATGAAATTAAAAAAAAAGAAAAACAAATAACAATAAAATAGCTAAGCCACTAGCTAATTTGAGTTTAAAAAAAGAAAAAAGAAAACCAAATTACAAATATCAAAAATGAAAAAAGTGAATCCATCACCAATGAAGAAATAAAAGCAATTATGAGCTATCTTGTCCAACTTTATATGCCAATAAAACTGACAGATTAAATTAAATGAATGTTTACAAAAAACATAAATTGATAGGATTAACAGAATAGGAAATAAAATACTTAAATAATCCTATTTTAGAAAAAGAAAATGAAGAAACCATGAATTCCCCAAGAAAAAACTCCAGAACCTGATGGATTTATAAATGAATTATAAATTATAATTATGTTAATTATATTATATTATATTAATTATATTATTACACAATTAAAGAACAGTTAATTCCAATACTACATAAACTATCTGGAAAAACATAGGTTAAAAAAAACATCTGAGCAAATTCTTTTTATTACACAGAAATGACCTTGATACGTAATCCAGGAAGAGTAAACTTTGAGAAAGAAAATCATACACCAATTTCCCTAACAAATTTGATGCAAAATTTAAAATAAAACATAAGCAAGGAGACTACAGCAACATATCACGCAAATTATTAGTTATGACTAGACTTGGAGTCATAGCAGCCTCAATATAGGAAAGTTATAACTGGTTGTGTTAGTAATAATTAACAAAAATCAGATGATCATTTCAATAGGGGCAATTTTTTTTTTTACAAAATACCTATTCATGTTAAAAAAACCAAAGCTAACAGAAGGAAGCACACGAACAAATGGAGCTTTTAAAAATTTTTAGTATCTAAAGACAAGAAATAGAAAAGTTGACAAAAAAAAGAAAAATGGAAAGGCTGGAAAATAGAAACATTATTAATGCACTGTTGGTGAGGATATGAACTGTTCCAGCCATCTGTAAAGCAATCTGGAATTATGCCCTAAAATCTGTTAAACAATATCCATAAATACTGGTACAAGGTTTATACCCCTAAGGAGATCAAAGAAAGAGGAAAAGGACTGATGTACACTTCTCTATTGATTCTTTGTTGTGACATTTAAGATTCCTTAAGAGTAAGTTTGGTTTTCTCTCCAGAAATAGAATAAAATTCTATTTCTTTTAAAATGTTTTACAAAACTCAGACTCCATTTTATAATGTTATTCTCTTATTTTTTTACTTTAGTTGAACATCTAAGGACCTGAGAATGGTTTTCTTGTCCCAACATCCTTAAACTCTTAATCTAGAATCAGTTATTTCTTAGAGTCTTCAAAGGCCAAGAGAATCAAGGAATTGCAGTCCCAACCCAACATCCACAGGGATATCTAATACTGATTTGCTGTTATCTATCTATATTGGGAGTATGTGTGTCATGGTTAAACTACGAACCAAATAAACCAATAATAAATGAATTAGTAAACTGCTTGTGTTAAGGCTATTATTCTAAAAACGATGGCTTGTTTAACAGCTGGTTGATGTTACCATGATAATCCTTAAAGAGATTAGAATGGTATTTTTCCACACTAGCAAAGTTGTAAATTGTGCTTGCATTTACTCTTATTACTCTTATTTCCATGGCTATCAGATTGACTGTTAGGTGAGGGAACAGAGAAGAGAGAGTTAATGGTTCATTAATGAGTTTAACATTTTAGGGTTGACAAATACTGTCTTCTGCCAGGAAATCTAGAAGATTTCCATTTCATTTTTTAAGTCAAGTCAAAAAGCCAACAAACATTTATTAAGTATTTACTATGTGCCAGGCACTATGCTAAGTGCTCAGGTTACAATGAAAGACAAAAACAGTCCTTGTTTCAAGAAGCTCAATATCTAATGCAAGAGACAACATGTAAGCAACAACTTTTTGAAAAAAGGTATATACAAGATAAATTGGGGATAGTCTCAGAAGGAAGTCACTAACATTAAGGAGTACCAAGAAAGATTTCTTTCAGCAAGTAGGATTTTAGCTCAGACATAAAAGAAGCTCAATTTCCCCTTTAAAATAAAGGGTTTCAATAATTCAATCTCTAAGATCCCTTCAGCCTCTAAATCCTGATACATGACACTAGTCCAACCTGAAAAAAAGAATCTCCTTTACAATATCCTCAAGTACTCCAAGTTTTGTTACTGTTTTTATACAGGTGTGATCAATATGTGTATGTTCTTTTAATTCTGCCTTGTCATTTTGCATTAGTTCATATGAACTTTTCCTCTTGTCTTTATAATTCTCATATTTGTCATTTCAATCTTCCATTATAATTAAATAATTTATTTAGCCATTCTTCCAAGAATGAACCATATAGGTTTTCCAATTTTTGATATCTTTAAAATCTAATCCTAAGATCACTGGGTCAAAAGGTATCTATCTATGTCTAATCATTCCCCAAGATGATTGCACCAATTTACAATTCTATCTTATTTCCCACAGTGCTACCAAAATTCAACTTTGACTATTTTTTCAATTTGATACTTGTAAGATGATACTTCAAAGTTACTTTAATTCACATTTCTCTTGATTACTACAGCATTCAAACAAATTTGTTAAGTGATATTTCTTATCTATGTTTGTTCTTTCAAAATTTGTTCATATGCTTTGATCATTTATCTTTTAGTGAAGAGGTATTACTCTAAAAAAATTTTATTAATTCCTTATGATACTGGATTTCACACTTTTATCAGCTATACTTATAAGAGAGATTTTCACCAATCTGTTTTTCTTCATTTTTTATAGTTCAAAGAAAATGTTAGTTCTTTGATTCAGCAAAGTGTAACACAATATTACAACCTTTTAGAGTGACTTTAAAGTAAAATAACACTTTATGTTCATCAGCATATAACAATCTGCAGCAAAAATTTCCTGTCCTTCAACAGAAGAGTTTAGTTTCTAGCCTTCAAGCTATTTATAAAAGTTGGGCAAATGTTACTACAATAGTTGTTTGTACCTAACAGCTGTTTTATATCTCTAGGAGGGCAGAAATGAACAGACTATGCTTTGATCCTTCTCTTTTTTGGAGATTTAAAAAAATGCCACCAGGCAATGACAAAATATTTCGGGATGGTATGGGTAATGATATCAAAGTTGCAGTTTGTAACAAATATGTAGGCTTGGGATTGAGCCAACGAAGTCAAATGCACAATAAGTTACAGATGTCAGTTTGATAAGTTATTTACTTTGGAGGAAAACCAAACTATTCTGCCTATGATAAAACACTCTTCGACAATTTTTAAAATTCTTTTTCTTAGATAAATCAAAGCATATGCTTCAAAACCAATTTAAAGGAATTCAAAACACAGGAAAATTTATCAGTAAACAAAAGTAAATATTTCATTCTAAGTCTAGTCACTTGACAAAAATAATAAAAAGTGGAAGCAATGTTTTTAAAAGTATAGTTACATTTTGTTACTACATAGATGGACAATTCACATGACAGAAATGAGCAGAATACCCAACTGATCTCACAGGTTGGCATAGAGAGCTATGTAGAATAGGATTTTGTAGGTTCAAATATGAAACGGATTGTCTCAAACCATACTTGCAAATCTCTGAAGTCAGACTGTGTCCATCTGGCAAACATTCCAAATCTACACATGTTGCTCTGATTAGAATCATCTTGGTAAAAAAAAAGAATAACCAAGCAAAGTGATTATGAAAAATCATAACTGTAATACTTATTACTGAAGAGATTTTTTAAAATTAGAGGATCTGGTATTTTTAAGAGTTTCAATTTTTCTTTTCAGTTGAAAGTAGTTATATACTATTCACTAAAGAAAAGACAGTACACTTCTAGAAGTGTATCCCAGAGATCATAAAAATGGTAAAAGGACCCACATGTACAAAAATATTTATAGCAGCTCTTTTTGTGGTGGCCAAGAACTGGAAATTGAGGGGATGCCCATCAATTGGGGAATGGCTGAACAAGCTGTCATATATGAATGTAATGGAATACTATTATGCTATAACAAATGATAAGCATGCAGACTTCAGAAAAACCTGGAAAGACTGATAAACTGATGCTGAGTGAAGTGAGCAGAACCAGAAGAACATTGTACATGGTAACAGTCACACTGTGTGACGACTGACTTTGATAGACTTAGCTCTTCTCAGCAATGCAAGGACCTAAAACAATTCCAAAAGACTCCTGGTGGAAAATGCCATCCACATCCAGAGAAAGAAATATGGAGTCTGAATGCAGATCAAAACAGGCTATTGGCTCTTTTTGTTTTGTTTTTTCTTTCTCATGGTTCTTTCCATTCTTTCTAATTCTTCTATACAACATGACTAATATGAAAATATGTTTAATAAGAAGGTATATTTAGAGCCCATATTGAATTGCACAGCATCTTGGGGACAGAAGAGGGGAGGAAGAAAGGGAAAATTTAAACTTACAGAAGTGAATGTTCAAAACTAAAAATTAATTTATAAAAAAAGACAGTATGACTAAATTATAAACTCCTTGAGAATAGGAACAATATTTCCTTTTTATATGTGTAGTTCCATGGCTTGGCAGAGTAGCCGGCACACAGTAGATGCTTAATAAATGTTTATTGACCGACAGTATCATTTGATGCAGCACTTTCCAAACTGTGTTTCCTGTAATGTGAATAAGGTATCCTTAATATTAATGATATTTTCGTTTTGAAATATTAGATATGAATTTTTTTAGTCTAGAACTCTTATTATGTTGGTATAGGAAACTCCCAGTGGGGAAACTCTTCTAGACCAGAAGGATTCCTTGGTGAAATAAGAGGTTAAGTAACTTGCCTAACACTGTAAAGATGTAGGACCTGAAGCCAGAACTTCTTGATTATCCCTCTATCCACTGCACTACAATATCATACTATCTAAAATTTTGTATCAAAAATATCTCTTACCTGTGACTATTATTCAATAGGAAAATAGGCTTGATATGTATTTTGTGCCAAAATTTCCCTATTTTTCCATCCCAGAGCTATCTCATATATCCAGTTCCCCTGGATCAGGTTCTGTCAATATATTTTAAGGGCTAAGTGTCCGTGGCTTAATAAGCTTAGAATGCATAGAAAGCACAAGACTTAAAGACCTAGCTCTACCTTTTACTAGCTTTATGACCTTGGGCAAATCATGACCTCTCTGAGATTTAGTTCCCTCGCAAGATTATTATGAACAGGAAAATATTACATAAGTGAGAACTATAGGACCATAGAATAATATGATCATTATTTTGCTAGATAAGAACTAAAGATACTTAGTTATACTAAATATAACTGAACAAAATATTGCAAACTCAGATCTCTCACATTCCTCTAAAACTTCCTACAAACTCTGCTGGTCTAGATAATTCCTTCATAGGACTAAAATGTAGCAGAAAGCTAAAGGAAAATAGGGATGGAGAACAAGGCAGATCCATGAATAAGTTGTAAGTGGAGGTCAAGATTGAGGGAAAAAAGATAAGCGAGATCGACCTAAGTGGGAAACACCAGAATATCTGGATAGCCATACAATCAGATAAATTCCCTTCACTTCATTCTAATTTTTAAGGCATTATTTTCTTCAGTGGTCTTTTGGACCTCCTTTTCAATTTGAGTAATTCTGCCTTTCAAGGCATTCTTCTCCTCATTGCCTTTTTGGATCTCCTTTGCCATTTGGCCTAGTCTATTTTTAAGGTATTATTTTCTTCAGTATTTGGGGGGGAGGGGTCTCCTTTAGCAAGCTATTGACTAATTTTTCATGATTTTCTTATATCGCTCTCATTTCTCTTCCTAATTTTTCCTCTCTTTCTCTTAGTTGATTTTCAAAATCCCTTCTGCGCTCTTCCATGGCCTGAGACCAAGTCATATTTTTCTTGGAGGCTTTGGATGTAGGAGCTTTGACTTTGTTGTCGTCTTCTGAGTGTACGTTTTCATCTTCCTTGTCACCAAAATAAGATTCTATAGTCTGAGGTTTTTTATGCTGTTTGCTCATTTCCCAGCCAATTATTTGACTTTTTAACTCTTTGTTAGGTAGGGCTCTGCTTTCAGTGTAGAGAATGTACTGTCCCAAGCTTCAAGGGTTTTACATGCAGCTGTTTTCAGAGATACTTCTAGGGACCTGTAAATTTTCAGGTCTTCCAAGGTAGTATGATCTAAGGAAAGGTGTTTATTCCTCTCCTGGCCTGCACTCTGGTCAGTAAGTAACCACAAGCACTCTTTCCTGCCCTGAAACTGTGAAGAGGGTTCCCTCTCCACTATTGCCACAAACTCTGCTATGCCAGTGCTCCTCTTTGCCCCAGAACTGCCACCAAGGATTCTGACCCAGATCCAAGTATGAACAAAGCAACAGAATCCTGCCTTAGTGCCAACAAAGAGATCCCTGTAATCTCCTTCTGATCAGTTGTTTGATCCCCTTACCATCTGCAGACTGAGAGCTCTGGAAGCAGATGCCACCACCATAACCCTGAGGGAGATCAACTTTCTAATTCGATAATATTTATTAAATGTCTATAATGTGATAAATCCTATATGAAGCTCTAAGATACAAATTTGAATATGTGTCTAAGAGAAGCAAAATGTTCCAGGAAGTCAAATCAAAGTAAGAATAAAGGTATTCCTTCCAGCCTTCCTATAGTTAGCCAATTTTTGAAAATGTTTGAGTAAGAGGGGATGCTCCAAAGAGACTGCAACAAAAGCCAAAGGTCTGAAGGGGCTGAAACAGAGAAAATGAATTGTAAAAGGGAAAAACTTCAGATTCCAAACAGCATTTCTCAGGCTAAATTGGAGTAGGGATGGGGGTGCAGCTTGAATGCCTTAATTCTAAATAAAGAAGCCAGCTGGAACACGAACTTGCCTCTAGGACACAAATTACCTCCAAATTTTTGTCCCTAGCAACACATACTCGAAAAATATGCAAAGGAATAGAGGAGATGAAACTGACTGAAGTAAAATCAATCACCCTAAGTCAACAAGAGATGGTCAATTAAGGGAAGAGGATTTTGAAGAATTTGTCCAATAGGAGGGGCAAGACTTTTCCTATCTCTTCAAACCCATTCAGAGGTTCCCAAAGAGGGCAATACCATCTCCTGGAGGGTGCTGGAAGGATCCAGGAGGGCAGTAGTAGCCTCAAGTGAAATTGTGGGATATTGAATAAAAAAGGGGGCTGTGGAAACATAAAAAAGAAAGAAGAAAAGATAAGAAAACTTTGAAATTTGTTTGTACTTTTTTCATCTGTTGTGTAACAGAGTTAAGGTTGCACTGATTACATTATTTTCCAAATAAACACACAAAATGCAAGTTAGAACCAATCAGTGGCTAAGTCTGCCTACAGGTCTTAACAAGCAAGTGTTAGCAGGGGAGTGTGTCACTCATTAACAAGTCCAGCATGCATCTGCCGGAATATGTGCATGTAATGACTTTTTATAATATGATATTATATGGTTATATGATGCAATATTGCACCATCATAATTTCAATGTAGGAAAAAATCCACAAATTCACAATAAAGTATTAAGTTTAAGATCTGTCATTTTTAAAAAATATTTTATATTTTTTGAAAAGGATGCAAATTTTTTTAAAAGCTGTTAAAATGTTAAAGAAAGTAGATTTCCAGGGGGCTCTGAGTATTTTATTTTTTGAAAAGGGCACCATAGGCCAAATAAGTTTGGGAACCTTTGAACTAAACCCAGAAGGACCCAAATTTGGATTCAGTCAAAGGGCTGCACTTGTGGACCTAGAAGGTAACATGTGGCTTCGAGGCCACAGGTTCCCCACCCCTGGATCAATCTATCTGGCTCATCCATGCAGTACCTGCCAATAAGCTGCTTAACTCAGCCCAGTAGCAGCATAAGCTAGTAAGAGCCAGCACAGTAGCAGATTGGCTTATTCAGCTGAGACACTGAACTTGAGGAGGCGTGAGCCCAGCTAAGCTACCAGTCACACAAAGACACTACATCATGCAAAGAGCCAGCCCAGCTAAACAGCAGAGCAACTCATTCTTCAGAACACCATGCCCTACACTGAACGCAATGAGGATTTTCCTTAAAAAAGAAAATGAAATCTGCTGAAGTTCTGGAACTGTTAATTGTTGTGGGCACACATTCTCTAAATATATGCTTCACTTTTGTTGTTGTTCAGTCACTTTCAGTCATATCTAACTTTTCTAGATTTTAAACAGATACTACTCATCATTTTAAGGAAAGCTCCATCTATTCCTGCACTTTCTGGTGCTTTTAACAGGAAAAGGGCGTTGTATTTTGTCAAAGGCTTTTTCTATGTCGACTGAAATGATCATCTGATGTTTGTTTTGTTATTAATATAGTCAATTATATTTATACTTTTCCTAGAGCTAGCCCTGCATTCCTGGGAAAAAATCAATTTGATCATAGTGATATATTGCTATAATATATCTTTTTGTGACATATTGCTATAATCTTCTTGATAAAATTTGGTTTCAATTTTTGCATCAATATTCATTAGGGAGACTGGTTTATAATTTTCTTTCTCAGTTTTGACTCGCCCTGGTTTAGGTATCAAGACCACATTTATGTCATGGAAGGAATCTGGTAGGGCTCCCTCTTTACCTATTTTTTCAAACAGTTTATGTGGTATTAGTATTAATTGTTCTTTAGATGTTTGAAAGAATTCGCTTGTAAAACCATCTGGTCCTGGAGTTTTTTTCTTAAGGAGCTCACTTATGGCTTGTTCACTTTTTTTCTAAGATAGGTTCATTTAATTATTCCTATATCCTATTCTGTTAATCTGGGCCATTTATATTTTTGTAAACGTTGATTCATTTCATGTAGATTGTTCGTTTTATTGGCATATGGTTGGACAAAATTGCTTTTATTCCTTCTTCATTGGTTGTGGATTTATTTTTTTTCATTTTTGATGCTGGTAATTTGGTTCCCTTCTTTCTTTTTTTAAAAATCAAATTAGCCAATGGTTTATCTGTTGTTATAGAAAGCCTACTTTTATTTATTAGCTAAATTTTTTTACTTTCAATTTTGTTAACTTCTTTGATTTTCAGGATTTTCATTTTGGCGTTTAATTCAAGATTTTTAATTTGATGTTTTCTGGAGTTTTTTTAATCTTACCTGACCAATTTATTGATCTTTTTATCCCCTCTCTTTTATTGATATAAGAGTTTAGATATATAAATTTTCCCCTAAGTACTACTTTGGCTGCATCTCACAAATTTTGGTATGTCGTCACATTGTTATCACTATGTTCAATGAAATTATTGGTTGTTTCCATGATTTATTCTTTCACCCATTCATTCTTTAGGATTTGGTTATTTTGTTTGCAATTAATTTTTAATCATTGCTTTATAGGCCCTTTATTGAATGTAATTTTTACTGTACTATCATGTTAAAAATATGTATTTAATTTTTCTGCTTCTCTGCATTTGTTTATGAGGTTTTTATGCCCTAATACAATGGTCAATTTTTGTGAAGGTATGTACACCTCAGAAATTAGTCCACTCCTTTCTATTCCCATTTAATACTATTCAGAGGTCTATCGAATTTAACTTTTCTGGAATTTGATTCATTTCCTTAACCTTTTTCTTGTTTATTTTCTGGTTATATTTATCTAGATCTGATGGGGCAAATTGAGATCCCTTACAAGTATAGTTTTATTGTTTATTTCCTACTGTACCCATTTAACATTTCATTTTAGAATTTGGATGCTATGCCATTTGGTTCAATATGTTTAGTACTGATATTAATTGATAATTTATATGGTACTTGGTTCCCTTAAGCCCCAGCTAAAATACCATCTTCTGTGAGGGGCCTTTCCTCATCTCCTTTAATGATAGTGACCTCTCTCTATGATTATCTTCAATTTGACCTATATATATCTTGTTTGCACAAGGATCAGTTTTGTGTTTTTGTTTTTGCTCTTCTTTGTACTTCTTGCACTTAGTATAGTGTCTGGAACATAGTAGGTGCTTAATAAATGCTTACTAACAGAGAGCCATTTAAGTGTGAAAACCAAAGTAGTCTTTGTCTTAGCTCTCAACTAGGGACAGGATTCTGCTGAAAAAATCATTCCGTCCAGTCACCCAACTCCTCATATCAAATGAAGGGGAAGATTGCCAAAATAGCTTCAAAAGCTTTGATATCATTAATTTACTCAAGACACCTCAGGGGAAGATTATCATAGCAACTGGAAAGAGGAGCCAGAAAAAGTACAGGAAAAGTAAGCTTAGGGGAGCTGTGGAGTTGGAAGACAAACAAAGGACCCATCCTCTCAGCTGCCACCAGGTTGTCACTACCCTTGCACTACTGACCTCAGCCTTTTACAGCAAAATGCCCCTCCCCTCATTGATTACAAATGCCAAGAGCTCAGCTGCTATCTCAAAAAGGAAACATCCTTGCCACATTTCAAGATCAAGGAAAATGACTGCTACTCACACTTTCCTCCCAGTACACATCTTCTTCAGATTGGTTCACATCACCTGTACTGTCCAAAGAGTACACAGAATAGATTGGCCAAACTCATTTGGGAATGGAGGATCCCTCACTCAGGATGACTAAACTGACATTTTTTTAAACTTTTTTTTCTTTTTTTTATTATTTAATATATTTAGTTTTCAGCATTGATTTTCACAAGAGTTTGAATTACAAATTTTCTCCCCATTTCTACCCTCCCCACCACTCCAAGATGGCGTATATTCTGGTTGCCCCGTTCCCCAGTCTGCCCTCCCTTCTGT
>CM053624.1:225763407-225784543 GCA_028646595.1 Phalanger gymnotis | reverse complement strand
TGAATCTGGGTGCATTTTCACTGCCTGGTCATGTTCCCAGCCAACTTACTTGACCCTTGAGTTTTTCAGTGGGGTATGACTGCTTGTAGAGTACAGAGTTCTATGTTCCAAGCTTGGGGGGATGCACCAGCTCTGCCACACCAGCACCCCTCCTTCCCCAAGAACCCCCAACCCAGACTGGACTTAGATATTCAGCAGGCTCTTCACTCCTGCTCTCATTTGCCACTGGGTGGGCCTGGGGCCAGAAGCAACTGCAGCTGTAGTTCTGTAGCTGTCCCACCTCTGCTGCCCCCGGGGTGGCAGCCGAACCGCAAACTCCCTGTCCCCAGCAGCTTTTCCCACTAACCTTCTCTGTTGTCTTTGGTGTTTGTGGGTTGAGAAGTCTGGTAACTGCCACAGCTCACTGATTCAGGGCGCTAGGGCACCCACTGCCTGGCTCCTGGTCTGGTTGATCCGCGCCGCCCACACTGGGCTCTGCTCTGCTCCGCTCTGCTCCCAGCTCCGTGCAGGATAGAACTTACCCAGAGACCATCCAGGCTGTCCTGGGCTGAAGCCCTGCTTCCCTCTGCTGTTTTGTGGGTTCTGTAGTTCTAGAATTGGATCAGAGCCATTTTTTATAGGTTTTTGGAGGGACTTGGCGAGGAGCTCACACTAGTCCCTGCTTTCCAGCCGCCATCTTGAACCTGACATTTAAAAAAAAAACCTGAATAAAAGGAGAAAAACAAACTCCAAAGAAGAAACATTAATTTCTGTCCAAATTAGTTTTCTAGAAGAATCATAAATAAGTCAAAATGACTATACTTACAAACCCCAGTTGTTTTCAATATATGTAAAAACTTTTAATTTTATATATTATTACATACCCTTCCTTATTTTATTACATGAGGACCCATTTATGTTTTGGTTCAACAGAATTTTCCCCTAGGCTTCTAATACTAGCTCTCATTTATGTAACTCTTATTTGTAATAATACAATATAATGAGAGGCAGTATGCAAAATGCTTTGTAAACCTTAAATCATTATCTACATGTAAGGCAGTAATATTTTTATACTAAAATCTAGGATCAAAGGCTTAGAGCTGGAAGGGATGGACCTTAGAGGCTATTGAGTCCAACCCTCTCTTTTTACGGATGAAGGAATCGAGGCAGAGGCAGGTTAAGTGATTTGCCCAGAGTCACACAGCTAATGAGGGTTTGAGGTAAGATTTGATTCTAGGTCTTGTAGACTCCAAGTGCTGCATTTATGATCTATCAGTGATGTCAAACTCAAATGAAAACAAGGGCAATGAATTGACAAATACAGATCCCCAGAGTTCACATAGTAACTTAGAAACCACATTATCTATGCTTTATAGGTATTTTTATTTTGTTAAATATTTCCCAATTTCATTTTAGTCTGGTACAGCTGCACTTACGAGTGCTGCCGCCAGTGTTCGACACCTCTGTATTTCACCACTTTGACTCCCTTGCTTGTATTTTATAAAGCACTTTCCTCACAACTATGTGGGCAAGGCAGTAAAAGTATTATTATAATTTCCATTTTATAGATGGGGAAATGAGTTCAAGAGGTGACAGCAGCTCTGTGAGTAGAAGCTATTATTATCAACCCCATTTTACAGATGAGGACACTGAGGCACAGAGTTAAGCGATTAGTCTGAGGTTACACAGCTAATGTCTAAGGTAGAATCTGAATTCAGATTTTCTTAACTGTGAGTCAGGCAATCTATCTGCTACACTACAAAATGTCACCTCTTGAACTCAAATGAGATAATATACGTAAAATGTTTTGCAACCTTAAAGTACTAAAGCATTATATAAAGTTACTATTATATATTATACATCTATAAATACATGTGTATGTATAGGAGCCAGTGAACACCTAGGATGGATGCGTGCCAGGCCTCAGGGGACCCAGAGACAAAATACTGCCCCTCCCCTATCTACTTTCTTCCCATGGCACATGTTTCCCTGGCTGGTGCCCCTCATTCCTTATCAGGCACAAATATCCTGATTCCAATGATCCACATTTCTCTGTCTTGCCCCATTAGTGGTGGGCAGTCTTCATGCCATATCAGCTCTCTGTCTAAAACCCTCTATAAGTCTGAGCCCCGAGAGGCCTGGGGCCTGTGATTGGGGCTCATAGTTTGCTGCATGACTGAACCACTTTCCTGCCTGTGTTGCTGAGGGCAGTGGAGAGGGCTGGGGGAAAGCCCCCACCCCATGCTGTTCCCTACTGGCATCTGTTCTTCTTTCATGGCTGCCATCTCTTTGAGAACAACTCTCTCCCCTTCTGCCCTGCAATATATCTATATATAGTACCTATGTCCCAGGCAAGCTAGCTTAGCTGAAGTAGCAAGGAATGCTGAGAGGCAAAAGACCACATGCACCAGGTCAGTCAAACCACCATGACCACCTACCCTGAGATCCTGATAGAGATAGCCCAGGATCTTGAGTTCAAGAGCCCTGGGAATAGTCCTGTCCCCTAGACTACCAACCTTGCTTCCTGCCCTGCCCTCACAGCTTTTGTGCAAGAGAGAAATCCCTTTGTAGAAGAGGCCCACCATCCTTGCCATCATTAATACCAACTTGTGCCACCAAGGACAGTTAGCCCAACATCCCATAGACCACTGGCTCTGCTTCTAGCCCAGCCCCTGAAGTCATCACTAAAGAAAGCAACTCTGGTGAAAAAGAAGCCAGGCATTCCCACCAACTGCTGACCAATCTACACAATAGGCAAGACAACCTTGCTGAAGGAGGGAGGGAGGGAGGAGGGAGGGGAAAGGGGGGAGAGAGAGACAGAGAGACAGAGAGACAGAGAGAGACAGAGAGAGAGAGAGACAGAGAGAGAGAGACAGAGACAGAGAGACAGAGAGAGAGAGAGAGAAAGAGAGAGAGAGAGAGAGAGAGAGAGAGAGATGCCTCTACGCAGACCCAGATAAAAGAATCCAGGACCCTGAATCTAAGAGCCCTGGAAATAATAGTGCTCCCCAAAACATTAGCCCTGCTTCTAGCCCAGCCCCCACACCCATCCTTAGGTAAAGTAACCCCTTAGAGAACAGGAGCTGGCACTGCAGGCTCTGCCTCCCAGGCAGCCACAGCTACAAAAAGAAGACCAGGAAAAGAAAGTTCTCACCACCAAAAACCCTGGCACTGCCAGAGAACTCAACATCAGAAATGGATATGACATTAAAGAATATGCATCACCACTTGCATTGTTACTGCACTAAGGACCACAGGCCTTTCTGTCTAACCTGTAGATAAGATAACCTGTTCCACGTGTTGGCTCCTCCAGTAGAATGGGGACTCCCTTTTTGGGAACTTAGTCTAGTGTTTCATCCTTTTAAGCATTTGATAAATGCTTTTTTCATTTATCCATTCATTATCATTATTATTATTATTTAGCCACAGTTACACAGCCAAGAAGCAGTAGGGGCTGTAACCTGAACCTCAGTCTTGTCATTACATAGCCAGGAAGTGTTCTTTTTACAATAACACAATATTGTTCTAACAGCAAAAATCCACAGATGTCATAGAAAGAGTACTATTTCTGGAGTCAGAGGACCTAGGTTCAAATCCTGCGGTTCAGTTCCTACCTGCTTGACCTCGGTCAAGTCACTTAATTCCTGTGGGCCTCTGTTTCCTAATCCATAAAATGAGTGGGGTGCCCTACCAGGGGTGGGAAACCTGAGGCCTCGAGGCCACATGTGGCTTTCTAGGTCCTTAGGTGCAGCCTTTAGACTGAATCCAAGTTTTACAGAACAAATCCTTTCATCAAGGGGATTTGTTCTGTGAAGTTTGGATTCAGTCAAAGGGCTGCACTTGAGGACCTAGAGGCCCATACATGGCCTTGAGGCCACAGGTTCCCCACCCCTGGCTAGACCAATGATGTCAAATTCAAATAGAAACAGGAAAGGACAAGGTGGGGTACCACTAAACTGTGTGGCTACACGCTGGCTTAGAAAAGAACATTATCTGCGTTCTGCTGTATTTTTAATTATTTTGTTACGTATTTCCCCATTACATTTTAATCTAGTTCAGCTGCACTAGAGAGTGTTGCAACAATGCCAGCCTCGTGTTTGACACTTCTGATCTAGAGAGCCTTCCAGCTCTATATAGATGTATGATCCTTTATCCCTCCTAGAGACAGTTTGGTTCTAACCTGGTCCAGACCAGGATGGATCTGGTAGTTCTGATTCTGACTCTTGAGTCATCCCTATCCCCAGTCCAGAGAATCAAGAGAAGGCCAATTCAATTTCAGAAATCTACAAAGTTCAAAGACTTCACCGGAACAAACTGGATATGCCAAAACAACTGGATCTCGGGTCTATATTTAAAATAGCTGGATTCTCAGTCAAGTTCCTCCAAATGATACAGCCTCCTAGGGACTCTTCATACCAGAGATGATTTGAGGATCAGAGTTAGAGCCAAAAGAGGCTTATAGAGTCTTCCTTTACCAATAGATACATGCTTGATAATGGAAAACTTTTTGGAGTTAGGGGAGAGGGTTGAAAGGAAGGAAGGGAGTGAAGAAGTTGTCACTTTCCTGTCATTTATTTACCTCTTTAAATAAAAAACAAGTATTCAACAAACATGTATTAAGTGCCAGTTATGTGCAAGGTCGAATGCTAGTCATGGGGGGTGGAGTCAGGAGAAAACACAGTCCCTGCCCTCAAGAAGTTTATAATCTAGCAGACAGTAACACTATTACACAAAAATAAGTCACCATGTAAGTCACCTTTTAATAAAAGTTAATGGATACAAATGTTTACTCTATTAATCAGTTTATCTTCGTTAAGTCAACAGAATTACTCACTGAGTTGTTTTTGAATTAATTACAGAGACTCTTGCAGACGCAGCCCTGGAGAAGAGTTGATTCCATCTTTGTGAGCTGAGACTGAGCCATCCATGCAAAAAGAAGAAGAAGAAGAAAAGAAAAAAAAAAAGAAAAAATCCACCTAGCAATATTTTCTTTCCTTTCCACTTTAGGGATAAAGAGTGAAAGTGGTGATCTATGGGGGGAAAAAAGGTTTTTTGCTTTTGAAAAAAAAAGCATTTGCTTTTTAAAAGCATGAACTGAATACAGAGGTTTTTTTATTTTTTTAATAAATTTATTCTAATGAATCTTTCCTTACTAATGCAGAGCCAGTTGTAGTAACAAAAGATTTGCTAGTGATCTTATATCAAATGTTTTAAACAGTTTTCCAGGTTCATGGATCAAAATGCACCTTGGCAAATAACCAAGGACTGACTCTGTCCAATCTTTAACGTGTTATGAAATTTTATTATGAAACTTCAGCACAAAAACAGAGATTTTTTAAATATAGCTCTTTTATTATGGTGCATGCAAAGTCCTTCTATATTGAAAAAATAACTTAGACTCATTTAATACATTAATCGCAAAATTCCCATTAATTCTCTTACTTCTTGCTTACCAGAAATTAACTCAACATAATTTGGAATGTAAGGAATTAAGTAACAGAATCATAGAAAGCATAGAATTGTAGATCTGGAAGAGAATCATTAATCTCAGACTTGGAAAAGACCAAAATGGATCATCTAGTCCAGGGCTTCTTAAACTTTTTCCACTCTCACCCCCTTCAGCACTTCTTAAATGATGGGGTCGGACAAAGTTTAAGAAGCTCTGACCAGTCTATCTTGAAGAAGAAATAACCACTGTTATCATTCTTGACAAGTGGTGATCCAATCTCTGCTTTTAGACCATTGCGTGATAACTTTATTAACTTATGGAGTCAGTCCATTCTACTTCTGGGAAGCTCTGATTCTTAGGAAATTTTCCTCGATATCACATGGAAATCTGCTTCTCTGCAACATCAACCTTTTGTTCCTGGCTCTCCCCTCCAGGGTTAAAAAGGCAAGTCTTGTCCCTTTTCCAAATGATGTTCCTTCAAAAAGTTAGTGTCTTGGGATTTCCTGACAGAAAGGACCTTAATGTTGGTGCAACAGACAGAGCACTAGGGCTGGAGCCAGGAAGACCTGAGTTCAAATCTGATCTCAGTTACTTACTACCTGTGACCTTGAGCAAGTCACTTAACATCTGATAGCCTCAATTTCCTTATCCGTAAAATAGGGATAATAGGGTTGTTTCGCAGATGAAAAGAGGTAATAATTATAAAGCACTTAGCACATAGTAAGCCTATGTAAATGTTAGCTTTTATTATTGTTAGTTAGTCCAATTAGTCAACCAAGAGTCATTCATTTGGCAGCCCAGCTGAAGAAGCAAAGCATCCTGAGGGTCAGACAAGAAGCAGCATATGCCAGGCAAGCCAAGTTGCCATCACTACCACCACTAGCTAGACACCACATACTCTCAGACCAGCTTCTTGAACCCAGGAGCCTTGGGAATAGCAGCTTCCTCCAAACCACCAGACCTGCTTCTAGTCTAACCCTAATAGCTCTCACTGAAGAGAGAAATCATGGTGGAAAAGGGGCTCACCTTCCTCATAACCACCACTACCAACTGCTGACCAACTTCTACCAACAGGCAAATAAGCCCTGGCAGGGGCAACACCTTTCAGCCCACCAGTGCTGCCATTGCCCAAGGAAGTGACTCCTTGGAAGAAGGGGCCAGCCATCCTCACTAATTACCAATGAATGGACACTCACAGTATAGGCCAGCCAGACTAGCTGAAGCAGCAAGGCACCCTGAGGAAGCACAGAAGGCAGTATATGTAAAGCAAATCAAACTACCACCGCCATCTGAACCACCATCTTCCCACAGACCCTGATGGAGACCGCCCAAAACCCTAAACCCCAAATCCTTTGGGATAACAATGCTTCTAACCTGCTTCTTGCAACAATCATCCTGGGAAGTAACTGCTGAGAAATGGAGCCTTGCAACTGCTTCTACAGGTGCTACAGCCACATCCACTGAAGATCCTTGGCACTGTCAAATGTCAGAAATTTACTGTGATTTTGTCAGTGGAAATTAGAGTGGGCATTAAAGAAGAGGCATCACCATCTGCTTTGCTAATAGACCCTAAGGACAAAGGTGCCTTTCCATCTGATACACAGCAGAACTTTCTCTGTGTTGCTACTGATTAGAATGTAAGCTCTTTCTGAGCAGGAAGGCTTACTTTTCTATTTATATCCCCAGTGCGTCACACATGGAAATGCTTAATAGCTGCTTCATTCGTTCATTCATTCATTCGTTCATTTTACAATTCAGAAAACTGAAGTCCAGAATAGTTGAGTGACTTGCCTCAAACCATATTGGTGATGTAAGGAGCAGAGCCAATAATTCAAACCCAGGTCCTCTGATTTGTTGATACAATGCAACTATAAAATCCTCCCTCCTTTCCCTAAGTTAAACATTAGCAGTTCTTTTAACCAACCCTGGTGTGGCATGGCTTTTGGTCCTCTCATCACCCTATTCACCTCCCTCTGAACATACTCCAGTTTGTCAGTGTCTTTCCAAACACCAGAACTGACTACAATACTCCAGATGTTGGTATGGATCCACAAACAACCACTTTTTAGGTACAGTCATTCAACCAGATCCAAACCCACCTGTTATCCCACCTAGCCAAAAATCTCTCCACCCTGCCTGCAATAATATTATGAAAGACTTTCTAAAATGACATTGAAATTCAGGGGTCCTATATTTACAGATCAAATAATGTTCAAAAAGAAAATGAGGCTAGCCTGTCATAACCTATCACTGATGAACTCTATACTGCCTCTTAGTGATAATCACGGCCCTATCTAAATGCTCTAAACTATCCAATTGACAAGAAATTCCAGGAATTAGAGTCAAGGACACCAGGCTCTGGTTTGCACATACCAGCCTCTTTCCCATCTCCCCATCTCCGGATCGATGGCACACCTCTCCTATTCTCGATGAGTTTTAAACACAGAACTATCAGTGGGTCAGCAATCACATTTACTGGTTCTTTCAGTACCCTGGAATCTAGATCATCTGGACTTGGTAACTTGAAATCACTGACAGCACCTGGGTGCTCTCTTAATACATCCTCAGAGATCTTAGGGATTGCCTAGTCCAACTTCTTAATTTTACAGATGATGAACTAAGGGCTGAGCATGGAGCCCAGGAACCCATGGAGCCATGGAACCCAAGTCTCTAGACTTGCAGGCCACCTCCTTTTATTACATCATAGCTCACAAATTCATTCAAATGAAACAATACCCTCTGGAATCTGGAGAATGTGGGTGTCTTACACTACTATCTCATTCCTATTACTATCCAAGGCTATAGCCAGAGTGATCAGCACTCTCATATGTCCCTAATGCTGTCACTAGCTATTAGATAAAATGGCCATGAGGGTGAAAACAAATACTAATTACTGATCCCTGTTAGATGTTGTTAGTTGCTCGACAACTCTATATTCTAGAAAATACTGAGGCTAGGCTCCATTGCTAAGAACTGGATGCTTTAGTCCTCTGCCTCATATTCACTGTCCTTTCCTGCTTTTGCTCATGCATGGAATGTCTCACCCTTGTATCTAACTATCTGAATCTTACCTCTCCTCCAGCACCCAACTTAAAAGGCTTCCTCTCTCCTCTAAAGCCTACAGCAATTGTCTGTATTACTCCTAGGGTACCAGATACTGCCCTGTTCTGAAGTTATCTTTTGCATATGTATATATTGTTTGTCCAGCTATATTAAATACTCCATGAAAGCAGGGACCATTCATATTTGTATCTCACACAGGGCATAGCACAGTGTCTTGCACTTGTGGGTGCTCAACAAATAGTTGCTAATTGAATAGTTGCCTTTACCAAGCATCCTATGTTCCTCACCCTTCACCTTTCAATGTTCTTCACTGTTTCCTGCTTTCTTGTAAACTTACCCATCATACTTAGAAGTTATGTCAACAGAAAATAATAAAGAAAGCAATGTAAAAGATTTTTCAAAAAAGAAAAAAGTCCTGTTCTGGCTTCTTTGTTGCTAACTAACCATGGTTTGTATTAAATGTGTATATTCTAATCAGTGTTGCCAGATTGATGATGTTAAGTCCTATTAAGGTACAGATTTTGCCTTTGCTTGTCTCTTAACAAATCTAGTAATGCTTAACTTCAAAGCCTAAACAGCTCTAGTCAAAAGGCTGGAATAGATAGATGATAACAGCCACAGTAGTAGTAGCTTAGACATTGCTCAAGATTTTGAAAAATAAATTCTTAATAGGAAATTGATTTTTTTTTCTTCCCAAGTTCTTGAATCAAACCATGGTAAAAGAAAAGAGCAAAGTATCACAGATTTAGACTTAGAAAGAACCGTAAAAGTTATCTAGCACAACCTTCTCATTTTCCAGAGGCAGAAAATGAGATCCAGAGGGGTTAAAGAGCCTGCCCCATCACCTAGAGAGTAAGGGCCAGAGACAGCACTTGAAAACTGATGTTCTGATTCCAAATCAAGCACTCTTTCTGTTGTATCATTATTTTGAATAAACATTTTGAATGTACAGAATTATCAAAAACAAAAGATATGCCACTTCTTCCTCAGCAACTGACTCTAAAAGTGATTGGCACAGAAACTATAATCAAAAAATCATTAATTTTGTCCTCATGACCTACTAATACCACTTCCATATTTCCTAACAAAGGACTGATATGTACAGAAGTATTTTAGCAGCACTTTGAATTGTAGCAAAGAAATTGAAACAAAGTAGGTGCCCATAAATGAGGTATGGATGAATAAATTATGATATGTAAGTGCGACGAATTATTTCCATAAAGAAATGTGGACTCTAAGAAATGATGAGAGGAACAGATTAAGGGAAATCTTATGTGAACTTACACAGAGTCAAGTGAGCAGAATCAAGAAAACTATTTATACAATAACCACAATACTTTAAAGGAAAATAACTTTAAAAGACTCAAATCCCAAATAATGTGAAGATAACCAATGATGACTCCAGAAGAATGATGTTTAAGTTTCCTTCACACCTCTTGGCAGAGTGCTGATAGACAAGAGATACTGAACAAAACACACATTTTGAAATGAGAACAACATGTTAACTTGTTTTGCTTGACTACATTTATTTGTTCCTTGGGAAGGTTTTGGGAAGCAAACTGCAGGAGGGTAAGTGGGGCTTAGTAGTAGTGATACAAAATTTTTTTAAGGTATCAAAAACATTTTTTAAGCAGAAAAGATAGAAGGAAGTTCAAAAGACAGTAGAGCAGTATTATAATATCATATTAAACTTAATATATACTTAAAAAAACTAATCTGTACATAATAGGGGTTCATGATTCCCTATCCAATCCCCCTTTTCTGTTCGTCTTTGTCTATGAAAATGTTCATATTTATTGATGTTTGTCAAGCTCATAATAAAAAGGAAAATTAAAAAAGCCAAAAAACTAGCACTAATGCCATTAATAGTGTCAATATTTCTGAACTACTGTTAAGAAAACATTTGACTTGATCTTGAAGAGATATTAAACATGGCTCCTTTTGTAATTTTTTCGCTAGTTTTTATAAAGTTAAAATAGCATTAAAACCTTGCTAATTAACAGGACCAAAGCTCAGAATCTCTATCTGAAGGCGCATGGATGAATGAATGAATGAATGAATGAAGCATTTTTAAGGGCTTACTGAGTACAAAGTTCATATAATGGCACAGTGACTATCAAGTGCCACAAAAGACCCACATTTAAATCAGCATTTCCCTCAGTTCCATGCAAGATTGGCCAGAAAAAAAAATGTTCATTCCCTAACCAGATTATGAGTAGTCTGTATCCCGAGAAGTGGTGGTCCTACACTAAACCCGATAAAGAAGAACCACTGAAAAGGACTGAATATAAGCTACAGGTGTGGAATCAGAGAGGCGTTTCATGGAGCAAATACTGAGGACATGTGACACTGAGTACCTTTGTTAAGAGGCACTGCCAGAGCTTCCTGGAAAAGATACATATATGGCTTAACACAGGCTCCGGGGTGGGGGTGGGGGGTGTGTGTGTGAGAGAGAGAGAGAGAGAGAGAGAGAGAGAGAGAGAGAGAGAGAGTTTGGGAGCTTCAGATATGTTAGGGAAGCTGGCTGGCTCCTCAACATGTCCCTGATTTCTGGCTTGTCTCCCCAGACTTTGGAGGCTTTCCCCTGGGTGAGATCAGGCCCTCTGTTTTGACCAGGTTGAGAGCTCATCTCACATCCATTTAAAGAGCTTATTTATTCTTGTGCATTTGCTAGTATATTCTAATCTGCATAACTTCTCTGTTTGCTTGGATAAATGGGTTTATTCATTTTGATATTTATGATATCTTCTGTGTAACCACTATGGTTAGGAATTAGGTTGGTTAAATGTAGATTAAGAACTAGCAACTAGGGAAGGAGTGTTTGTTCTGAAATAGACTCATACCTCCAGGCTAAAAATATGTAAGAAGAGTCTAGTAGCCATTCTTGGAAACTAGGGAAAATAGCATCCAACCTCCAAGAACTCCTGGGCCCCTCCCCAACTCCAACCTTCAGAGTGCAGTCAGGTGTGTAGGCACTGCCCCAGGCTCTAAGGAAAGGATGATATGCACATGCTTAAACCATACAGAATAAATATAAAGAGAACAAATATAAGTTATAAAGGGGAAATAAAAAATGGCTTCACATAGAAGGTGGTGCTTGAACTGGCACATCTCAAGTTCTGCCAGATGGATTTAATCCTTAGCAACAAAAATAATACCAATACATACTTACATAGCTCAGTAAGGTTTACAAAGTGCTTTTCTCATAACTGATTTTACAAATAAGGAATCTGAACTTAGAGAGGTTAAGTGATTTGTTCAGCTACTGAGTAGCAGGACTAGGGCCCAAACCTAAGTCTTGTAATTCAAAATCCAGTGTATTTTTCCACCATATACAAGGTGTTCCAAAAGCCATAGTGCAATATTCAACTTTAATAGCTTAAATGGCTATTTTTTTAGCTATTATTATAACTTCCTTAGCTTTAATAGCTTAAAATTACACTAAGACTTTTGGGACACATATAATGTTTCTCACTCCATACAAGTCAATTATCTTCATAAAAAAGAAAAACTGGTTTGTGGTCATTAATTGTATCTCAACCATAACCAATTGTCTTACAAATCCTATGACAAGAATCAATGATATACCTATCTGTACAAAATCCAAGCAGATTTCCTACTGACAAGGTCATCTATGAAGAATGCCATTTCTTACAAAAACCCTGGATTTGATCCTCCTTTCTTGAATATGGAGTCAATAGATGCCATCTCCATTCTTCATCATTTTCTCTCTTTAGCCCCTAAAACTTGGCCTCTATCCTCCTTATTCCACTGAAATTTTTCCCCCTAAGTTTACCGATGACCTCCTGTTCAAGCCTAGTTGACTCTTAGTTTTCTTTCCTTTGTACCTCTCAGACAAGTCTGATCACATGAACCAGTAGTCAGAGTCCCTTGTGAGGAGGTTCTGTTTTGTTTTTTGTACTTGTGTTCCCACCACCTAGCCCTAGCAGCTAGCATATTGTGCGTACATTTGTATGTGATCCATTCACGATCCATTGATTTTTGATTGCTCTTACCTCTCCCTCTGGTCTTGAGTTTTTGCCTATGTTAGCTTCCTCTCTCATCTCTATACTTTGTGTGTAAAAACATGAGACTTTCTTACCAAGATTGCTTCCTGAACTGAAGGTAGTACACTACACCCAGCTCCCACAAACCTACTCCACCTACTTTTAAAACCCTGAAGTTCTTACCAGAATGAATAATGATCATGAAATCCAATGAGAAATTATAGTAATTGACTTGTTCCACCCTAGAATGGCACAAAAAGTCAGCCAGAAGACAATGGGCAATAGGAGGGAGCTTCTTCAGCAAAGCCAGTGTCAGCACTGAGAGGGACACCTGCAAGGCTCTATGTCCTGGTGCCCCAAGGGCAAAGGATTCCCCTGAGAAAACTCCAAGGCACGTCATAAGCATGTAATAAGTGCTATTGACTTGACTTGACACACAGAGTTTAGCATGAAATCAAACTTAATAAGAAAAAGTGGACAGGGAAGTATAAGAGGGAAGCTAACAAGAGGCTCAAGAAAAACAAACTTCCTGATTCTGAAGGGAGGATTAAAAGGAGAAAATGTTTAAAAAGAAAAGAACTAGAATCTAAGCGAGTATCTCAGATTGCCTTTTATATTCCTGGGGAACGTCTGACAAATTTGGATATATTAATGTTATTGCATTGTAAAAAAAAATGAAAAAGATGATTTGAGAGAATCCTGGGTAGTATGTCAGTTACTCTGTCAATAGGCATTTTTTAAGTGTCTACTATGTTCCAGGCACTGTGCTAAGTACTAGGGATACAAAGAAAGGCAAGAGAGTATCGCTGGATTGAGGAGTACATGAGAATATGAGAATGGGAGCAAGACTATGTAGGTAAGATATAAGAAGACTTTTTCATGCAACCTTTTCTTGAAGACCTCAAGTGACATAGAACCCACTACTTCCCAAAGCAACCCATTCCACTTTGTACAGCTTTAAATTTGAGTTAGTATTTACTTACATCAAACCTACATCAGCTTCTCTGAGACTTCTATTCCTGTGCTTCTAGGAATGCCTTCTGGAGCCAAGAAGAATGAGTCTGATACTTCTTCCCCATGAGAGTACTTCAAATAATGTAAAATAATTATCTTATCTCCAAAGTCTTCTCTTCTCTTGCCCTAAATAACCCTACTTCCTCCAAGATATCCATATAGAACACAACCTGTAACGGGCAGTAATCCCCAGGGGATTTAAATTTTTAAAATCTGCATAGAGCATATACATGCTACATATCGGGTTCTGGCAGATTCTGGAAAATCACAGACCTACAAGTTGCTTATTGACCATGGCATCTATGCTAATGAAAATTGCAAGACTTGATGGACCTGCTCAAGTTCAGAGCTGCCTTGAACTCCAGGCCGATGGGGTTAGCTCCAAAACTCATCGGACCCTATTAGGCCTAGATGACTTAGGGAGTAAGCTAAGCATCGACAAAAATCTAAACTAGCATAGTGGGAAAAAGGAGTCCCAAAGTAACTTCCACTTTATCCAATCCCAATATGCCCAGACTCTGTCTTACCAGAATGCCTTCCCTCCCCTCCCCCACCTCACCCTACAATTTCTGAGCAAATTGGAAAATGCTGGTAGAACTAGCTGGAGGATTGCTTGCCCTTAGGAACTGCCCACTATAGTTTAAAAAGTTGCCTATCTCTGTTTTAGAGGATGCACAATGAGCTATACTTGTAATTAAAAACTCCAGCAGAAACATCTAATTTTAGTTCTTTTCCACAGCAAATTGAATTTACACTTTGTAAATTATACAAGTTTACATAGTATTTTTTGTTTGCTTTAACTACATTTAAAAAAACAAAGCAAAATAAAAATAAACCACCAGCCATTTTTGGGGTTGAGTACTTTTGGTGTTCACTTAAGGAAAAAAAAAATTCTATATTAAGGAAGCTTTGTGGGAACAGGGCTGGTGATGGAAAATATCCCACATCCCTGGGTTCTAAGGATAGCTAAAAAGCATAATGTCCTTGATGGGCACATCAGACTCGTAGATTCTCTCTATCCCACGGAAACCAGAGGAATAGTCTAATTTTACCACACTGTATTTAGACAGTTTGAATTCATTTGAACAAGAAAGTTCCTAGAGTTTTTTGTCAATATTTAAATAGTACTTTTTTAAACTTGCCCTAGATACCAATTGTTTATCTAACACACAATTCCAAAGTTACCAAACAATGCTAGCTTAAAGGGGACAGTCACAACTCATATTTATCAAAAAGAAAATAATTGTAAATACACTTCATCATCAACAATTTCACATGATTCTAATTGTAGTATTACTCCAATTCAGCCTGAACAATACAGCTATTTCAAATAGGACGTATGCTTCATAGTGACTTTTTGACTTGTTATCAGTCTAAGATTGAACATAGTTGTCAGTTGTTTCCCTATGTGGTGGATTATATATCAAACATCTGAATGCCAGATGTTACAGCTTATATATCCCTTTTTATGAATATGTCCAAATAGTGGTGCCAGAAAACTGAATTCTTCTGTAATACAATTCAATTTAATAACTCTGGAAAGCAATTTGGAACTATACCTTCAAACTCAACAAATTGTGCATTCTCTTTGACTGAGAGATATGCCCCAATATATCAAAAACAAAGAGAAAGTACCCATGTATACCAAAATATGTATGGCAACTCTTTGTGTTGTAGAAAAGAACTGGAAATAAAGTGGATTCCCATCAACTAGGGAATGGTTGAACAATTGTGATATAAAAATGTAATAAAATATTATCGCTCCATAAGAAATAATGAAAAGAATTGATTCAGAGAAACCTGAGAACATTTGTATGAACTGATGCTGAGTAAAGTGAGCAGAAACAGGAAGACTGTATATTAGCCATAACATTGTAGTGCAAAATGATTTTGAAAGCTTGGTTAACACTAATCAATGAAATAATCATAACTCCAGAAGACTGATGATAAAGCATTCTTTCCACCTCTTAGAAGACAGGTGATGGGCTCTAGGTACAGAATAAGTCACATGTTTTCAAAAATGACTAATACCAATACATGCACACACAAAATCAACTATTTGTTACCTCTATGTTGGCCATCTGAGCCCATAAATTTTGTTCACAACTGATTTTCCTATTATTTCTCATTTGAGAATGACAGTATCTCCTCCATTATTTTGCTTCTTTTTTGTTGTAACCATTATATTCAAAGGAATCTGGTTTTGCAGGTTCTTTTCTGCAAATTTTCTCATAAACCCATAACATTCTGCTGGATTAGACATTGAGAATAGGATGTAAATTTCTTTGAGGGCAGGTAATATTTCATTTGGGAGCACCTAGGTGACACAATGGATAGAGAGCCAGACCTGGAGTGAGGAAGACCTGAATTAAAAAGTGGTCTTAAACTCTTACTAGCTGTATGACCCTGGGCAAGTCACTTAACCCTGTTTGCCTCAGTTTCCTCATCTGTAAAATAAAGAAGGACATGGCAAAGCACTCCAGTATCTTTGCCAAGAAAACCTCAAATGGGATTATGAAGGGTTGTGTGGTTATATCCCCAATGCCTAACATAGTGATTCGCACACAGGTGTCACTAAATGCTTACTGAACTAAAAAAAAACCCAATTAACAAAAATTTATTAAAGACCTATTATGTACAACAACTGGCACTAGGGATATAAAAATGAAAAATAACCTACCTTTGCTTTTAAAATCCTTACATTGTACATTAACTTGTAATATAACTGTCAATGAGAAGGTAAAAGGTTTGTTAAAGATTCAAGAAGAGAAGGGTCACTTTCACCTGAGGAGTAAGGGAGGAGTTAGTGAGTACCTTCACTGTGCCTTCTTTCACTATAACAACAAGCTGGTATTCACAAAGGACTTCAAGGCTTACAGATCACTTTACATATTTCATTTAATCCTCCCAGTAATTCTGTGAGGTAGATACTTCAAGTATTATCCCCATTTTGCTGGTGAGGAAACAGGAATGGCATTAAATGGCAGGATTCAAATCCAGGTCTTTCAAGTTCAAATTCTACTACATCACACTATCAAAGAAAGTAAGGTTTTCAAGAAGTGAAAAGGGAAGTCCATTTCAGACATGCAAAGGCATGGAAGGAGCAGGAAGGGCAACATTAAAGAATACTGAACAGTTCGGTTTGGCTAAAATGTAGAGTGCATGAAGGGGAACTGAGTGAAAAGGCTAAAAAGAAAGAATGGAACCAGACTGTGGCTTAGCTGCATGCTTGGCTGAGGAATGGGGACATCGTTCAGCAGGAAATGGAGAGCTCCAAAAGGTTTTTGAGCCAGGGAGTGATGTGATCAAAGAAATAAATTAAGAGTGTTATTTGAAGGGTATACTGGAAGATGCAAGAAACTAGAGTCATGGAGAAGACTAACATCTAACACATATGGAGAAGCTTTATAATGCCTACACATTACACGATAAAAGAATTACAATTTGTCAATCATAAAATTTTCCACTCTACATTATTTTCATGAGTAGCACTATGGCTATGAAATAGGTCTGGTCAATACTGTGAATAAATAATGGTATACAGCAAAAATGGGCTATTCATGGCCCACAAATGAGAGGAGAACAAGTGACAAGAAGTGATATCTCTGACAACTCTGCTCGCTAATACATTATAGCACCATGACACTACCACACTGTGAGAAATTCCATTGGCATGTCTCCATTAATCTATAATTTTCCAAAAGATTAAATAGCTAACATTTTAATTTCCTATAATCCCAAGCATAACAGTGCCAATCATCTATCCAGTTAGTAATTAACATCATATTAATTAGAGATCATGACCACCTCTTGTCACATGTGCTTTAAAGAATTTAATGACAGTGGTCATGAGAAAAGGAACTATTTGGGGAATAGCCAAGAAACTACATAGATATTCTTCTAGTTTGGCTTTTTCTCTAAATAAGGTCTGGCTCTACATCACATAAGGTTTATGGGTCAAGCCCCTTTGGAGGTCATCTAGTCCAGCCACCTCATTTTTATAGATGAGAACATTGAGACTCATAGAAGATAGGTGACTTGCTCAACATCACACAGTAAGTGGCAAAGGTGAGATTTAAACCTAGATCTTCCAACTCTGAATGATCTCTTTCTACTGTGAAAGGCAGCTAAGGTAGCTCAGTGGATAGAGTGCTGGGTCTGGAGTCAGAAAGACCTGAGTTCAAATCCAGCTTCCGATACTCACTAGCTGAGTGACCCTGAGAAAGTCATTTAATTCTTGTTTGCCTTAATCCACTGGAGATGGAAACGGTAAGCCACTCTAGTATCTTTGCCAAGAAAACCCCTTACGGAGTCATGAAGAATTGGATACAACTGAATAACAGCAACTATACCATGCTGTGTACCTTTAGAAACAAGTCCTGCTTAAAAGTCTTTTTGAGTAACATTAAAAGTATTCATCACCTCACACGGATTGGCTAATATGACAGAAAATGAAAATTATAAATACTGGATGGGTTATGGGAAAATTGAGAAACTAATACACTGTTGGTGAAGTGGTATTCAACCTTTCTGTAGAGAAATTTGGAACTATGCCCAAACAGCTATAAAACCATGCATACCATTGACCAAGCAATACCATTACTAGGTCTGTATCCCAAAGAGACAAAAAAAAAACCTAAAAGGAAAAAGACTTATATGTACAAAAATATTTATAGCAGCTCTTTTAGTGGTACCAAAGAATTAGAAATTGAGGGGATGTCCACCAATTGGGGAATAGCCGAACAAGTTGTTGTATATGATTATGATGGAATACTATTGTGCTATAAGAAACAATGAGCAGGATGCTCTCAGAAAAACCTGGAAAACCTTACATGAACTGATGCAAAGTGAAATGAGAACACTGCATGCAGTAACAGCGATATTATATGATGATCAACCATGAGTGACTTAGTTATTCTCAGTAATACAATGATCCAAGAATATTCTGAAGGACTTATGAAAATTGCCATCGAGCTCCAGAGAAAAAACTGATGGAGTCTGAATGCAGATCAAAGCATACTTTTTCTTTACTTTCTTTATTTTTCTTGTTGTTTTTTTGCTGTGTTTTCTTTCACAACATGACTAACATGGAAACCTGTTTTGTATGATTGTACATGTATAATGTATATCAAATCGCTTACTAATCCAAGGAGGGGGAAAGGGTGGAAAGGAAGGAGAGAATTTGGAACTCAAAAATTTTTTAAATGAATGTTAAAAACTGTTTTTACAAGTAATTGCAGAAAAAATAAAATACTAAATTTTAAAAATAAAGTATTCATCTATAAACAATCTAAGAATATATTCATTTTAATGCTACTAAGTAGAAACTTCTAAAGAAAAAAGTGAAATTAGATGTACTGAATAAAAACAGGTATAGTTGGAAATATGGAAATGATATAAATTACAGTATATCCTCAATATATGATGAACTACTCCCAGCTTATGTTGGTCACAGTTATTTTCTCTGGGTTATTTTCTCTATTTTGTATGTTATCTTAATTCAACTGTACCCAACCTCTTGATGAAACAAAACCCTTTTTGATATGTGGTCTAACTTCAAGATCCCCTTTTAATACCAGAATGGTTCACTCAACTTTGCCTTTTAAATTCACCTTTTTTCCCCTCTGTCTACAAAATAAGTTATTCTGGCCCAATTTTACTCTCTTCAAAATAATCTATCCTGTCTTCTTTACTCATATATTCAACTTATTCAGGTCATCATTTAAGTACATCTTTTTCTTTATTGTACAAGGAACTATACTAAGTGCTAGGGAAGATATCAAGATAAATAAGACACTGATCCCAGTCCCCAAGTAGTTTTAGTGTAATAGAAGTACTAATTCACATAAAAAGATGAATATAATACAGCATATAAAAGAATATAAAATGTTATGAGATTAAATGAAGGAAAGATCACTTCTAGCTGTGTTTTGGACTTTAGGTAGAATGTCAACAGATAGATGAGGAGGAAAGGGATCAGGAGTACTCCAGGAGTTGGACACAGTGTTAGCAAAGGCACAGAAATAGGAAAGCATGTAATGAATAGATTCAGGAGTCTGTGAGAAATCCAATTTGGCTGGAGCAAAGGATCATGAGAGTGAAGTCTAAAGCTGGAAGGGACCTCAGAGGCCATTTAGTTCAACCTTCTCATTTAGCAGATGAAGAAACAGACCAAGGTCACAAAAGAAATGTCAGGGGCTGAATTTAAATCCAGGTCTTTTGTCTTTAGAGCCAAGGCTCCTTCTACAATAATGAGTAAAGGGTTGCATGAAGTAAGTCTGGAAAAGTAAACTATACCTATGTTATGAAGGGTCTTTAAGGTCAGGCTAAGAAGTTTGAATTTTATTGACTAGGCAATCTATTATTTATACTTTTCTCTGGACCATAATGCCACTACTTCAATCATAATGGACATTCAGCATTCTCCAAATTTCCCTTCTCCAAATTTCCTTTAAGAAATACTACCTTAATTTGTTAAGTCTTGTCATTTGATATAGAATTTTTTAAAAAAAAATTTCCCATATACAAACTGCTATGGAATACTATTTATACAAATGTACAAACTTTAAGCATCCCCTTAAAATGTTAAGGAAAACAGCTTATAAAATTTTTCAAGGTAATGTTACAGTCTTAGTAAACTGGAAGGTCTGTGTATATAAACTTGGCAAACATAAATGTGGTATGTTAAATGACAAATAAGTTAGCAAACTATGTAGCCCATAAAATACCTCTACTCGTGCTATAAAGCTAATATGACAGTAGAACCTAAGGGGAAAAAAGAAGCATTTCAGGAAGATCAAACCTTCTAGAAAAATCTGGAGCTGTCTCAGCATATGCCTGATGGTCCCAAAAAGAATTTTTGAAAATATATAAAAATGTTTATTTTAAATTAAATAGAAAGAGATGTTTCTTTGCTAGCTGAGGAACATATTTTGTATTACACAATTATAGCAGCATATATCATCATTTCTCATTTTAAATTAAATAACATACTGTATTATATCAACATTACTCTATCTCTATGATAGTTTTGTTTATTAAATTGATGCTTATGTATTTAATGTTTATCTTGTTTTAAAATTCATTATTAAATTGTGATTATTACATATTAATTTGTATAAGGAATAATATTGATAAGGATTGCCAAAATCTACAGCTTACTGTTTACAAAGTACTTCACATAATATAATCTCATTTGATCCTTACAACAACTTTGTAAGGTAAGTAGAACAAATATTTTTGTCCCCATTTCAAACAATAAAACTGATGCTCAGAGGTAAAGTAACTTGACCATTTGAGCAAAGTAAGGTTTCAAACTCAGGCCTTCTGGTGATCTTTCCATCTGTATCTATATCAATGTTTAACTATCTATTATACTCTATAGCAGGGTTGGGGAATCTGCGGCCTCTCTAGGTCCTCAAATGCAGCCCTTTGACTGAATCCAAACTTCACAGAATACATCCCCTTAATAAAAGGATCTGTTGGGGGCGGAGCCAAGATGGCGACTGGAAAGCAGTAAGTGGCGTGAGCTCCCCACCAAGTCCCTCCAAAAACCTATGAAAAAATGGCTCTGAACCAATTCTAGAACTACAGAACCCACAAAGGGGCAGAGGGAAGCAGGACT
>CM053624.1:225719178-225762907 GCA_028646595.1 Phalanger gymnotis | reverse complement strand
CCTCAAATAGATCCCAAAAAGAAAACTCCTAGGAACATTGTCTCCAAATTCCAGAGCTCTCAGGTCAAGGAGAAAATACTGCAAGCAGCCAGAAAGAAACAATTTGAGTATTGTGGAAAAACAATCAGGATAACACAGGATCTGGCAGCTTCCACATTAAGGGACCCAAGGGCTTGGAATACGATATTCCGGAGGTCAATGGAGTTAGGATTAAAACCAAGAATCATCTACCCAGCAAAACTGATTATCATGCTCCAAGGTAAAATATGGACTTTCAATAAAATAGAGGACTTGCAAGCTTTCCCAGTGAAAAGACCAGACCTGAATAGAAAATTTGACTTTTAAATACAAGAATCAAGAGAAGCATGAAAAGGTAAACAAGAAAGAGAAATCATAATTATAAAGGACTTACTAAAGTTGAACTGTTTTGTTTACATTCCTACATGGAAAGATGATCTATATGATTCATGAGACCTCAATATCATAGTAGCTGAAAGGAATATGCATATATACATATATATGTGTGTGTGTATACATATATATATACATATTGTGTGTATATACATAGGTGTGTGTATATATATAGGTGTATATATATATGTATATATACATACACAGAAGGCACAGGGTGAGTTGAATATGAAGGGATGATATCTAAAAAAATAAAATCAAATTAAGGGATAAGAGAGGAATATATTGAGAGAGGGAGATAGGGAGAGATAGAATGGGGCAAATTATCTTGCATAAAAGTGGCAAGAAAAAGCAGATCTATAGGAAGGTGAGGAGGAATGAGTAAATCTTGCTCTCATTGGATTTGACCTGAGGAGGGAATACCATACACACTCAATTGGGTATCTTACCCCACAGGAAAGAAGGAGGAAGAAGATAAAAAAGGGAGGATTATAGAAGGGAGGACAGACAGGGGAGGAGGTAATCAAAAATAAATACTTTCGAAAAGGGACAGGGTCAAGGGAGAAAATTCAATAAAGGGGGATAGGTTAGGAAGGAGCAAAACATAGTTAATCTTTCACAACATGAGTATTGTGGAAGGATTTTACATAATGATATGCATGGGGCCTATGTTGAATTGTTTGCCTTCTTAGGGAGGGTGGGTGAGAAGGGAAGAGGGAAGAGAATTTGGAACTGAAAGTTTTAAAAACAGACGTTCAAAAACAATAAAAAAAAAAGGTTTTGCATGCAACTAGGAAATAAGATACGCAGGCAATGGGGCATAGAAATTTATCTTGCCCTACAAGAGAAGAAGGGAAAAGGGGATGGGAAGGGAGTGGGGTGACAGATGGGAGGGCTCACTGGGGAATGGGGCAACCAGAGTGTACGCCATCTTGGAGTGGGGGGGGGAGGAAATGGGGAGAAAATTTGTAATTCAAACTTTTGTGAAAATCAATGCTGAAAACTAAATATATTAAATAAATTAATTTTTTTAAAAAATAAATAAATAAAAGGGTATGGAGAAACAGGGTAGGCATATAGCAGGTGATTGATTGAGAGAAGTACCATGAAAATCAGACACAAGGACTCAGAAGGTAATAGCCTGGGGCTTTTATTGTGGAGACACAGTAAAATGAGCCCACTCTATAGCCCCAAGGGTATCACTAACATCACAGCACAGTAATAATAGCTCACATTTATGTAATACTTTGTAGTCCAAATAATACTTTTCTTACAACAAATTGAAAAAGTAGGTAAAGTAATAGTCCCATATTATAGAAAAGAAAATTAATTCCCAGAGAGGTAAAGTGACTTGCCTGCCATTAAATAGTTGGTAAATGGTAGGCGTGGCATTTGAAATCAGGCCTTCTCCCTTTCTGTATGTCAAAGACTTTCCTACAAAGGATAACATCTGATTTTTATGATGATGAACCTGAGCCACCAAGAAAAAGTAAAATTATATTCAGTGTTATCTACTTAAGTATATGATCAATTTTATAAATATTTCCATTAATGGCAGAACAAGTTGTGGTATATAATTGTAATGGAACACTATTGTGCTATAAGAAATGGTAAGCAGGATGATTTCAGAAAAACCAGGAAAGACTTACATGAACAGATACAAAGTGAAGTGAGCAGAACCAGGAGAACGTTGTACACAGTAACAACAATATTGTATGACGATAAACTGTGAATGACAGCTATTCTCAGCAATATAATGATCCAAAGACAATTCCAAAGGACTCATGTTGAAAAAATGCTATCCACCTCTAAAGAAAGAACTGGTAGAGTCTGAATGCAGATCAAAGCATACTTTTTCCACTTTATTTTTTTCATGAGTTTTTTTGGTCTGTGTTTTCTTTCACAAGATGATTAATATGGAAATATCTCTGCATGAGTACACATGTATAACCTATATCGAATTGCTTACTGTCCCAAGGAAGATGAAATGGAGAAAGGGAGAGAGAGAATTTGGAACTCAAAATTTTTAAAAATGAATGTTAAAAATTGTTTTTACATGAAATTAAGGAAAAAATAAAGTATCATTTAAAAAAAGAGAAAGAAAGGAAATATTTCTATCCAACATGGCTAAAAAAAAGTTTTAATGCTTAAGCCTAACTGGAAAACTTGATTTCTTAGGCTTCCAAATAGCTGAGGCTTTTTTGAAATTGAGCCATCTAACCATGTTAATCAAGCAATAAGAATTTATTATGAACCTATGATGTGTGAGATACTATACTTGCCCTGAAGCTACAGAAGCAACTCTAGCTACCTAAACTGAATTCATCCACGACAACCTGCTACTTGAAGCCGCCCCCATTAGGAAATCAAAGGAAAACAAGACCTTGAGACTTAATGTGGAGTCCTGTAAGAAGCAAACTCAAGTAAAACAAAGAACAAGAACAAGCCCGCCAAGAAATGGTATATTAAGAAAGAACAAAAAGGTAGAGAGAGATAATCTACGCCTTGACTTAAACAATCTATGTAACCAGGTAACGAATCATGGATGGCAAGTTCCAATACTCTGATTAAATATCATCTTAATGCAAACTGAAGATAAAGGTTTCTGAGTGCCACAAATGCCTAGTGGGAATGGAATGGTTAATTTTAGGCTAAGTGATACTGTCAAATACTATTAAGCATTTCCATGTCAGCTTATTTTCTTTTTCTTTTTTCTTGTGAGGGCTATCAGGGTTAAGTGACTTACCCAGGGTCATGCAGCTAGTAAGGGTCAAGTATTCAAGACCAAATTTGAAGTCAGGTTGTCCTGACTCCAGGGCCAGATGCCCCATGTAAACTTATTTTCAAAAATTAGTTATTATTTCCTCTAGCTCTCCAATGATTCATACCTTTCTCATTCTGCAAGAAAATCTAATGATTAAAAAATAACATCAATTCCTTTCACATATAAAAAAATTAGTTTCCAAGGTTATTATTAACAAAAATATAGTGTACATATTTTCTTATTTCTGTTATTGCATTCTGGTCACTCTCAAAGAAGGCATCAGGGAAGATAATAAGAGGATGTTTTAGTGGCAGGTCATTATTAACATAGTTTTACAAACTGTTGGTTAATCCAATCAACTTTTTGTCAATGGATATGCAGCATTCTGGGAGGAATGCACATAGTCATGTGCTGGTAGATGTTTAATAAGCAGTCTTCCTAAGATAAAAATGTAGTCAGGAAACATTTTTAAGCTTGAGCAGCATGATTAACATTTTCTCAATCACTTGTAAGTCTAGAAAATCAACAAAACAAAAATCGAAGCCTGATTTGTAGTTTACCTATTTCTAAGACGTAAATGCTTATAGTAAAAATTTAAAAACTGGTGGTCTCCAGCCTGTATGAGCTGACTCCAGCATATCTCTGAATGAATCGTATGCATCGTGGATAGAGTACAGAGAAGCTAGCTTGGCTGAAGCAAGAAATAAGAACTAGGGATTAATGAAGGAGAGCAGTCCACTAAGATCAGGTTGATTAAAAGATCAGACTGGAGAATTCAACAACAAACATTTATTTAATGTGAAGTGCAAAGCATTATTCTAGAATTCTCCAAATGCCCTGAGCCTCCTGGGGAAAATTACACCCTGAAGCTGACTCGGTGACTAGGGAGTTGCTGCTTAGAGCCTCCCTATCATGAGAAGGCCCAGCTGAGAGACTCTCCTAACCCTCCTTCCATTTCCCCTTTTATTTTGTCTTCTTTTCTCAGTTCCTTGAGAGGACTGCCTCATTTTCTTGTTTTTGTAAACCCAGAACTCAGCACAGTGCCTGGAACATGGTAAGCATTTAATAAATGCTTACTCTTTCTAGGAATGAAGATACAAAAACAAAAAATTAAAAATAATTCCTGTCCACAAGGAATTTACCTTCTATTGAGGGATGATACAACAATATGCAAATAGCTAAGTACAAGATAATTTGAGCAGGGAGTATGTTCTCACAACTGGGGGATCAGAGATGGTGTCCAATAAAAAGGTGTCCCTGAGCTGAACTAAGCTAAGGTAAGGATTCTAAGAGGGGAAAGGAGAGGGAATGCACTTCAGGAATGGAGCATAGGCTGAGAAAAGGAAGAAGATGGAGAATGCTTGGGAGTGACACTAAATCACTCTGAAAAGGTAGGCTAGAGACTGGAAGATAACGGATCTAAGACACAACTAATTGCTCCATAGGTCCTGATATGAATCGCAATCATTTCAACATGAAAATAGATAAAACTAAAATTACTGATTTGGGGGCTTTAAGTTAAATTATTTTGTGATTTCAGTAAATTTATCTGTCCCTCCTAATGAGAGGCAGTATGGTATAGCAAATAGAGAGCTAGTCTGAAAGGTGGGAAGTCTTGGATCCAAGTCCTGCTTCTGACACATATACTGGCTTTGTGTCCCTAGGCAATTCACTTGCCCTCTTAGTACTCTGGCAACTCTTTTAAAATGAAGTTGGAGAGAAAGTGCTAACCTGCGTTGGTAAGGGGAATTCCCTGTGCCAAGGTCACCCTGTCTCTATCCTTATCTCTTCAAATGACAAAAAAAATGTTTCTGACAAATATTCTCAACAAATGTTCTTATACCTAAGGTTCAAGCTGATGGGATGAAGTGGAGTGTTTATAATATTTCCCTTTAGAATCAGTTCCCAAAACCTCCACTTTGATGGATGTTATTTTCCTTTGACATTGCTATTGGACATTAGCTCCACCATTCTAATAATGAAACTTAAGGGCTGGTTTTCTTCCTGCTCATTTTAAATCTTCTCAGTAGTTTCAGTTGCTATGCTTAGTGGATCTGCTGAACAGGATTTTATTTAAGAGGATTAATTTCCATTTTCCTAAAAATAAAAACCAAACACCAAAATAATTGCCTCCTAACTAATCTGTTTCTAGTATCTCCCTTCTCTGTTCTACCCTCTCTCAGCCTGAGTAATCTTCCTAAATCATAGTTCTGATCAAATCTCTCTCCTACTCAAAAATCAGCAGTAGCTCCCCCATCACCAAGAGCAGAGGTAAGCAAACTGAAGCCTGCAGGCCCCAATTGCTGTTGTATGACCTGCAGGCTAAGACTTCTTATTACAATTTTAAATGGTTGAAAAAATGAAAGAAGAATACTATTTCATGACACATAAAAATTACATGAAATTCAGATTTCAGTGCCCATAAATAAAATTTTATTGGAAACCAGCCACATTCGTTCATTGATGTATTATCTATGGCTGCTTTCACACCACAACAGCAGAGCTGAGTTGTTATACACTGCCTTCCCACCACTGATCAGGACACTACAAATGATCATAGTGAGGCAGGTGCAACTCAACAGTGTTTCTGAACTGTATGTATGGTCTTACCACAACATTTTTTTTAAAATTACCAGTACATTTCCATCATGTCAAAACAAGAAAAGAAAAGTTGACTTTGAATGTTATATTTTTAAGATACAGTTGAGTGTGGGTTACTTTATTATCGAATTAGATAGCAAAGGATTGTATTTATCATACAATGACAACATAACCTCGCTAAAAGTATACAATATATACCAACATTACCAGAGTAGGCACTCATCACAATATTCCTAATTCACAGAAAAGCAACCATCAGAAAAATTACAAAATTTAAAATGGAATATCTCATCAGAGCAGAATTTCTTAGCAAAAACTAAAAAAAGGAATGAGACTCCCATGAGTTAGCTAGCCAAGCAAGAAAATCTGTTTACTAATGGTGAATTAATTGAATCACATTTGATTGTAGCAGTCAAAGAAATGTATCCAGAGAAAATAAACTTGCTTAGGACTATTAGCCTTTCAGCTCAATTAAAATCATATGCTCATGAACTGATATCAGTATTTGGCAGTACTTATCTGCATGAAAATGCATTTTCAAAGAAGAAATCTATAAGATCTCGTTATAGATTAGCATTGCCAGATGAACATTTGCAATCATTTTAATGATGGGGAAAATCAACTGAACATCAATTACACAAAATATTACCCCTCCAAGAACAAATCCCATCCTTCTCATTAGTAGACCTGTATTACCCAAAAAAATGTACTCAATTGTTATTATTACTATATTGTGAATTTTGTCAACAATATTTGTGGAAATTTGTTTCTTTTCTTGTCATATAATTACCTAGAGAATATCCTCAGTTTTGCTTCTCGGCCCAGAAAACCTAAAATATTTACTATCTAGTTCTTTACACAAAAATTTTGTCCACCCCGACCTAGAATAATGTGAAAACTCCTTACCCTGGCTTTTAAGGTCCTCCACAATTTGTCTCCAATGTATCCTTTTAAATTACCACTCTCCTCTACAAACTGTAAATTCTAGCCAGACTTAATGTACACTGCAGTCACCATTACTCATCCTGTCTTCTCCTATGTCTCTGTGATTTTGCTCACCCCCTTTATATGGTATGGCTTCCTGACCTCTTACATCTCTGCCTGTCGAAATCCTTCCCTTCCTTCAAGGTTCAAATTAAGTCTCCAGGAAGTCTCCTCTGATTCCCCCATGTGAGAAGCAAACTTTCGTTCTTCAGATTTCTCATAACACTTTGATTCCTTTGAACTTTTATACTAATATGTATCATAGTTATCTATTTATATCATACTTCCTATACTAAACTCTAGAATTTAAGTTTATTCAAGGCAGTGACAGCATTCTATTTCATCTTTGTAAAGCCAGTCTAGCAGAATCACAAGCCAGAACAGAAGGAGGTACAGAAGGAAATACAGAATGTGATGAATGTACCATATTCTTTAAAAATAAAACCCAACAATTCCATACAGAATGGAAATTTGCTGTTTCATGCGCGGTTCATTTTCTGTTCTTATTTGTAGATGGAAATGCTCATATTTGGTGTTTGTCAAGCTCAGCTTTATTTAGCAAAAAGACAATAGCACTTAATGTTTGTTGTATTAAATATTCAGTTACTGTCAGATTTTTGTTAAAATTTGGAAAACCACAAAAAAATCTACACACCATAAGGAACGATATTCAGAAGAATATGAAGTCCAGTACAAACTAGAACATTGAAATATTAAGTGCATGCAATTATAAAATGAACATCTACCAAATTGAGGACTTGAATATTGTAATTGTATCAAAGTCCCAATAAAGGAAATATCTCCACCAAATGACTTAGCTAAGTCCCAGGGAGTTGACTGAAATACTTTAAAGGTCTTGTCAGGGATCACACAGCTAGTGTCAAAGACAGGATTTAAACCTAACTCTAAACCCAGCACTGTATCCACTACATTGCTTCCATACTAAATTAAGTAACATCATGAAATCTCTCAAAGAGAAGTTAATCTCTTAGAATCCAGAAATATAAAACTGCTTATAACCTCTAAGTTCTTCTGGGAACTAAAAGGGAAACAGAACTATTTAAATTATTCCGGCTGAATTCACTGAGATGTTTAAAAGATACAAAGTCCAAATAATACATTCTTTGCCTAATGGATTTTGAAGCTTTAGCCATATGCTACTATTTATACCTTCATTCCTCTGTTCAAAATCCTTCAATGTCTCCCTAACTTGTCTTTTTGGCAGAGAGTCCAAACTTCTCAGTCTAGCACTCAAGGCTCTCCACATGATAATGGAGTCTTGTCTTATCAGATTCACCTCTTTACATGCTTCAGACAAACTGTACAATCCCCTGTACATCTTTCAAGTGTTTCTACCTCCATGCTTAATATATAAAATGGTCACACACCATCCTCTGGAACTCCCTCCTCATACCTCCCCATTCCCAATACAGACTACTAAAATCCTATAAATTTCTCAAAGTTCAGGTTTGAATGTCCCCTCCTCCATGAAACTTTCTCTGCCTTCTTCCCACCCTCCAACTCAATTGGAAATTAGTTTTACTAAGACCCCACCTAGCAGTTTCATATCACCTTTTAAAAACATTTATCATATATTATGTTCTACTATAATTACTAGTATGGTAATTAGACCATGAAAGAAGGTACAGCGAAAAATTTTTATATTCCCAGAAAGTCCTAGGATCTGAACACAAGTGCTGTTTACCACTGAATTGAATTTAGTCCATATTCAGGTATAGAATTTCAATAATAAGTTTTCTCAACAATATGCCTTCTTAGAGAAATTTCATTTTCATTATTTTAATCTTCTAGGAATGAAATTTTCATGTTGAATGATATCTGTATCTAACCTCTAATCTTCAAAGTTAGCACAAAGTAAAATTTGTCCTCTTGTACTTAAAATCAATTTCTAATGCTATGCAATTTGCATATGCAAAAGAACTATGTGCTTGCGTGATTCATAGATTTAAAGCTGGAAGTGACTTCTGACATCATTTAGTCCAACCCTCTCATTCCACAAAATTGACACATACAGAAGTTAAGTAATTTACCCACTGAGACATACCAAGAAAATGTCAAAAGCAATATTTGAATCTACGTCTTCCTGATCCCACATGTAGTACTCTGTCCATAATGTGCACTGTGACCTCTGCTCTGCAAATCATGAAGCAAATATTCTATGTTATGCTATATTGTATTTTTAATCAACTTCTCCACTGTCTTAATTAACAGGATTAAGAAAATCTTTTGCAAAATTAGTCTTTGAGTGTTTCCTTCTAACATTATAACTTGCAATTTTTAGTTATTTAACTATATGGTGTCATGTTGTTGCTGGCTGGTAGGGATGGAACCTGGGCCTGGATTCCACAAACCAACAATTTGTACCAAGTCAGAGTCTCACTAAAGGCTGAGTCATAGTAAAGGAATGTTAGGACTAAGCACAGGCTTTCTGACAAGAAAGATCTAGAGAGGTTTACTAGGACACTGAAAAATGAGGTTGGACATGGATAGATTAGTTCCTTATGGAAGTATAGAGGGTAGAGAGTCAGGGAATGAATCTGCATGTATCTTATTAATGGAGACAATATATAAAGTTTATTAAAGATTCAAGGACACAGGATTAGCCTGCGAAAAATCATCTGTATCCTTATTTGCTGGCAATAAAGCCCAAGAAAATGTCATTAAAAAGAAATATCATTTAAAATAACAAAAAAGTCAAATATTTAAGAATTAACCTACCAAAAATAAAAGAATATTATCACAAATAAAGGAAACATCAAAATAAGTAGAAGATATTCAATATTCATGGACAAAGAGGACTAAGGGAGTGAAAATGACAATACTTCCCCAAATAAATTTATGCATTTAATATTAATACCAATCAAAATACCAAATGGTTTCTTTATATAACTGGATATAGTTATAATAAAATCTACATGGAAAAAAAACAAGTAAAGCCATTTGGGGACATGCTAAAGTAAAAAAAATCCTAATGAAAGTTGTCATGCATCCCCAGAATTTAAAACATGTTACAAAGAAATTATCATCAGGACTATCTGGTACTAAACAAAAAAAAATTAAAACAGAGAACCAGATTAGTGGACAAGAATAGGGACACCAACCAAACATCCAAAAAAATTAGGATTTGGTAAGCCTACACAAAATAAAAGCAGGAAAAAGATTTTATATTTAACAAGTATACTTGGGCAAAGTGGTTAGAATGGGTGGGAAATGAATTTAGTCTACTATCTTACACCATATACCTTAGTGAATTCAAAAGAGATGGCAGACTTAAATGTTTAAAAATAGAAGGAATGGAAATGATGTGTGTAAGAATTGTGATTTTCTCTATTAAACAAACAGAAAATATAATTAGGGTCAAGAGAGATGTATTCAACTATATTACAATAAATAATTTCCACACAACAAAGAGAAGAATTAAAAGAAAAATAGATTGGGAAAGATATTTATGGCAAATGATATCTCAAATATATGAGGAGCTATTAAAAATCAATAAAGGTGCACCCAGTTCACTATGAATAAATGGTCAAAACCTGTTTTCTCTTCCTAAGTCTCTCCATTCTATTCCTCCACCTAGAGGCCAAAGCGACAGTCTTAAAACACAAGTCTAACCATGTCACTTTCTACTCTATGAAGTCCAGTGCCTTCCTATTTACTCTAGGATCAAATATTACTTTGTCTTTATCTCTTTCTTTTGCAATGTTCCATATTATTAATTTTATAATGGGGGTATATGCTCAAAAATATTTTTTAACAGATTATGCAATTAAATACAGTTTGGAGAACACTGCACTAGACTATCGAAATAGTCTGGTAATTACTCTCTGTGCCTCCAGGTCCGACCAACAAAAATTCCACTCCAATCTGGTCTAAACATCACTACCAAGTTAATCTTCCTAAAATCCATTTCTCATCAAGTTACTCTACTGCCAAAAAAACCCAACCACTTTCAACAACTCACTTACACTGACTATTGAATGAAGAATAAACCTGATACACAAGGCTCTCCACAATCTAGCTCTAACCTACCTTTCTAGCCTGTATCCCACATTACTCCTCCTCAAATATTCCACACTCTAGTTAAGTTGAATAAGTAACTATTCTCTAAGCCTAGACTCTAGCCCTAGAGTATAACTAGGGATTATCCTCAGGTAGAAAAATTGCCCTAGAGTAGGAAATTTAGAGGACTGACAGCACTTGTATGCAATAGAATGAAACATTATCGTACCCTAAAATGACAATATGTTGTTGTTATTTCTTCAAAGGAAGAATGGGGGAGGAAGGAGAGTTTGGTGTGAGCTGTGAAGGGAGCAGCTTCTCCAAGGCTCCCAAACAAGGGCCACTGGCAAGTGTGGGCACTGGATATGCCACCTACACCCTACCCTACTGTGGGCACCTGTCCAATCTACTGCTTCTCTGGAGGGGGTTACATCCTCTTTAGTGCCTCTAGATGAGGTTGAGACCAGACTGAGGGTACACCTATTCTTGTGCAGCTACTGTCATGAAACTAGGGAATAGAGGTCACTGCCCATATGGAATCTTGGTCAGATCTCAAAAATTTCAGCAACCTGACTGGACTGGGAGTCAGAAGACCTGTGGTCTAGTCTCTGCTTTGACATTAATTCTGGGATCTTTGTTTCCTCATCTGAAAAATAAGGAGGTGAAATAAGGTGTTCTCCAAAGTCCCTTCCAGCTCTGTCTCTAAGTCTATGAGAAATGGGCATCATTTGATTACACTTTAACTGAATCTCAATTTCAGTAGGAGTTGAATGAACAAGTCACTTCCCCATTCTGGGGTGAAGGTGAACTAGATAATCCTTTATCTCCCCTCCAACTCTGAACATTCTGTCATGATATGTTGAAGAGCTACTTTCAGCAACTCATCAAAAGCATCTATCTCTTTCCTAGAGGCTGCCAATCAACCTCCACCATCCAATAAAAAGGTTTCTTCTGATATGCTGTCTTGTATAAGTAAAAATGAAAAAAGCTAAATGCATTCTATTACATGAAAGTTTCCTACAACTTCGTATGAATCTTTCACCAATCTGAAAATTTCAGCTCTATCAATTCTCAAAATTAATTACCTATTTTGCCTTTTCTCCTTTTTTCAGAGAAAAAAGGGAGAGCAAATGAATAAACAAAGGACCTTTGATGATAACTAGCATCTAGTTATCAAGAATAATTAGTTAATATAGGAAGCTACTGTATGATTCTTGGCTGGCTCAAGCCACAGAATCATGGTTTTCCATAGAGATGAGGAGGGAAAGGAAAGGAAAGAAGGATTGATCTCTCCTGCTCATTAACATACTCAAAAATCTGGTCAATAAATAGTAAGTTGAATATTGCTATTAGAACTACACACAAAACATCAATCTTCAATAATGTAGGAATTTAGCTTTAATTTAGTCAGAATAGTAACCATGTCCCTTATTTCTTAAGTCATGTAAAATAACTTACACTTTGAAATAGTCACAGAAAAAAGCACATTAAGAAAGCAAGACTACCAAATAAAATTAATTTTTTATAAATAAGTTAGGAAAGCACTATAAAATATGTCTACATTTTTGTAAAGTTTTAAGTTAATAGACTATTCACAACACGAAGAATGAACTTCAATGAGCACTAGAAACTAAAACACATGGAAATGGAATGCATTTTTCAAAGTTAGCTACTAAGAGCTATAAACCATATTACACATGTAGCAAGAGAATGAAGTCTTAAGATGGTGGCCATATAGAATACAGATGCCAGAGGTTTTGTTGCTGGCAGATATATACAAGAAAGACAAGAATGTGAACCAGAAGAGTAGAAGGCAAGGACTCCACCTCCTCCTCCAAGCTTTTGTTCTTGATTAACTTCCTTTATCTTTCAATTGAAGAGGATTTTAGGGCAAATAAGGATTTCCCTCTCCATCCTATTCAAAATTCTTCTGAGTTTGTTTTAGGAGGCAGCATACCCAATTTGGATTTGAAGAACACAACATCCCCATAAGGAGTTAAGAATTACAAGGAGTGCCTAACTCTAAATCATATACTCCTCTGCAACCATAAACTTCAAATCAGCACCAGACTTAGATAGTCAAAAGAATAGACTTAATTTTATCCTTGGGAGCTCTGGCTTGCTTTGTGCCTGCCCTAGGTTTGGTGGCTCATAATCTTAGTTACAGACTAAAGAGCTGTCAGCATTGCTTTGCAAGGAAGAGGCTTTCTAGTAATTGCAACTTGGAAGATAGCTAAAAAGTAGCTGGAAGTCTAGCAAAAGACCTTGAAAAGCCGAAATACGGAAGAAAGGAGGAAAGCTTGATGACTACAACCATTGAATATGCCCAGAGGAGAGGATGCATCAAGCAGAAGATATATCCTGAAGAAAGCAGAAATGTGAGTGAAGAACAGCAAAAAATATTGTGACTTTTCCAAATGTTGTCAACATCTATTTTATGCTGGAGGTGCAAGCTCTCCTGGCCATCGATAACCCCTACATGAATAAGTTCCTAGTGTGTGCCCCTTGACACATATTCCCTAGTCATAGGTATTCTCTACATGGGTAACCACCATGCAGGTACCCTGGTCAAATGCGGTAACCTGTGGGACCGTATGTATTGAGGGAAAGGGGGGCAGGTGTTAATTATTACTTTATTTGCTATGCTATTTGACTTTGTTCTGAACCAACTGTTCTCCAGCAGGAGGGCAAAAGTAAACACACTGTTGGGAGCCATGAGCTATGATTTTGAATGGGTCTTGCCCCAAAGAGTTCCTCAAGTCTGGTGTTGCTTTTCTGGAGGTCAACAGGAAATAATAGGTGAAAACTGGGTTAATACTCAATAGAGCTCTGCTTTGCTTTTGTCGTTGTTCCCTTGGGGCTTAGGATAATACATAGTAGATGCTTAATAAACACTTATAAAATAAATGAATGAGAAAAGTTACTCCACTAAAATTCTAGTCCCATGTTGCATCATGTCATCAAAGTGACCCTGGGTTCTCAAAAGCTAGACTGGCCCAAGCTGAAAAACCTTTGAATTGATGGGTTCAGCAACACACACACTAAGCCTGTTAACTGAGAATCAGTAAGGCTAAGTTCTTAGAGGCTTTCATTGGCAGACTGACCACCAGGTGATGAATTTGTATACCCTTAGCAACTCATGAAACCATCTATGTTAAGACTTAAATGGACTTGTGTTCTGTTTTAGGGGAGGGAGCACTTGTACTGATAAAATTCTGAATCTTTTAAAGCATTTGTAGGAGAAAAATTACCAATTATTTTACTACAAAGTCTTTTCCTTGTTGCTTTAATGGTATGTGGTATTTTAATACCTAAATAAGTATTTATTTTTTCCTTCTCTCTCAACAAGATTAGAAACAAATTTGATATAATTTCCAAACCACAACTATATCACACCATCTATCACCACCACATCACACAAACTGAAGCACTGGAGTAAAAGCAATTCCCTTTTGTAGTACAAGGTTTCTTGTACAACTGCAATAGGAGAAGCCCAGCACAATCATTCATAACTGTCCCAAATTTCTATTAAATCTGGATTATACTTTACAAACATGTCAAAGAGTAACAGAAAGAATAAAATCTTTCCAAGAAAACAAGGAGAAGGAGATAAGCCAAAATGAATACAATAGCCTTTATTGAACATGTTGGACAATAGGTGACAAAATTTAGATGACATCTGGTAGTATATCCAAAAAAAAATAATATTTATGAAAAAAGAACTTAGGCACTACAGCACATGTACTTTGGTAAAATTGTTTCTTCAATATTTGAAGAATATATAATTGCTTCTATCACAGCTCCTACTTAAATGTTTTTATTTACATGAAAAGTAACATAAGCTTTTGGAGAGAATGGAGAGGACACTTTTATCAAAACTATCATAATCTTCCCACATTATGCAAAATTAGTGAGCCTATAATACATTCCAAGATTCTTCAAATTTGTTTCCACTCCACTCATACTTGACACTACCTTTGATCAGTCCTTTATCATCTCTCTCCTGGGCCACTATAATAACATCCTGTCTTATTATGTCTATCTCCTTCTCCAATACACAGCTACCAAAATCATCTACTCAGACACTGGTCTGACTGCGTCACTTCCCTACCACCTCTGAAATAAGATACAAAGTCCTGGCATTCAAAGCCTTCTACAATCTAACTCCTACCTATCTACGTTTCCAGCCTTATTTCCTATTACTCCTCTTACATAACCGTGTTCCAACCAGACTGGAATGGCAGCTGTTCTATAAACTCCACATTTCATTTTCACCTTCATGGGTACACATGAGCCATTCTTGATGCTTACAATGCACTCTCTCCTCATCTCATGTCTATCTAAAGCTTCCTCTTCTTTAAGCTTCTGTTCACTTACTATATCCTCAGGGAAGCCTTCCAAGTTATGAGTATTCTGTCCTTCCTCAAATTACCTTGTATGTTCATGTTGTGTTTCTCCCCCAGGTAGAAAGCAAGCTCCTTACAGGCAGGTTCTGTAATTTGCGGTTTTTTTCTTTTTATTGTCTACATCTATCAAAGTACTTGAACACAGCAGGAACTAAATGTTTATTAAATTGAATACCTCATATATGGTACTTTACAGCTTACAAAACACTTCCTTCACAACAACCCTGTGAAATAGGTAGGTGATACATGTATTATCCCTACTTTACAAATGAAGAAATTGAAGCCCAAAGAGCCAAAGTGACTTGCCTATGGTTAGTAAGAAGTAGAAACACCAGGACTGAAGCCCAGATTGCCTAAGTCTAGTGTTCTTTTTATGATACCATTTAGAGTATCACTACTCCTGAGCCAAATGGAAAGGCACCCTGGACAAATGAAACCAGTAGGTACATAATTATAAATAAATCAGACAGCTTCATAGAAATTTGTTCTAAATTTCTTTTTCCTTTTTCATTTTTATGTCAAGTTCTGTTTCTTCCACCTGTTGTAATTCTCTTTCTTCTCCTTATATAAACACCAAATCCAGCAAACCTTCCACTTGACATTAGTTTGCAAAGCCAAATTCTAATTTTTAAAAATGTCCTTGATTCAAATTTAAACAGTTGCCTTGCACCTTAAAATGTGTCCTAACAAGCCAAAAAGCTTCTAGGTACTGACCCAGAAGTTCTTTGTCTTAGTCCATTCCAGCTCACATTGCATGATGTGTTCTGACTCAGCCACATCTATGGGTCAGAGAAGATATGCTTCAATGTGTAGAAATGTTAAGCTTTCAGGTGGGCCCCCAATCTCCCATCAGCCGGCAGAAAGCACAGATGTAGAGACTGAACTGGGTGTTAATTTGGAGATTGGGTGTGGAAGAAGGAAGAAGGGTCTCTCTGCATATTGGACAGTAGTGGATAATGGATGAAAGAAAACTTTTCGACTCAATAAAATTTGTTAAACATTTACTTGATAGAAGGCCACTAGGGATACAAAGATGAAAAAAAGACACAGTTCCTTCCCTTAAAGAGCTTATAGTCTAATAATGGAGATAAGGCGTGTGTGCAATAACACAAAGCAAAATGTGGTAATTCCAAAGAAGAGATCCACTACAAATAGCATTAAATATTTGAGGAAAAATTCAGCTTGGCATAGCACAAAAAACTCCAGGTTCTGATGATTCAAAAGTAGCTCACATTTATAATAGTATCTAACAGTTTACAGAGCAATTTCCGGACAAAACTTTAAAACCAGTGATGTAGATAGCACAACTACTATCAGTCTCATTTCAGGGATGAAGAAACACGTTCAGAGAAGACAAGTGACTTGTCCATGGTTACATGACCAATAGGTAGCAGAGCCAGGAACTATGGCTGCTTCCAAGTCCAGGTGGACACTGACCATCCAATAACATTCAATTTATGGGCAGACCTTGAGTGACATATTCATCCTCAAAGCAAACATCCCAACAACCAGCACTTGGCTCAGAATCAAAGCCATCAGCTGACACATCAACACATGTCTGAAACTAGAGAACCTATATTTCTAGTCCCAGGCAAGGGCCAGTTGACTATTGAAGCGAAAGGAGACCCCTGGACCAACGGGAAGCAAAACCTTAGACCTATTTTGTGTGAGACTTCTTCTCACATGCATGTTTCAGGTGACAGATGAAAAGCATCATTATAGCAGCTAATAGAGATTTCTACCCAAACATATACAGACAGTCCTCTACCCTCATTCCTCTACAAACCTAAAACTTAGCTGTCAAAATCTGGTTTAAAGGTCTTTGAAAGTCATCTGTATCTCTTTACAAACATTTTCCTGCTTCAACTTCACTAAGTCAACCTGGCTTTCTCCCACCCCAATTATTCTGTCTTAGTGAGGATCTGCTATGGTTGGTAGCGCTTTACAAACTGTAACCCTTACTTACAGATTATGATGTTCCCAAAGAAATTACTTCTGATTCTAAAATAGAAGCTGATGTTTAATATTGCAAATCATAATATCCTAGATTCAGAACTAGTTGCTCATCTTTATTTAAACCTATATCTTTTTCTTGGGTTAATCTAATTATTTTCAAAGCTATAAAAATGACAGAGCTTTGAAAGGAGTGTCTTACTTTAAAAGGAATCTGTTAGCTATTTTTGAGTGACTTTAAGAGGGCATTCATAGCAAAAAGCCTTAGGAAATTTAGCAGAAACTAATTACATTTTCTTGAATCTTCAATATGACAACTTTCCAAGTAAAACAAGAGTTTTTAACATGAGGTTCCCAGGTTCTGTATGTAGATTTCAAGGGAAGGTGTATATAAACTTGGATAGAAAAAAATACATCTTTATTTCAATATAACTGGTTTCTTTTGCGACCCTATGTATTTGTAATGCATTTAAAAACATGATTCTGAGAAGGGGTCCACAGGCTTCACCAGACTGTCAAAGAAGTCCATGATGCAGAAAAAGTTAAGAACTTCTGAACTAGAACATATTTTCTAAAAATACTCAGTCTTTTCTGTGAGTGTATAGCAATTGAGAGCCTTAGTTTTGTTTCCATATTATCTGAGAGCAGGAAATGAAGTGTTTTCTGTCAGAGTTGCATCAACTACATTTCAATCTAGAAGCATGGCCCTTTGTCTTTGTCCTTTGGCCCAAAGAAATGCTAAACCATTACAATTGCCTCCTACTAGGATTCCCAGCTCCCCTACAATATAGTTTTAGTAAGGCTGCTCAAATATTCTCTTTTTCCGGTCACTTTAACCATCCCATCCCCCCATGTTAAAGTTCCAGCCTGTTTTCTCATTGCTCTTTGGATCAAATTCAAAATCCTTGCAGCATTGCACTTGAAATCACTTCATCAGCACTTGATAGTGGAAAAGCACTGAAGCCGGAAGATCTGTGCTGCAGTCTGCAGCAGAGTCCTCTCTGTGTCTATCTTTCTATATTTTAATTCCCTCTTCTAGTAAATAGGTCTAACAAACAATACCTGTACTAATCTATCTCATAAGACTGTTAAAAGATAAGTTGTGGGTTATTTGTTTGTTGTTGTTTTGAGGCAGTAGAAAAACCACTGAACTAGGAAACCCAGATTTGACTTGAGTCCTCGGTCTGCCACTTATTAGCCATGACAGTGGGCAATTTATACCTCAGTTTCCTCATCTGTCAAATGGGGAAAACATTACCTACTTTATAATGTTCCTGTAAGGAAAACTTTCTATAAACTCTAAATAGCTATATAATGGCTTGGTAGTGTCTTCTGGTGACTAGAATATGTCACCCCATTACCAAAGCAGAGCATAGGGTGACAAATGAGAAAGACATAGATAGATAGATAGATAGATAGATAGATAGATAGATAGATAGATAGATAGATGAATAGACAGACAGATAGATATAGAGTGATATAGATCTAGTTATATATATCTCACATAACATTGTTCCAATTAACATCATTTCACAATACCATTAACACATAATGACCAAACCATAATGTCACCAAACTCCACTGAAACATGTATTCATTCAAATGATAAAAACTTTAAAACATTTATAACATTGTATCTACAGAATAAAATACCCTCTCTTAATACTGTTTCACTTGTTATGTTTTCGGGGAACTAATTAATTACATTAATTGCCTATGCTGAATATCTAGTCCTAACAACTAATTTTTGCATATCAGACACAATAAAATCTTGTAACATAAATTAACCATGCCATAAAATACAGAATGCTAAGGTGGTTCTGGGAATATTTATGTATTATTGTTCTTCAGTCGTGTCTGACTCTTCACAACTATTCTGTCCATGGGATTTTCTTAGCAAAGATGCTGGAGTGGTTTGCCTTTTCCTTTTCCAGTAGATTAAGACAAATGGAGGTTAAGTAACTTGCCCAGGGTCACCAAGCCAGTAAGTGTCTGAGACAAGCTTTGAACTCACATCTCCCGGGCTCCAGGTCCAGCACTCTATCCATTGAGCCACCTAGCTGTCTCCTATATTTAGATAATCTCCACGCTAAAAATTTATGAAATCTCTGTTTTAAAATGTCCAAAATGTGCTATCAAAGAATTTGCTACAACTTCATACTTCAATTATCATGTTAAAAGGAATAAGGAAGTTTGTTGAATCCTACCAAATAAAAGTCATAAAATAAATAAAATGTCCTGGGGGGTTAGAGGAATTTGTGAAAGGCCACAAAAGCATAGGTTGAAGATATAGAAAAGCATGCTTATTTCAGTTTGCTGAAAAATAGATAATTGAAAAAATACCAGTTTAAAAAATATACTTAAGGGGGCAGCTAGGTAGCGCAGCGAGTAGAGCACCAGCCTTGGAGGCAGGAGGACCTGAGTTCAAATGCAGCCTCAGACACTTGACACATACTAGCTGTGTGACCTTGAGCAAGTCACTTAACCCCAACTGCCCTGCCCAAAAATTATATAATTATATATATATATATATACATACGTATATATATATATATATATATATATATATATACACACACATACATACTTAACTGGAACAAAACTAAAGTCAAAGACAATGGACAATGTTAGTATCAATTTTTTTAAAAAACTTTTCCTTTGTCTCTGTTAATAACCTATGAACTACAAAAGTGGAAAGTAGCATGCACTATCACAATCGCCCTACTATGTGGACTCACTTGTTTTCAGAGAATGTACTTTCTAGGGGATTTCTTGGGGTGTTTGTGGGATAGTTTCAGAATAAAATCTATCAATAAACTTTTAAAAGAAAAGAAATACTTAACCTTCCAAGTTTATAATGTTTAGGGTAAAAAAAAAAAAACACCAAACATACATGACCTAGAATGTTTTTAACTGCTTTAAGTGCCTTATTCTAAAAAGTTAAATTAACATTTCAACATGTAAGATTTAACACTCCCCCCAAAGATGAGTTCCAACTATTCAATGACTCCAGTTTGTAAATACACTATGATCACTCTTGTTTTTTAAATGATACAATTCTAAATTGTATGAAGTACAATTTATAAAGTTACGTATATTGTACACTGACCTGACATACTTTACTTAATATGATGTACCCTTTTTCCATTCCCTAGAACCTGTCAAAAAAATAAATGAGTAAAAATGAGAAGCAGGGGTAATGCTTCACAACCTCACTTTGCTTGTGCCCTGCAGAATGAAGAGCAGGGCACCAAACTATAAAGGTTCTGAGCTGAGCAAAAAATATTTCAGTGGGCTACAAAGTGCAGTTTCGAATCTTGCCAGTTAAGTCCTTCATATTGGCTAAATCAAGCATATATATTCACGGAGTTCAAGTTTCTTAAAATTATCTACAGTCCCTTAATTTTTAAAATTACCACAGTAAACTTGGAGGCAGGGAAGTGTCAAGGATCAAGCGAATATATTTTTGCCAGATAGTAGAATTATAGAAGTATCAATGGATTTGGATGTGTCCCACCACAATCATGGAAGTCAGAGCTGAAAGAGACCTTAGAGATCACTGAAGTGCAACTGCCTCATCTTATAATGAGTGAAGTTAAATCCCAACAGCTTATATAAAGAATAATTGAAAGGACCCAAAGGCAAGAGTATATTTTGAAAGTAATTAATACTTACTACCTACAGTGTCTGACTTGAAATCAATATAATGTAAGCTTCCATATGGCAGGGACTGTATCTTTTTTGGCTTCAGATCCCCACCACCTACTACAATGTTTTCACATGACAGACATTTAATAAATATTTGATTGAATAAGGTATATATTCATTCCTTTCCTTAATACATCCACATCATACAATGTCTTAACACCACAAAACACAGTTATTTTATGAAGTGAAGGCTTTGTAAGTAATTTTTTAAACAATGTACTTCCCTATCTACATACATTTCCTAAATAGGGTTTTCCTCCCAATTAAGAATTTAGTAAAAACGGAGAAGCTGTACAAAAAGAACAAGTGTCGAAACGTGGCAGGTAAATTAAACTGCTTATTCCTAGCACCATTTTTATGGCATTTTTCATTCCCTAATCTGTTCAAACCTGTGTTCTCTGCTGCAAAATGAGGCTAAATAAAAGCAAATCAAGAAAAACAGCAACGGTAAAGTTATACAGATCTTTACTTGAGGCTCGCCACAACTAAAAAGACTTGGGATTTTGATGGACTAGAAGTCTCAAAATTCTTAAAAAAAAATAAATAAAGCCAGAATCTACACATCTATAGTTAATACAAATAAGTACAATAATAATAGCTTGAATGTATTATACTTTTCAAAGTGTTTTAACATACCATTTGATCCTCATTATAACCCTGTAGGAGGTGAAGCATGTGGTATCATCCCCATTTGGCAGATGAGGAAACCGAGGCCTAAAAGAGACTTATGACTTCCCAAAAATTTTAAGAAACTAAAAGATAATCTTTCTGGCATGACTGAGAAGCAATCCTGCCTTTGGGAACAAAATGTTTTAAAACATGAAATGAAATGGTTACATTTCAAAAGTTCTTAATTATGTTGAATAATATCTTCCAACCTACCTGCCATGGGAGTTTAGAAAGTTATGGAGAAATAAAAGCTACTGTATATTTTAAACCATCCTTCTTTCTGCAAGTCTCACCTATGTCAACACAGTTATTGATCCCTAAATCACAATAGCAAAAGTCAAATTGATTTTGAGGTCCTGATAAGTGAAACTATACTCAGACGATTGATCAGCCACAGGGAATGGAAAGACAGAAATAACACATACCTTTCAACTGGTCAGCAACAACGCTCTGGCCAACTCGTTCAATAACTTTCCCATCCTCCATTTCATAACGATCATCTAAATATTTTGCTGTAGCCTCCGAAATATGAACCTTGCCAGCCACACCCAGCTGCTCCATAAGATTGGCTAAGTTCACATCATTTGACCACACATCAAATTTAAACCTCCTCATGCCCAAAATGCCACATAAAACTGTCCCAGTGTGAACCCCAACTCGCATGTTAACCATTTCTTTCTTCTCCTGGCAGAACTGTTCGATGGCTTTGATCATGCCTAAACCCATTTCGATGCAGCAATAGGCATGATCTGCTCTGGGTTCTGGACACCCTGCTACACAATAATAGCAGTCACCTAGAGTACTTATTTTCTCACATTTTGTGTCTTCACATAAACGGTCAAATCGACCAAATAAATCATTCAGGAGACCCACCAGGGCATGAGCAGACTTGTTGGCACTCATTTTAGTGAAACCAACAATATCTGCAAACAAAATGCTTACTTGTTCAATTTGCTGCATCTTAAAAGGACGAAATATTATGGGAGTTTTCTGTATGGAAGACTTTTTTTTCCTATTCTTGGGGCTTGAGGTGGAGTGTCGTTTGACTGAGTTCTCACTTTCATCATCCCCTTGCTTCATTAAGTCATCAGCTATGATCCTTGGCATCACAGAGTGAATCATTCGCTCTTTCAGGGCTTTTTCTACCTCCAAGTCTTTGCCGTGCATAATTGATTGTCCCACTTTAAGGAACGTGCTCCTTGATCTAACTTCAGACATGATAAATAAGTGAATCCCAATGGCATGAATACATATGTGGAGCAAAGCTTTGCTCAGCAGCTCCCAGTGCATCGATCTCATTCCAGATGATGGGAAACAGCATTCATTTCGGAAATGATAACCAAAGAGCTCAAAAAGAATAGAATAGGCTACTCCCAAGAACAAGCTTAAATATAGAGGTAAGTGCATAACAGCATAGAGTAACAAGAGCACTTCAATGCACATGGAAAAACTGCCTACTTGAGATAAGCAAGTGTCTGTGGACATAGAAACGGGAGTATGATTGGAGCCGTCATCACTTCCTGAGAGAGGTGGCAAAACCTGAAACTGTGAAGCTAGAGTCAGAGTAAAAACCAGGAGGATAAGCATCAGTGAGGTCCACACATAATGCCGAGCATAATGTTTTGTGAAGGTAAATAAAAAAAAACACACACACACCAAAAGGAAGCACAGAGTTGGAACCACAAAGACAATCAATTGAGATCGCATGTGGATACCAAAATAGATGCCCCAAAGAAGACAAGCCACGCCAATGTAGAAGAGAGCATAGCGGAACCTGCGCTGGGTCTGTGGAAAGCACCTTTCCATACAAGCCTCTTCTAGGTTGATAGAGTCAAATTTGGGGTTCCACCATCTACTAGAAGCTCTCTCAAAAAGCTGCGGCAATTTCTTTTTCCTGCGGAGGCCTCGGTTTCCACCTCCGGTTCTCCTAGGAACCCCTCCTGATTCACCTGAGCTGCTACAACTGGAGGAGATGCTATACTTGCAGTGTTTGGGATGCGGGTTGGAGGAACAGCCCAAATGCTGCTTGGGGTTGATTTTTACCCGGACACTGTTGCTGTCTCCACTGGAGTCACAGCTTACCTCGGTGCTGTGGTGATGCAGCAGCTGCTGGTGTGGAGGGGAAGCCATGTTGACAAATCTCTTAAAGGTCACTGGTAGTTATTAAAATAATCTTGATTTTATCAATGTATCTATGTATACATATATGGGAGTGAACGCCAAAAGATCTGTTCAACTTTTTAAGCACTGGTTATTCACCCCCGGGTGCTTTCAATGTCTTGGTGAGTTCTCACTACGTGGTCGCGGCATCCGCTGGCTAACGTCCTAATCAGTGCTTCAATCGTTCAGGTTCAAGCCAGAAAGTAAAACTGTAAAACCCTAAAGAGACCCACGTATTCATGAAAGATGCTGGAATACGTAGGACCGACTCTCTGTTTCCAGGATTCCTCTTTCCTGACTTTGACCCTTCGGGTGGTTGATTGCACCGTGCTGCTTTCCCTCCTCCCACACTGTCCTTTCCCAACAAACTGCAAATCTTTGGGGAAGTCCCAATCTTGATCACTCTCGGCATAGCAATCTGCTTTCGGAAAACAGCTCTCTGTCCTGGGAGCGCTTCATCCTCCGGGGAAAAAATAAAAAGAAAGAAAGAAAAAGTAATGGAGCGAATTAAACACACACCGAAGCCTCGCTCGTTCTTCTCTCTACGCTAAAGGCGCCGCTGTGACAATGACAACGCTGCTTCCCACCGCTGCAGGACCATCCTCCGCTCCGAACCACGGTTTCCAGAACGAGTCCGACCCAAAAAGGCTGCCAGGCTCCGGGTCGGGAGCTTCGTTTCACCGCCTGCTCTCTTCTCGATCCCTGCAGAGTTGCGTCCCGCGAAGGACTGGGGGTTGGCAGAGAGAGCGCGGTTGTCCCTCTCCCGCAATCAGGCAGAGTTTGCTGCAGGGACCCGGCGCCCCAGCCAGGGGCGGGGGTGGTGGGGCCCCACGGGGAAGAGTGCGCCCCCCTTCCCGGCTGCTGGCTCGTGCCCCGGCCGGGGCTCCACCTCCCACGACGGGGCAGGCGGCCGCCCCCCAGTCTTTTCCCCGTCTAGCGGGGCCTTGTTCCAGGCGGCTGCGGCGCCCCGCGCTTTCCTGACCTCCGCGTCCCGGCTCCGGGAGCTAAGGATCTGGTGGGGGAGGTATGAAAGGGGAGGGGGCTGCGAGCCAGTCCGAGGATGCGGGGACCGGAGGTTCGCCTCTTCGGAGCTGTTTCTCCTCCCACTGCTTCCGCGGCCGCGGCGGGGCTGAGCCCGGGCTTCGCCGCCCGCCTCCAGGCACTGCCCCCGGCGACGAGAGGGACCAGCGTGCCCGGCGGGGGAGAAGGGGAGAAGCCCGGCCTGGCGGGTGGCGGGGGGGGAGGGGGGGGCGGGAGGCGCTGCCTCCTCCTCAGCCCGGGCAGGGCGGACTCTGCGGGCGCAGCCGCTGCCGCAGAGCCCCGGGCTCCCTTAGGGCGTCTTCCCCGCGGCCCCAACGGAGGCAGCCTCGGGCGGCTAGCTGCCTGGCCCCGGAGTCCTTCACTCCTCGGGGGCTGCCGCCGGGAGCCGGAGCCGGAGATGCCGCTGCAGCCGCGGCCGCCTTCGCTGCTTCTGCTGCCGGGGTGCTGGCCGCTGCTGCCGCCGCTTCATGTCTGACGAGCGGCCGCCGCCACCATCTTCTCCCCCCTCCCGCTGTCACTGACAGACTCGCGCCCGCGCGCCGCCCCTCGCCCCTCCGCAGCGCGCACGCGCAGCACGGTCACGCCACTTCCCAGGCCGCGAGTCGGGCCGCGCGCGCTCTCCCTCCTGGGGGCGCGCGCGGGTCCCCGCGCCGGGGGCCCCCTCCCGGGATCTTCGCCTACGAGCACGAAGTGGGCTCGCGGGCCCGGCTCGTGACTAGGAGTCCCGGGAGGACTGAGAGCGGAGGCGGGCAAGGAGAGGAAGAAGCCGGGGAGTCGCTATTACGGAGCGCGTTAGCCCCGAGTCCGGGCTCTCGCGGGCGCGCGTCCCTCGAGCCTCTGGGTTGTCCGGCAGGGGGATGCGTTGAGACGGTGGGTGCCCCCGCGGGGTAGCCCGGGAAGGGATCCCGCTGAGCCTCGCACTCCCGACCACGGCAGCCCCTGTGCAAGAGGCTGCAGGACAGTCCGGTGCCCCGGTCCACAGAGTCCCTTTGCTGCTGGGGCTGAGCCAACTGTGACTCTGCAGATGCAAGGGGAAACTGAAATCCCATCTCCTCCTCCTCCAACTCCCGAGGAGCCCGAGGTCACAGTCGATGTGCCCCCTGACAAAGGCCCCAGTAGATCTGATCGAGTTAAGTGTGCTAGAGAAGTTCCAGATTTAAAGAAGCTCCTAGTGAGCCCTTTCATAAAGTGAAGACTTTGGCCACTTCCCAATTTGCCTTTTCATGTGTTCAAGTTTCCCCCAGGGGGAGGGGCACAGCTATGTAACGACACCGAGTCCGTCAAGGCACTGAGTATATCAAGAGCTTACAGTGTTTCCAAGTATCATGTTATCCCCTGAATTCGTTGGCAGTGCTCCAAGAACTGTGCAAGTTTTTTCCCAGGTTCTATCCTTAAGAAGCTTAGTGTTTCTACTTCTTTGTTACAAGGCAGATGGGGAAAGAAGGGGAGGAGTAATTGAGAAATGGCACCGGTGGTTTGTTTTTTAAAGCATGGACAAAATGCTTATTTTTTTCTAAAAAGGAAGTTTGGGGTTCCAATCCCCAAAGAACCAAAGTCCTATAACCACAACTAGCCACCACATTCTGCAAGACTGGAAACGCCTAACTCTATCCTTCCTCCACCTTCCTCCCAAGACTGTAAGGAGTCAAAGCTAAATGAGATGGCACAGATAATCTAATCCAACCGCCATCATTCCTACAGATAAGAAAATTAAGGCTCAGAAAGTGGCCTGTCCAAGTCAATAGTAAATGGCAGTACTAAATTTAACTAAAGTTACCTCGATTCTCAGTTTGGGGCTTTTTCTAACCTTTTCCCATAAGAGCAATTCTGCACTACAGAATACCATTTATCCCTAGCCCTGCCCTACTGCTCTAAAGCTTCTACTACTCCACAGTACAAGCTTGAGTCCTGGCTTCAGCTGGGTGTTCTCATTGCTCCCATAAATTACCAAGCTTGATCCTCACCTCCAGGTCTTTGTTCATGTTTTCCCCCCCAGTCTTCCAAAATGTCTTTCCCTTGCCTTCTTCAGGGTTCTGCTCAAGCCCCACTCCCTTTGTGAGATTTTGCAAATCTAGACTACTCTGATCTATTCTAGGCCATCTGATCCTTCTCTGGACTCCTGCGGCACTTACTGTATGGACCACTCATTTGAAGACTCATTAATGCACCTACGTGTTTCATGCTGTGTATGTTTTGTCTCATCAACTAGACTCTAAGCTCTTGTCGACCAGGGAATTAGAGTTTGAGGAGGAGGCATGATCCAGTGGAAAGAATACAGTAGTGAGTCAGGAGACAGGGAAATCTAGCTTTGACTCTGCCACTAAGTCACTACATGATCTTCAGTGAGTCACTTCATTTCTCTGGGCCTCAGTGTCACCATTTAAAAAGTAAAGGGTTCTCTCATGTCCTTTCTAGTTGTAAAGTTTTAGCTTCTATGTTTGACTTTTTGTATCCTCCTCTCCTCTCTAGAGTTTGGCACATTGTTGTTGTTCAGTTGTGTCTGACTCTTTGTGGCCCTGTGGACCAACTGTCCATGGGGTTTTCTTGGCAAAGATATTGGAGTAGTTTGCCATTTCCTTCTCCAGTGGATCCAGTGGATCCTTTTGTCAGACAATCAGAGGTTAAGTGACTTGCCCAGGGTCACACAGCTAGGAAGTGTTTGAGGCTGGATTTGAACGCCCAATGCCCTATCCACTGAGCCACCAGCTGCCTCTGTTTAGCACCTAATAAGGCTCAATAAATTCTAGTTGAAGGAAGGAATTAATGAATTTCTCTAGATTTATCTCTCCATTTCCTGGTTTTCTTAAAAACAGTTGACAAAATACTGCCTGTTTTACACCTGTAGACTGTTTTTTCCCTACTCTTTCCAAATCAGTTTGCTTCAGTACACTATTAGCTTTACATAGTTTCAACACAAAATAAATTAATGAACTACATTTACTTTGCAGAACCAAGGCAAGAGCAAAAAAGCAAAATTTTGCAATAGTTTATATATGCTCCCTAGTCCAACTATGTCTCCCTTGGCTGAAAGTACCAGAGTTTGAACAGTTTGAATACCAGGTTGGGATGACTTCCATGTTTCTATAATGGCTGGTTGCTAGCCAGACTTTCCAATGATAGAGGACCCTTCTGCTCCAGAAAACTACCAGAGGTGCATGTTACCCACCCTGGGTACTGGTTAGAAGCCCAAGGGCCCATCCAGGGAATCCAACGCAGGTTCCCACCACCTCTGTATGGTTCTTTCCACATCTGTGAAGAGGGTGGAACCAATTTTCACTCCTTTTCCATGTCATGTAAATATGAAGAGAGTTATACATAATCTTTATGAAGGATTACGAAGGCCTTTTTATTTAAGCAGCAATTTGCATAGCTCAGATCTGATTTGCCATTCTTGGCATCACACACATGCATCTCAACTTGATCTGCCTGTCCTAGCACTTCTGTAGGAGTCTCTCTGGTCCATGCTACAGATATGTTGACAATGCCCTTCTTGCTTTGGTACAAGTAGCTTCTTGATCTCAGCCATTCTCATCAAACCAGTTCCCAGTGGTGTCAGTGAATACAGTCTCCATGCTGCTGATAGCAGCTTGGAGGAGTCACTTACTCAGCATTCAGGCAAATGGGGCTCTCTGCTTAATTTGATGGGTAAAAATGTCTAGACTGACCTAGCCTTCACAAGGCATGAGCTTTGAGTTCTTTTTCTAAGTGTAGACAGAAGGGTCTGAACTGAGGTCAGTCCATTCCTTTTTGCAACCCAAGACACACATTTGCAAGATGGCTAGCCAGAGCAGGGGGGTAATTGTTAGGCGTACAATCATAAAATTGTAGAATGCTGGAACTGGAAGGAAGCTCAATGACCATGTGGTACAGTCCATTCATTTTATGGAAGGAGACACTGAGGCCCAAAAAGGGGGAAGTAAAAGGTCACACAGATGATGAGATATCGTCAAAATATTCTTAGCAGGTGTTTTCATTCCCTAAGCATTTATGTGGCCCGAGTACAACTTAATGGGAGTTTGATTTGGATAGCTCAAGTCAGAAATACTTCAGATAGTGTTCCATACAGCATTTTAAAACCACATATGGTGTCGCAATAATGAAAGCAATCCTCAGTTTTCGTTGTTGAATGAGATATAACTAGGTGGTGCAGTGAATAGAGTGCTGGGAGTTCAAATCTGACCTCAGACACTTAATAGCTGTATGACCGTGGGCAACCTGTTTGCCTCAGTTTCCACATCTGTAAAATGAGCTGGAGAAGGTAATGGCAAACCACTCCAGTACCTTTGTCAAGAAAATTCCAAATGGGATCACAAAGAGTCAGACACAATGGAAAAATGACTGAATGAACAACAGAACTAAAACTAAAATTTTGCACCTGGTACAAGCACCAAAAATACTGCCAAGAGCAAATGATAAGAGAGGAGATAGGGATAGACACCACACAGTCAGAAGAAACAGATAGATACCACTATGTTAAAAGGGACAGAGCCCCTAGGATACTAAGATATTTCTTCTAAGGAGTCTGCAATCTCCCTCCTCCAGAAGAAGTGGGTCATTTGGCAGCTTCCTATTTTAAAAAATCATTCCTCTTAACTAGTCGTTAATGGCAGTTATTTCCTCCCTATTGCCATTTAAGAAGCCTGATTACTAAAGTGTAGGGGAAGAGAGTTTAACCCCCACAGCAGAGATACTTTGAGGGATAGAGCTGAAAGAAGGCCTGAAAACAATATCCTCCCCCAAACCTTCGAAGTGCCACAATAGGGTTGAAAGGACCTTTAAGGGATCATTTAGTTCATCTCTTTTATTTTACAGAGGAAGAAACTAAGTTCTAGAAAGTGGTTTGCCCATGATCAGTCAGTCTATAAACATTTATCGAGTGCCTACCATGCACCAAGCACTGTACTAAATGCTGGGATACATAGAAAGGCAAAATAGAGTCCTTGTACACAAGGACCTCACAATCTAATGGAGGAAGACAATTTAACAAAAAACTGAAGTGGGGGAGAGGGAAGGTATCTTGAAGTCAGGTGGGACATGATGAGGTGTGTACCCTAGGCCCCCTCCTTAAAAAGAGGAACTGGGAGGAGTTCAGAGACCCTTCTCCAATCAGAGGGAGAGAGGGGCCCAAGGGTAAGGGGTACTGAGGAGGTGTGAGTTTCAGGGTTGGTTTGATCTTGCAAGAAGGTGAGTTTCTGGAGACGGTGATGAAGTCCAGGAAAGTAGCCAGGTAGGAAGGTTACAGAGAAAGGTTTACTCAACTCTTGTGAAAACTTAGTTTCAGCTTTGTTCTTGTTCAGTTGTGTCTGACTCTTTGTGACCCAGTGAACTATTTTGTCGTGGGGTTTTCTTGGCAAAGATGCTGGAGTTTGCCATTTTGTTCTCCAGTGGATCACTTTTTTTTGGTCAGAGCTCTCCACTATGACTTGTCTGTCTTGGATAACCATGCGCAGCATAGCTCTTAGTTTCATTAAGCTATACAAGCCCCTTTGCTGTGACAAGGCAGTGATGAAGGAGGGACTTTTGAGGCAAACAGGAATTAAGTGGCTTGTCTGGGGTCACACAGTTAGTAAGTGTCTGAAGTAGGATTTGAACTCAGGTCTTCCTGTCTCCAAGACCAGCATTCTATCTACTTCACCACTTAGTTGTTCCAGGTTCAACTTAGATATGATCAAATCTCAATGACTTAGTATTAGAGCTGGAGGGAACCTAGAGATCTTGAAGCCCATAATGTCCAACTCCTCATTTTACAGAGAAAATGATCATAATCCAGAGTTAGAGCAAGGCCTGGAGGAACCCAAGTTCCTTGATTCCTGCTCCAGAGCCCTTTTAGTCAGGTAGAGGAAATTTGGCTTCCCTGAGGGGTGGAGGTGAGGGGCAGGCACAGCCTTCATGAATTCTGGCTTTTAGTCTTAAAACTCAAGAAAAAGAGCTGAGCACAACTCTCATCCTCCCTGATCTGCCTCATCCCATGCTCACCACCACCAACTGGCCTGGGCTCCTCCTCAGGGGAAATTTGGAGCACTTGAGAAGGAAAAGCTTCCAGAGGAAAGAAGAGATCTCCTGAATGGGAAGCAGGGGCATATCCAGCAAGGCAAAGTCCTCCAGCAGGGGCTAAGGAGCTGGTTTGCTCCATTGCCTTGATCTGCTGAGGTGCTCCATTCATACCCAAACACAAGGCCCTGGTCCTTCTGACTGGCAGCCAAAGCTAAGACTTCTTGGCCTAGGGAAGCATTTCCCTCTCCCCAGAACAGCCTTGCCTCTATTCCCTACAGGGCCTCATGGTCTTGAAGTGCCTCTCTCTGAATTCAAAAGACAACCTATCATAGTTCTGCTTGGTCATCCTGCCCCCACCCACCACCCCAGACTAGGGCCACAGCAAAGTCTGAGAAGCCACAGAAGTCAAATTTCAAGAAAAAGAAAAGATCCCCTGAATGTATAATAATAGAGGTGTCTCCAGGAAGGCATGAGATACTCTCTCCCTTCTCTTACTTTGCCCTTCTTTCAGGGTCTGTCTCTGTCTCTGTTTCTGTGTGTCTCTCACTCTGTCTCTCTATCTTTCTGTTTCTCTCTGTCTCTCTGTCTCTTTCTCTGTCTCTCTGTGTGTCTGCTGTGTCTGCTGTGTATGTGCATGTGTGTGTGTCTCTGTCTCTGTCTCTCTCTCTCTCTCAGCAGATGCAGGTGGGGAGCCCAGCTTTCTAGAACACTCCTGGTCCTTGGGTTGCTCAGATGCAGTGCTGTTCTCCCGAAGCAAGGAGAAGTGCTTTAAGGAGGCCCCTGCAGGGCAGCTGTAGGAGCACTAGGAGACTAGCTCTTTGGATCGGAGTTGGGCCTCCTTCATTCCTAGGAAGGGTCAGAACTCAGATCCTGTGAGCTGCAGCTTCCACCCTGTCTTTCCCCTTGTTCAAGGAAGCTAGGCAAAGCCTTGCTCCCACTCCAGTTCTCACCATTATCACTGCTTCTATGAAGCCACAGCTCCACTCCCACTAACACCCTTCTGCCCTTGCCTTTTCCTTAGAGGAGTCTAAGTACAGGCAACTATCCTCTAAATTGCCCTGGGGCAAATTTACTACCCTAGCACAAATCCCCAGTTGCCCTCCTCGGGTTATATCTCAGTCAAAATATTCTTTTGATCTCATCAACTCTGCCAAGCAGAAGCAGACTATTATTCTGATGGACCCTATTTGAGCAAGAAATTTTTCACCATGCTTTGATATTGCCACCAACTTGTATCCCTCAGTGACAATCAGCTTGTTAAATGTTGGCATAACTTTGATAGTGAATCTAAACATATTCTTGAAGAATCTTTCCACCTCTACATTTGCACTTATAAGCTACGATGTATGGAAATAGCAGTAAAACTCTCATTTCTGAATACCAACTCTGCCATCTTGTTGTGGGGCCATAGACAAGTCCAATAGTATCTCTGAACCTCAATTCCCTCATCTTTATTTTGTTTTGGTTTTTTTTGGCAGGGCAATTGGGGTTAAGTGACTTGCCCAAGGTCACACAGCTAGTACATGTGTCAAGTGTCTGAGGCCGGATTTGAACTCAGGTCCTCCTGACTCCAGGGCCGGTGCTCTACTCACTGTGCCATCTAGCTGCTCCAATTCCCTCATCTTTAAAGGGCTTTTGTGAGAAAAGTTATCTGTAACCTTCAAAGTATTATATAACTATTACATGATTATTATAATCCATGGGACCCCATATACTAGTAATCAAGCGTCCCTATCTTAGCCACAAGAATTGAGACAGATGTCTATCTCCAAGATAGGTAGCTAGCTAAAGAGAGCACTTATGAAGGGCTTTGGGCCAGGTACTGTGCTAGCAAAGTTTGAGAGACAAGCAATTGCCAGACTGCAAAGTCAATGTTTTTCTAAAGATGAAAAATCTCTCCAGAAGAAAGTCTCCAGCACCATTCTCTATCACCCATGTGTCAAGAAGTCTGATTTCTCTCTATGCTAATATATTGGCTTCATATTGCTTGTGAACAGCCTGGCTCTTTCTTAATAAGAGCTCTTCTTGTTATCTTGCAGAGTTTGGTGTTCCATGATAAAATACCAGCTGTCATTTTAAATAGGTACCAACTTTCACCTGCCTAACCTTCAACTTAGAAAGTTCCCAGCTTCCTTTACGAGTCCTATCAAGCACTACATCTCGCAGGAGGCCTTTTCTGGTCCCTCCTTACAACTGCTAGTACTAGGTAAGTTATCTTCACCCCAGCTCTCTAAGCTTCAGTTTCTTCATTTGCAAAGTGGATATAATATTAGCCCCTCTGTCACAGGGTTATTGTGAGGATCAAGTGGGATATCAAAATATTTGAAGCACTTAGTTAAGTGAAGTGAGCAGAACCAGGAGAACATTGTACACAGTAACAGCCACATTGTACAATGATCATCTATGTGAGTGACTTAGCTATTCTCAGTAATACAATGAGCCAAGACGATTCCAAAGGACTCATAGGAAAAATGTTATCTACATCCAGAGAAAGAGCTGATGGAGTCTGAACACATATAGAAGCATATGATTTACACTTTCTTTTGTGTATGTGTGTGTGTTTCTTATAGCCTTGTTTCTGCTTTCACAACATGACTAATATAAGAAATATGCTTTATGTGATTGCAAATATGTAATCTATATCAAATTACTTACTGTCTTAGGGAAGGAGCACAGGACGGATAGAGTGAGGGAGAAAATCTGAAACTCAGAAAAAAAATTTTAATGAATGTTAAAATATGTCTTTACATGTAATTAGAAAAAATAAAATATCACAAAAAGAAGTACTTTGTAAACCTTAAAGAATTCCATAAAATACTGGCTATTATGGTTATTATTATATATATGCTGTCTCCTCTGTTAGATTGTAAATTCCTTGAAGGCCCGAATCATTGTGGCCTTCTCTTTGTATCCCTAGTGCTTAGCACAGTGCCTAGAATGTAGCAAAGGTTTAACAAGTTCATGTGCATTAATAATCATGAGAGCACGTTTAGGGTGAGGGAAGCAATGTTTAGGGCACCTCTTCTAGCCCCTGACTTATGTAGGCTAAGTGGCATATTTCTAAACCCAGAATGGCTCCAAATGGAGTTGTTGCCTCCCTCAGCAGCAGCCAAACCATCTATCTTAAGCTGCCGAGCAGCTGGGTGACGCTTGATACAGAGGTTAGAGAAGGCTGACGATGACCTCTGAGGTTCCTTCCAACTCTACTAAATATGATTTCTGGCATCAAGGATCACTTTACCACCAACAGATCATGTGCTTAAGTTCTTCCAGTAGTAATGATGGTTTTGTTGTCACTGGTTTTCTGGAGCACCCACACAGACACTTTCTCTTTATCTGCCTGTATCTAACAGCAAGTCTTGAGAGATAGTGTAGTAGGAAGGCCAAATTTATGATCTCAAAAAGGATCATATAAATATCTGAATGGTTCGAAATCGTTGGGTATATAGAATTCTCCAAGCAGAAGGCATCAAAAAATTTATTCAGGGCCCAGAGCAACAAATTAGCGAACCAACGTCCCCATTCCAGTACTGTGAACACAAGCCTCCAGGCCCAGTAGGCCCGCCTCACAAGAGTAACCAAGAGGCCACAGAAAAATAAGATGGCATAAATCATATTCACAGGCCTCAAGATCTCGCTCGAACTCCTGGGTCCACACAGGGGTCGGCTCTGCTTCGGATTTTTTTTCAGCCATAGTTTCTCGCCTCTCCTCGCAGCCAAGCCTCTGGCATTCTCAAGCCCCGCCTCAACGACCAGAGACCAGAGTCCAGAGACCAATTAGTTCCCGAGTTGGCCCCTCTTAAGTCATTAATCTACGCCCACACAGGTTTCACACTTGATAGGGCTTTGGGCCTGGGGCTTAGCATTTAACAGGTGAAAGTACTTTCACGGTAAACAAAAGCCAAACTCCTCAAGGGCACCCGTTAAACTAAGCCCATTTTGCCTTACTGGCACAGATACCTCGGGTTCTAGAAGCTATGGGATAGATCTTCAGCAAGTACAGTCTCTCCTCAGCAGCAGATTGCCCTTATGCATTGTGTTTATTGCTGGTGAATAGGACGCTCATTTCTCTGATTCAAATTATCAAAGACCAATAATTAAGATTTGGTGCTTAGTGGAATGCACTCCAATGCATCGAATTAGTCTGGGAGATGTTATCTCTTTCCAACAAGAATGGTTTTGAGGGAGGAGTTGAGTAGAGGGGCAAGATGTGGAAACTGGACAGCTTCCCAGTGCCTCCTGAGTCAGGTCTTCATTAGTGTGGTTTGTTATTTCATTTGAAGTATATTCCCAGAACATCTGACACACCCATATCCAAGTGTAAGTAGCAAGTCATACACCTAAGCTAAGTATAAATGATTTTTTATTACCTGCCCGTTTTAACCTCTCAGGTCCTCACTTCAATCACTTATAAAGGGAGGGAATTTGACCAGATGATCTCTGAGGTCTCTATTAGTTCTAAAGCCACTGATCATACTACAAGGAGATTGCTTAATCCCCTTTAATGATATGGCTACTGCTATCTCATTCACAGAAGAGAGAATTGCCTCAGCCATGGAGGTGGTGGTAGTGAAGGGTGGGTCAAGAAAAAAAAGGATTCAGTCGACTAAATCAGAAGGTGGGCCAAGAATGAAGCACCGGATTGAGGCATAAAAGTCAGGAAAGACAGGAAAATTCAAAACAAGCCAGCAGCAAAGTAACAACTGAATGAGAATTTGTTACATTCTGTGTATACTATAGTGGAACATCTTTTCAAGAAAGGCTTATATGGGCTAGATATACTCTCTTCTGTTTCTTAAAGTGAAATGCCGTTGGGTTCCTGGGTGTGTATACTAAAATCTCCCCATATAATAAGATACTTCTTCTCTATTACTTTTCAGTTCATAGCTGCTGCTGTTCAGTCATTTCAGTTGTGTCTGACTCTTCATGACCCCATTTAGGGTTTTCTTGGCAGAGATTCTGGAGTGGTTTGTGTTTCCTTGTCCAGCTCATTTTACAGATGAGGATACTGAGGCGAACAAGGTTAAGTGACTTGCCCAGGGTCACACAGCTAGTAAGTGTCTGATGGAAGATTTGAACTCATGAAGATGAATCATCTTGATTCCAAGCCCAGTGCTCTATCCACTGTGCCACCTAGCTGCCCCATGGTTTATAGCAGTAGGTCCTATTCAGTGGTTCACAAACCCCTGGGAATGCAAACCACTACAGCAGCAATGACCCAAGGGATTCTCGATTTAAAAAAAAAAGTTAATGGTACCTTAGTAATTACTGAATTATGTTACAAATATGTGACAAGTTTTTGCATGTTTGAAGTATTATAGGTGTTTTTCTATAGTAATCCAAATAATGTACACAATGACATTGGTGTTCACGCAGCAACTACATAAAACTTGGACCACTTCTGAATAAGTCAAGTGTGGTGTTGGAGCTTCCCATTGTTGTTTAGTTGTTTTCAGTCATGTCCAACTCTTTGTGACTCCACTTGGGGTTTTCTTGGCAAAGATGCTGGAGTGGTTTGCCATTTCCCTTTCCAGCTCATTTTATAGATGAGGAAACTGAGGCAACTGGGTTAAGTGACTTGCTCAGGGTCACATAGCTTGTAAATGTCAGATTTGAATTCAGGAAGATGAGTCTTCCTGACTCTAGGCCCAGCACTCTATCCACTGTACCACCTACCTGCCTATAGTTTCTCAACCTGTCATAAAGTTGTTTCCAAACTACCATGACAGTTTGAAATTAGAGTTCAAGAGATGGTCAGATAAAAAGTAGAAAAGTATTTTATATCATAACTAGTTACTCATTTTAATTGGTTAAGTAGCTAAAAATAAAAAATTAATTTCCGTCTCTCAGCAAGATCTACATCTTCTTCCACATATCTGTGCGAGCAAGCATTTTTACTTTATTCTTATTTTAAATAGAAGTACAGAGAGAAAAAAATGCAGTTCAGAGCCAGATTTAAGACTATTTGTTTGGTGTCCAGTCAAATATTGTAAATCTTTATTCAAATAAAAAAATCCAACACCAAAATTAAGTTTATATATGATTGTTACATTATGTTAAACGTCTTAATCATAGCTTATTTCATCAAAATGTTATTTATATTCAACATTTGTAAAATAAATTTGATATGAAATCTTACCGATAATAGCGTATGAGATATTGCTGAATTACTCTTTTAATTTCTATAGACCGTCCCATATAAAATATTCGTAATTATTTTATAATTTTATATTTAGAGTTTTCATAATTATAGGTGAAACAAAAGTTCCCTGCTTTATAATTACATAATATAAATTTTAATTTGGATCTTTTGTTATTATAGTTATTGCAGCAGTTAATAAATGTAAAGAAGAGTATGATTGGTGTATTAAATTACTCTAGGGGTTCACAACACTTTCTATGTTGTCAAAAGGGTTTAGTGGAACAAAAAAATATTTGTAATCATTGGTTCATATAATTCTAGAATCTCAGCTAGAAGGAACCTCAAGGGTCATTCATTCATTCTTTCATTCTTCAACAAGCATTTAATAAGTGCCTACTGTATACAAGGCACAACACTAGGTGCTAAGGATATAAAAACAAAATGCAAAACAGTCCCTGCCCCTTAATGCTGGTGTCTTCCCTCTGTTGGTTATCTCTAATTTATCTTGTATATATCTTGTTTCTATGTAGTTGTTTGCATGTTTTCTCCCCCATAAGCTCCTTGAGAGCAAGGACAGTCTTTTTTCTTTCTTAATATCCCCAGCACTTAACACAATGATCGGCACATAGTAGATGTTCAATAAATGCTTGTTGACTGACTGACTGACCAACAAAGACTTTATATTCTACTGGAATCCCCACCTGAAGCAGGAATGCCTCAACATTTCCAACATGTGGTGGTCATCCAGCTGCTATTTAAGAACCTTCAGTAATGGTGAAATCGCTGCTTCCTAAGAGGTAGTTCCAGAGTCAAAATCTCCCTCTTTGTAACATCCATCCCTTGATCCTAATTCTGCCCCTCTGATAAATAAATACAAATAAAACAAGTACAGTAATAATAGCTAACATTTACATAGCCTTTTGAGTTTGCAAAGCACTTTACAATATCTCTCTTTTGACCCTCACAATAACCCTATGAGACAAATGCGATTATTATCACAATTTTGCAGGTAAAGAAACTGAAGTGAAGAAGGTTAAATGACTTGCACTTCCAGGATTTGAACTCAAGATTTCCTGACTCGAAGTCCAGAGTTGTGTCCACTCTGCCCTTTTCCACAGGACAGCCTTTCAACAATTTTCGTTCTGCTTGTTGGGTGGAAATATGATACAGGAATATAGGGAGTGGCCCTGAGTTCCCATAGGACTATGAGAATCCCATCCTACTCCTGTGGCCAAATTAAAGGCTACTGTCTTAACCATAAACGGCCAAATTGGGTCTGGAAAGAAGAGGATTGGAGTGAGAATTTTTAAAAATTTTTTTCTATTTTAGAAAAAAATTAGAAATTTTCTTTCTCCTTATCTCCAATATTAGTTCTCTAGATCTTGGGTCCCTCTAAAACTTGGCCTTCTTTTTCCAAAGAGTAGTAATTTGCTCCCTGGTCTGCCCTTACAAGGGAAAAAAAATTAATTTTTCATGATTCTCCTATATGCTAATGCCTTTCTCTCCATCCCCTTCAAAAAAAATTACCTTGTATTTATTTGGAATATATTTTGTATACGCCCTTGTTTGTACATGTTCTGTCCTCTAGCATAAAAGCTTCTTGAGGAGAGTGATAGTTTCACTTTTGTTAGTATCCCTAGTGCCACATATGATGCTTGAACATAATAGGTGCTTAATAAATGTCTGTGGATTGATTGCTCTCATTAACTCTTCCTTTCTCCTTCTTTTTAAAGTTTTTTTTAATTATAAACTTAACAATGATCAACGAACACAAACATGTTAATATGCTGAAAAAGACCAAGAAAGAGAGTTTTAAGAAAGTGCAACTCTCCTTCTGGGAGCTAGGTGATAACAAAACTGCCCCATTCATTTCCATCCCCTTCTTCATATCTTTTTTTTATTTTCTTCTGTGCATTTTAAAATATTTAAAAAAAAAGCTTTGCTGATGCTTTTTTGAGAGAGTACACCTATCACTACCCACTAACCCTCCAACTCCTACCAAATAGGAGCCTTCTCTTACAACACATACATGTAGTCAAGCAAAACAAATCAACAAATTTGCCACGTCTGAGAACACTTAGCTCACTCTGTACCTCTAATCCAACACCTCTCTGACAAGAGTTGGGTAACATGTTTCACCATCGGTTCTGTGAAGTCAGTTTTGTACACTATGACTCTGAAGTAAACAAGTAAACAAACAATTCCTCTCCATACAAATACACATTTACCATTCTTGTTCAGCCAACCCCACCATGGTCAGTGGCCACTGAGCTATTGAGGGGGAACAGTAAGGATAAGAATTCGTATCAAGATCAACCATGGCAAGGGTTCCTGTAAACCACTGAGATATAGCTGCCAAATGGACTTGAAGGTTCTATGTCTCTTTCTGAAGACCTTGAAGACAAAGGGAAGGTGTTAGAATTAAGAGGGACTAGGAAAATATCTTCCTGTAGAAGGTGGGATTTTAGGTGCACCTTGAAGGAAGCCAAAGAAGACAGAAGGCAGAGGTGAGGAGGCAGAGTATTCCAAGAATGAAGGATAGCCAGCTAAATGCCTGGGAGCCAAAAGATGAGGTGTATTATTTGAGGAACATCAAGGAAGCCAGTGTTACTGGATCAAAGAGTATCTTGGGGATGGCAGGGGGCCTGGGGGGTTCAAGGTGAAAGAAGACAGGAAAGGTAGTGGGATAGGCCATATTGTAAAGGACTTTGAATTCCAAAGACAGGCTGTTGATTTCACCACCATCCTCCCATCCATTGATATTTGAAACTTCAGGATCATATGTGACTTAGAATCACAGAATTTCAGAGTTGCAAAGGGCCATCTATTTTGGCCCATACATGAAAAGGAATCCTCTTCTCTGTAGTATACTCAACAAGTAGGTACCCAGCTTTTGCTTTGAAGACTTCTATGGAGGGGGCAATGCATTTACTAACTCTCAAAGTAGCCTCTTCCACTTTAGGATAGCTGTAATCATTAGGATTTTCCCCCCTTACATCAGGCCTACATTTGCCTCTGCAGCTTTTACCCATTGCTCCTAAAAGAAAGAGAGTAAGTTTAATTGTTTTTCCATATGACATACCTTCAAATACTTGAAGGCAACTTCCATGTCATTTCTAAGTCTCCTCTTTGCCAGGCTAAACACACCTCTAGTCCTTCAACCAATCCTAGAATGAACTCGAGGTCCTTCACCATTCTGATTACCATCTTCTAGACCAGGTGTTCTTAACAAGAGGTCTGTGAACTTATTTTAAAATATATTTGGATAACTATATTTTAAATATAATTGGTTTCTTTTGTAATACAGAACCATTTTTCTGAAAAGGCATCCATATGCTTCACCAGGCCTCCAAAGAGGTCCATTACACAAAAAAAAATTCAGAATTCCTGTTCTAACCATTCTTTAGCTTATCAATACATTTCCTAAAATGTCCCTCAGACTTGAACATGGATGTGTTCTGGTTAGAGCAGAATGCAGTGGAATTGTCACCTGCCTAGTTCTGGATATGACACCTTTCTAAATATAGCCTAAGATCATATTCATTTTCTGTATTCAACATTTCTGTTGACTCATACTGACCTTGCAGTCCACTAAAACCCCTAGAGCTTTGTCAGATGAACTGATGTCTAGCTATGCTTCCCCCATTTTGTACTTGTGAAGTTGATTTTTTAGCCCAACTATAAAACATCACATTTATCCATGTGTAACAAAGGCTGTCCTCCAAATGTATCATGGTGTCATTTTGTGGCTTGAAGGGAGGTAGAATAGACATCTTTATGCTCTTTTCCCACCACTCTTCTCCATAAGAGACTTTAATTCCTACCAGCAGGGGAAGTAGGAGGTAGAAGGCAGAGGCTAACTATTATACTTTTCTCAAACAGAGGAAGCACCAGGCTAGAATTATTCTCTCTGCTTCCTTGAATATTGTCTAGGCCTAGGGGATATGATTTTCAGGTTCAAGCTAAACTTCTGATGGCTGTTCATTAATAGGGAAAGGAGGACCCCAAACTCTATATCCAAGGTTTGACTTTCTTCCCATCAAACATCAGTTCCACAAAGAACACACACATGAAGAAGAGCAAAGAAACCCATTTATCCAAGTCAGTAGCAAAACAGAAATCAGAGAAAGTAGAATAAGACAATATATATCAGACAATACAGAGTGAAAGAGCTCTCCAAATGGGAGCAAGATAACTCATCTCAGGTTACAAGAGAGAGAGTCTCAGATCTCAGCCAAGTGGAAATTCCCTGAAATCTCTAGCGCAGCAACTGGAGATAGCGCCATAATGGTAACTTCTGGCTCATCCCAAGTTGGCTTCTTCTCAAGAGTCTCAGTCTCCTTTCCTAACTAGGGTTGACATTATCCATCTTCTTTCTTGAAGGTGGAAGCCAGAAGACCCCACCTCAAAAAACTCAAGAGATCCCACAGAAACCGAAGAGCCCCAAAGGTCCTGAAGACACCAGAGCTCTCTTCTTTCCTGCTCTTAATCATTCTGCCCTTCCTCACAGGGCATTGATCTCCACCGGTGAGGAGACAGTCCCACACCAATGGACTTTAGGACCCAGGTTACACCTATTAAATTTCATCTGATCAGATCTGTCTCTTCTCTTTCCTTTCCCCTTGCTCCATAGCAAACTGGCTGCTGAATTCTGTTGATCCTAGCCCCTCAGCTTGTCTTGCACCTGTCACCTTTTCTCCACTTACATGGCAACCATCCAAGCTCCAGCTCTTCTCATTTCTCACCTGTTATATTGAAATAGCCTTCTGATTGGTCTTCCCGCTTGAAATCTCTTCCCTCTTTAATTTGTCCTCTGTATAGCTGCTAAAATAATCTTCCTAAGACGGGATGCTACCTAACCATCTCGCTGCTCTATTCTGAAATCTATTGCCTCTAGAACAAAATACAAACTGCCTAGCCTAGTATTTAAAGCCCTCCATAGGCTGGCACCAATCTACCTTTCCATTACGTTGGAATTACTCCCATTCACATACTATGCTTCAGCCAGACTACCGTATGTTCCCCAAATTTGACACATCATCTCCCACCCAACTGCATTCTGTCCTCACATTTGCCTTTCAAAATCCTTATCTTCCTTCAAGGCTCAGGGTAGATGCTCCCCACTCCCCATCATCTTCCTTCAAGGCCCTTGCTGAGAGTACTTTTCCCTCTTCAAATATTTTTTATCTGCATCTTGCCCCATCAATCCCCACCTTATACCTAGCTGTGTAAATATGAATCAACATGGCGTAATACTTATAGCCCTGGACTCGGTATCAGGAACTCTGGGTTCAAATCTTCTCTTGAACACTTATTAGCTTAAGCTTAAGCCTCTGGCCTGTAAACCAAAATAGAAATGATTAAGACCATTCCTTGCATGGAGAAAAGGTAGCACTTGAGCTGAGGACTTAAGCTAAAAACCAGAAATTGGAAGCAAGGAAAAGCTCTACACCCACTTACCCACTGGAGCAATGCCTAGCAGTGAGCATAAGACCAGCAGCCCACCACCCAAAAAAGACAAATCAAACAATGTCTAGTAGAGACTACACAGCAACGAGACTATAGTAGAGCAGGCTGGGAAGAAGTAGTATGAGGATATTACCAGAAGATATGGGTGCCCTGCAGCACTGAAATCATGAGTTGCCCTTCCACTGGTATGTCCTACTCACACTTGTTCCCCATGTGCATAGCCCTTTGTGTGTATGTTATGGCCACATATGTTCACTATGTGCATCCTGGTCACACATGTACCTTACATGTACTTCGATGCATGAGCCCTAGTTACAAATATATATACCTCCATGTATTTTTTCTAGATGGGTCCACACTTCCCACTAATGCAATGTGTATTTGTGAAGGAATGTGCCACAAATCCATGGAGATAATGTTGTATTGCTAATTTTCTTACTATGTTATTTCATTAAATGCCTTTGCTTTGAGTTAATCATTTCCTTTAGCAGACTAATAAAAATAAACACATAGGGTTTAGAACTTATGCTTTTTGAATGGATCTAGACCATACTGGATCTGGAATACTTTGAATCTTGGAATTATAGATACAGAATTAGAAGAGAAGGCAGATATCAGTTATATTGTATACTTGAGCATCAATTAATGGAGGAAAAATAATATTGGCCTATAGGTAATTTTTGGTCAGCCATCTTTGAGTCTTGTCCAACTCTTTATGACCCCATTTGGGGGTCTTCTTTGCAGAGATACTGGAGAGGTTTGCCATTTCCTTCTCCAGCTCATTTTACAGATGAGAAAACTAAGGCAAACCCACTTGCCCAGGGTCACACAGATAGTAAGTGTCTGAGGTCAGATTTGAACTCAGGAAGATGAATTTTCCTGACTCTAAGCCCAGCACTCTATCCACTGTGCCACCTAGCTGCCCTTACAGTCTTGACCTTTCAATGAATAAGTTCACCTTCACACTGCCCTTTTAACCCTTGGCCTCTTGTCCTATTGTTGGTCCTTACAATCCACTTTCTTTGCTCCTCATATGCTGGATCCACTACAAGTTTCTTTGCTCAAGGCTCTGAGGAAAAAGTGATCTTTCTCCTTGTCAAGGACAACTCTTTTACTTTTGCCATTGTACCCATCCTCTCATTTCTCCTCCAGGAACTTACCTCTTTAATCATTCTCTCTGTCTCTCTCTGTCTCTCTCTCTCTCTCTCTGTAGTAGGAAGGCCGAATTTATGATCTCAAATATAATCATGTATATGTTTGAATGGTCCGAAATCGCAAGGTATGAGAGATTCTCTAAGGAGAAAACAACAAGAAATTTATTTAGGCCCCACCGCAGCAAAAACTTGAACCAGCCTCCCCATTCCAACATCTTGACAAAAAGACTCCAGGTCCAGAAAGCCCATTTCA